>CM035126.1:62471582-63671582 GCA_020205555.1 Panax stipuleanatus
AAACATGGATTATTCTAAATCTTCTAGCTATGCTAGATTTTAAAATTTATTGACTTCGTGCTGATGTTTGGACATTAATTTTCTTGAAGAATATTGGATCAGATGATTGAACCGATGAGTTTTAAAAACAATACCGTTATTCGTATGTTTATGTTATTTATTTTGCCTAGACAAAAAAATAATTTGAAATTATCAAAATGTATTTTGATCATATGCATCATTTAATATGATGTAGAAATGGTAAGTGATGGAGTAATCAATGTAATCGAACTTAGTATTGGATGTGATCATAAGATCGTCAGCCCACTATGGTATGATATAGTATTAAAAAGTCATAAAATGATAGAATCCTTAACATACTACTAATCTAGTTCGGTATCATGACGTCATAAAAAGGATTTTTGGTTTTCTTTTAAACTATGAAAAAGGTCAATTAAGTTGATTAATTTTGATTGATGTCCGAATTATTGATAAAAGTCTAAGCTATTTGATTCGGCTATACGACTATTAAAGAATATTTATGGAATTCGAGCATTCTTAAGTACTTATGCCAAACCAGATTGCTCTGGTGCGAATTTAGATGTTGAAAGGCATTAGGTAAACAACCCTATAAAGGGGACATGTTTTCAGAGACAATGGTTCCAAGTGTAACGCATATAGTCGTTACAATACGCTAAATTTATGGCACAACGTAGTGGTACAATAGGATGATCACCTAGTGTATGCATGGAGGGTGTTTTCAGTCTTTGTGATTGATAAACACTCTGGTTTAAATTAATGAAGGAATGATTAAATGGATTAATTAGTGTTATTATATGAATTAATTGCTATATGCAAGTATACATGTTATGAGAGCATATAAATAAGTAATGTAATGGTATTACATCATTAGTATATTATAACATGTGATATTAAGAATATTATTATTTTGTGAGACTATATTATATTAAGCTTGGGATCTATAATTTACTAAGCTTACATAATTGAGCCTTGTGTGGCATGAATATTAAAGTTAAATCAACTAAAGGTTTAACTGGAAGTATTAAAAGAAAATCAATGGTAAGGGAATAAATGTTTGATGTTTATTATCATTATGATATTTGGGTGAATTTAAAATAAATTAAGTTTTATGGGAATCATGCGATGATAGTACCCAATTTAAATATTATTTGGACTAACCCAATCTACATGGATTATATGATTATGGGTATAGAACTTATCATAAGGTAATAACATTAAGTTATCAAATGTGAGTTGTGTAGCCAAAAGGAAAATCACATTAATAATGTTAAGGTTAAAATGAGAGTGCAGCATTCTTAAAAAGCCTTGTCCCAATTTCTCAATCATTTTCCTTCCTCACATGACTAGGCCATTGGCCTAGCCTATCTCTTAATTCTCAAAACTCAGTGAAATCAAGAAAGGATAGAATGATCATGGTGATGATGGTTGGAGGTGTGGGCTGAATAGTAGATTCTACCAAACCTCTCATACATGTGGGCTTCTTCTTTCTTCTATTGAGTTAAACCTTGAGGCAAAGCCATGACATGGACAAGAGCTTTCCTATAAATGGAAGCCTCCCCATTCTCAATTCTATATACTAATTTCTTGATAAATTCCAAATTGGAGAGTGAGTGTTGTTAAAATTGGTAGAACAATCTAAGTTGGAAGCAATAATTAACTTCACAAGCTTCAAAGAGGTAACATTACCTTAACATGTTCTTGATTTTCAAGTTTGGTAAATTCTTAGAAATTTCTTGAAATACTTGATAATTGGTTGGGAGATGGATGTCATTGTGTTGTCGGAGTTATTTTCATGTTATTAAGTCAATATGAATGTTTTGAGCATGCTAAATTAAAGAGTAATTGTTGTATGGTCTGAACTCTATTGAAACAGAGGCCTTGTCTGGTGTTGTGCCGAAGTGGCGCAACCGCGCCACTTCCCAGTACAAATCTAGAGCGGTCGCGCCGTCTGTCATTCTTAAAATCCAACTTTTGCTATAATCTGATTTCCTGAGTTTGTTAGGTTGGTTTGAAAATGCATATAAATAATGGGTTGAAGTTACCTTAGTTGTAGTAGGTCACTGTAACTTGTTTTTGTTTGAGTTCTAAAGGAAACTTATAAGTTTGGAAAGACAAACCTTGTTGAAAATAAACTTAATTGTATTCTGACCTTGTGAGCATGTGTAGATAACTTAAATATGTATGTATATGAATCTAACATGTGGTCTAAGGTTACCTTGCATGTAACGAGTGGTGTTATCTTGGTTTTAATGATTTTCTAAAGAAAACTTGAAGTTTTGAAAACAAAACTTGACAAACTTTGTGCCTTTTAAGTTCTGACTTTGCGAACATGTGTATGTGGCCTAGTTATGTGCGCGAATGGGTAAGGAATATGGTTAATATACATTGCATATAAAAGGTCGTCTAGCTCGATTTAGTATGTGTTTTAAAGGAAAATTTAAGTTATGGAAACTAATTTTGATGAGCATTGTATTAATTACATTATGACCTTATGTGCAACTGTGATAGTACTCCTTATACCTCTAAACATGGTTTATATGTGCGTCCAACTACTTAGACATGATATGGACTTTTCTAACTTGGTTTAGAAGCAAATTTTCAAGTATATGCTATTCCAACTATTTATAAAAGAGTTGAATGACTTTGAGCATGCATATTAATAGTATATGTAACATTTTCTATGTGGTTTAATGATTAATATGATAGTCCTTTGTTACAGGAACTTATATGGCTTTGATTAAAGAAAAGTTTCCAAATAAAACCATGACTTGTGAAAGTAAACGAAAATGATCATGAGAGGCATCGAACTTAGCCTAGAGCCCTATAACGTGTATGTACAGTATGTATCATCATCAATGTATGCTAGGGGTAAGCTAGGATCATGCAAACTCAATTTTAGTTCTGCTGTTGACAGGGAGCAGCGCGGCCGCGCCGTGCTGCAGAGTGTTCAAGAACAGTTTGTTAAATATTTGGACTTTAGTCATGTTTTTTTATATAATCCTTACGGACCACAAGATATGACACAAGAGTGTTTAAATAAACATGAATATGGAATGGGCTAGCAACATAGCTATCCTACTGATATATTGAAGGAGTGAAATGAATGTTTGAAAGCCAAGTTAGAAGACGATATAAAATTTATTCTTATTATAAGAGCGTACGAATATGTATGACTGATGGGTATGAATCCATAATTATACAATTGTGTAGGAATACAAGAAGTGCAGATAGCTATAAGCAATTAAGTTGTAGTTGATAATCTACGAGCCAGGCAAGTCTTCAGTTCCTATTTGCTATATGAATATGATAATTGTCGATTGAATTATGCTCTGATCTGGAGCATTAAATTATATATAAAATGCATATGAGATATATATTATGCTATGTCATGAAATGTCGAAATGCTTATGAGTTATTTATGAACTTGAAAGTTTATGACTATATGTTTAAGAAGTTAATCTCTATACTTGTTATATGAGAAGCATCATGCGTAATAAATTTAAATAATTATGATTGTATAAACTGAGCATGATATTATATGTTATGCGATGCATGAAAACTATTAGATTTGCTGAGCTGTCCAGCTCATCCTTGCAAATAATCATTTTTGCAGGTAAAGGATTCAAGGTAACGTTACGTGCTACTTGAACGATAGGGATCAATAGTAACACAAGAAGATTAATATTTAGTTGAAGTTATTACCTTGAACCATGTGTAAGGTTCTAGGAGATGTTCATGATAGTAGTTTACGATGTTTAATACATGTTGAGTTGTAAAGTCGGACTAATTGATACATAGAGGATATCGAATTGAGATATAAAATTTTATATAGCAATTCGGATGAAGTGAATCATAACATAAATTTAATTCAAAGATATGTAATTGATAAAGATTGTGATTAAGAGAAAATAAAGAAAGAAGATTGAAATTTTTAGTATTTTGCAATTGTATTAAGTTTAACATCAAATATAACGTAAGTCAGGAATGGTTAACAATTGAGGTTGAGTTATCTTATCTAAAGTTTGGGGTTGTTATACAGATCCTAGAAATGGAAGGAATTTATATTCTAATTGGTAACAAAGCGAAGTTATATTCATTAAGTTATGAATAAAATATATAAATAATCAGATGAAGGTTGTATCATAACGCACTTGGTTAGAGGTTCAAGGGACTCGAATTTGGGGGCGTTACAACCTTGGTACCAAGATATAAAAGAATATTTGCGAGATTGGTCTACTCTTACCGGGGCAAGTCAAGCTGAAAGAAAGCGGATTCATAAGATTGCACTGAAGTTCTATTTGAGCGGAGACACACTCTATAAAAGGGATGTTGAAATAGGCCTTTTAAGATGCCTGGATAAGTATCAAGCCTAAACACTGATGGATGAAGTCCACGGTGGAGTCTGTGGCCCACACATGAGCGGTCCTTTACATGCCAGGAAAATATTAAGAATAGGGCATTACTGGATCTCTCTTAAAGCTGACTGTGATGATCACGCCAAAAGATGCTACCAATGCCAAGTCCATGGAAATACCATCCATGCTCCTCCAAACGAACTGCAAAATATGAGTTCACCATAGCCCTTTTCCATGTGGGAAATATACGTGATTGGGCCAATAGAACCCAAAGGCAGTAATGGTCATCGATTCATCTTTACCATGATCGATTACTTCACCAAATGAGTTAAGGCTAGCTCTTTTCCCAAGGTCACCAAAGAAGTAATCATTGGTTTCATCCGAAATAATGTAATATGTCGATATGGACAATCGGAGATGATCGTATCAGACAATGCCAAGAATCTAAATAACCAGATGATGAAAGAATTATGCGACAAGTTTTAGATCAAACATCTCAATTCCGTCATCTATCGTCCTAAGATTAATGGTGCTGTCGAAGTGGCTAACAAAAATATCAAGAAGATCATGCAAAAAATGTCCGCCAATCAAAAAGGTTGGCCTGACTTATTTCCTCTGACTATGCTAGCCTACAGAACGTCAATGCATACTTCTACTGGGGCTACCCCCTACTCATTAGTCTATTACATGGAAGCAGTACTCCCCATAGAAGTAGAAATGGAGTCATTGAGGGTGTTAATAGATGCTCAGATAAAAGAAGACCAGTGGTTGCAAGAGCGATACCACCAGTTATCTCTAATAGGTGAGAAAAGGGCTACAACCATCTTTCATGGGCAATTATATCAGCAAAGGATTGCTCGGTCATACAACAAGAAATTTTAACTCCAACAATTCAAAGAAAATAACTTATTACTAAAGAAAGTCCTTGCCAATCAAGATGAAGCCAAAGGAAAGTTTGCACCAAATTGGGAAGGCCCTTTCATTGTCAAAGAAGTGTTGACAGGAGGAGCCATTAGATTGTAAGAAATGGATGGGAAAGAATTTCCCCAGCTCATCAATTCAAACACCGTGAAGAGATATTATGTCTGAAGCACCTGCAAGCCATCATCTTGGTCCTGTGATAAAATCAAATTAATTCAGGTTTTCACTAGAAGCCTGAACTATGAATGACCTGATCTCCATCAACCCAGGAGTACGTAGGCAGCCATTTATGGTGCAGTCTAACTTTTAAGAAAAAACAACAGAAACCCTATTGAAAACCAGTCATAAGACACCGAAACCCATATAAAACTCAAATATTATCAAGCCTCCCTGATCAGCAGGCCCTTCTGAGGCACTCTTTGACATCTCAATGTCAATCCATCAAGAAAAAGTTCATGACTCCTCAAGACAGCAAGTCATTGAAAAAGTGGTAATCACTCAGAAATGAAAATACATATCCAAAAGGGAAGTGAATCAAAATATATTTCTTTGCCATATAATACTATTTAATATATATAATGTATCCTGTACATGACAAAAATGGTTGACCTAGTCTATGCAGGAAAATGAAAGCTAGTCTATAAACCCGCTAATAAACGGGATAACAAGTCCAACATGACATCCCTCTCAGAAGATGGAGGTGCATCTGTAAGCTCCTGTCCTAAGGTCTCCATGCGAGCTAGAAGATCCATAACCATCTGCATAGCGCTACTATGATCATCTATGAAGGCACTCATAACTGTAATAATACTATGGGTATATGACCTAAGTGCAGTACTATCAACGATGTAAATGTGACATCCCGAATTTTTAAGAATTTATAAATGAGAATTTAATAAATAAAATTCTTATTATGAGATATTTCGAGTTTGAGTATGTGTATATATGTTATATGTTGTGAAATATGTGATTTGGTGTGAAGAGGATATTATATATTAATTTTAATATTTATTGAAGTAAATAAATATTTTAATTGATTTATTTATTGAGTTAAATAAATAAATTATGTGTTGGTTATGTAGTAATTTAATTAAGTGTAATATATTAATTAAATGAATATTTAAAATTTAATTTAATTAATATGTAATGATTTTATGTTATAGTTCTAATTTAATTTGAATAATTAAATTACATGAAGTGACGTGGTAATTATTACATGAAATTATAATTAGCGAGTAGTTATAATTATGTGACAATTTTTATGTGATTAGTTGATGTTAACTTTTAATTAATTAAATTAGAATGTTATGATTTAATTAATTAAAGGATAACATTAAAAATATGTGTTAAATGATTTATTAAAAGAATAAAAAAGGGCTTTTAAATTAGTTTTACCCAAACAATGCCCTTAAAACTGTTTTTAAAAGGTTTTACCAAACAAGACTCTTACTTTTGTTTTAATCATATTTTACCAAACAAGGCCTTAACTATTAAATAATTTGTTTTTAAAATTAAAGGGATTTTCCAAACAAAGCCTTATGGCTTTTGGTTTTCAAAAATTTTATAACTGCTATATATTAAGTAGAGATATAATTATTTAGCAGTTATGTATTATATAATTATATTTTATATTATATACATATATCAGTTATGTATATTTTATATTACGTTAGTTTAGAAAACAAAGTTAGTCTGTTAGAGAAAACAAAGAGATAGACAAAGAAAGAACAGAGAAAAGATAGAGAGAAAAGGAAGAAGAGAGAAGAAGAAAGAAAGAGGAGGAAGGAGTTTTGTGAGAAATCAAAACTAGAAGCTTCATCATCATTTTTATCTTTTTCATCACTAAAACTTAAGGGTATAATTCCTAACCCTTATAGTTAGAATTTTATGTTTATGTTCTTCATGAAATTTAGTTCTCTGTAAAGTTTAGTTCTTCATGAACATGATGATATTTGATGTGTGCAAGTGATATTGTGTATATAAATTGGTTATAATTGATTAGTATGATAATTTAGATTGTTTAAATTATGCATATATGATAAACATGAGGAATTCATAATCATCAAAGAGTTACAGTAAAAGTATTTTGAAATTATATATATGTATAGTTTTCTTTTAAAAATCAAAAGAATTCATGTTTGATTGTGATTGTTGTTTAAATTACTTGTAGATGATGATAACATGTTTAGAAATTAACTGACTATGCTTGAAATTGTGAGAATTGGTTTAAAAACAAAAGTACAGTGTTCAACTTCCTCAAGAACACTTAACAATGACTTTTCTTTAAAAATTATGAAATTGGGAGTTTTGATTATGTGAATTGATTATTTTATGTGTTAAAACATGTTAAAAACCTTAATATTATATTTCTGTAAAATTTTATATGTATTGTGTTGACTGGAATTGGAATTTGGTGTGGAGAAATAAGCGAAATTGGTTTTTTCTCTGCACAGTTCGCGAACTAGTCTGCGCTTGCTGCAAGGGGGCCGCCCCGGCGGGCCTATCAAGCCAGAAACCCCCGCCCCGGCGGGGGGTATGCAGAAAAGAAAGCTTGTTTTTTTTGTAAAGCTAAGTTTATATAATAATTTTATGAATTGAAACATATATTAAAATGCTAAAATAATGGTATTGAATTATATTAATAATATATAATGTGTAATTATAAATTAGAATAATTATAATTATAGTAAAGGTTTAATTTAAATTACGATTTGTTAAATGAATATAGTTTTATTAATTTTAAATCAAATAAATGTTTAACTTGAATTATAATTTGTTTAAATTATATTTTAATTAATATGTAATTATAATTTGAATAATTATAATTAAGGTAAATGTATAATTTAAATTATAATTCATTTTAATTATAATTTAATGAGTGCATGGATTGAAATTGATTAATTATAATCTAAGTAATTGTTTAATTTAAATTATAATTGGTTTAATTATAATTTAATGTATGACGTAGTTTGATTAATTATAAATTTGTTTAATTATACTTTGATTAATTAGAGTAATGTTTTAAATTAAATTATAAATTATGTAATTATAATTTAATTAATTATAATTAAAGTGGGTGTTTAAATTATAATTTATTTAATTATAATTTAATATGAGTATGTAATATGATTATGTGATGTGATTAATTATGTGATAATTACCTATTAACTTAATATTTAAAGAGGAATGAGTTAACCTAGATTGGTTAACTAACTATAAGGATTAGCTATGTGATAATTAACTTATATTGTTAATTATACATATAATTTGACAGTGTGTCAAATGAATGGGAGAGAATTAGGAAGTATAAAGTAGAATTTACTTAGACGTTTGCTAAGCGTTGCTAGGTGACTAATAATTGATGCGTATGATAATACGTTGTGTAGGATTCATGAAGTACATATAATTAAGTTATTTTTCGATAATTGGTAATCTACGAGCCAGGCAAGTCTTTCGGTTCCTATTTTCTATGTGAACTTGATGATGAACTATTTTCAATTGTATTGCAAAGAGCATGATATGTTATATATGTTGCAAGCATGAAATGTTAAAGTCAATTTATGACTACATTGATTGATTAAAGAATGTTGATTGAGTAAGGAACTCAATCTTTATAATTGTTATGTGAATTAAAGCATATATGCTATGTTACTCTATTGATTATAAGATGCATGTTGAGTATGTTATTTATGTGCTACGTGTTGCATGAAAACTGTTAGATCTTATTGAGCTGTCGAGCTCACTCTTGCAAATAACCACTTTTGCTGGTCAAGGATGCAAGGTAATGACACGTGCTAAGTGAATTATAGAGATCAATGTTCAAGAATATTACCTATGTTAGATGAGAAATGTATTTGATGTTTTGATTGTATCATCATAGTTAAGTTCTAAGTTGAGTTATCCGATGTATATGGGTAATAATTGTAATGTAAGACTTTGTATAGTAATTTTGATGAAGGGATTCATGTAGTAGAATTTGAATCAAAGATTGTTAATGATAAAGGTTGCGATTCAGGGCAATAAAGAAAGAATTTATAAAAAGTTTTAAATATTCTGCATTTTTAGTGATTTTAATATCGAATAATGATGTAAAATTAGATTAAAGTTGTATTGTTAAAGATCGGGAATGAGAATTATATTGTATGAATTTTGGGGTCGTTACAGTAAACGTCCCAGGTAGCTAGAGCCTCATCCCGCTCAGTAAAAGCAGCATCTCGGGCAACTAGAGCCTCCTCTATCTCAACAAAAGCTGCGTCCCTAGTAGCTCGAGCATCGTCCCTATCGATAAAAGCAGTATCCCTGCCAGAAAACGCTGTCAACATCAGTGCTCTTGCCAGATGCCTCTTAAAGGTCATCCTAGCTAATGAATCTATAAGAGATGGATCCACCGCAGTAGGAGTTCTAGGGGGTAACTGACCGAAGCTGCTGTCAAGCCAGCAAATAACTCATCCTCGGTAGGAGAATCAGGGTCCTCCATAAGCTCCTCCTCATCAGAATCAGTACTCGGCGCTGAGTAAACAACCGCAGCTAATATAATATCTACCTCCAACCATGCAGAATACTCTAGAGAACTACCCGAATGACTAGTCAAAAAATCAGTCCTCTTATGACGAGTTCAACAATCATAAATAAGTTAGCTGATGACATAGACGAAGCTGATAGTTGCTGATCCAAAGCCCCCTCAAAGTGGTGAATATCCTAAAACTGATCAAACTATCCTAGGACGACCAGTGGATGATATGTGGTCACCCCTCTCAAACCCGCTAGGGGTAGATAATCCATGCCAACTATATGAGTAATGAAGCTATAAGGAGAGCTGAGCCCTGAACAGGGCAAGATTGCAAATGGATGCTCGATTGCCAACAGAAAGGCCAACCACGATGCCCCATCTGTACACTCCGCCGGCTAAAATGAGTAAGGCATTGTTATCTATTGAGTAAAATAATACCCATGATGTCTAAAAGTGCCAATGGGTCTCAAGTGTGTTATAAACCACACATATAATAAAATGGCACTACCCCTGAAGAACCCCACAGGATGGGTATGGCAAAATGTAGCCGACCTCAAGGTCTCTGCCAATATCATGGGCAGGATGGTACAACCCTGTCTAAGAGCGTAGACCACTGTGATCAGGCCGATATCCAAGTGATCTATATACAGCGGTATATATAGGTAAGCTGTGACGTGCATCAACAAAATATCTACACGTGCAGTCTGCCAATCCCCTGCAGTGATAATAAAATCTCCTGAGTATAGCGCATAGCTGTCCAGCAGGCTAAATCAATCAATTAAGAAGTCCAGGGACACCACATGCCTTGAAGTAATCTTATATGCGATGACTCTGCGCCTCAAACCAGTCATGGTCATAAACTGTCGTCTCATATCACTAAGGGCCATCCTAGTGCAAAGCTGATCTAATGGCAAACTAGTGATGCGCTCATACTCCTCCAATGTAGGAGTCAGCTCATGGATGACGAATCTAAAAACCTATCGCTCGGGTATCCAGCAAGATATCATGCTGTCCACAAATCCTAGTGGAACCTGGAAAATCAAGATGGCCATAAAATTCCCCAACATCTAATCAACTGTCGTCCTTTCTGCTGGAGGTAAACTGTTATACCAGGATCTTAAAGAAGATGCTATCAATGAAGGTGGAAGGTGCTCAATACGGCTAACGGTTGATGAAGACATCTGTAGACCCGTATCATGAGACCATCCAGGGGTCAATGCTAAACTCACCTATCTGAATGCATATCCATGACATAATGCATGCATCATGATAGATGATAATGATAAATGACAATAGGATGCAATAGATAGGAAATATCATGCATTTCTAAATACACTGTCTACTGAAAGCATCATCTCTGTCTGCCACTAAAATGTAAAATAAAAAGTACAGGGAAATGGGGCACAATCGCCCAATGACTAACAGAGGCGTATCAAAAGAGATAAAAAGAAATGGGGCATAGCCGCCCAATATCTAATAAAGGCCTATCCAAAGATATAACGAGAAATCTATCAAAAGAAGTCTATGATATCTGCATCTAGACTATCAACCTGATGTAACTCCTCCTGAGTCACTGAATCTCTGGCAGAAGGAATGTCTGGTCGATAAAGAGGAGGATCTGCACCAATATAACTGCCAGAATATGTACCTCCTGAGGGGCCAGCTCCGGAGCTGGAAGGATCAAACAAATCTGCCTCTAAAGGATCCCTGCCAAGGTACCTGATGAAAAACTGTGACCTATCCAACCGCTGGGTCAAACTGGAAATCTGCTCCAAATGAGTAGGTTCTCGAAGGCAAGCTATCCAGTCTGTCATCATAACAGACCTAGGAACTATATCTGCCATGAACTGAGTGGCACGAGTCTGAGCCCCAATAGTGCGAGGACTCCACCAGTGATAAAATGCCTCCTGACTGTGAGGACCCTCTGATAGGGTGAAGCCATCTAAGCCCACCAAGGGAATGTCTATGACTGGCTGAGATAACGACCAATGATGCCTAGCAGGAGGAGGGAATGGAATGCGGATCTCTTCTGTGACACTCCTGATAGCTCGCTCTCCCAAATAGAGCTCTTAGCCTCCATCGGTCAAAAGTGATATCCGACGAGTGGATAATATAAACTCTAATCCGATTGGGAATCCATCCTCAAATCCAACTATCAGATAATCCGGGGTGTAAGGAACCCACGTGATGGAGTCGACGATCAATAGCTCTAACTACAAACAGGAATGGGTGAACCCCTCTGCTACAAAGACCTCTGTCAAAGTAGAATGATTCTAACACCGTCCCCTCGGATATGTCTCCAAGCCCAAAATTATTGCCGGGCGTAGGCAAGGGAGCCTCTCATATGCCCAAAACTGGAAGTGCAAAAAATCAAATGTCCTCAGTGATAAAGATTAACAAATACAAATAAGGGAGATTAAAAGATGAAAGAGAAATTACTCACCAGCAAAAAGAGATAAAAGCCTAGCCAAGTCTTCGTCACGCCCTCAAAGCATAGGCACAACCCACGAAGAAAATAGGCGAAGGTGTACGTGCCCCAGTCAAAATCCCTGATGGGCTCCACATCTCGAGTAGCGCTCACCAGAGCAAAAGAGACCATCTAGGATTTGTCTGCTATGAAATAACCCCGATGATCACCAAGAACAGTCACCGAAGAATGCGATCTCTAACCCTCGGATTATCAGGCAGAGGCTTAGTCAAAGCCCCACTTTGGGCATCCACACTCAAGGGCCTTGAACTGACAGACTGACCCTTGATGGCCGTGGCAGGAACTTTTAGAAGAGATCGAATGGCAGCTGGTGAAATGTCAGCCACCAAAGGCACGGACTCCCCTGTAAACTATATCCCTATGATGAACCGCCAATCCATCGGTGTCATCATAATCTTGTAGTCCAATAAATGGAGAGACTCGGTCTGGTGGAACCAACGCTCAGATAAAGCCCGCAGATAACCCCAAGAGCAACGACGAGGAGGAATAGAGAAGAAGGCCTCAAAACCCCAAGTGTTGACGATGGCCTGATACTCTGGATGCAGAGTATGATACAAAGAATGGATGCTAAACCAGTTCCCCCTGGGCTGAGTAAAGCCGAGAACCTGCATTAAATTGCAAATCTAGATTAAACCTTTATCCTGAAATGGAAAAAGAAAGAAAAGTCCATAATAGAAACTTAAGTCACGTCATTGGCATGAAGATAAATCGAAAGATGGCGGCTCAAATCATCCAAAAGCTCCTAAATTATCACAACGATGGCTGGAAGCTCCCTATGCGGAGTAGTAGCTGGAGCGGGATCCATAAAGGGGACATCCTCCTCGTTGTCCACATCATCCGGCCTCTCAGCCTGGATCGGACGAATCACTAACTCAGCTAATCGGCGAGGCTGCCGGGCTGGCTGAGGCTGAGAGACATCAGAAGCTCTCCTCCGCCTCACACCTGCAGAGACTCTGCTAGAACTACCTAGTCTATCTGAATCCATAACTTGAATAAAATCTCCATATCACCTCAGAAAGGGTGAGTTAAACCTCAAACTTATTGCCTATTAAAATTAAATCATTGATTTATACATATTCTAAGTCCTAAAGCATGCATTAGTTAACATACATCTCCAGTACAGTTAAAATTGCATTTCATTAAATGCTCAGGCTTCTAAATTTTTTTTGCCAGAGTCTCCTTTGTAAAATGGACTATCCGCATGCATATAGGCATGACTAGGTGGCCATTCAGTAGCACACCTACCCAAAATCATGAACATTTCATATATATTAAAAAAACATCAAAATCAAACTCCCCACGGTAGCTAAATTATCATGTGTATTTTTAATTGAAAATTCAGGCTCATTTGTCCTCAAAAAGGATGAGTAAACTGGCCAAAAAGGGCGCCAAATGACTGTCTAAGAAATTAATTTTTTTCACATCAAAACGTTCAGCATGGTAAAACATACACATTTACTAAGTCTAAAATTTTTTATCAAGTCATATAAGCATGCATATTCACTATATTGTGTTTAGAAGCATTCTATATGAAATCTAACGTTCTAACAATCAAAACTTGAAAAGAAAGGATGTAAACAATACCAGAGTGTACAGAATGATTGTACGGTAGCGGATTTTGAAAAAAGCAGCCCGAACTCAGTAGATCTGAAGAGGAATGTTTTGATTTTCTATATAGTTCAACTAAAGAATGACTTATGAAAGCCACGAGGGGACCAAATTATACCCGTAGGAAGTCGTACCTCTACCGGCGGCAGCCACAGGTAGACCTGCGACACCCGCAGGTAGACCTACAGAACCCTAGGGTGGGTCCCATCCCCTCCGATTCGATCCAAATGAGGTTAAAGCGGAGTTCCCAGAAGCTGAAAAGTCAAATCAGGGAAAAAAGTGCTATGCGATTGATCAGAACAGGCCCAAAACCCTGAACCCGAGTGTCAAACTCCTGATGAAAGAAAATCTTCATGTAAGCCATTGGTATGAACCCTGATGTGGTATCCAAAATGCCGATGATGAAAATTGCTAAAAATCGCCTCTGTCAAAGCATCGGGAAGGTCCAACGTTATGAACAGTGGGTTTTAAATACGTCAAAGTATCCAGATTTGTTCGAGGTTATGACTTATCAGAAAGATTCCCCCAACATCGAGATCAGGTAAGTCTGACATTGCAAACTGTTGGTGATAACTCCAGCGCAGCATCGGGAAAGATCCGGTGATGAAAGCTGTTGAGAAACTGCTTCAACGAAGATCAGAGTATCTGATGTTGCAAACCGTTGGCGACAACTCTAGCGTAGCATCGGGAAAGATCCGGTGATAAAAGCCGTTGAGAATTGCTTCAACGAAGATTAGGGTGTCTGACGTTGCAAACCGTTGACGACAAATCCAGCGTAGCATTGGGAAAGATCCGATGATGAAAGCCGTTGAGAACTGCTTCAACGAGGGTCAGAGTATCTGACATTGCAAACCATTGACGACAAATCCAGCGTAGCATCGGGAAAGATCTGATGATGAAAATCATGGAAAACTATCTTTCCCGTGGAGAACCGATGATGGAATCTATTATACAAATCCCCAGCCGAGGCTTCAAGTCAGTTCAACCGACCGTTATAAACTACCGCTCAAGTAGGCACTAAGGAGGTTCGGTGATGGTCAAACTCTGCAAACTACCATTTGAGTAGAAATTAAATCAGTTCAACCGACCATTGTAAACTACCGTTCGAGTAGGCACCGAGGAGGTTCAGTGATGGTCAAATTCTGTAAACTACCTTTTGAGTCGAAATCAAATCAGTTCAACCGACTGTTGTAAACTACCGTTGAGTAGGCATCGAGGAGGTTCGGTGATGGTCAAATTCTGCAAACTAGCTTTTAAGAAGAAATCAAATTAATTCAACCGACCGTTGTAAACTACCGTCGAGTAGGCATCTAGGAGGTTTGATGATGGTTAAACTCTACAAACTACCATTTGAGTAGGCGTCAAGAGAGTTCAGTGAAAATCACCATGAACAACTACATCCCCAGCAGAAATGGCGGGAGCAGTCAGTGATAGAATACCGTGGTAGCTAACACCACAAGAGCATATAGCATTCATAACATATTATATCATGCATTGCATTACATTTGCATGTGTTATATTTCCAGTGTCTAGCAGTGTTTATCTTGTTCATTCCATTGCATTGCATAAGCATGATTAAGAGGGGCATCTGTAGACACTTAAAATTTTGCATTCTTGTTACTAACACTGCAGGAGGGTAAAACCGTCTTTTACCTTCCAGAGATAACCCTAGAAGTCCAGGTCAAGCTAGACCTCGACGATAACATCGGGAGATCTAGCCAAACCCCGACGACAAAACTGGGAGACCAATCCTGTGACGCCCCCAAATTCCAGGACCGCCACTTGGTCTCTCGAATTCGGTTCATCACGTGTTCATGGTAATACATCACAATAATAATAATTAAATATCATACGATCACAGCGGAAAATCTATTCTAGAATAATTTACAATGATTTATTATAATTATTCCCCCAAGTCTCGCAACCTACAGTACTTAATAGATTACATAATAATATCAGTTAACGACTTATTACATAATCTAACTTAAGCTTAAACATAATCAAATCCAGTCTTACTACATCATCTTCATACAATATTAATATATTTAAAACATAACAGACATAAGCTAGTTGGTAGCTTTGCCCTTGCCCTTATCAACGCCCGAAGGTTCACCATGCTCTGCCTTAACTGAAATGTTTTAGGGAAAGCAAGAATGAGCACAAATTGCCCAGCAAGTAATATACAATAAGGGTGAGTAATAAGATTCTCAATTCTCGAAAGGGTATAACAAGATTTGATAGTTCAAGAATAACAAGAATATCAACAGTTCTCAATATCAGTCGCTAAGGACAGGATAATATCAATATGATTCAATAATAAGTCAATTCAAGATTTCAAATAATTGAATACTGAGTAGTCACTACGGACTATGAACTTCTACTAGAATTGACAGTAATAAACTGAAAATCCAACAAAAACAGGTACAACAGGTGATCAGCCTAAAGTACCCTTATTATGCATAACAATCAACCATACTCAAGTGTGCACGTCGGTTCTCCGACAATTATATATTCCCTTCAAAGAAGGTTGTTCTTCTCAGTCAAATACAAGATCCCGCACCAATCAATTAGTTTGGGTTGCTTTTCAATAACATAAGTCCAACCGAATCAAATGACATAGACACTTTCACAATATTCAAGAACAATACTAAGTTCAACATGAATAATAGCTTTAATGAAATAAGAGTTCAAGTATGCTAATTCGATTCAACCGATTAAATAGGAAACTAGTTCGCAATACACAAGATAGGATACTTGCATAGTAAAAGAGTATAAGTTAGGAAACTTTCACAATCATAGATTTCCTTGCATAAAGTAAATGCGTCGGTTAGGATACTTGCACTTTAAAAGAGTGTAAGTAAGAGAACTTGCCTTTAGCGTAGTTTATCCACGAAAAGCAATCAACACTTTCGAATTCCTATCGTAATACAGTTACGTATATATATGATATTCATTAGTCATATAATTTAACTTCACATTTTCTCTTTGAATATACGATCAACACATAAGCTAAGTTTTACTTAGCTACACAGTTATATAGAATATAATTTCTATCCTTAACGTTCCTTCTTTAGAGTTTAAACGCATTCTCATATTATATAAGATCTCAACAATTAGCAAACATGCTTGCATATCATTAATATCACATAAGACCACAATCAATACTAAATATATTTTATTTTAGCAAGTTACGGCATCTCCTTAAGTTAACCGTCAAAATCGGGTTCAAGTAACATCATATAATATCGCGTAGCATGTATTCATATTTAAAGGATACTTTCATGCTTGTATAACTTTTCCAAATCCAATCGTACATGGTATAGGTTCTTAAGTTAATACTTAAAGCCATTCAAGGACACGAACTCATATGGTCTAACATGATTGCTTTTAAACACATAAGATATTCATATAACTTGTATTAGTCATGCTCATGAGTACTCGTATTGCATTTATGTAGCTAGCATTGTTATTATCTTGAAAACATGCTTTGTTCATGCTAAACTTTAATCATGGCAACTAATCATGGTATATATACATGCATGACACATGAATGAGTCTAAGAGTACTATCACATGTGTCCATAAATGTCAAATTCTAATTCTCGTCATAACATACCAACGTTCACGTTCAAAGCTTATACTTTGTTAGTATAGTTCATTAATAAGGTCTATCATGTTCATGCTTCCTTATGAAACCTACATATGTAAGTTAACATGCTTTTCATGTATTTCAAGGCCCTATAAACATGCTCGAAAAGTCAGAATGTATACATGCTTCATATATGTTAACGTCGTTTATGAAACTTTAAATTCGTTTCCAAACTATGTGTCGTTTGGTTAACCATGCATGCTAATATACTAAAACATGCTTACATTGCCTCATTAGGTTTATATATATGTATTAATCATGCTCCCATGCTTGTTTAAACAAAAATCAAACAATTGGTACATAACAGTTTTGTTGCAGAATGCAGAAAACTGAACACAGAGGCTGGCGCTGCGGCGCGGCAACAGTAGCTTAATACTGGCGCTGCGGCGCGAGTGGCGCTGCGTGCGGCGCTGCGGCGCGGGCTGCGGTGCGTGTGGCGCTGCGGCGCGGGCTGCGGCGTCGAGGCAGTTTTCTGCGGTTCAGACTGCAGCGAAAACCGACCCAAAACCTCCCATTTCATCGATTTCAACATACCCAGATATTAGACTTGTTTAACTTACTAACACATACATATATGCTTATATAACAGTCAATAGCAATTATCAGATCCCAATTTCATGAACTCTAACTAATTTACGAATTTCATGTATTTACAGAAATTGAAGAGGAACAATGGAAATGAAAGACTATTCAGTGGTTCCATCATGTGTGTATGTTCATATAACAACAATATAAGGGTTCTACAAACCAATCATGAACCAATTTGGCATAATCAAGAATTTCAACAAAAACTCAGAGAACAACAATGGAGTTCTTTTGACAGAAAATGAAAATGAAGACACGAAGAGGATTTATACCTCTGTTATGGAGTAAGCTTGCTGATGCTACTATAGAAATTCCTTCTGAACTAAATAGACAATCACAGTATACTCTCTTCTCTTAGAAATATTTCAGCAATGAAATGAAGGTGCAGGGAGTTCCTTTATATAGAAGAATGAATACACAGTCCAAGCTTCTATCTCCCAAATCAAACTAACGGATTGTCAAATTGCATGAAGGTTATAGAATGGTAGGTATTTAGTTGTTAGAATCCATCATTAAAACCACTCCCTTGCTCATCATTGCTACAAGGCTATGGAAATTTACTGAGTTTAAGGAGAAGCAATAGGCTTAGGCCATAATGGCTGTGCACGTGAATGAGGGAAAGGAGAGTGACTATTATATTGGGACAAGCCAAGCAAATCTCAGCATTCTTACAAATGGACTATATGCTACACTTATGTTATATATTATATGTACTCTTAGGTTATAATTACAATGTTCTCCCCACAATGTAATAAATGCAATTTGAATACATATAATCTATGTACATTTTATCTTACCGATATAATACAATCGGATACTACCACATTACATTATATCATATATTATTAAATTGTATTACTCAACAATTATTTATAATAGATCCATGATACATTATTTTAATGTATATCCACACATCATTTGTCACCTACACATATCATAACATATAGTTACTATACATTTAATTCGCATGCTTGCACATATAATTTCTCATCTTATAAATTGAATATTAATTAATAATATACACATATCCTACATCAATCAATATAATTGTTAACCTCCATAACAATTTAATTAACCTTTATATGATTAACTATCACTTTGATATAAATCTTATTATATTTATAAACACGTTGCTCATTATTATTATGTTTCTTGCAATAATAATCACATATTATTAATCAATCCTCATTAGTATTTTATAACAGTTAATTAATATTCTTCGATTAACAATTAATATAGATTAATTGTTCGCTTAGATTAATATAATCATTCTTATATTACGTCACTGTGCCACACAAGGCAATCAACGAGTTTATCACAAACTCCACCAATTTCTCAATTATTATAATTATTCAATTATATATAATTGAATTAATTCATCTCATAACACAAAATCATTTATATTCAAATAAATTCTCATTTCCATTAATATATTTATTTAATAATATATGGAAATTGTCGGGTATTACATCCCCCCCCCTTATAAAAATTCCGTCCCGGAATTGCTACAAGGTTACACAAATAGATGGGGATAGTCCCTCATCATCCTATCTTCTAACTCCCACGTTGCCTCCTCGACATCGTGGTTACGCCAAAGTACTTTTACAGATGAAATAACTTTATTTCTCAAAGTTTGTTCTTTCCTATCTAATATTTGGACAGGAATTTCTTCATATGCCAAGTTCTTCTCCACTTGAATGGGCTCGTAAGAAATCACGTGCTTGTAGTCGGCCTTGTATGGTCGCAACACTGAAATGTGGAACACGTTGTGGATATGCTCCAACTCGGGTGGTAACGCAACTTTGCATGCCACTTCACCCACTCGCTTCAGTATCTCGAACGGTCCTATGAATCTTGGACTCAATTTTCCTTTCTTGCCGAAACGGATTTTTCCCTTCCATGGAGATACCTTCAAGAATACGAAACTGCCGTCTTTGAAGTCTCGGTCCTGCCGATGCAAATCTGCGTATTTCTTCTGGCGATCTTGAGCTGCTACAAGTCTGGCTCTTATCACTGTCACCACGTCTGCGATTTGTTGAACTAACTCTGGTCCGAGTATTCGTCGTTCTCCGACTTCGTCCCAACATAACGGCGTTCTGCACTTTCTCCCGTAAAGAGCTTCGTACGGTGGCATGCCAATACTCGCATGGTAGCTATTATTATATGCGAATTCTACTAAGGGTAGGTGGTCATCCCAATTTCCCTTAAAATCCATCACGCAAGTCCTAAGCATGTCTTCTAGCGTTTGTATTGTTCGCTCCCTTTGTCCGTCTGTTTGAGGATGATAAGCTGTACTCAACCTCAACTGCGTTCCCATTCTTTCCTGCAAACTCTTCCAAAAATTGGACGTGAAGCGCGGATCTCGATCAGAGACAATTGACACCGGCACTCCATGTCGTGAAATAATTTCTTTTACATATAGGCTTGCTAATTGGTTCAAACTGTAGCGGATCTTGATTGGTAGAAAGTGTACGGTCTTCGTTAGTCGATCCACGATAACCCAAATAGCATCATAACCTTTCTGTGTAACTGGAAGTCCTACCACGAAGTCCATGGTAATATGCTCCCATTTCCACTCTGGTATTTCTAACGGTTGTAGTAAACCACTTGGCCGCTGATGCTCTGCTTTAACGCGTTGGCAAGTCAAGCATTTACTGACGCACTCTGCGACTTCCCATTTCAAATTAGGCCACCAAAAATGTTGCCTTAGATCTCGGTACATCTTTGTGCCTCCCGGATGAACGGAATATGTCGTATTGTGTGCCTCGTGCAAAATCTCTTCCCTCAACTCGGTTACCGCTGGTACCCACACTCTCCCTTCAAATCTCAAAATACCGTCTTTATCCATTCGAAATTTTTCTTCCTCACTTTCTGTGATCCTCTTTCGGATTTTCTCACACTCTTCATCCTTTTCCTGAGCTTCCTTTACTCTATTCAACAACGTCGGACAAGCTTCCATTACAATTAACTTCTCACCAGACTTTTCTGGTCCTTTTACTTCTATCTCCAATTTCTCCATCTCTCTTATCAACTCTTCCTGAGTTGTTAAATTAAACAACTTCTCCCTTCCTTTCCTGCTCAGAGCGTCGGCAACCACATTTGCCTTTCCCGGGTGATAAAGAATATCGTAGTCATAGTCTTTGATTAATTCTAACCACCTTCTCTGCCGCATGTTTAACTCCTTCTGTGTGAAGATATATTTCAGACTTTTGTGGTCCGTGTATATCTCACATTTTTCTCCGTATAGATAATGTCTCTATATCTTTAACGCAAAAACTACTGCCGCTAACTCTAAGTCATGAGTAGGGTATCGTTTTTCGTAATCCTTCAATTGTCGTGACGCATATGCAATAACCTTGCCATGTTGCATGAGCACACAGCCAAGCCCCTTGTGCGATGCATCACTATACACCACAAAATTTCCCGCATCATCTGGTAATGATAACACAGGTGTTTCGCTCAATCTCCTTTTCAGTTCTTGAAAACTTTCTTCGCATTTGTCGGTCCATACAAATTTCACCATCTTTCTAGTCAAATTGGTCAACGGGGTTGCAATCTTAGAAAAATCTTGGATGAATCTTCGATAGTACCCAGCTAACCCTAGAAAGCTTCTCACCTCCGTCGGTGTTCTCGGTTGTTCCCAATTACTTACTGCTTCAACCTTCGCAGGGTCTACAGAGATTCCATTCTTATCCACCACGTGGCCTAAGAATTGAACCTTCTCCATCCAAAATTCGCACTTAGAAAATTTTGCATACATCTTCTCCTTCCTTAGTGCCTCCAAAATAATCCTTAGATGTTCGGCGTGTTCTTCCTCTGTCTTTGAGTAGATCAAAATGTCGTCGATAAAAACCACTACAAATTTATCCAAGTATGGCTTGAAAACTCGGTTCATCAAGTCCATAAATGCTGCCGGAGCATTAGTCAATCCGAATGACATTACCAAAAACTCGTAGTGTCCATAACGGGTTCGAAACGCAGTCTTTGGTATGTCCTCATCCCGTACCTTCAGTTGATGATATCCTGTTCGTAGGTCGATCTTTGAGAAATACTTTGCTCCCTTCAGTTGATCAAATAAGTCGTCTATCCTCGGTAGCGGATACCGGTTCTTGATCGTTACTCTATTCAATTCTCGATAATCGATACAGAGCCTCATCGATCCGTCCTTCTTCTTAACGAATAGTACTGGTGCTCCCCAAGGAGAAACACTCGGTCGAATGTAACCCTTATCCAATAATTCTTGCAATTGTATCATCAATTCCTTCATTTCTACTGGCGCCATACGATATGGAGCTTTCGAAATCGGTGCCGTTCCCGGTGCTAAGTCTATTACGAATTCGATTTCTCTGTCTGGCGGAAGACCAGGCAGATCGTCCGGAAACACGTCTTGAAATTCATTAACTACGGATATATCCTTAATTTCTACTCCCTTCTTCCGAGTATCAACGATGTAAGCTAAATATCCTCCACATCCTTTCCTTAACAATTTCTTGGCCTGCATCATCGTAACGCAACACGATTGCTTAAGCGATGAGCTACCATAAAACACTACCTTAGACTTACTCGGAGTCTGAAGGTTCACACATTTGTTCTGACAGTCAATTATCGCAGCATGGTTATACAACCAATCCATTCCCAGTATTACGTCAAATTCTCCCAGTCTAATAGGAATCAAGTCTACGCTCAGTTCATGTTTACTAATATTTGCTCGACAATTTCGATAAACATATTCTACAGGGATCACTTCCTTATTAGCAACTTCTATGATCAAAGGATTTTCTAATAGTTCTCGAGGTGTACTAAGTCTACTAGCAAATTCTTCAGATACAAAAGAACAGGTGGCACCCGAATCAAATAATACATAAGCATTTATATCATTGATTGGGATTATACCTGACACCACATCCTTCGCAGCCACTGCGTCTTGGACGGTCATGTTAAAGGTTCTGGCGGTTGGGCGGTTGGATTGTGCCGGTCCACCGATCATCAGTTTGTTGCCTCCTTGCTGATTACTACCCCCGCCACTTCCCTTCTTTGGGCAGTCCTTAATTCGGTGCTCCGTCGAGCCACAAGAAAAGCATCCTTGTATCTTTTCCGGTTTCAAACAGTTGGGCGAGATGTGCCCTTCCTGTCCGCAGTTGTAGCAAGTGCCACGTCCCTTCCAGCACTCGCCCTGGTGATTCTTCCCACACTTCGGGCATCCTTCAGCCCTCTTCTTGAAACCTCCACGAAAATTCCCTGATTGATTATTATTGTTGTTTTTGTTGTTGTTGTTGTTCTCCCACTTTCTCTTTCCCAAGTTGCTTCCTCCGCTACTGCTTCCTCCCGTACGATTCTCTCCTCCAGTATTCTTTCCTTTCTTTTCTTTGTTATACAGACTTAAGGCCTCACTGCCATCTTCCGCAATGATTGCCTTCTCCAGTAATGCTGCAAAGGAATCAATTTGAAGAACTGATACCTTATTGAACAGCCATGGCTTCAACCCTTGTTCAAAGCGTCTAGCCTTCCTCTCTTCATCACCAACTTGGTGCTCCGCAAATCGCGCTAGTTCGTTAAACCTAGCCGCGTATTGCGCCACCGTCATTTCACCTTGTTTTAACTCTAGGAATTTCACCTCCATCCTATTCTTCATACTTTTCGGAAAGTAATTCTCGAAGAACAGTGTCTTAAACTTATCCCAAGCTATTATCCCTTCTCCAGCTCTTTGTTGATTAGCCTCCCACCAGTAGTTCGCTTCTCCCCTCATCATGTACGTGGCAAACACCGTCTTCTGATCTTCGCCTACGCTAGCTATAGTGAAAGCTTTTTCGATCTCTTTGATCCACGTTTGTGCGACGATTGGGTCGGTAGTTCCCTCGAACTCTGGGGGTCCTACACTCTTAAAGTCTTTAAAGGTTGTTACTGACACAGTTTGAGGGTTCGGGCGAACGGGTTCATTGTTCCTTCCCCTTAAGGCTTCTCCTAACAAGTCTACCAGTTTCTGGATCGGGTCTACTTGTTCTCTCTCATGGTTAACGGATTCTTCGGGTGCAGTCAATCTACGTCTGGGCGGCATTATCTGTATCACAATTTTTTTCATTTTATTATTATTCAAGTATATTACTTAAGTATTTCTTTTAATACTAAAAGAATAAATTTATAACACGTTTCTAAAATCAACTCCATTTATATTCATATGCCATTTCATTTTCATTACATGATTTCCTAGCATACTGCTATAAATGTCATCACATATATCCCCTAATATCACAAAAGACGGGGAATATACCAACCTACTACCATACTACCCCTCTAACAGAAGCTAACTCGGGGTTTACATCATCATCCCACATCTTACACAAAAGATCAGAATTACAACATAGTATATACAATACATAAAGACACAACTAGTACTACCACTAGACTGACTAAGGAAATCTCATCCCATCACTGCGCTCTTGTACTCCAACTGTGCTATATACGCAAACAGCTCTCGGCTCAAGGTATGTAGAGTCTGTCCCTGTTCTGCCGGGTAGTGGTACACACCATCAATCACCCTTTCAAAAGCTGAACGGAACACATACCCCATCTTGTTCATCTTTCTCTTTTTGCACCTGACCTCATCCTCAAGGTCGTCAGCTCTCTCATTGGACGCTTCCCACTTCTCCTCGAAGTGTAACCTATCCATCACCTCCAACTCTAGCTGAGTACGGAGTGCCTCTTTCTCAGTCTTCTAACTCAGTTCCCTCTGCTCAACCTCTTCTAGCTTCTCTGCCAAATCTACATTCCTAGCCACTGACCTGTGAAACAGAGTCCCCATCTGGATCCCTGCCTCCCTACGGTAGGCAATCTCCACCTCTAACTCTTGCATAGCCAGCTTCCTCTGGTGGTCCTCGTCCCTCAGCTTCTGGAACTCAGACTCTCTCTCGTGGGCCTCTTCCTCCAGCTCCTGAACTCTACAGTCTAACTCTAGGATCCGCTGCTCATACTCTCCTAGCATCTGCTCCTCTATAGTAGCCTCATCAGAGTCCTCTACTGGCTCATCCTCCATCGGCTCCTCCTCTGGATCAGTCTCTATCTCAATCTCGTCCTCGTCGTCGGACTCGATCGGTGCAACAGCCTGCACTGGTGTAGCCTCTAGAGGTGCCTCGTACACTACATGTATATCCCTGGGCTCCTCCTCGGCCACTCTACTAGGTACACCTGTGTCTGTCATCCTATAATCACAAACACAAGAAATGAAATAGCATCTCCATTAGAATGTTAAATAAAATATAAGTTCATTGTATAGAATGAAGTTACATTTCATAACAGACTAAGTCTCTCAAGGAAAACTCTACATGAGTTTTATCTCCTTCCTAACTTCTAAGTTCACCTAAGTTATAGTCTAAGGACACTCGTTCCTAAGGTTTATCATTTCAATTAAATAAACAATTGTCCAATACAGAAATGAAAAGGACATTCTTAACAAGAATATATGAACTCAATAAATTATACAAGATTAGGGTTTAGAAAACTTGCATAAAATTAACGAGTTTAGGGTTTAGAAGACTTGCCTCAAGCGCAAGCTACTTAACACAATTCACGTACTTTAATACTTTCTACACATATATATTCAATCACAATAACCTAAATTAGTTAACACGTAACTAATTCACATAAGTGGTTAACCCTCATGGTTAACTCACTCTAATAATAATAATCAACTATCACATAGTTAATTAAATTAATTATGTATTTAACTAAATTATAATTAAACAATTATAATTCAAACACTTAATCAAATTATATTTACTTAAATTATAATTTCCATTTAAATTATAAATAATTATAATCAATTAAACCACATCATGCATTTAATTACACAAATTATAATTAATCATGAAATTATCAATTTATAATCCATAATTAAACATGCATAAATTATATTTTAATTTAACATCTAATTGATTAAAATAAATCAACTTCTATACATTATAATTTCACAAAAATTATAATTTAAATTAAACATTTACTCTTAATTATAATTAATAAAATTATAATTAAGTAACTTATTGTACAATTAAACAATTATAGTTTATAATTTAAATACCATATTAGTTTTTCAAAACTTCCTTTTTCTCAAATTATAACACATGTTATAGCAGCTAGATACATGCTCCTTGTCATAGAATAATTAAACTAAGCTTAGAATTAACACTGCACAAAAACTAAAGTCACTGCCACTGCCCGGGACACGGCGCAGCTGCGCCACCTTTAGCCTTGACACCGGCGCAGCTGCGCAGGGGCCAAACCTGTGAAAACCCAGCGGCGCAGCTGCGCCGCTTCTACCCTTACTGCCTGCGCAGCTGCGCCGGCAGCGGACAGAAACAGAGCAGCTTCGCGAATAGTGCAGAGAAAAGCCAATTTGGCTTAATTCTCTACAATGAATTCTCAATTCAGCCAACAATTTTCATATAAGACTTTACAGAGACAAAGTGCAAAGCTTCTAACATGTTCTGAACACACTAATACATCAATTAGCAAAATTACAACGCTTAAATTTTACAAAAATTTAAAAAAATACCAATGTCAGTGTTCTAGATGAAATTGAACACTGCGAATTTGTTTTAAAACCAATTCTCACAATTCCAATCCCAATCAACTATTTTCTAAACATAATAACATATTCCACAATTAATTTATACAAAAATCAACAATCAACATATATTTTGATTTCTATGAGAAACTTTATTTTTCCCAGACACTTCACTGTGACTTTTGAAAAACATAAATTCTCCATTATATCATATATATATTCATGAATTAAACAACTAATTAAGCATATCATCACACATAGACATTATATGAACACAATTACATATGAAAACCTATGAACATCATATATACATAGTCACAATTATACAACTTCATGAAAACTCAACTTTTGACAGAGAATAAAATACATGAAACATATGAATTGAGTTCTATAATAATTAGAGATTATAGATAATACCTTATGTTAATAGATTGAAAGAGAAAGCGATGTGAGTTCAATCCTAACAATTTTTCTTCCTCTTTTCTCTTCTCTTCTCTTCCTTTTCTCTGCTCTCTTTTCTTCTTAGTTCTTAGTTTAGACTTAGGAAAAACTAACGTAGTTTATATATATTATAACTGATATAATATACGTATACTAATGATATATATGTAACTGCTAATTACTTAATATATATAATAAATACTTTTATTATGTAAGTTATAAAATTCAAAAGCCAACTTGGCTTGTTTGGCTACAAGAAAATTAGAAACTAGTTTTACTTACTTAGGCATGGTTTAGGTAAATTAGGTTTAAGCTAGTATAAGGGCCCTGTTTGGCAACAATTTTTAAAACAAAAGCAAGGGCCTTGTTTGGTAAAAATCATTTAAAATTCTTTTCCTTTTTATTTTAACAAATCATTTAATACATACTTTAATGTCATATTTTAATCAATTAAATATTAATCAACTAATTTAATCAATTAAAATCTAACATCAATTAATCACATAAAATTTGCCATATAATTATAATTACTCGCTAATTATAATTCATGTAACACTTCATCACATCTAATTTAATTCTCTTAATTAAATTAGAACTAAAAATAAAAATTAATATACATTAATTAAATTAAATATTGCACATTCATTTAATTAATATATACCCTTAATTAAATAACTCTATAAATCACATAATTTATTTATTTAACTCAATAAATAAATCACATAAAATATTTATTCAATTCAATAAATATTTAAAATTAAATATAAAATCTCAATCGTTACAATCTTCCGTCCTTAAAAGGATTCTGTCCCCAGAATCACACACACAAAAAAAAATCTCGTCTATTACATTCTTCCCCCTTTAAAAGGGTTCTGTCCCCAGAATCAGTATATAAGGGTTACACATAACTAAACAAATAAATGCGAATAAGATTTTATCATAACATCTTCGAGTTCCTACGTAGCTTCTTCAGCACTGTGGTTCCTCCAGATTACCTTAACAGAAGGTATCACTTTATTCCTAAGTACTTGTTCCTTTCGATCAACTATTTGAACAGACACTTCTTCATATGATAAGTCTTTATCAAATAGCAAAGGTTCATATTCTATTACATGTTTATAATCGTGCTTGTAAGGTCTTAATACAGAAATATGAAAGACATTATGTATATTCTCGAGCTCCGGAGGTAATGCAATCTCGTAAGCTACCTCGCCCACCTTTCGTAATACCTCAAAAGGTCCAATAAATCTGGCACTCAGCTTCCCCTTCTTACCGAATCGAATTTTCCCTTTCCAAGGAGATACCTTCAGAAAAATAAAACTTCCTGGTAAGAATTCTCGGTTCTGTCGATGTAAATCGGCATACTTCTTCTGTGTGTCTTGAGCAGCAACTAATCTCGTTTTGATCAGCTTCATAATTTCAGCGGTTTGTTGTACCAATTCTGGTCTCAACAATTGACGTTCACCGACTTCATCCCAGCACAAAGGAGTTCTGCATTTTCTGCCGTATAATACTTCGTAAGGCGGTATGCCAATACTCGCATAATGACTATTATTGTAGCCGAACTCCACCAACGATAGATGATCCTCCCAGCTTCCTTTGAAGTCCATCACACAAGCTCTCAGCATATCCTGAAGCGTCTGAATCATTCTCTCGCTCTGTCCATCAGTCTGAGGATGATATGCTGTACTCTTTCGCAATTGCGTTCCCATACATTCTTGCAATCGCTTCCAGAAATTAGACGTGAAACGTGGATCTCTGTCGGACACAATCGACATCGGAACACCATGTCGAGAAATAATTTCCTTCACGTAGAGCTTCGCTAGTTTATCCAGGTTGTACTTGACCCTGATCGGCAGAAAGTGGGCTGACTTTGTCATTCAATCCACTATAACCCATATCGCATAATATCCCTTCTGAGTCATTGGAAGTCCTACCACAAAATCCATCGTGATGTGCTCCCACTTCCACTCTGGAATTTCTAACGGTTGCAGCAAACCACTTGGTCTCTAGTGTTCTGCTTTGACTTTCTGACACGTTAAGCATTTCACAACGCATTCAGCCACGTCCCTCTTCATATTCGGCCACCAGAAATGATGCCTGAGATCCTGGTACATCTTCGTACTCCCAGGGTGAATAGAATATCTAGAACTATGAGCTTCGCTCAAAATCTCCTCTTTGACCTCTGGTACTGGCGGTACCCAGATTCTACCTTGAAATTGTAACAGTCCTTCATTATCGACCTTGAACTTGAACTCTTCGCCATCTGTTAACCTCGTCCGAATCTTTTCACATTCTTCATCATGAAGTTGTGCTTCTTTCACTTTGTCTATTAAAGTAGAACTAGTGGTTACTTGAAACAACATCTCATCCGATTCTTTCGAAAACTTCACTTCCAACTCCAATCTAGCCATCTGTTCTATTAACCGATCCTGATCAGTTAATACATTAAACTTCTCTCAACCTTTTCTGCTCAATGCGTTGGCAACAACGTTAGCTTTTCCCGGATGGTAAAGTATCTCGCAATCGTAGTCTTTAATCAGTTCCAACCACCTTCTTTGGCGCATGTTCAAATCTTTCTAGGTAAATATATACTTCAGACTCTTGTGATCAGCGTATATTTCACACTTTTCTCCATATAAGTAGTGCCTCCAAATCTTTAGGGCAAACACTACTGCCGCCAATTCTAGGTCATGGGTCGGATACCCCTTCTCGTAATCCTTCAGCTGACGTGACGCATAGGCAATGACTTTGCCGCTCTGCATCAATACACAGCCTAATCCTTTATGTGAGGCATCGCTATATACTACGAAATTCCCAAAACTATCCGGTAAAGACAATATAAGCGCAGTACATAACCTCTTCTTCAGCTCCTGAAAACTCTCCTCACACTTCTCCGTCCAAACAAACTTAACTATTTTACGAGTCAAATTCATCAACGGAGTTGCGATTCTAGAAAAGTCTTGAATAAATCTTCGGTAATAACCAGCCAATCCTAAGAAACTTCTCACTTCAGACTGCGTCTTCAGCTGTTCCCAACTAATTACGGCCTCAACTTTCGACGGATCTACCGAAATACCATTCTTGTCGATCACGTGGCCAAGGAATTGCACACGTTCTAACTAAAATTTGCATTTCGAGAATTTAGCGTAAAGCTTCTCTCGCCTCAGTGCTTCTAAGGTTAGACATAAGTGTTCAGCATGCTCCTCCTCGGTCTTGGAATAAACCAGGATGTCATCAATGAACACTACCACGAACTTGTCCAGAAATGGCTTGAACACCCTGTTCATTAGGTCCATAAATGCAGCTGGGGCATTCGTGAGACCAAATGACATCACCAAGAACTCGTAATGACTATATCGAGTTCTAAAAGCTGTTTTCGGTATATCTTCTTTCCTCACCTTCAATTGATGATACCCGCTTCTCAAATCGATTTTCGAGAAGTATTTCGCACCCTTCAGTTGATCAAACAAGTCATCGATCCTAGGTAAAGGATACCTATTCTTGATCGTAACTTTATTCAACTCTCTATAGTCAATGCAAAGACGCATCGACCCATCCTTTTTCTTCACGAATAAGACAGGCGCTCCCCACGGTGAAACGCTCGGTTGGATATACTTCTTGTCTAGCAGTTCTTGCAGTTGAACCATCAGTTCCTTCATCTCGACTGGAGCCATTCGGTACAGAGCCTTCAAAATCAGAGCAGTTCCCGGCGCTAAATCGATCACGAACTCTGTCTCCCTATCTGGCGGAAGTCCTGGCAAATTTCTTGGAAAAACGTCCACAAACTCCTTAACTACCGATATCTCCTCCACCTTCGGGCTTTCCTTACGCGAATCTACTATGTAGGCTAGATATCCTACACAGCCTTGCGTCAGAAGTTTCTTGGCTTGCATAACCGTTAGACAACTCGCTTGCCTAGGCGATTTGCTACCATAGAACACCAACTTCGACGGAGTCGTAAGGTTTATCGACTTCTTCTGACAATCGATTACCGCCCCATGGTTGAACAACCAATCCATACCTAGTATGACGTCGAATTCCCCAAGTTTTATCGGAATCAAATCTACTCTAAGCTCCTGACCCTTAATGTCCAATCTACAGTTCTTATAAACGCTCCTAACAGGAATAACCTCCCTATTCGCAATCTCTATATTCAAAGGGTAAATTAACTCCTCTACAGGTAAGTCTAGGGTTCTAGCAAAATCATCATATATGAATGAGCAAGTAGCACCCGAATCAAATAATACATATGCATTTATACTATTGACCGGAATAATACCTGACACCACATCTTTTGATTGCACAGCATCCTGCATCGTTATATTGAATGTCCATGCAGTGGGTCGAACAGCTTGCAATGGTGCAGCGATAGTAACGGTACTGCCGCTTCCATTCCCTCCGCTCCCTGTTGACCCTGCTGTCAGCTTCTTCGGGCAGTTGCGAGCCATATGATCTTTGGATCCACATGTAAAGCAAACTCCCTTCTTCGGTTTTGGACAATTAGGCGCGATGTGGCCTTCCTAACCACAGTTAAAGCACACCCGCTTCCCTTTCATGCACACGCCAGTGTGATTCTTACCGCATGTAGCACATGCTTCGAACTTCCTCTTCTCCTGGCTTCCTTGCTGACTCCCAGCAGAGGTATTATCAAACCACTTCCTCTTCTAGTTCACAGTGCTGCTACCCCCAGACTTGGTTTCTACCTCATTCTTCTTCTTTTTATCTTGGTTGAACTTCGTCACCGCTTCGCTTCCTCCCTCAGCAAGTATGGCCTTATCCAGCACCGCTGCAAAGGTATTCAGCTAGAATATAGAAACCTTGCTGTAGAGCTAGGGCTTTAGTCCCCGCTCAAACCTTCTCGCTTTCCTAGGGTCAGTGCTGACCTGGTATGTAGCGAACCTGGCCAACTCGTTATACTTAGCGGCATACTCAGACACCGTCATCCCTCCTTGCTTAAGTTCTAGGAACTGGACCTCCATCTGATCCTGCGAACTCACTGGAAAATACATCTCGTAGAACATTTCCTTGAAACGTTCCCACGTGATGACTCCCTCTCCCTCTCGAGTCTTGTTAGCCTGCCACCAAAAGCTAACATCCGACCGCGAACATTGTCTTTTGGTCTTCTCCTACCCTAGCCACGTCAAATACCTTCTTCATTTCCATAACCCATGTCTAAGCTTCGATAGGGTTAGTCGATCCTTTGAACTCAGGCAGTCCTACTGCCTTGAATTCCTTAAAAGTAGTACCCTGCACCTGCGGCTGATTCGCAAGAGCTCCTGTCAACAGATTCACCAACTGCTGAACCGAATTGGGATTCGTTCCCTCGTTATTGTTGTTGTTCGTCGAACCCTTGGGATTTTGACGTGTTACTCTTCTTCTAGGAGGCATTTTCGGTTAAGAAAATATTATTATTAGACCCTTTATTCAATTATTAAGTACTCCAGTTCATACTTGAATGTTCTAGACAATTCAGTTCACATAGAACACCAAGCACGTCAATAGACTTCTTTTATTCATTAGTCGTAGTTTAAAAACATCAATCGGATAGTATTTCTGCCATTTACATTATCCTTCCTGAACTGGAAAAGTTGCAGGATTATATTATTAACTCATCCCATTCTTATCTCAAATTATGGAATTTACATTATTTAATACAAAAAGCAATATATAAATAAAAGCTCTACTACTACTGCTACTGCTACTGCTACTACTACTATTACTGCTACTGCTGCTACTGCCTAGGCATATTAATACGTCGCACAGCCTCTCTACGTTCCTCTTCCATTACCCGAAATGCCGTTCTTCGGTCCACCACATACCACGGTAAACCTTGGAACTGAGCTGGGTAGTAGAAAATACGGTCCTAAGATCTCTCTATCGCTGTATGAAAAGCATATTTTGTTTCCCTCAGCTTGACTCTCTTGGCTTCAGCTTCACCTTCAACTCGATCGGCTCATTGATTAGCCCTCAAGCTTGACTCCTCAGCTCTGGCACGCTTCCTCGACTCCTCCTGGATGTCTTGCTTCAGCTTTGCCAATTCAAAACGAGCAGCATCTCTTTCGACCTCCATATGTATAAGGTTCCACTGTGCATCTCCTAGTGCACTATCCATCTCTTCGATAGTCTCATCACGCTGCTGAATAGTCTCCTCGAGATCTCCTATTCGTCCATGAAGTTCCACATTGCTATCGTATACTGCCTCGTACATCTCAGCACTAGTAGAGTGAGGTGGGAATTCCTCTTCGGGATCCTCCTCCTCTTCAAACTCATCCTCGTTCTCATCCTCTGGAATAGGTGTCAGCTCACGCTCCCGACCAGCTACGGTGATCACTGGAGATGGCACCCCCAAATCCGGGTACTTCGTTTCCACATGATTTGGTGTTCACTTTCTAATATAACATACATCTACCAAATTAATAATGTAAAATGAACTATAACTTAAATTAGAATAGATAAATCTCCCTTAAAACAAGGGTTAAAACCTTTTCAAGATAATCCCGATTTACTCTAACCCTGACATGAATATAATAAAGTGCGGAAACAAAAATATAACATTCAAGTATTATTACAATCATTCTCAATAGAATAAAAACAAGTCTTCACTTGCTTTGCTTTTCCTTGCCTTTACCTGTAGACGGAGCATCAGCGTTATCAACCTTAACTGAAATTGTTATTTAATGCAAGAGTGAGCAAACCACAGCTCACTGGAGTTTAACAATAACATAGACATGAAAGGATATATTTAAAAGAATCTGAACAACTTAGCTTGCTTCAATAATAAAGAATTGAATAATAATTCTCTATCAACATTAAAATTCGAATATAGAATTTATCTGAGGGTCATAAGACCTTTGAACTCTTATCCTAAGTTATAAATATTTCTATTTAAACCTTTAACAGTCAATAAGACTATAAACCTTAACTCGTACTTAGGAGGATCAGCCCTTTGTACCATGTATTGTGCACAAACATCTTAACGCCATGCGTAGTAGCCTCCCCTAGTAAATAGGTTGTTCAACTCAGTAATTTGAATTCGAGTCCGCACCAAAGAAAGTTTGGTTTGAATAAGCTTACAAGGGTAATTTAGAATTCACGTTCATCAACTAAGGATTAGTTGAATCGACTTTCAATAATTCATAAATAAAAGAATTATGAATTAACATATGCTTTAGAAGTAAATTTAAAGTAATTAAAATAATAACTGGATCTTACTTGAACAATAAGCTAAGATCATTTCAATTAAATAAACAATTGTCCAATACAGAAATGAAAAGGACATTCTTAACAAGAATATGTGAACTCAAGAAATTATACAAGATTAGGGTTTAGAAAACTTGCATAAAATAAACGAGTTTAGGGTTTAGAAGACTTGCATAAAATTAACGAGTTTAGGGTTTAGAAGACTTGCCTCAAGCGCAAGCTACTTAACACAATTCACGTACTTTAATACTTCCTACACATATATATTCAATCACAATAACCTAAATTAGTTAACACGTAACTAATTCACATAAGTGGTTAACCCTCATGGTTAACCCACTATAATAATAATAATCAACTATCACATAGTTAATTAAATCAATTATGTATTTAACTAAATTATAATTAAACAATTATAATTCAAACACTTAATCAAATTATAATTACTTAAATTATAATTTCCATTTAAATTATAAATAATTATAAACAATTAAACCACATGATGCATTTAATTACACAAATTATAATTAATCATGAAATTATCAATTTATAATCCATAATTAAACATGCATAAATTATAATTTAATTTAACATCTAATTGATTAAAATAAATCAACTTCTATACATTATAATTTTACAAAAATTATAATTTAAATTAAACATTTACTCTTAATTATAATTAATAAAATTATAATTAAGTAACTTATTGTACAATTAAACAATTATAGTTTATAATTTAAATACTATATTAGTTTTTCAAAACTTCCTTTTTTCTCAAATTATAACACATGTTATAGCAGCTAGATACATGCTCCTTGTCATAGAATAGTTAAACTAAACTTAGAATTAACACTGCACAAAAACTAAAGTCACTGCCACTGCCCGGGACACGGCGCAGCTCCGCCACCTTTAGCCTTAACACCGGCGCAGCTGCGCTGCTTCTACCCTTACTGCCTGCGCAGCTGCGCCGGCAGCGGACAGAAATAGAGCAGCTTCGCGAATAGTGCAGAGAAAAGTCAATTTGGCTTAATTCTCTACAATAAATTCTCAATTCAGCCAACAATTTTCACATAAGACTTTACAGAAAAATAAAGTGCAAAGCTTCTAACATGTTTTGAACACACTAATACATCAATTAGCAAAATTACAACGCTTAATTTTTACAAAAATTTAAAACATTACCAATGTCTGTGTTCTAGATGAAATTGAGCACTGCGAATTTGTTTTAAAACCAATTCTCACAATTCCAATCCCAATCAACTAATTTCTAAACATAATAACATATTCCACAATTAATTTATACAAAAATCAACAATCAACATATATTTTTATTTCTATGAGAAACTTTATTTTTTCCAGACACTTCACTGTGAATTTTGAAAAACATAAATTCTCCATTATATCATATATATATATTCATGAATTAAACAACTAATTAAGCATATCATCACATATAGACATGATATGAACACAATTACATATGAAAACCTATGAACATCATATATACATAGTCACAATTATACAACTTCATGAAAACTCAACTTTTGACAGAGAATAAAATACATGAAACATATGAATTGAGTTCTATAATAATTAGAGATTATAGATAATACCTTTTGTTAATAGATTGAAAGAGAAAGTGATGTGAGTTCAATTCTAACAATTCCTCTTCCTCTTTTCTCTTCTCTGCTCTTCCTTTTCTCTGCTCTCTTTTCTTCTTTGTTCTTAGTTTAGACTTAGGAAAAACTAACGTAGTTTAGATATATTATAACTAATATAATATACGTATACTAATGATATATATGTAACTGCTAATTACTTAATATATATAATAAATACATTTATTATGTAAGTTACAAAATTCAAAAGCCAACTTGGCTTGTTTGGCTACAAGAAAATTAGAAATTAGTTTTACTTACTTAGGCATGGTTTAGGTAAATTAGGTTTAAGCTAGTGTAAGGGCCCTGTTTGGCAATAATTTTTAAAACAAAAGCAAGGGCCTTGTTTGGTAAAAAATCATTTAAAAAATTTTTCCTTTTTATTTTAACAAATCATTTAACACATACTTTAATGTCATTTTTTAATCAATTAAATATTAATCAACTAATTTAATCAATTAAAATCTAACATCAATTAATCACATAAAATTTGTCACATAATTATAATTACTCGCTAATTATAATTCATGTAACACTTCATCACATCTAATTTAATTCTCTCAATTAAATTAGAACAAAAAATAAAAATTAATATACATTAATTAAATTAAATATTGCACATTCATTTAATTAATATATACCCTTAATTAAATAACTCCATAAATCACATAATTTATTTATTTAACTCAATAAATAAATCACATAAAATATTTATTTAATTCAATAAATATTTAAAATTAAATATAAAATCTCAATCGTTACAATCTTCCGTCCTTAAAAGGATTCTGTCCCCAGAATCACACACACAAAAAAAAATAACTCGTCTATTACATTCTTCCCCCCTTAAAAGGATTCTGTCCCCAGAATCAGTATATAAGGGTTACACATAACTAAACAAATAAATGCGGATAAGATTTTATCATAACATCTTCGAGTTCCCACGTAGCTTCTTCAGCACTGTGGTTTCTCCAGATTACCTTAACAGAAGGTATCACTTTATTCCTAAGTACTTGTTCCTTTCTATCAACTATTTGAACAGACACTTCTTCATATGATAAGTCTTTATCAAATAGCAAAGGTTCATATTCTATTACATGTTTATAATCGTGCTTGTAAGGTCTTAATACAGAAATATGAAAGATATTATGTATATTCTCGAGCTCCGGAGGTAATGCAATCTCGTAAGCTACCTCGCCCACCTTTCGTAATACCTCAAAAGGTCCAATAAATCTGGCACTCAGCTTCCCCTTCTTACCGAATCGAATTTTCCCTTTCCAAGGAGATACCTTCAGAAAAATAAAACTTCCTGGTAAGAATTCTCGGTTCTGTCGATGTAAATCGACATACTTCTTCTGTCTGTCTTGAGCAGCAACTAATCTCGTTTTGATCAGCTTCACAATTTCAGCGGTTTGTTGTACCGATTCTGGTCCCAACAATTGACGTTCACCGACTTCATCCCAGCACAAAGGAGTTCTGCATTTTCTGCCGTATAATGCTTCGTAAGGCGGCATGCCAATACTCGCATGATGACTATTATTGTAGCCGAACTCCACCAACGGTAGATGATCCTCCCAGCTTCCTTTAAAGTCCATCACACAAGCTCTCAGCATATCCTCAAGTGTCTGAATCGTTCTCTCGCTCTATCCATCAGTCTGAGCATGATACGCTGTACTCATTCGCAATTGCGTTCCCATACAATCTTGCAATCGCTTCCAGAAATTAGACGTGAAACGTGGATCTCTGTCAGACACAATCGACACCAGAACACCATGTCGAGAAATAATTTCCTTCATGTAGATCTTCTCTAGTTTATCCGGGTTGTACTTGACCCTGATCGGCAGAAAGTGGGCTGACTTTGTCAGTCGATCCACTATAACCCATATCGCATCATATTCCTTTTGAGTCGTTGGAAGTCCTACCACAAAATCCATCGTGATGTGCTCCCACTTCCACTCTGGAATTTCTAACGGTTGCAGCAAACCACTTGGTCTCTGGTGTTCTGCTTTGACTTTCTGACACGTTAAGCATTTCGCAACGCATTCAGCCACGTCCCTCTTCATATTCGACCACCAGAAATGATGCCTGAGATCCTGGTACATCTTCGTACTCCCAGGGTGAATAGAATATCTAAAACTATGAGCTTCGCTCAAAATCGCCTCTTTGACCTCTGGTACTGGCGGTACCCAGATTCTACCTTCAAATCGTAACAGTCCTTCATTATCGACCTTGAACTTGAACTCTTCGCCATCAGTTAACCTCGTCCGAATCTTTTCACATTCTTCATCATGAAGTTGTGCTTCTTTCACTTTGTCTATTAAAGTAGAACTAGTGGTTACTTGAAACAACATCTCATCCGATTCTTTCGGAAACTTCACTTCCAACTCCAATCTAGCCATCTGTTCTATTAACCGATCCTGCTCAGTTAATACGTTCAACTTCTCCCGACCTTTTTTGCTCAATGCGTCGGCAACAACGTTAGCTTTACCCGGATGGTAAAGTATCTCGCAATCGTAGTCTTTAATCAGTTCCAACCACCTTCTTTGGCGCATGTTCAAATCATTCTAGGTAAATATATACTTCAGACTCTTGTGATCTGTGTATATTTCACACTTTTCTCTATATAAGTAGTGCCTCCAAATCTGTAGGGCAAACACTACTGCCGCCAATTCTAGGTCATGGGTCGGATACCCCTTCTCGTAATCCTTCAGCTGACGTGACGCATAGGCAATGACTTTGTCGCTCTGCATCAATACACATCCTAATCCTTTATGCGAGGCATCACTATATACTACGAAATTCCCAAAACTATCCGGTAAAGACAATACAAGCGCAGTACACAACCTCTTCTTCAGCTCTTGAAAACTCTCCTCACGCTTCTCCGTCCAAACAAACTTAACTATTTTACGAGTCAAATTCGTCAACGGAGTTGCGATTCTAGAAAAGTCTTGAATAAATCTTCGGTAATAACCAGCCAATCCTAAGAAACTTCTCACTTCAGACGGCGTCTTCGGCTGTTCCTAACTAATTACGGCCTCAACTTTTGACGGATCTACCGAAATACCATCCTTGTCGATCACGTAGTCAAGGAATTGCACACGTTCCAACCAAAATTCGTATTTCAAGAATTTAGCGTAAAGCTTCTCTCGTCTCAGTGCATCTAAGGTTAGTCGTAAGTGTTCAGCATGCTCCTCCTCGGTCTTGGAATAAACGTGATAACGATTGAGATTTTATATTTAATTTTAAATATTTATTAAATGAAAAATAAATAAATATTTTATGTGATTTATTTATTGAGTTAAATAAATAAATTATGTGATTTATGGAGTTATTTAATTAAGGGTATATATTAATTAAATGAATGTGCAATATTTAATTTAATTAATATATATTAATTTTTATTTTTACTTCTAATTTAATTGAGAGAATTAAATTAGATGTGATGAAGTGTTACATGAATTATAATTAGCGAGTAATTATAATTATGTGGAAAATTTTATGTGATTAATTGATGTTAGATTTTAATTGATTAAATTAGTTGATTAATATTTAATTGATTAAAATATGACATTAAAGTATGTGTTAAATGATTTGTTAAAATAAAAAAGAAAAGAATTTTAAATGATTTTTACCAAACAAGGCCCTTGCTTTTGTTTTAAAAATTATTACCAAACAGGGCCCTTACACTAGCTTAAACCTAATTTATCTAAACCATGCCTAAGTAAGTAAAACTAGTTTCTAATTTTCTTGTAGCCAAACAAGCCAAGTTGGCTTTTGAATTTTGTAACGTACATAATAAATGTATTTATTATATATATTAAGTAATTAGCAGTTACATATATATCATTAGTATACGTATATTATATCAGTTATAATATATCTAAACTACGTTAGTTTTTCCTAAGTCTAAACTAAGAACTAAGAAGAAAAGAGAGCAAAGAAAATGAAGAGCAGAGAAGAGAAAAGAGGAAGAGGAATTGTTAGAATTGAACTCACATCGCTTTCACTTTAAATCTATTAACAAAAGGTATTATCTATAATCTCTAATTATTATAGAACTCAATTCATATGTTTCATGTATTTTATTCTCTGTCAAAAGTTGAGTTTTCATGAAGTTGTATAATTGTGACTATGTATATATGATGTTCATAGGTTTTCATATGTAATTGTGTTCATATCATGTCTATATGTGATGATATGCTTAATTAGTTATTTAATTCATGAATATATATATGATATAATGGAGAATTTATGTTTTTCAAAAGTCACAGTGAAGTGTATGGGAAAAATAAAGTTTTTCATAGAAATCAAAATATATGTTGATTGTTGATTTTTGTATAAATTAATTGTGGAATATGTTATTATATTTAGAAATTAGTTGATTGGGATTGGAATTGTGAGAATTGGTTTTAAAACAAATTCGCAGTGTTCAATTTCATCTAGAACACTGACATTGGTATTTTTTTTAAATATTTGTAAAAATTAAGCATTGTAATTTTGCTAATTGATGTATTAGTGTGTTCAAAACATGTTAGAAGCTTTGTACTTTGTTTCTGTAAAGTTTTATATGAAAATTGTTGGCTGAATTGAGAATTCATTGTAGAAAATTAAGCCAAATTGGCTTTTCTCTGCACTATTTGCGAAGCTGCTCTGTTTCTGTCTGCTACCGGCGCAGCTACGCAGGCAGTAAGGGTAGAAGCGGCGCAGCTGCGCTGCTGGGTTTTCGCAAGTTTGGCCCCTGCGCAGCTGCGCCGGTGTCAAGGCTAAAGGTGGCGCAGCTGCGCCGTGTCCCGGGCAGTGGCAGTGACTTTAGTTTTTGTGCAGTGTTAATTCTAAGCTTAATTTAATTATTCTATGGCAAAGAGCATGTATCTAGCTGCTATAACATGTGTTATAATTTGAGAAAAAGAAAGTTTTGAAAAACTATAATGGTATTTAAATTATAAACTATAATTGTTTAAATGTACAATAAGTTACTTAATTATAATTTTATTAATTATAATTAAGAGTAAGTCTTTAATTTAAATCATAATTTTTGTGAAATTATAATGTATAGAAGTTGATTTATTTTAATCAATTCGATGTTAAATTAAATTATAATTTATACATGTTTAATTATGGATTATAAATTGATAATTTTATGATTAATTATAATTTGTGTAATTAAATGCATGATGTGGTTTAATTGATTATAATTATTTATAATTTAAATGAAAATTATAATTTAAGCAATTATAATTTGATTAAGTGTTTGAATTATAATTGTTTAATTATAATTTAGTTAAATACATAATTGATTTAATTAACTATGTGATAGTTGATTATTATTATTAGAGTGAGTTAACCATGAGGGTCAACCACTTATCTGAATTAGTTACGTGTTAACTAATTTAGGTTATTGTGATTGAATATATATGTGTAGGAAGTATTAAAGTACGTGAATTGTGTTAAGTAGCTTGCGCTTAAGGCAAGTCTTCTAAACCCTAAACTCGTTAATTTTATGCAAGTTTTCTAAACCCTAATCTTGTATAATTTCTTAAGTTCATATATTCTTGTTAAGAATGTCCTTTTCATTTCTGTATTGGACAATTGTTTATTTAATTGAAATGATCTTAGCTTATTGTTCAAGTAAGATCCATTTATTATTTTAATTGCTTTAAATTTACTTCTAAAGTATATGTTAATTCATAATTCTTTCATTTATGAATTATTGAAAGTCGATTCAACTAATCCTTAGTTGATGAACGTGAATTCTAAATTACCCTTGTAAGCTTATCCAAACCAAACTTTCTTTGGTGCGGACTCGAATTCAAATTACTGAGTTGAACAACCCTATTTACTAGGGGAGGCTACTACGCATAGCGTTAAGATATTTGTGCACAATACATGGTACAAATGGCTGATCCCCCTAAGTACGAGTTAAGGTCCATAGTCTTATTGACTGTTAAAGGTTTAAATAGAAATATTTATAACCTAGGATAAGAGTTCAAAGGTCTTATGACCCTCAGATAAATTTTATATTTGAATTTTAATGTTGATAGAGAATTATTATTCAATTCTTTATTATTGAAGCAAGCTAAGTTGTTCAGATTCTTTTAAATATATCCTTTCATGTCTATGTTATTGTTAAACTCCAGTGAGCTGTGGTTTGCTCACTCTTGCATTAAATAACAATTTCAGTTAAGGTTGATAACGCTGATGCTCCGTCTACAAGTAAGGGCAAGGAAAAGCAAAGCAAGTGAAGACTTGTTTTTATTATATTGAGAATGATTGTAATAAGACTTGAATGTTATGTTTTTGTTTCCGCACTTTATTATATTCATGTCAGGGTTAGAGTAAACCGAGATTATCTTGAAAAGGTTGTAACCCTTGTTTTAAGGGAGATTTATCTATTCTAATTTAAGTTGTAGTTCATTTTACATTATTCATTGGGTAGATGTATGTTATATTAGAGCAAGAGAACGATTCAGACGCTTGAGGATATGCTGAGAGCTTGTGTGATGGACTTCAAAGGAAGCTGGGAGGATCATCTACCGTTGGTGGAGTTCGGCTACAATAATATTCATCATGCGAGTATTGGCATGCCGCCTTATGAAGCATTATACGGCAGAAAATGCAGAACTCCTTTGTGCTGGGATGTAGTCGGTGAACGTCAATTGTTGGGACCAGAATTGGTACAACAAATCGCTGAAATTGTGAAGCTGATCAAAATGAGATTAGTTGCTGCTCACGACACACAGAAGAAGTATGCCGATTTACATCGACAGAACCGAGAATTCTTACCAGGAAGTTTCGTTTTTCTGAAGTATCTCCTTGGAAAGGGAAAATTCGATTCGGTAAGAAGGGGAAGCTGAGTCCCAGATTTATTGGACCTTTTGAGGTATTACGAAAGGTGGGCGAGGTAGCTTACGAGATTGCATTACCTCCGGAGCTCAAGACTATACATAATGTCTTTCATATTTCTGTATTAAGACCTTACAAGCACGATTATAAACATGTAATAGAATATGAACCTTTTGCTATTTGATAAAGACTTATCATATGAAGAAGTGTCTATTCAAATAGTTGATAGAAAGGAACAAGTACTTAGGAATAAAGTGATACCTTCTGTTAAGGTAATCTGGAGGAACCACAGTGCTGAAGAAGCTACGTGGGAACTCGAAGATGTTATGATAAAATATTATCCGCATTTATTTGTTTAGTTATGTGTAACCCTTATATACTGATTCTGGGGACAGAATCCTTTTAAGGGGGGAAGAATGTAATAGACGAGATTTTTTTTTTGTGTGTGTGATTCTGGGTCAGAATCCTTTTAAGGAGGGAAGATTGTAACGATTGAGATTTTATATTTAATTTTAAATATTTATTGACTTAAATAAATATTTTATGTGATTTATTTATTGAGTTAAATAAATAAATTATGTGATTTATGGAGTTATTTAATTAAGGATATATATTAATTAAATGAATGTGCAATATTTAATTTTATTAATGTATATTAATTTTTATTTTTAGTTCTAATTTAATTGAGAGAATTAAATTAGATGTGATGAAGTGTTACATGAATTATAATTAGCGAGTAATTATAATTATGTGGCAAATTTTATGTGATTACTTGAATTTAGATTTTAATTGATTAAATTAGTTGATTAATATTTAATTGATTAAAATATGACATTAAAGTATGTGTTAAATGATTTGTTAAAATAAAAAGGAAAAGAATTTTAAATGATTTTTACCAAACAAGGCCCTTGCTTTTGTTTTAAAAATTGTTGCCAAACAGGGCCCTTACACTAGCTTAAACCTAATTTATCTAAACCATGCCTAAGTAAGTAAAACTAGTTTCTAATTTTCTTGTAGCCAAACAAGCCAAGTTGGCTTTTGAATTTTGTAACTTACATAATAAATGTATTTATTATATATATATTAAGTAATTAGCAGTTACATATATATCATTAGTATACGTTTATTATATCAGTTATAAGATATCTAAACTACGTTAGTTTTTCCTAAGTCTAAACTAAGAACTAAGAAGAAAAGAGAGCAAAGAAAAAGAAGAGCAGAGAAGAGAAAAGAGGAAGAAGAATTGTTAGAATTGAACTCACATCGCTTTCTCTTTCAATCTATTAACAAAAGGTATTATCTATAATCTCTAATTATTATAGAACTCAATTCATATATTTTATGTATTTTATTCTCTGTCAAAAGTTGAGTTTTCATGAAGTTGTATAATTGTGACTATGTATATATGATGTTCATAGGTTTTCATATGTAATTGTGTTCATATCATGTCTATATGTGATGATATGCTTAATTAGTTGTTTAATTCATGAATATATATATATATATATATATATGATATAATGGAGAATTTATGTTTTTTAAAAGTCACAGTGAAGTGTATGGAAAAAATAAAGTTTCTCATAGAAATCAAAATATATGTTGATTGTTAATTTTTGTATAAATTAATTCTGGAATATGTTATTATGTTTACAAATTAGTTGATTGGGATTGGAATTGTGACAATTGGTTTTAAAACAAATTCGCATTGTTCAATTTCATTTAGAACACTGACATTGGTATTTTTTTAAATTTTTGTAAAAATTAAGCATTGTAATTTTGCTAATTGATGTATTAGTGTGTTCAAAACATGTTAGAAGCTTTGCACTTTGTTTCTGTAAAGTCTTATATGAAAATTGTTGGCTGAATTAAGAATTCATTGTAGAGAATTAAGCCAAATTGGCTTTTCTCTGCACTATTCGCGAAGCTGCTCTGTTTCTGTCCACTGCCGGCGCAGCTGCGCATGCAGTAAGGGTAGAAGCGGCGCAGCTGCGCAGGCAGTAAGGGTAGAGGCGGCGCAGTGCGCCGCTGGATTTTCGCAGGTTTGGCCCCTGCGCAGCTGCGCCGGTGTCAAGGCTAAAGGTGGCGCAGCTGCGCCGTATCCGGGCAGTGGCAGTGACTTTAGTTTTTGTGCAGTGTTAATTCTAAGCTTAGTTTAATTATTCTATGACATGGAGCATGTATCTAGCTGCTATAACATGTGTTATAATTTGAGAAAAAGGAAGTTTTGAAAAACTAATATGGTATTTAAATTATAAACTATAATTGTTTAATTGTACAATAAGTTACTTAATTATAATTTTATTAATTATAATTAAGAGTAAATGTTTAATTTAAATTATAATTTTTGTGAAATTATAATGTATAGAAGTTGATTTATTTTAATCAATTAGATGTTAAATTAAATTATAATTTATGCATGTTTAATTATGGATTATAAATTGATAATTTCATGATTAATTATAATTTGTGTAATTAAATGCATGATGTGGTTTAATTGATTATAATTATTTATAATTTAAATGAAAATTATAATTTAAGTAATTATAATTTGATTAAGTGTTTGAATTATAATTGTTTAATTATAATTTAGTTAAATACATAATTGATTTAATTAACTATGTGATAGTTAATTATTATTATTAGAGTGAGTTAACCATGAGGGTTAACCACTTATCTGAATTAGTTACGTGTTAACTAATTTAGGTTATTGTGATTGAATATATATGTGTAGGAAGTATTAAAGTACGTGAATTGCGTTAAGTAGCTTGCGCTTGAGGCAAGTCTTCTAAACCCTAAACTCGTTAATTTTATGCAAGTTTTCTAAACCCTAATCTTGTATAATTTCTTGAGTTCATATATTCTTGTTAAGAATGTCCTTTTCATTTCTGTATTGGACAATTGCTTATTTAATTGAAATGATCTTAGCTTATTGTTCAAGTAAGATCCATTTATTATTTTAATTGCTTTAAATTTACTTCTAAAGCATATGTTAATTCATAATTCATTTATTTATGAATTTTTGAAAGTCGATTTAACTAATCCTTAGTTGATGAACGTGAATTCTAAATTACCCTTGTAAGCTTATCCAAACCAAACTTTCTTTGGTGCGGACTCGAATTCAAATTACTGAGTTGAACAACCCTATTTACTAGGGGAGGCTACTTCACATAGCGTTAAGATGTTTGTGCACAATACATGGTACAAAGGGCTGATCCCCCTAAGTACGAGTTAAGGTCCATAGTCTTATTGACTGTTAAAGGTTTAAATAGAAATATTTATAACCTAGGATAAGAGTTCAAAGGTCTTATGACCCTCAGATAAATTCTATATTCGAATTTTAATGTTGATAGAGAATTATTATTCAATTCTTTATTATTGAAGCAAGCTAAGTTGTTCAGATTCTTTTAAATATATCCTTTCATGTCTATGTTATTGTTAAACTCCAGTGAGCTGTGGTTTGCTCACTCTTGCATTAAATAACAATTTCAGTTAAGGTTGATAACGCTGATGCTCCGTCTACAAGTAAGGGCAAGGAAAAGCAAAGCAAGTGAAGACTTGTTTTTATTATATTGAGAATGATTGTAATAAGACTTGAATGTTATGTTTTTGTTTCCGCACTTTATTATATTCATGTCAGGGTTAGAGTAAACCGAGATTATCTTGAAAAGGTTGTAACCCTTGTTTTAAGGGAGATTTATCTATTCTAATTTAAGTTGTAGTTCATTTTACATTATTCATTGGGTAGATGTATGTTATATTAGAAAGTGAACACCAAATCATGTGAAAACGAAGTACCCGGATTTGGGGGTGTCACATCTTCTCCCCCTTGTTTAATTCTCGTTACTTATATAATCTCTTTTCCCCCTTGTTTAATTCTCACTACTTATATAATCACTTCTTCCCCTTGTTTAATTCTTGTTCTATATCTAAATCATTCTCCCTTTATGTTTAATTCTTGACACTTTGGTTATTAAGTTCATTTTTGATAAAGTTAATAGATTTTAATAGTGCATTTTTGGAAGAGTTAAATAAGTGTTGATATTTCATTTTTGGTCTCGCTCTCAGGTATAATTCATTTGGTGAACGTGTGCAAAGTCAGTACAAGCAGAACTTTCTAGGCTGTTGGGGTACAGTGCAGCGCAGCTGCGCCCTGTTTGCACTACCAAGGAGCGTGACCGCTCCCTTTAGCAGTTTTAGGCTTAAAGTTCAGCAAGTGCAGCTGCGCCCATCTCCAAGTCAAATGAAGCGCAGCTGCGCCCAAGCGCCAGTTCAGTTTTTAAAAACCCCCAACCCTACAAACTTAAACATTCCTACTCAAACATAAACTCTGAGCTCTCTCTCAAGAAACAAAAATAGAAACACACACTCCTACTATTATTTAATTCCAAGCTTAATATCAATCCAAATATCAACCAAATCGAAGTCTCCCCCTTTCTCTCTCCTATATAAACACAATTTCTTCCCTTCAATCCCATATATCAGAAACTCTAGCTCTGTGAAAAAGGAGAAACTTGAGTCGCCCACCAAGTGTTTGATAAAAGGATTGAGAGAAGCTTGCGGGTACATTCAGCCAGTTTGGGGGTTTCTCTTCTTCAGAAATCCTATCCACCAAGCCCTACCTCTGTAAACATGCCAAAGAGAATCCGAACAGCACAACCATCTTATTATAGTAGTAGTGAGACTGATGAGGGATAGAGCAGTAATACTTTAGACCCATCAAAGTTCGTCAACCTCTCCGCACAACACCATTATTGGAATGTGCTTGTCAACAAATCATTTGTGTCGGAGAGGGGTCTTAAGCCAAGTGCGGGAGATGGGAAGATTCTTGAGCAGATTCGGCAGAGAGGTTGGACTTTTTTTGTGGCAACACCATGTTCAGCTCCAATAGAAATTGTAACGACCCCAAAATTCATACAATATAATTCTCATCCTCGATCGTTAGCAATACATCTTTAATCTATCTTTACATCATTATTCGATATTAAAATCACTAAAAATGCAGAATATTTAAAATTTTTATAAACTTTCTTTCTATATTGTCTTGAATCGCAACCTTAACATTACAAATATTTGATTCAATTCTATTACATGAATCGCTACAACGAAAGGACTATACAAAGTCTTACATCACTAAGCAATATCCATTATACGTCGGATAGCTCAACTTACAACTTAACAATTAAGTTATAATGAAAACATCAACTACAATTTGAAATTTAACAAAATTAATATTCTTGAACATTGATCTCTTTAAATCACTTAACACGTATCTTTACCTTGCATCCTTGACCTGCAAAAATGGTTATTTGCAAGAGTGAGCTCGACAGCTCAGCAAGATCTAACAGTTTTCATGCATCACATAGCACATAATTAACATGCTCAACATTAAAGTAACATGGCATACATGCTTTAATCACATAACAAATATAAAGATTGAGTTCCTTACTCAATCAACATTATTAAATCAACAATGTAGTCATAAATTGACTTTAACATTTCATGCTTGCAACATATACAACATAGCATACTCTTTGAAATACAATTTAAAACAATTCATAATATCATCAAGTTCACATAGAAAATACGAACCGAAAGACTTGCCTTGATCGTTATTTACCAATAACAGTTTAACAGCTTACAGATATCTGCACTTTATGTGCCCTACACAATTATATAATCATTCACATAAACTATTATTCACATAGAAAAGCATATTAATTGTAATGTAAGCTTTACTCTACATCTCATAACCCTTCCTATTATCAATACACAATGTTCAACTTGATTTTGTTAACTATCGACTTATATTTTACTATATTTCTTTTTCATAATATTCAAAATTTATTCAAGTGTTTAAGTCTTGCTAGAACTACTTATTGGTTTTATACTAACCCCATTTTATATCTTATAATGTTCATTTCATTAGAATCGAAACACTATTTAAGTGTATTACCACATTACACGACGTTTCGACGTTTATACGTCACACGCCTAACTCGTCTCTTTTGCATGTGCTTTGCATGCTCCTAGATTAGGTTACATTACTCTATAATATTTCATTCTTATTAAAAACATAATATTAAATAAGGTCATACACACTCGTTGCGGCGTTGAAACGCTTGCACGTCCGTATGCCAAACTTGCCTATTCGATCCCCCAAATGACACGCATTTGCGCACGCTTAGCACGCCCAATCGAATTGTCTAATACTCAAGGGTTAATGCTAAGTATCATTATAATACCTAATAGTCATGTTATGGAAGTTAGAACATCATTTTCCATGGTCGGGAGCATTACATGTGCATAAGTGCATGCCCGACTCCCCCTGATTGCCTCTAAAAATACATCAGTCTCACAAATGACTATTTTGACCCTATCTAACGACCTCAAATTGAAAAACGTAAAGAACGAAAGTTGTAGGTATACTCGTGCTCGTTCCGGATCATCTTGAATCGCCTCAATCGGAGTTCGTATGAAAACGTTATGGCTGTTTTACCAGAGGAGGTCAAAACAGTCTCGGACTAACTTTTCCTCCCGGCGCAGCTGCGCCCCAACCAGCCTTGGGGGCAGCGCAGCTGCACCCCTGGCAGTGTGTTATGCGAATTTTTCCTCCAGTATGTTGTTCTGGCAAATTTTCTAACCCTTTTCTCCTTCCAATCATCATAAATCAAGCTATACACATTCGATTGAGTCCGTTTTCGACTCTATAGATTCGTAATTCATAGAACTACACATCTACATGATAATTATAACACTTCAAAAATATTAACAATTCCTTTTAAGGGTTCCAATTCAGTGTTCATGCTAATTCTTCATGTTTTTATATATATTTAGCGAATTCAATCACTACGAATTCGTTTTACATCCGTTTTGACTAGTTCAACTTGGGTTATTTTCGTTTTTTCGAGTACTATCATGATACATCATCAATTTTCATTCTAAAATTCAACCAAAACACATAAACCTATAAGAACATAAATTCTCCATTAGAAACTTATTTTTACAATACTTTGATTTCTGAAAAATCGTTTATAGTATATATGTAAGGGATTACATCTATCAATTCATTCATAAAAACTCATGAACACGTTATGTATATATAATCATGTATATACCAATTTTCATAGAAGTTCAATTAACATAGAACTAACAATGAAAAATATAAAACAAACTCTTTAAAATACAAGGGTTCAAATCATACCCTTGATGCTTAGTGAGGAAGAAGATGGTGAGATTTAGCAATGACTCTCTCAAGACTTTCCTCCTTTCCTCTTCTTCTTCCTTCTTTTCTCTCTAACTCTAGGTTCTCTGTATTTCTTTCTAACACAGACTAACCCTTTTTGCCTTTCTAACTAATGTAGTTTTAACATATAACTAAAATGATATATATTATATGTATAATTATATAATATATAACTCCTAATATTTAATCTCCCCATTTAATATCATAATTTCAATTAATATAAAGAAGTTACAAATTTGAATTTTAAAAGCCCTAAGACTTGTTTGGCAAAACAAGTTATTTTAAAAACAGATTTTTAGTAGTGAAGGCCATATTTGGGTAAAACAGTTTTTAAACAAAAGTAAGGGCCTTGTTTGGAAAAAATCATTTAAAAACTCTTTTCTTTATTTTAATAAATCCTTTTAACATATACTTTAATGTTACCCTTTAATTAATTAAATCTTAACATTCTAATTTAATTAATTAAAAGTCTAACATCAATTAAGCACATAAAATTGTCACATAATTATAATTAATTGCTAATTATAACTGCATATAACACTCAACACATTACTCATCTAATTTAATTATCTCAATTAAATTAGAACTATAACATAAAATCATTATATCAATTAAATTAAATACTAAATATTCATTTAATTAATATACTACACTTAATTATATTATTCTATAATAATCACATAATTATTTATTTAACTCAATAAATAATTCAATTAAAATATTTATTTACTCCAATAAATATTAAAATTAATATTTAAATTATCTTCACATAAATTCACATATTTCACCATATGTGACACGTATTCACATACTTAAACTCAAAACATCAGATAATAAGAATTTTATTTATTAAATTCTCATTTATAAATTCTAAAAATCTGAGATGTCATAGAAATCGTGAGGGAGTTCTATGCTAATGCCCGAGAGACTCAAAATGGAATTTCTTTCGTTCGAGGCGAGAAAGTTCCCAACCCCTCACAGGCAATCACTAAGCTATTTAAGTTGCCCACACCATCTTTAGCGAATACAAACTAGGTGCAAGCCCAGCGCTTTGAGACAGACGTAGACAAGTTGATGGATGACATGTGCAAGCCTGGGACTGTTTGGAAGACAAAAGAGAGTACTGTCAAGAAGATTCATTTCCCCCAGATTGCGTTGAACAGATACGCCAAGGCATGCTATAGCTTCATTTGCGCGAGCGTGCTTCCCACCAATCACCATCAAGATGTTACCATTGAGAGAGCGGTGCTATTAAATAAAATTCTAAAGGGCAGAGCCTAGACCACGGGTATCTCATCAACCATTCTATGTTTCGATTTATTCAAGTCGGTACGTCTGGTGGGATGCCACACGCCTCCATCATCACTCGTCTCTGCCATGTGGCAAATGTGAAAGTAATATGCATACAAGCCAATCATATATGATGACAAAGCATATATTTTGGAAACGATCTTATTTATTTATTAATAAAAGTATTCATTTATTAAAGGCATTTAATTATCTACATGATGCTATTTTTATAATATGTAAATAACCTATAGTTTTAAGCAATGCTTTTAGAATCATGATGTTGATCATGCTAATGAGATTTAAATTCTTAGATAGCTTAAAACTAAAATAGTTCCCAATTGATGGATTACTAAAAAATGGAATTAGTAAATCTGGATAGATTGATACATATGTTGCTTGCTCATTGGATGAGGATAATTGATCTCATGATCATTTGTGTGGGGACACTAAAGCAAGTGTGTAGGTGCTTATTGGAGAATAATACACTGAACGTGACTCGCTAAGGAATACCTAATGGAGTTTTACCCGCCTGTCAATAGGAATTCCTAATGTGATAGTAGTACAAGTGATCCTCAGACTTGAGATCATCATAGTATCTTGTGTATAATGAATTATACTTTATTCCTTAAGGCCCTTAGGGTATATCAAAGGGTATGCTTGGGTATAATAAGTTATATATAGAGATAATCAATGATCAATAAAGAATCTACCGCTTCTAGTAAAAGAAGAGATATGTCATATGTGATTCGATAAATGACAACCTAGGAATCCTTGGCCAAGGTGGAATGAAATTAGAAAAGAGTTTCTAATTTGTATTATTTAGAGTTGTGCATTTTTTGATCGAAATACATATAATTAAATACAATAAGACTTGACAGTAATTCCATGTCATATATTTAATTGGGACATTGTATGGTGGAAAGATTGAATTATACGGTAACTATTAACTCAAGGGTTCTTTTATGATTAATGTTGAAATCTATATTATCTAGAAAGTCGTTGATCGCTAGAGAGGCTTATCCTTATTGTAGAATAAATATTATTTATTTAAATAGATTATTAGTTTAATTTATTTATTTAAATAAGATTAGAATTATTCTAATTGATTTATTCGCAACCAGTTTAATATGGAGAACCTAAAGGGTCACACCATAAAAGGAAGAATAATTATTTAAGAAGGTAATGGTATAATCGTAATAATATGTTAAGTGTAATTAATTTAATCTATGGTGATAAAATAAATTAAATAGCTTAATGTTTATTATTTAATATTTTAGAAATATTAAATATAAATTAATAAGAGGAGTCTTATTAATATTATTATAATTATAATTATTTTAATTTCTAAAGGAGTTTAGAATTAATTTAATATTAGTACTCTCATTTATTCTTAATAAAATTAGTAGATAAATTAATTAAAAGAGTTTAATTAATTATTTCCAATGTGTTGGGAAGCCTAATTAATTAAAGAAGTTTAATTATTTAAATAAAATCCTATTTCTAATTAGATTAGAAGGGTTGACTAATATCTATATAAGAGAAGTCTTTTGCTAGATATCAGATGATGAAATTCCAATTGTTAGATAGAGTACTCTTTTTCTATAGAGAGTAGAAAAACTAGGGTTTAGCCAATCACCCTCCTTCTTGAACAATTCCTCTTTCTTGGTGGATCACCTCTAGAGGCCAAACACTTGGGTGGCTAATGTTAATCTAAGAAAGGAATCAATCTCAGAGATTCAAGGAGATCACGAAGAACAAGGAGTTGAACTCGTACCTGTGGAAGCTTAGTTCTACAAGGGTATGATTCCATAACTTCTTATTTCTCATTTTAAATTAGTAATTTGCATAAAAGATGTTCCGGGTAATTGGTTTGTAAAGAATTTTAAACTCTGATTTTACCATGCTTATGCTATTTTTGCAATGTAATTGCGCTATGATATCATTTTATACAAACCTAACAAAATGTGGACTGGGGTGAAGAGACTCTCAAGCTTACGATGCACGACATAGACAACGCCGCCATCAAGAAATACACCATTTGTACTGGAGGAAAATCTCACCCGCAAAGCTTGGGATTCATTTTGCCTGAGGATGATTCTGAGAGTGAAGAAGAAGAGGAAGGAGAAGAATAAGAAGAGGAGAATGCACCAGTTCAGGCTTCTCAGCTATTTGGGCCACATCCTGACTATTATACCAGACAGAAGCGGAGGAAACGGATGGATATTATGCACTTGGATTTCAAGACCTACACTGGGGAGTTTTCTCAGGCCTTATCTCATGCCTTGGAGATGGCTGACACAAATGCCTCATTTCCAATATTCGGCGCCAGAAACTCCTATCCTCCGCCTGACACACCTCCCGAGCAGACGAGGCGACAGACAACGACGATGCCAACTAGGGGAGTTCCCTTAACCCTTTATCTCTAATGAGGTCATTGCAATTTATAAGTTTGGGGGTATTGGGTTCATAGTAGTTTAGTTGCATGCATATTTGTAGTTAGTTGCATTTTAGTTTATTCATAGCATTTAGTTCATATAGTTTCATTTTAGTTAATTGCATGATAGTTTAATCTAATTTAGTTATGTTTCTGTTATTGTCTTATTTCCTCATAAAAAATAATAAAAATATGTTTTTCGTATTGTATTATGTTATTTAGATCATATTGCATGAATCCTAGCATCCTGTTAGTTTGAATCCATATTAGCCTATTGTAGACACTCAAAATTTTGTATTCCTGTTACTAACCCTGTAGGAGGGGAAAACCGTCTTTTACCTTCCAAAGACAACCCTGGAAGTCCAGATAAAATCAGACCCCGGCGACAACCCTGGGAGATCAAGTCAAGCCTCGACGACACCGGGAGATCAAATTAAGCCGCGACGATAACCCCGGGAGATCAAGCCAAACCCCAGAGATAATCCCGGGAGATCAAACCAACCTTCGGAGATGACCCAGAAGCATCAAATCAATCCCCAGAGACAACCCTGGGATATAAAGTCAACCTCGGAGATGACCTTGAGGAAGAATAGAGTCGACTGGGATCAAACCTCGGAGACAACCCCGAGAAACAGTCGAAAACCCTGTTAATCATGAAGACAACCCCTGGAAGGGCGTAATTGTCATTTTACAAACTTGACATCAAACCAAGTCAAAATAAAGCCAAATCAATGCCATGAAGGTCATGAAGAACCATAACATCAATCCCGAGTGAAAACATCACAAGACAGCTCAACGGACGGAATCCACCCCTGTCTCTAGGGAAATATTTAAAGGACTAAAAAACCAGATCGCTGAATTGGCTGTTTTCCTAAAGGAACAAAGCAAAAGTATTCAGCGTAAACAAATACCCGTTCAAACAGAATCATCCACATAAGGTGGCAGTTAAGATACCGACAAAAAGAAGGATACTTAGATACATGAGCCTCAAAACAACCCTTGGAATCACCAATCTCAGAAATGATCATGAAACTGGTGATATTAGGAAAAAAGTCCAGCGAATGAAAGAAACAATCTGGTCCATCATAGGAACTGGGGGATTTGGAAGTGTAAACTACTCAGATCTGTGTATATTTCAAAGGGCTTGATATCCAGACAAATTTCAAGTTCCGAATTTTAAAAAGTATGACAGATTAGGAGATCCTTGCACTCATTTAAAAGTGTTCATTGGAGAACTCGGATCCTATGCTGAGGATGAAAAACTCAGAATGCAGTAATTCTAAAAAAGTCTGACTGGGGAAACCGGAGCTTGGTATGCCCGACTTGACATTTCCAAGATCCATAGTTGGGAAGAGCTAGCCCATACATTCTTAAATTAATATAGCTTCTAGTCTCAAATGGCTCCACATTGATATCAAGTGACCAAGGTCAAAAAGCAAAGCAATGAGTCTTTTTGTGAGTATGCCCAACGGTGGAGACGCCTGGCTGCACAAGTCACTCCATCAATGATAGAAACAAAAATGGTCATGACTTTCATAGACATCCAAGAAGCTCCATATTATAAGAGGGTCCTAGCAGGTATATGAAAACTATTCTGGAAAATGATTAAACATGGAGAAATGGTAGAAATGGGTCTAAAGTCTGGAAAGATCAAAGACCTTACCGCTTTAGAGGCAGTGGCTGAGCATATTCAAGCTGGAAGATATTGGAATAATCCTCGAAGAGTCCACAAAAAGAAGGAGGAGGATGTGTCCTTGATACTTCAGGGACAGAATTAGAGAGGCAATCCAAACTTGCCCATTCAAAGGAGAAATTATTCCCCTGTCCAAACTCCTGCACAATCTTCGAATCCTCCCTTTCAAAAGACCAGAGAAGTTAAACGCCGAAGAACATTCACACCCTTAGGGGACTCACTGGAAAATGTGCTGAAACTCTTGACAACACAAAAGAAGATTGTCCAGCTCCTTCCATCGCCCAATTCAAGCGGACGAAATTTTAACCCGAGTTGGAAGTGTGCTTATCATTCTGGAGCACCGAGCCATGATACCTAAGATTTTTGGTCTCTCAAACATAAAATCCAAGACTTGATAGATAATGAGGAGATTGTGGTGACAACACAAGAACAACCACATGTTCAAGACAATTCGTTGCCTCAACACAATGAGGAGAGCGTCAATATGATCAACATGTGAAACGGAGAATGGATCCAAATACCTCCATTATGTCGGAGAGTCATCCCAAGCAAACAAAGATAGGCCAGATAATTGGGAATATTCAGAAAGGTAGTTTATGATATAATAAGAAATCAAATATTTCCAAGTATAGGTTGGGCAATTGGCAGAGCAGGTAGTTTATCAACATCAGATAACACGATAATTGATAAATCAGACTAATCATAAAGAAACAAATCTTTCGATGCCTGAAATTAGTCCCATTGCCAGGAGGGATCATTACCAGTTCCACGAGCATGAACCCTAGGTAGACTAGGTTGCTAAAGAAGAGATGTTCCGTGCTAACAGTGAGTTCACCTTTAAAAGGAATTTCACTCATTTGAATCAGTGTATGAAAGAAATTCTCCAAATGTTGATCAACGAGGGGAAAGTTATAGAATTGTTACCCCCAGTAGACCCTGGATCCAGGAAGTTCAAACCTGATAGGATCTGTCAATATCATTCCAAGACGCCTGCTCATGACATAAACGATTGTTGGGGACTTCATCATTTGATTCAAAATCTAATTGAAAGCGGTGAGTTGTTGAAGGCAAACCAAGATTATGGCTATCTTGCTGAGGAAGCAATTTTTCTTCCTATGGCATGTAATCCGAAAGAAGTAGTGGCTGTCATTTCATGTGAGAAGGATCTAGCCATCACGCCCCTGATACTTCAGGGAAAAGGGACCCAAGAAGGAAAGAATCCTATGAAATATTTCACTGACGATGATAGAGCACATTTTCAACAGTAATGTGATATCTTTCACTACCGATGATATACTCGCTGAAGGGACGGGTCATTGCACACAGCAGTGATGTCCTTAGGATATGTGATCGGAGGTGTGCTGATAGATGGAGGATCATCCCTGAACATCTATCCCTATGACACATTAGAGAGAATGAAGATTAATCCAAACTGAATTCGGACTAGTCATGTAGTCATTAGAGCTTTTGATGGATCTCACCGAGAGGCTGTGGGAGAAATCGAGCTTCCATTGGAGATTAGTCCCCATACTTTCTACGTATCCTTCTAGGTACTAAACATTACCACATGATATAATTTACTATTGGGAAGATCGTGGATACATATGGCAGAAGCAGTTCCGTCCTCCCTTCATCAACAACTCGAATACATCATTGATGGCAATCTGATAACTTTAAAAGACAAGCCAGGATATCTTGTCTATATAAAAAGTGATATGCCGATAATCAGTCTCGATGAAGGGGTTGAGCCTGTCAGTTTTCAAGCTCTGAAGGTAAACAACATTTAATACCTACCTATTGGGGCACCAGCCTTAAAGCCAAGAGTCTCACCCGAAGTAATGACGGCCGGTCAAGAAATGATAACCTTGGGTTTCTTCCATGGAAAAAGGTTAGGGAAAGTCAGCAAGGAATCAAAAGTCCACTTCAAATCCCTAGCCAGACAGGGAAGGCTAGATTAGGCTATTCCTCTGGATCAAACCTCCGGAACCCGCACAAGCGTCCACCGATTCCTGCCTCTACCATAATGTTACCAAACCTCATTGATGCAGAATTTGTGAAACCAATGAGGAAGATTCATGCTGCTATGTTAAGTATACTGATTCCTCAGGTCAAGCCGGATAGTGGAAAAGAAGTCCCGAAGCATAATAAGGAAGGCAAGAAGGGGAATGAAAATTTTCTACTGGGAGGACAGGACCTGTTCGCAAAGATGTATTTCTGGTGCACACTGAGGGTATGAACGACAATATCCCAGATGATGACTATTCAGAATATCAAGTCCTAATCCCTCGCATCAACAGGGATAAGGAGAGTAGTTCATAGAAAAGCACTGGCCCTGATACGAATGTTGTCTTAGTCATCATCCAAGAGAAAACATACGACATCAACTCTTTTATCTTCCCTGTTCATGAGGGCTTGACTCTAGACAATTGGAGCAACACTCCGTGCATCAGTCGAAAAGGGTAAAATGGTAGAAAGTCCATCTGCCTTGAAGCGTGGTTTTATTTCCTGCTTATTTTGTTACACAACGATAGCAGTTACTTTTGTCATAATTTTTGCTAAATGCTTTGTATGATCAAACAGTTTCATATATTAAAGTAAAAGCATTTTATTTTCAGGACTCCAGAGTTGGATTTGTTTGGCCCTGCTGATAAGATGCCACAATTTTAATGTGACTACAACTTTAATGTAGAACTGGACTTTGACTTGATGGAGATTGATCAAGAGGAGATGGATAACTATGAGGTGCCCGGGGAGATCAAAGAATGGGTCGAAGACAAACCCAAACAAAACCTCGACCAAACCATCACTGTCAATATTGGAACCTCAAAAAACCCTAAAGAAATCCAGATAAGCATGACCTTATCCAAAACCAAAGAGCAGACCTGATTAAACTCTTAACTCAGTTCCAGGATGTGTTTACATGGTCACATGAAGACATGATTGGTTTGTCTACCGACATTGTCATTCATTGACTGCATATTAAAGATAGATTCAAGCCAGTCAAAGCAAAACCTCAGGCGATTGAAACCTAAGTGGAGTCTGAAAGTCAAAGAAGAAATTGTCAAGCAATTCAAAGACGTCATCATCATGGTATCAACTTACCCTGAGTGGCTATCGAATATAGTTTTCATGCCTAAGCCCAGAGGGAAAGTACAAGTATGCGTGGATTACTAGAATTTGAACAAGCCTTGTCTCAAGAATAACTTTTCAGTACCTTTTATCCACATACTGATAGACAACACAACACAGTATGGCATGCTTTCTTTTGTTAAATTTTTTGTCGGATATCATCAAATCATGGTTGCTAAAGAGGATAGGGAGAAAACAATCTTCATCACTCCTTGGGGAACCTTTTGTTATAGATGTTTGTCTTTCAACCTTATCAATGCCGGTGCCACCTATCAGCGAGCCATGATGGCCCTTTTTCATGACATGATGCACAAAGAAATAAAGGTCTATATGGATGATATCATCGTCAAATTTTGGGAGGAGGACAACCACATAAGCTATCTCAAAAAACTTTTCAATAGGTTGCTCAAGTACAACCTAAAGCTGAATCCGGCCAAATGTGCCTTCAGTGTCAAATCAGGAAAGTTGTTGGGATTTCTAGTGAGCAACAAAGGCATTGAACTGGATCTCGCCAAAATTAAAACAATCACCGAGATGCCCGTGCCCCGAGCAGAAAAAGAAATACGGGCATTTTTGGGGAGACTTAATTTTATAAGCAGGTTCATATCTCAACTCACAGCAACGTGTGAACCCATATTTAGGCTGTTAAGGAAAAACTCCTCCATGAATGGAATGAATATTATCAAAAAGCTTTCCTTTCCATCAAGAAGGAATTGATTAAAGCGCTTGTCTTGGTACCCCCAAGACTGTTTATGTACCTGTCAGTCAATGCCAATGCAATGGGTTGTATACTGGGGCAGAAGGAAGATAGAAGCAAGGAAAGAGATATCTATTACCTCAACAAAAGATTTAGTAACATAGAACATAAGTACACTTTGATTGAAAAGACCTGTTGTGCGTAAGCAGGGGCCGCCATGAGGTTACAACATTATCTGCATGGGCACACGACCTATCTCATATCCCGCATGGATCCGCTGAAGTACGTATTTAGAAAACCCATGTTGAATTATCGATTATCCAAATGGCAGTTGATCCTACAACAGTTCGACATTATCTACGTGACTCAGAAGTCTGTCAAAGGTTAGGGAATTGCGAATTAATTGGCAGAAGCACCGTCAAGGGATTTTGAACCCTTGGAAACTTATTTCCCAAATGATGGGATAATGACAATTCAACAAATCCCTTAAGAAAATATAGTCTAATATTAGAAAATGTATTTTGATGGAGCCGTGGTTCTTGTCTCTTTTACAGGAGAACAATATCCTGTAGCCATCAAGTTGCAGTTTGTCAACACCAACAACACAGCTGAGTATGAGGGCTGTATGATGAGGTTGAAACTGGCCCAATCCATGGGTATTAAACGTTTACTAGTCTTTGGGGACTCTTAGTTGGTTATCAAACAAACCACTGGAGTGTATCATACCAAAGAATTGTATTTGTTGCTATATCATCGGCAAGTTATCAAGATATCCATGGAGTTTGAAGAAATAACCTTCATCCATGTCCCTCGAGGTAGGAATGACTTTGCTGATGCATTGGCAACGTTGGCTTCCTTGATCCACATATCTGATAGGATAGGAATTCCTGACATCAAATTTGCAAGCCAAAAGGCTCCGGTATATGGGAATTACATTGGAGAAATATCAGATGAACTACCTCCTATCAAACAGCCTTAGTACCAAGATATAAAAGAATATCTTCGGGATAGATCTACGACTACCGAAGCAAGTCAAGATGAAAGGAAGCGGATTCATAAGATGGCTATAAAATTCTATCTGAGCGGAGACACACTTTATAAAAGGGATGCTGGAATAGGCCTTTTAAGATGCCTGGATAAGGGTCAAGCCCAAATACTGATGGATGAAGTCCACGGTGGAGTCTGTAGTCCACATATGAGTGGTCCTTTACTTGCCAGAAAAATATTTAGAACATGGCATTACTAGATCTCTCTCAAAGCTGACTATGATGATCACGTCAGAAGATGCTACAAATGCCAAGTCCATGGAAATGCCATCCACGCTCTTCCGAACGAACTACACAATATGAGTTCGCCATGGCCCTTTTCCATGTGGGGAATGGACGTGATTGGGTAAATAGAACCCAAAGCCAGTAATGGTCATCAATTTATCTTCATCATGATTGATTACTTCACCAAATGGGTTGAAGTTGCATCCTTTCCCAAAGTCACCAAAGAGGTAATCATTGGTTTCATCAGAAATAATGTAATCTGTTGATATGGACAACCAGAGGTGATCGTGTCAGAAAATATCAAGAATCTAAACAACCAGATGATGAAAGAATTATGCAACAAGTTTTATATCAAGCATCTTAATTCCGTTATCTATCGTCCCAAGATGAATGGTTTCTGTCGAAGAGGCCAACAAGAATATCAAGAAACTCATGCAAAAAATGTCCGCCAATCACAAGGGATGGCCTGACTTATTGCCTCTGACTCTGCTAGCCTACAAAACGTCAATGCGTACATCTATTGGGGCTACCCCTACTTATTAGTCTATAGTATGGAAGCAGTACTCTCTGTAGAAGTAGAAATGGAGTCCTTGAGGGTATTAATAGATGCCTAGATGGAAGAAGACCAGTGGTTGCAAGACCGATACCACCAGTTATCCCTGATAGATGAAAAAGGGCTACAACCATATTTCACGGCCAATTATATCGACAAATGATTGCTCGATTATACAACAAGAAAGTCCAACTATAACAATTCAAAGAAAATGACTTAGTACTAAAGAAAGTCCTCACCTATCAAGATGAAGCCAAAGGAAAGTTTGCACCAAATTGGGAAGGCCCTTTCATTGTCAAAGAAGTGTTAACAGGAGGAGCCATCAGAATGCAAGAAATGGATGGGAAAGAATTTCCCCAACTCATCAATTCAGACACAGTGAAAAGGTACTATGTCTGAGTCACCTGCAAGCCATCATCCTGGTCCTGAAAAAAATTAAATAAGAAAAAAAAGATCAAATCAATTTAGGTTGTCACTAGAAGTTTGTACTACGAATGACCTGATCTCCCTCAACAACGGGAGTACATAGACAACCATCTATCGTGCGATCAATACAAACACAAAATACAAAAACCCCTTAAACTAAGCTTAAACCCATGTCGACGTTGGGAAAAAATTCGGTTCGAGTTGTACCCGAATCTTTCTCTCTTTTCCTAAGTTTTGTCTACCCTTATTTTATCATTTTTGTGAAAAAGGTTTGGAAGTGGTTTTTTAGGAAAAGGCCAACATGAATCATGTCGACGATTTGAACGTTTTACAGAGTCACCAGTTGGTAGATTTGAAATGGTTGTACCAACTCAACCTAGTTTTGTTTTGAAAGGAGGCCCAATTGCTGGACACTGTCGAAACTGAATCTTTGAAACACAAGTTCTAAGTTCGGGGGCTTGGTTAAGTGTGGGGAAGGTGTTAGGAACCCCACAACTCCCATGAAAACACGGTACCGCATCTTTTCAATATTTCCTGTTTAAATCTACAATGTGTGTGTGAACGCTGGAAGAAATTGAGCTTATGCTTGATTGATTTGAAAGTAAGTACGTGCTTCGTTAAACCTACATACGAAAGGTTTGATTTGATTTGTAAAAGTCACTTTTTTAGACCAGATTATTAAGATGATGTTTTGAAAGTAGGTTTTCAAACCTTTACACTCACGTAGGAATTCAAGCATGTTGATACTTTCATTTTTTTTTTTTTATCTTTTTAGGCTTTTTGATCAATTTAAATGGTGATTGTCAGGCTGCAAAGCATCCTTGACCATAGAATATATAAGTGTTGGTCTTCTTATGGGCATGACAACTATTAAAGTGACTCTGACACGATAAACCATATTTTCGCTATGTTGAGACCTTAAACCCGGATAACCGTTTTAAGGTCTTTTTGAATGTACATTTTTATAGAAAAACTAGCAGGATACATTTGTAAAGTAGAGGTTGTCCATCGTGGGAATCAGATTCTGATCAATTTGATCATGAATTTCACGATTCCTAGGCTCACAGGGGGAAGCCAATAAAACCTGCACAGCTCAAAATATGCACAAAAATGTATATCTACATCTAACTGTAGCAAGAACCAAGGATTCATCAATAAATCCTGGTGTGCGCGTAGCCGAAGCGTATCGTTCGCACTAGATAGCCATATAAGGGCCGCGAAGTTGCTTTCAGAAATGAAACTAGAAAAACTGCTAGATTTAAGTAAATCTCAACCATCCTAGCTTTCCGGTTCCGTCTGGACCTATTTTGAACCGTTTGAAAGCTGGAGTTGGCGAGATTTAAAGAAATCTAGTTCGCCCAAGGAGATGTCAATGCCGATTCATATCAAATGAATATTTACAACAATAATTTAATCACAACGAATAAAAGATATATATACAGTTATATATATACGAAAGCTGTAAAGGACGGTGGGTTTTCACTCCGATGCCCGGACTAGAATGTAAATATATATATATATATATATATATATATATATATATATATTTATAAAAGCTGTAAAAAGCCATGGAGTAATCCAGGCTTGACAGAATAAAAAATATATATATATATATATATATATAAGATATAAAAGAGCCACATGATCATCCAGGCTCGACTAAATGAATATATATATATATATATATATATATATATATATAAGCTGTAAAAGAGCTACAGAATGATCCAGGCTCGACTGAATTGAAATATATATATATATATATATATAAGCTATAAATGAGCCATGAAATTGTCCAAGCTCAGCATAAAGTAAATATATATATATATATATATATATATATATAAAATTGTAAAGGGCGACGGACATTCTATCATTTTCCCGGACCGAAATGTAAGTATATATATATATTTATAAAAACAGTAAAAAGGCCACAAAATGATCCAGGCCAAACTGGAATGTAAAAAGTTAATATATATAATTAGTATATATATATTAAAGCAATAAAAAGGCCACAAAGTAGAAATCCAGGCCCAAATATGTCCAAAAAATTTATATATATATAGTTATGTATATAAAAGCAGTAGCTACAACGGATTTGACACCCGGACTTGACAGAATTGAAAGGTTAGTATATATACAGTTAAATATATACATTAAAAAGCCAAACTGGGACTGAAAAGATAACCTAGTTCGGTGACGTTTCTCTATACGCGGATATATATATATATATATATATATATATATATGAAAGCTATTAAAATTGACGGATCGACGATCCGAGCTATAGAAATGCCAAAAAACATGTTTATATACTAAAATGTACGAAAACGTAAGCAAAAACAGCCACAGAACTGAGTTTCGGGCATAATCAAAAAATGAAACTTAACGTGCAAGTGTATAAATGCTCAATGAAGTAGTACGTAAAAATACTCACAATGGACTGCTACACGGGCTTTTTGCCACTTGGTAGGCTTCAAATGTCCATTTGCACAGGTTAATTTTTGGTATGTGATAGTATATGAGTATATCTATGTGTTTGAGTGATAAAATTTTGGTTTGGAGTACAATAGTAGGGCTGAGAAATGAAACGGACAAAGGTTTAGAGCATTTTTCTCCTCTGAAATGAGCTGGAGGTGCACTCATATATATAGACCAGATGAAAGCGGGCCTACCCGCGACAGCCGCGAGTCTACCTGCAGCTCCACATGGTAGGGCCCACATGACAGGGCCCACATGGTGGGTCCCATTACATCAAAGTATGTGCACTTTGAGTAATATGAGGTCAGATTCAAAAATTTCTAAATTTTGATCAGAGCGTCCGTTTGAGGCGTGCTATACCTTTACGAAAAGCCCTCACCGAGAGTGTCGTAATGACATGGGAGTAATCCTTTTTTGAGTCCAAAAAGATAGGTTCATCACCAGGTCTTTGATTCCTTACAGTTTGTCTATTGAGCTGTCTTGCGCGATTTCCACTCGGGATCATTGTTATGGTTCTTTCTGACCTTGCTGGCATTAATTCGGCTTGAGTTTGACCAAATTGACTTTAAGTTGGTGAAATTTCCATTTTGCGCCTTCCCGGGGTTGCCCTCAATGCTGGCATGGCCCTTCGGCTGATTTCCCGGGGTAGTCTCCGAGGTTTGGATCCAAGTCAATTTTGTTTGTCCTCAGGGTTATCTCTGAGGCTGATTTGGTTCTTCCAGGTTTGTCCATGGAGATGGTGTGAGGCTTTAGGGTTGTCCCAAAGTTGATTTGACTTCCCAAGATGAGATCGAGGATGACCTGTACTTCTCAGGTTGAGACCGGGGATGACCTGTACCTCCCGGGTTGAGACCAGGGATGACCTGTACCTCTCGGGTTGAGACAGGGGCTGACCTGTACCTCTCGAGTTGAGATCGGGGTTGACCTATACCTCCTAAATTGAGACCGGGGCTGACTTTTACCTCCCAGGTTGAGACCAGGGCTGACCTGTACTTCCTGGGTTGAGATCGGGGCTGAGTAGATAGTTTTGTCCTCTTGCAGGGTTAGTAACAGGAACACAAAATCTCGATTGTCTACAACAGAACTGAAGAAAATTTTGAGTGTCTACAGATGCCCCTCTTTATCATGTTTATGCAATTTAATGAAATGAACAGGATAAAGATTGCTAGACACTGGGAATATGATGAATGCAAATGTAATGGAATGCATGGCATGATATGTGATGAATGTTAGATTCCTTCGAGGGGAGTGGGTTTATCACTGACTATTCATGTCATTATCTACTAAGGATAACGTTATCTTGGATAGCCCTTGGTGTTTGTAGAGTACCATTGGTAGGTTATCAGAGTCAGGCTATCACAAACTGTTCTCGTCACTTTTTCCTGGGGATGACATTATCTGTGATGGTCCTGTCGACACTGATGGGGATGACATTATCGACGCTACCTTGGTTTGAGAATAATGGTTTCCCACGTCTGTCAATACTCTCTATAGGGCATATTTTCCTTCTGCTAATTTCGTTGTACATTTCTGAAGGCTCCTCTGCTGGGGATATATCTCTGTCGTCGACTTACCTCAGTGGGCGCTTTTGATGCCTATCCTAACAATAATTTACACCGATAGTTTGCAACAGGAGGTTGAATCACCAATTATTCTAGGTGCTCCCTCTAAGGACTTGTATAACAGATTCCATCATCTGTCCTTTGTGGAGATAGATTGATACACTGTTTCCACCACCAGATCACTCCCGATGAGTTGCTGGAGTATTCACCAATGACTAAGTTGTCAAGCAATTTGAACCTCGCTGAAGTGGCTTTCAACGGCTGAATGTCACCAGACCATTTTCGATGTTTCACTGGGGTTGTGCCAACCGCCGATAGTGTCAGTCAGTCTGAACTTCGCTGAAGTGGCCTTTAACGGCTAAATGTCAACGGACCATTTTTGATGTTTCGCTGGGGTTGAACCAACGACTGAAGTGTCATCGATCGGCTGAACTGTCACTGGTCTGTACCCGATGCTTCACTGTGGTTAAGCTAACGGCTGAACTGCCATTGATCTATATATCATGGTTCGCTGGGGTTGAACCAATGGCTGAAATATCTTCGGTCTGTACCCGATGCTTTCTCTGGGGTTAAGCCAATTGCTGAACTGTCACCGGTCTATACCCGATGCTTCGCTGGGGTTGAGCAAACGGCTGAACTATGACCGGTCTGTACCCGAAGCTTCGCTAGGGTTGTGCCAACGGCTGAACTATCATCGGTCTATACCCGATGCTTCGCTGGGGTTGTGCTAATGACTGAACTATCACTGGTCTGTACCCGATACTTCGCTGGGGTTGAGACAACGGCTGAACTGTCACCGTTCTGTACTCGATACTTCGCTGGGGTTGAGCCAATAGCTGAACTGTCACTGGTCTGTACCCGATGCTTCGCTGGGGTTGTGCCAACAGTTGAACTATCAGCGGTCTATACCTGATGCTTCGCTGGGGTTGAGCCAACGGCTGAACTGTCACCGATCTATACCCGATGCTTCGCTGGGGTTGAGCCAACGGCTGAACTGTCAGTGGTCTGTACCCAATACTTTGCTGGGGTTGTGCCAACGGCTGAACTATCACTGGACTGTACTCGATGCTTCGCTGGGGTTGTGCCAATGGCTGAACTATCACCGGTTTGTACCTGAAGCTTCGCTGGGGTTGTGCCAACGGCTGAACTGTCACCGGTCTGTACCCGATGCTTTGCTGGGTTTGAGCCAACGGCTGAACTGTCACCGGTCTGTACCCGATGCTTCACTGGGGTTGAGCCAACGGCTGAATTGTCACTGGTCTGTACCCGAGGCAACACTGGGATTGTGCCAACGGCTGAACTGTCACTGGTCTGTACCCGACGCTTCACTAGGGTTGAGCCAACGACTGAACTGTCAGCGGTCTGTACCCGAGGCTTTGACATTGGCAATTTTTGGCAGTTTTGTGCAGTTTTTCAGCAGTGTTCACTATTGGTCCCTGGATATTTCATCGGGATGACAACCAATGTTTCAGATGAAGTTCCTCTGTTTGTCAGTAATCAGCTGCTTAAACACCGAATTTCAGGACAAACCGCTCAATCGCGTAGCAATTTTTTCTTAGATTTGACTCTTCAGTTCTTGTAAACTCCGTTTTAACTCGAACTGGACCGAGCCGGAAGGAGTGGGTCCCACCCTAGGGAGCCCCAGGTAGAGGTGCTGCTGCCGCGGGTAGGGTCGCTCCCTCCTATGGATTTATATTAGGCAGCGGGGCTCTCATAATTTCATTTTCAATTTTTAGTTTCAAACGGAATCTGATTTTCTTTTTCAGATCTACAGAGTTCAAGCATCTTTTTTCAGATTCTGCCAGCGGCCAGTCGTTCTGCACATCTCAGGTGACGTTTTCATTCCTTCTTTTCCAGTTTTAACCGATAGAATTGTGTAAACCATGTAGGGTGGTTTTGAGCGTAATGTATCAAAAATGTATGCTTATATGACTTGATAAAAAAAATTTGACTTCATAAGTATGCATATTTTACTGCAATGCACGTTTTGATGTAAGAAAATTTGAATTCTGAGACAGTCAATTTTTGCTCTTTTTGATCAGTTTACTCATCCTTTTTGAGGCCTAGTGAGCCTGGATTTTGAACTAAAAAATATCCATGATAATTTTGCTACTATGTGAAGTTTATTTTTAATTTTTTTTTCATAAATTTGAGCTGTTTCTATTTTTGAGAAGGTGTGTTACTGAATGACCACCTAGATATGCATGTGTGCATGCAGACAGTCCATTTTACAAAGGAGACTTTGGAGAAAATTTTTTAAAAGCCTGAACATTTAATAAACATGCAATTTTGACTCTACTGGGGATTTTGACTGGCCCATGCATGTTTTAGGACTTAGAAATGCATAAAATACTAATTTAAATTAATAAGCCATAGGTTTTAGGCTTACCTTTATGAGGTGACTTGGAGTCTTTGTCCAGGTGATGGAGCCAAATAGACCCGGCAGTGCTAGCAGGGTCGTTTTAGGAGTTAGACGGAGGAGAGTCTCTAATGTCCCTCATCCACAACTAGCCCGGTCGCCTCATAGATTGGCTTAGTCAATGATTCGTCCGATCCAGGCTGAGCCACCGATTGACATAAATGATGAGGAGGCTCCATTTATTGCTCCTGCCCCAGCTCAGGCTCCACGTACGGAGCTCCCAAGCATTGTAGTGCCACTCCAGGATCTGCTGGGAGATTTGAGTCGCCATCCATTGAGATTCCTTCATGCCAACGAGGTGACTGACGCTTTCTTCTTTCTGGATTTTCTTTCTTTCTTTTACCATTTTTGGGGCACAGGTTTGATATGGGTTGGCTTTTGATGCAGGGTCCTGGCCTTACGTAGCCCAGAGGGAACTAGTTTAATGTGCATTCTCTTTACCACACTTTGCACCAGGATTACAGGGACATTATTGACACCTGGGGGATTCATGCATTCTTTTCTATCCTTCCTCGTCGTTCCCCCTGGGGTTATATGAGGGCTTTGTCTAAGCGCTGGTTCCACTAGACTCATTCTCTCCACTTACTGGATTGTGAGGTAATGATGAAGCCTATGGATTGGAGGTTCATCACCGGGATAGAGTTTGAGGGTGAGCCAGTGCCTGTTGTGGCTGATATTACACCCACTACCGTTCGATCCCTTTTGGGAGTTCCTGTTATGGCCATCAAGGGTCGGACAGTCCGATCGGGTCCCTTGAGTGTAGATGCCCATAGTGAGGCTTTGACTGAGCCTCTGCCTGATGATCAAAGGGTTAGAGATCGCATCTTAAGGCGATTATTTTTGATGATCATCAGGGGTTGTTTCCTAGCAGACAACTCCACTACGGTGTCCTTTGCCCTGGTCAGTGCCACTCGATATGTGGAACACCTCAGTGACTTTGATTGGGGTACCTATACCTTTGCCTATTTTCTCCGAGGTATGCGCATGCGCTCGGAGGGTGTGACGAAGGCTTGGTTAGGGTTCTACCCATTCCTACTGGTGTACATCTTTCTTGTACCTTTTTGATTTCTGCATTTACATTTGTCAGTTTTGGTCACTAAGGACTTTTGATATTTGCATGGCCAGTTCTAGGCATATGAGAAGCTTCCTTGCCTACGTCCTGCCACTACTTTGGGCCTGAAGACTTATCCTCGGGGACGGCATTGACAGCACTCCACTCTGACAAAGGTCCCTGTAGCTAAGAGATTCACCCATTCCCGCCTACAGCTTGAGCTTTTAACGGCCGGATCGATCTCATGGGTATCGTATACCTCTAACTTTTTAACAGTCGGGTTTGAGGGAGGTTTCCCCACTGGCCAAAAGTTTGCATTGTCCACCAGCAGAGTCCCATTTTTGACAGAGGGAGGTTGGGAGCTCTATTTAGGAGAGCATGCTATCAGGAGCATCATGGGGCAGATCCGTATTTTGTTTGTTTCTCCTGCTTGGCATCATTGGCCACTAGCTCAGCCTCTCACGGACATTCCTATGGTTAGCGTAGATGGCTTTACCCTATTAGAGGGTCCTTACAGCGAGGAGGCATTTATCAGCTGGTGGAGTCCTCGCACTATTGAGGCTCAGACTAGTGCTACCTAGTTCATGGCAGATATGGTACCGGGGTCTATGATGATGACAGACTAGATAGCGTGCCTTCGAGAGCCTACACACTTGAACCAGATTACAGGACTAACCCAGCAATTGGAGAGAGCTCATTTGTTTATCAGGCATCTTAGCCGAGATCCATCAGAGGCATCTTCTTTTGACCCTTCCGACTTTGGAGCAGGCCCCTCATCAGGTCCATTTTCTAGCAGTTTTGCCTGTGCTGATCCTCCCTTATATCGACCAGACATTCCCACTGGCGGAGATTTTGTGTCTCAGGAGGAGCTGGAGCAGGTTGATAGCCTGGAGACAGATATTTTGGATCTCTTTTGATAGCTTTCCTCGCTATATCTTTTGACAGGCCTCTATTTTAGCTATTGGGCAGCTGTTCCCTATTTTGATAGGCCTCTTTAGTAGTTGGGCGGTTGTGCCCCATATCCCTGTACTTTTTATTTTGGATTGTATTATCAGACAGAGATGATGTTTGTAGTAGATAGTTTATTGTAGATATGCATGATATTTCCTATCTATTGCATCATATTTATCATTGTCATTATGCATAAATTATGTCATGGATATGGACTTAGACAGATGAGCTCAGATTTGACCCCTGGATGGTCTTGTGATACGGTGACACAGATGACTTCATCGACGGTTAGCCATATCAAGCATTTACCACCATCCTTGGTAGCGTCATCCTTGAGGTCGTGGTATGATAGCCTTCCCTTCCTAGCCAGAGGGACAGTGGATCGGATGTTAGGGCATTCATTGGCCCTTGTGGACTTCCAGGTTCCATATGGATTTATTGATGGCATTCTATCCTTTTGAATACCTGAGCGGCAGGTTTTCTGCTTTGGGCGATATGAGTTAACACTGACTTTAGAGAAGTACGAGCGACTGACAGGTTTAGCCCTGGATTTGCCTTGTGCTCGCACTGCTATTAGTAACATGAGGAGACCATTCCTGCGGATGTCGAGTCTACGTCAGAGTGTAGTCACGGATGAGATCATTTCCGGACGTGTGATCTCTATTAACTTTTTGATCGATCGTTTCGGTAGACTGGATAACTACGATCGACATGCTGGTGACTTTATTATCTCTGCAGAGGAGTGGCATTCAGCCAGGGTAGATGTTTTGCTGATGTGCGTCATGGCTTACTTATACATGCCATTATACTTGGACCACTTAGATGTTGGGTTGATGTAGCCATTCGTGCCCTTAGACAGGGTAGCACCATCCTGCCGATGAAACTGGTCGAGACATTGAGGTCAGCTACCTATTATAGTACCCATCCAGAGGGGTTTTTTAGAGGTAGCTTTGTCTTATTGTATGTATGGCTCATGACCCATTTGCACACAATTGGCTTCTTCAGACATCAGGGGTACTACTTCACCCATGAGATAGCTACGTCCTACTCCTTTCAGCCAGCGAAGTGTTCGGATGCAGAGACATGGTCAGCTTTTTTGTCAGATATTGAGCATCCCTTTTCGAATCTGCCATGCTCAGGTATAGTCTCCCCTTATAGCTTCATCACCCATACATCGGGCATGGACTACTTGCCCCATAGCGGGATTAAGAGGGGTGACAACTTACCATCCGTTGGCAGTTATAGGTTAGTTTGATCAGTTCCAGAGCTTGCACCAGTTTGAGGGGGCCATGGATCAACTGATATCAGCTTCATTGTTATCGTCAGCCGACCTGATCAGGATTTATGAGTGTTGGACTCATAGAGAGAGGGCTGATTTCTCTACTAGCCATTTGGATCGCTCTCCGGAGTATTCAGCGTGGTTAGAGGCCGATATAGCAGTAGCTGCAGTTATTCAGTAAGCTCCGATTGTTGATTTAGATAAGAAGGAACCTATTGAGGATCCTGATTCTCCCACAGAGGATGAGTTGTTCACCGGCTTGACAGCGACTTTAGTTAGTGACCCTCTGATCATTCCGACAGGGACTAATCTAGCTGTTGTTGATGTACTAGCTCGGATGACCTTCGAGAGAGATCAGGCTAGGGCACTGATGTTGACTGCCCTGTCCGGCAGAGATATAGCCTTTGCTGATAGAGATGAGGCTCGAGCCACTCGGGATACGACATTAGACGAGAGAGATGAGGCTCGATCTTCTCGAGATGCTACTTTTGTCGAGATTGAGGAGACTTTGATTGCCAGGGATGCTGCTTTTATGGAGAGGGACGAGGCCATAGCCACTCGAGATGTATATATTGCTGACAGCACATCCCTTAGGTCATATACAAATAGCCTGGTTGGAGAGATGAGTGCTTTCATCGACGGTCATAGCGCCACTATACAGATGGCTGTGGATGTGCTTGCTCGTATGGAGGCTAAGGGTATTGCATTTGCAGCTGCTTTTCCATCTTCATAGAGAGATGTCATACTGGTACTGCTATCTCGCTTGTCCATGGGTCTATAGACTAGCTTTGTTTTTCTGCACATACTAGATCAACCATTTTTTATCATGTACAGGACACAGTGAATATCAAACAATATTATATATCAGAGAAATATATTTTGATTCACTTCCCTGTTTGGCTATGTATTATCATTGCTGAGTGATTACCACTTCTTTTATAACTTGCTATTGTTGATGTATCACGAGCTTCTCTTTGATGGATTGACAGTGAGATGTCAGAGAATATCTCGGACGAGCCCGTTGACCAGGGAGGCTTGATAGGATTTAGGTTTTATATGGTTTTGGTGTCTTGGGACTGGTTTTATTGGTTTTTTGTTTTTCTTTGAAGGTCATATCGCACGGTGAATGGCTTCCTACGTACTCCCGGGCTGAGGGAGATCAGGACATTCGTAGTTCATTTTTTATGGGAGAGAGGTTTGAGAAATGTCTCTTTTGAGTTTGGTTTGATTAGTTTTTTGTTTAGTTTGACCGCACTAGGAATGGCTGCTTACGTACTCCTGGGTTGAGGGATATCAGGTCATTTATAGTTCAGTTTTCTAGTGAAAACCAAAACTGATTTGATCGATTTGCAGTACCAGGATGATGGCTGGCATGTGTTTCAGACATAGTACCTTTTCACAGTGTCTGAATTGACGAGTTGGGGAAATTCACTTTTGTCCATTTCTTGCTATCTGATAGCTCCTCCTGTCAACACCTCTTTGACAATGAAAGGGCCTTCCCAATTAGGGGTGAACTTTCCTTTGGCTTCGTCTTGATTGGCCAGAACTTTCTTCATCACCAAGTTATTTTCTTTGAATTGCCAGATTCAAACTTTCTTATTATATGATCGGGCAATTCTTTGCTGATATAACTGCCCGTGGAAAATGGCTGTAGCCCTCTTTTCATCTATCAGGGACAGCTGGTGGTACCACTCTTACAACCACTAGTCTTCGTCCATCTGAGCGTCAATTAATATTCTCAAAGACTCCATCTCAACTTCTATGGGAAGGACTGCTTCCATGCCATAGAACAATGAATAGAGGTAGCCCCAGTAGAGGTATGCATTGACATCCTGTATCCTAACAAGGTTAAAGGCAACAGGTCATGCCATTCTTTGTGATTGGCGGACATTTTCTGTATGATCTTTTTGATGTTCTTGTTGGCCGCTTCGACAGCACCATTGGGAGCTGTCGTTTACACTCCTAAATTAACCTCACTTTCACTTCACGAATTTAAATAATTAGCACAGTAGTAAGTAAGGATCGATCCCACAGAGAGTGGTTTATTTTATATTTATCCTATGATTTCTAATAAAAAGGGGTTTTGAATTGATTAAACTAAATTATCAAGAATAAAGTAATAAGAATTAACAATTAATAAAAAGCTTCAGTTCTTCAGTTCAGTATCACCTTTTCATAATTATGGAGTAATCAAGTTTAACATTATTTATCCTTCAATGAAATTAATAGCCCTAGGTAACAACAAGCTCTGCTACCCGAAACTCCCCTTAGATTGTCACTCAATGAAACAAGTCTTCACAAGATTCTAACCATTATATAACCTAGAACAAGCTCTCTAGATTTAATATAACAGCAGCATTAAGAACTAGGGAATTAGACTATTCCAAGCAACAAACACATAAGCTCGATTTGTTTAACTTGTTTTCTAATAATCATAGCAATACTCAAAAGCTTGTCCACAATCAGGTATTACTAATTACTACTTGTGATGAAGACAGATATCAATTACACGTAATACCAATCTTAATCTAGCAGATGATATCAATTCACTAATTTAATCCTACAGAATCACGTTAGTAAATTGAATAGCATACAAGAAATTAAAGTAGATTATCAGAATAAATCTCATGTAAGAAGGAATAAATAAAATAAACTTGATCAAACCGTTAATTATGAATAAGGTTCAACATCCCTTCTGAACTGAATTGAAAGAATTATCTCATAACTCCAAATAAACCTAACTCTAATATGAAAGAAAAATAATAAGATTAATAATAATAATGATGATCATCCCCCTACAAGAGAATTAATCCTCTATTTATAACTATTAAGAACGCAGCCCTAATATTTGCCTTGCCCAAAATCCCACGTGACATAGGAATAGAATTGTCGGCTGACTTCTTCTCCTCCCCGCCCCAGCAGAATATCACACTGTCCAGCACGTTCTCTCCTTTTCCTATTCGCTCGTGGCTGCTAATCAATTCCTAATTGCCGACTTGGGCCAAGTGAATTGCACGGCTGCTTCAATTTGTGATTTATAAAACCGTGGCCCACTAGGAATGCTTGCAAGGCTCATGCACGTGAGGTGCTTATTAATTCCTTAACATGCTACAATTCCAAGATCTAATTTCCTATTAGTCAAGCTGCTAGCAACGTGGGTTAGCATGGCCCACTTTGGTTCTCCTTTAATTGCATTTCTTTGGTAAATTGGATACTTCAATTTCGTGACCCATTAGGATTTAAACAACCCATGAACTGCTTGTCACTTATGAAGTGCTTGTTCCGTGCGCCCAACATGAATGACTAGCATGTGACCCACAACATTCCTTGCAAGCTTCTAATTTTATGATGATGAATGCATGCACGTGGCCCATTCAATTTGGAATTATCAACTCATTCTCCAATTTGTAATATGTCAAAGGCGTGGCCCACATGCTTGGCATGATGATGATTGCATGTGATATATATTAGTTGCTGTGTTGCCTTAGAAATTCGTGACCTGCTAGGACTTGTGTGGACTACTTCCTTTGAAGGCTTGCATGATCCCACATGAGGTGCTTATTTCGTGGGCCCAGTAGGAGAATTGTCTTGTTGCAATTCCTTTAGTGAGCTGCTCGGATCCATGCAAAACTCCTCCATGATATTATATGTTGCATTGGGCTTGCTGAAACCGTGGGGCTGGGCTGCATTTCAAGACCCAAACCGTGGGCTTACTTATATAATGTTAAAACCATATTTGCAACGTGCCCATGTAATATTCAATTCCAGCTGCTGCAATAATTCGTGTGGGCTAACAATCCGTTTGTCCATCAATTGCCGAATTGGGTCAGCCCAATTGGTCCGGCATTGAGTTTGTTCCATATTAAACTCCAATTCATCCCGTTTCAATATATTAGCTCCACATAATCCTGAAAATAATAAACAACATATTAAGCTCATATCCACATGAAACATGTAATAAAACTAAATATAAAGGAATAATAATCATCGAATATTATGTACTTATCAAATTCTCCCACACTTAGCCTTTTACACGTCCTCGTGTAAACCAAAAGTTTGACTTTCAAAACAATTCTTATTCAACTAGTATGTCAAAAGATTTAAGATCAAATCATGATTATCAATACTAAACTCATAAAAACATAATCAACGCTTCATCAATCAACTCAAGATAAGCACCTTGCCACTTCACCAATGAATTTCATTAAGTTAAATTGTAACCACATAAGTCCTTGTCTATGTTTCACACACTTACTCAACTTAGTTACCATGGAGCAAAAACCGTACACACCACTCAAAACTCAAAACATTCTTTTCCTGCTTTATTTTTTTACCAGAACCTTTTCAAATTCTTATTTGTTTCCGGTGAATGCATTTTATGCTCCGTTTCACCTTCCTCAATCGTTCTTTTTTAAGTGAGTGCATTTTATGCTCCATCTCACTTATTCGCATGTGTTTATAGGAGAGTGCGTTTTACGCTCCATCTCATCTCACCACATGACTTCTCTTGTACGTCTTTTTCAATAATTTCACTGGTTTTCCACTTTGAAATTTTTTTTTCACATGGTCCTGCAAAAAAAAACATAAGCAGTTCAATAGTTCTAGAGCATGAGATTAGTGCACATAGACAACTCCACAGATAACTTAACCAAATGAGCATATATCACATGTTCAAGTACTCATGATACACAAATTCAACTCAAATCAATTACTATGGATCATGACTTAGTTTTTCTCAATCATTAACCAATTACGCATTAAATAGATTTTGAATTTTTAGCATTGATTCCCATTTGTTGACTTTAACCCTCGAACATATAGGCAAATAGAATTATGGAATCCAAAATTTTTCAAAGGCATCAAGATGGTCCTATTTCCTTTCAAAATCGACAGATCAAATATCCCTAAATAAAATTCCTAAATAAAGTAAAAACCTAAATCCTTCCCCCCACACTCAAACCTTACATTGTCCCCAATGTAAGAAAATCATGCAAAGAAGAAAAAACTACCTGCAAATAAAAAAAACTAAATAGTAAAGGGATAGAAAAATCAAATCTGATTTCTTGGGTTGCCTCCCAAGCAGCTGCCCTTGTTTATTGTCATTGGCTTGACATCTTTCCTCTCGTTCTATGTAATTGGAGTTGTGAACTTCAAGTGGATTGGTAACAATTTCATCCTTAATTGAGGAACATTGTGTACTTCATGATCCTGCTCCTTTCCAGCCACCAAATCTTCCTCGTATAATTGTATTCGATCAAAAGATTCTTGCACTGAACAATTCACAACATCAATAGCAAAAACAGCTTTAACATTACCAAGATACCTTTTAAACTCATCGGCGTTGAACTGGAACTTTGTACTGTCCACTTTCATGGTAAAGGTACGATGGTGTGTATCATTCCTTGTTTCGGTTAGTTGTATTGATGAAAATAAATCCTCATCCTTCTTGTCGAGATCTGCAGAATTTATCAAATTATTCCCATCTTCCTCTTGCTCCTTCTCCTGATCAAATTCTCTATGACTATCTGTTCCTGAAGTAAGCATTGAATCCTCCTGCTCCTCTTCGTCAAATCCCATTGTACTGAAGTTCTCAACAAACGGAGGAGGTAACTCCCCGAAGCGTTGAGATTCCAACCTTGCAAGCTGATCAACTTGATCCCTCAGATCTTGAACAGAAGTTCTTGTCTCCTGCTGGAACTGCTGTGTTTGACTCATGAATTGTAGTGTTCGGCTCATGAGTGCCTTGAACATATCCTCCATAGATGTCCCAGAATTGACATGTAGTTCTTGGTTTTCTGTGTGGTACTGAGGTTGAACTTGCTGAAAACCATGCGTATTCCTTGCAGCCATTGGTCGAACTATAGTAGTTAATTCAGAAATTTGTTGCTCAATTCTTGGCACCTCCATCTTTTCCTATTCAAGTGTTGGAACAAGAGCTTCTTTTGTATCTGCAATTTTCTCTATTTCTTGATCAAATGAGTGAGAGTATTGAGTCAGAAAATAAAAAGAAAAAGAAAAAGAAAAAAATAAAAATAAACGAAAACAAAGAATAAACAAAAATAAATAACACTCCCCGGCAACGGCGCCAAAATTTGGGAGCTGTCGTTTACACTCCTAAATTAACCTCACTTTCACTTCATGAATTTAAATAATTAGCACAGTAGTAAGCAAGGATCGATCCCACAGAGAGTGATTTATTTTATATTTATCCTATGATTTCTAATAAAAAGGGGTTTTGAATTGATTAAATTAAATTATCAAGAATAAAGTAATAAGAATTAACAATTAATAAAAAGCTTCAGTTCTTCAGTTCAGTATCACCTTTTCATAATTATGGAGTAATCAAGTTTAACAGTATTTATCCTTCAATGAAATTAATAGCCCTAGGTAACAACAAGCTCTGCTACCCGAAACTCCCCTTAGATTGTCACTCAATGAAACAAGCTCTTCACAAGATTATAACCATTATATAACCTAGAACAAGCTCTCTAGATTTAATATAACAGCAGCATTAAGAACTAGGGAATTAGACTATTCCAAGAAACAAACACATAAGCTCGATTTGTTTAACTTGTTTTCTAATAATCATAGCAATACTCAAAAGCTTGTCCACAATCAGGTATTACTAATTCCTACTTGTGATGAAGACAGATATCAATTACACGTAATACCAATCTTAATCTAGCAGATGATATCAATTCACTAATTTAATCCTGCAGAATCACGTTAGTAAATTGAATAGCATACAAGAAATTAAAGTAGATTATCAGAATAAATCTCATGTAAGAAGGAATAAATAAAATAAACTTGATCAAACCGTTAATTATGAATAAGGTTCAACATCCCTTCCAAACTGAATTGAAAGAATTATCTCATGACTCCAAATAAACCTAACTCTAATATGTAAGAAAAATAATAAGATTAATAATAATAATGATGATCATCCCCCTACAAGAGAATTAATCCTCTATTTATAACTATTAAGAACGCAGCCCTAATATTTGCCTTGCCCAAAATCCCACGTGACATAGGAATAGAATTGTCGGCTGACTTCTTCTCCTCCCCGCCCCAGCGGAATATCACACTGTCCAGCACGTTCTCTCCTTTTCCTATTCACTTGTGGCTGCTAATCAATTCCTAATTGCCGACTTGGGCCAAGTGAATTGCACGGCTGCTTCAATTTGTGATTTATAAAATCGTGGCCCACTAGGAATGCTTGCAAGGCTCATGCACGTGAGGTGCTTATTAATTCCTTAACATGCTACAATTCCAAGCTCCAATTTCCTATTAGTCAAGCTGCTAGCAACGTGGGTTAGCATGGCCCACTTTGGTTCTCCTTTAATTGCATTCCTTTGGTAAATTGGATACTTCAATTTCGTGACCCATTAGGATTTAAACAACCCATGAACTGCTTGTCACTTATGAAGTGCTTATTTCGTGGGCCCAACATGAATGACTAGCATGTGACCCACAACATTCCTTGCAAGCTTCTAATTTCATGATGATGAATGCATGCATGTGGCCCATTCAATTTGGAATTATCAACTCATTCTCCAATTTGTAATATGTCAAAGGCGTGGCCCACATGCTTGGCATGATGATGATTGCATGTGATATATATTAGTTGCCATGTTGCCTTAGAAATTCGTGACCTGCTAGGACTTGTGTGGACTACTTCCTTTGAAGGCTTGCATGATCCCATATGAGGTGCTTATTTCGTGGGCCCAGTAGGAGAATTGTCTTGTTGCAATTCCTTTAGTGAGCTGCTCGGATCCATGCAAAACTCCTCCATGATATTATATGTTGCATTGGGCTTGCTGAAACCGTGGGGCTGGGCTGCATTTCAAGACCCAAACCGTGGGCTTACTTATATAATATTTAAACCATATTTGCAACGTGCCCATGTAATATTCAATTCCAGCTGCTGCAATAATTCGTGTGGGCTAACAATCCGTTTGTCCATCAATTGCCGAATTGGGTCAGCCCAATTGGTCCGGCATTGAGTTTGTTCCATATTAAACTCCAATTCATCCCGTTTCAATATATTAGCTCCACATAATCCTGAAAATAATAAACAACATATTAAGCTCATATCCACATGAAACATGTAATAAAACTAAATATAAAGGAATAATAATCATCGAATATTATGTACTTATCAACCATTCATCTTGGGTCGGTAGATCACGGAATTGAGATGCTTGATATAAAATTTACTGCATAAATCTCTCATCATCTGATTATTTAGGTTCTTGGCATTGTCTGAGATGATCACCTCTAGTTGTCTATATCGACGGATGACATTATTTCTGATGAAACCAATGATGACCTCTTGGGTGACTTTGGGAAAAGAGGCAGCTTCAACCCACTTGGTGAAGTAATCGATCATGGTGAAGATGAATTGGTCTCCATTACTGGCTTTGGGTTCTACTTGACCGATCACATCCATTTCCCATATAAAGAGGCCATGTTGAACTCATATTGTGCAGCTCATTTGGAGGAGCGTGGATGGCATTTCCATCTACTTGACATTGATAGCATCTCCTGACATGATCATCGTAGTTAGGTTTGAGAGAGATCCAGTAATGCCCTGTTCTCAATATTTTCTTGGCTAGCAAATGACTGCTCATGTGTGGACCATAGACTCCATCGTGGACTTCATCCATCAATCTCTGGGCTAGCTCTTTATCGAGGCATCGTAACAGGCTTATTCCAACATCCCTTTTATAAAGTGCATCTCCGCTCAGATAGAACTTCATAGCCATCTTGTGAATCTGCTTTCGTTTGGCTTGGCTTGCCCCAACGGGTGTAGATCTATCTCAGAGATATTCCTTGATGTCTTGATACCAAGGCTGTTTGATAGGAGGTATTTCATCTGATATTTCTCCAATATAATTCCCATATGTCGGGGTCTTTTGGTTTGTAAATTTGATGTCAGGAATTCCCCTCCTATCTAATATGTTGATCAGGGAAGCCAACATTGCCAATGCATCTGCAAAGTCGTTCCTTCCACGAGGGATGTGGATGAAGGTTATCTCTTGAAAATCCATGGATATGTTGATGACCTGTCGGTGATAGGGCGGCAAATGCAGTTCTTTGGTGTGATACGCCCTGGTGGTTTGTCTGATAACCAACTCTGCATCTCTAAAGACTAATAGATGTTTGACACCCATGGATTAAGCTAATTTCAACCCCATTATGCAGCCTTCATACTTAGCTGTGTTGTTGGTGTTAACAAACTGTAGCTTAGTAGCCACAGGATATTTCTCTCCTGTACCAAAGATGAGAACTGCCCAGCTCCGGCACCTTCCATGTTCACTGCTCCATCGAAATACATTCTCCATAGTTGGACTGTATTCTCTTATCGAATTTATTGAATTGTCATGATCCCATCATCTGGAAAATAAGTTTCCAGAGGTTCGAACCCTCCTGATGGTGCTTTGGCTAGTTGATCTGTAATGCCTTGACCTTTGATGGACTTCTGAGTCACATAGACAATATCAAACTGTTGGAGGATCAACTGCCATTTGGATAATCGACAATTCAACATTGGCTTGTTGAATACGTATTTCAGTGGATCCATATGGGATATGAGGTAGGTCGTGTGCCCATGCAGATAGTGTTGTAACCTCATGGCGGCCCATGCTAACGCACAACAGGTCTTCTCGATTAGGATGTACTTCTGTTCACTGCTGCTGAACCATTTGCTAATGTAGTAGATAGCTCTCTCTTTGCTACTATCATCTTTTTGTCCTAACATGCAGCCCATTGCATTGGCATTGACAGACAGGTATATAAATAAAGGAACTCCGTCTCTCGGGGGTACCAAGATAGGTGCATCGATCAGCTGCTTTTTGATTGCAAGGAAGGCTTTTTGGCAATCCTCATTCCATTTCATGGAGGAATTCTTTCTTAGTAGCTTGAAGATGGGTTCAAAAATTTCTGTGAGCTGGGAAATGAACCGGCTTATAAAATTGATCCTTCCTAGGAACCCGCGTATCTCTTTCTCTGTTCGGGGTATGGGCATCTCCGTGATGGCTTTTATCTTGGTAGGATATAGCTCAATGCCTCTATTGCTCACTAGGAGTTCCAACAGCTTGTCCGATTTGACGCCAAAAGCACATTTGGCTGGATTCAGCTTGAGGTTATACTTACGCAATATGTTGAACAACTTCTTGAGATGGTTAATGTGATCGTCCTCCTTCCGGGATTTGACGATGATGTCATCCATATAGACCTCTATCTATTTATGCATCATGTCATGAAATAGGGCCATCATGGCTCGCTGATATGTGGCCCCGACATTGACGAGGTCGAAGGACAAACGTCTGTAGCAGATGGTTCCCTAGGGAGTGATGAAAGTTATTTTCTTCCTATCCTATTCAGTAACCATAATTTGATGGTAACCAGCAAAGCAATCCACGAAGGAATACATGTCATACTGCGCCGTGTTGTCTATCAAGATGTAGATAAATGGTACCGGGAAATTATCTTTGAGACAAGCTTTATTCAAATCCCTATAATCCACGCATACTCGTACCTTCTCTCCGAGCTTAGGCACGGGAACTATGTTCGACAGCCACTCTGGGTATGTTGATACCATGATGATGCTGGCTTTAAATTGTTTAACAACTTCTTCTTTGACTTTCAGACTCCATTCAGGTTTCAATTGCCTGAGTTTCTGCATGACTGGCTTGAATCCGTCTTTGATAGGGAGTCGATGGATGACAATGTCAGTAGGCAAGCAAATCAGATCTTCATGCGACCATGGAAACACATCCTGGAAATATGTTAAGATTTCAATCAGGTCGGCTTTTTGATCTGTGGTGAGGTCTAGGCCTATTTGGATTTCTTTTAGTTTTATGAGGTTCTGATATTGACAGTGGTGGTTTGGTCGAGGTTTGGCTTGGGTTTGTCTTCGACCCATTCTTTGATCTCCTCGGGCACCTCATAGTTATCTTCCTCCTCTTGATCAACTACCATCAAGTTGAAGTTCATTTCTACATCAAAGTTGTAGTCATTGTAACAGGATGGCATCTCATCAGTAGGGACAAACAAATCAAATCTTGGAGTCCTGAAAACAAAATGTTTTCGCTTTAATATATGCAACTGCTTAAATATACAAAGTATTTGGCAAAGCATGACAAAAGTTACTGCTATAGCTGTGTAACAAAAATAAGCAGTAAATGAAACCATGTTACAGGGCAGACAGACTCTCTGCCCTTTTATCCTTTTTGAATGAGGCAAGGGACTCTGCTCCAGTTGTCCAGGGTCAGATCCTTATGAATAGGAAGGATACAAGATTTGCGGTTGTCTGCCTCATCTCTGATGATGACTAAGATATCCTATAGATCAGAGCCAAGATTCTTCTTCGAACTGCCTCCCTTCCCTTTCTTGATACGAGGCATTCGGATCTGATCCTCATCATCACTATCTGGGATATCATCATTCATACCTTCGTAGTGTATGAGAACACACATGTTAGCAAATGGGTCTCGTCCTTCATATAGGAACTTTTCTTTTCCGTTTTTGCTGTCCCCTTCAGGTTTTGAGGCTTTTCTCTCACTTACCGGTATGATTGGAGCAAACAGCATGGCTGACACAACAACCGGTATCTTCCTCATTTGCTTTATGAATTCGGCATCAGTGAGGTTTGGCAATTGTATCGTAGAAGCATGAGCCTTTGGATGCTTATGTGGGTTTCGGTGGTTTGACCCGGACGTGTAGCCCAATCCGGCTCTCCCTGACTGGCTGGGGATCTGCACCAGACTCTTGATACCTTGTTGATTCTTTCCTAACCCTTCTCCAGGGTGGAAACCCAAAGATACCATCTCCTGGCCGACTGTCATCACTTTGGGAGAAACCTTTGGTTTCAGAGCTGGTGCCCCGACAAGTAGGTATTGAGTATCGCTCACCTCTAAGGCTTGAAAGCTCTCAAGTTCAACCCCTGCATCCAGGCTGATCACTGGCAGGTCTCCCTGTATGCAAGTAGGGTATTCTGGTTTGACATTCACTGTGATTAGGTTTCCATTGATAATGTACTTGAGTTGTTGATGGAGGGTGGATGGAACTGCTCCTGCTATGTGGATCCACGGCCTACCCATCAACAAGTTATATCCGGTGGTAATGTTGAGTACCTGGAAGGATACATAAAAAGTGTGCGGACCAATCTCTAGAGGAAGCTCAATCTTTCCCACGGCTTCTCGGCGAGACCCATCGAAAACTCGGATAACCACATGACTGGTTCTGATCCGGTTTGGATTGAACTTCATTCTTTCTAAGGTATCATAGGGACAGATGTTCAGAGACTATCCTCCATCTATAAGAACACCTCCTATCACATACCCTGATGACATCACCGCTATGTGCAGTGACTTACGATGGCCCGTCCCTTCTGCGGGTATATCATCGTCAGTGAAAGATATCACATTACTATTAAGGATGCGTTCTACCACGTGACAGAATTTCTCAACATCCACTGTTTTTGGCAGATGGGCTTCTTCTAGTACTTTCACCAGAATGTTGGGATGATCCACTGGGGATAAGACCAAATCTAGGATGGATATCTGCTTGGGTGCATCCTTCAAACTTTGCACCACCTTTATTTCATTGTGTCCCATTTTACTGAGGAACTATTCGATTTTCTTTTCAGCCACCTTTTCTTTGGTCTTGATGACTGATTTGATCACCCGCTGAGGCAAGTACAATGGATTCTTCGTTGGTATGATGGCAATGTTGTTTGAGGTTGAACCTTCATCATTCCCATAGTTCCATGGGACTCTCTTCAAACTAATCACTGGATACTGGGGTCTGAAAGGCAATATCAAAGGTTTGGGCGCCGCCAACTTCACAAGATTTTATGTTTCATGGACCCCTTTCCCTGGTAACATTAAGTGTGTGAGGGCTAGCTCCTTATCACAGGAAATAACATCCATTGTATCCTGACTCCACGCAGTGGGAATAAAGAGAGTTTCTTCATCTAGGAGGCCATAATTCTGACTCCCCCTGATTAGTTCACCACTTTCAATCATATTCTGAATTAAGTGACGAAGTCCCCAGCAATCTTCGGTGTCATGATCAGGTGCATTGGAGTGATATTGACAGATTTGGTCAGACTTGAATTTCCTGGATTGAGGATTTACTAGGGGTAACAGATCTGTAACAACCCCCTCATTGATCAACACCTGGAGGATTTCCTTCATCGGCTGGTTTAGGTTAATGAAATTCCTCTGAAAGGTGAATTCCCTATCAGCTTGAAACTTTTCTTCCTTGGCCACCTTGTCGGCCCAGGGTTCATGCTTATGAAACTGGTAACGATCCCTCATAGAGATGGGGTTGATCTCCGGTGTATGAGGACTTACTTCAGTCTGGTTGGATTGGTTTATCAGCTGTCTAGTTACCTGATGCTGATATATGACCAGCTCTGCTAACTGTCCAATCTGTTCCTTGATATACTTAATCTCTTGTTCTATCAGGAATAGCCTTTCTAATAATTCCCAACTGTCTGGGCTATTGTTGCTGGATTAAGTTATTTCTCTGACGTATCAAAGGTATTTGGATCCTTCTCCATTTTGCGTGCTAATCATGTTGACACCTTCCTCTTTGTGCTGAGGGAAGGGATTATCCTGTATGTTCGGTTGCTCAGGTTTGGTCACCATGATCTCTCCATTGTCTATCAAGTCCTAGAGTTTGTGCTTGAGAGACCAGTAATCTTGTGTATCATGGCCTGGAGATCCAAAATGGTATGCACACTTATTACTCGGGTCAAAATTTTGTCCACCGGTGTTGGTTGGTGGAAGGAGTTGCATAATCTTTTTATGTGCCATCAACAGTTTTAGCACATTCTCGAGTGAATCCCCTAATGGGGTGAACGTTCTTTGACGCCTGACCTCCAAATTTTTTTGGAATGGCAGGTTTGAAGGTTTGCTGAAGTTTGAAAATGGGAATAGTTTCTTTGTTGAATGGGCAAGCTGCTCAACTCGCTCCTCTAATTCTGTCCTTGCAATACCAAGGAAACTTCTCCGTCTTTCTTCTTGTGTGTCCTCCGGGGATTATTCCCATAACTCCCAGATTGAATATGCTCGGTAACAGCTTCTAAGGCTGTCAAATCCTTTATCTTCTCAAATTTGAGCCCCATTTCTGCCATTTCACTGTGTTTGATCATCTCTGAGAATGGCTTTCCTATGCCTTCTAGGACCCTTTCATAATATAGAGCTTCTTGAATGTCAATGAAGGTCATGACTATCTCAAAGTCAGTCATCGGTGGAGTGACTTGTGCCGCCATTCGTCTCCAGTATTGAGCATATTCTCTGAATGACTCAGTGTTTTATTTCTGTATTTTGGTTTTTTGATATCTGTCTGGAGCTAGTTGTGACTGGAAATTATATTGATTGAGGAAGGCATGTGCCAGCTCTTCCCAGCTCTTCCCAGCTGTGAATTTTAGAGTTGTCTAGACGGGTATATCAGGCTCTAGCCTCTCAGGTCAGACTTTTCTGGAATAACTGCATTCGGAGTTTCTCGTCCTCTGCATAGGATCCGAGCTCTCTAATGAATACTTTCAAATGGGTGTATGGGTCTCCCAATCCATCGTATTACTCAAAATCAGGGACTCAAAATTTTTCAGGATAACGAGCCCCAGGGAAAATACGTAAGTTTGAATAATTGACAATGCCAAATGCCCTAGTCCCTTTGATAGACCGGATAGTTTATTCCATCTGTTGGACTTTCTTCATAATGTCACCAGCTTCCTGTTCTTTGTTAAGGATGATGATTTCAAAGGTTTTGTTGGTAGTATCCTGGTTCTGTGGTTCAGGAATCTGAGTGTCCTTCTTCCTGGTCTCTTGAATGCCACCGGGTGTACCTGGTTCTGTATGACCCTGTGCTTGTTTCCCTTTAAGAGCTTTACTCTGTTCTCTCAAGAAAGTGGCCAATTCAGCTATCTAGTTCTTTAGTCCTTCAAACTCTTCCCTAGAGACAGGGGTGGATTCTGGATGAGCACTGGAAGCCATGTCCTAGAGATGGACTTAGTACTTTCTTAGACTTAGATCTAGTGACAGGACCAATTTTTCACCTACAACAAACGTAGGCGTGTCAATTTCCTGAGGTAGGTATAGATAGGATGCATGTCATGATGTGTTTACAAGGTTTTTTAATCTTATCCTGCAAAACAAAGGTTAATTATTTTGATGACAGGATAATATGACAGAATTTACAAAACATGGAATGTATATTATGACCTTTACATTGAATTGAAAGAGGAAGGCATGAAGAAGCTTCCCATCGGATTTTGTTACCCAGAGGCTGACCTATCTTAGGCTACTCTCTCGGCTTTTGGGTATGAAAGTCCCCAGATCATCGCAATCTACTAGAGGGAAAATTAATCTAATCTTTCAACTGGAGCGGATCTGAGTGGTGCTTTTTCATGAGCCCCGAAGACTTAGCCGTCCTCGAAGAAATTACTCTGTCACTGACGGGTTTGCCTTCTGGTGGAGGAATCACACAACATACATTCACATACATCACGTCTTACCGTATGCATATGATGACATTGGTGCGAAGCACTTATATTTGTGCAAAGCACTAATATAAAGATGGAAAGCATTCATTCACATTCAATCAAAGTAAAGACGCAGCATTCACACATATGCAGATATGAATGGAAAATTTTGAAAAGATTTGAACCCGACCTAAGCCCTCTACTGTCCCTAGCAGAGTCGCCACCTGTCGACGTTGGGAAAAAATTTGGTTCGAGTTGGACCCGAATCTTTCTCTCTTTTCCTAAGTTTTGTCTACCCTTATTTTATCTTTTTTGTGAAAAAGGTTTGGAAGGGGTTTTTTAGAAAAAGGCCAACATGTATCATGTCGACGATTTGAACGTTTTATAGAGGCGCCAGTTGGTAGATTTGAAATGGTTGTACCAACTCAACCAAGTTTTGTTTTGAAAGGAGGCACAATTATTGGACACTGTCAAAACTGAATCTTTAAAACCGAAGTTCTAAGTTCGGGGGCTTGGTTAAGTGTGGGGAAGGTGTTAGGCACCCCACAACTCCCATGAAAACATTGTACCACATTTTTCAATATTTCCGTTTTAAATATGCAATGTGTGTGTGAATGCTGAAAGAAATTGGGCCTATGCTTGATTGATTTGAAAGTATATACGTGCTTCGTTAAACCTACATACGAAGGGTTTGATTTAATTTGTAAAAGTCTCTTTTTAGACTAGATTATTAAGATGATGTTTTGAAAGTAGGTTTTCAAACCCTTACGCTCACGTAGGAATTGAACCATGTTGATACCTCCATTTTTTATCTTTTCAGCCTTTTGGCTCAATTTAAACGGTGATTGTAGGGATGAGAAGCATCCTCGACCACAGAATATATAAGTGTCGGTCTTCTTATGGGCATGACAGCCATCAGAGTGACTCTAACACGACAAACCATATTTTCACTATGTCAAGACCTTAAACTCGGATAACCGTTTTAAGGTCTTTTTGAATGTACATTTTTACAAAAAAACTGGCAGGATACATTTGTAAAGTAGAGTTTGTCCATCGTGGGAATCTGATTCTGATCAGTTTGATCATGAATCCCACGATTCCTAGGCTCACAGGGGGAAGCCAATAAAACCTGCACAGCTCAAAATATGCACAGAAATGTATATTTACATCTAACTGTCGCAAGAGCCAAGGATTCATCAGTAAATCTCGATGTGCGCGTAGCCGAAGCATCTCGTTCCCACTAGATAGCCATCTAAGGGCCGCGAGGTTGCTTTTAGAAATGGAACTAGAAAATTTGCTAGATTTAAGTAAATTTTAGCCATTCAAGCTTCTCGGTTCCGTCTGGACCTATTTTGAACAGTTTGAAAGCTGGAGTTAGCGAGATTTAAAGAAATCTAGTTCTCCCAAGGAGATGTCAACGCAGATTCATATCAAATGAATATTTACAGCAGCAATTTAATCACAATGAATAAAAGATATATATATATACAGTTATATATATATACAAAAGTTGTAAAGGGTGGTGGGTTTCACTCAGATGCCCGGATTGGAATGTAAATATATATATATTTATAAACGCTGTAAAAAGCCATGGAGTAATCCAGGCCTGACAGAATGAAAATATATATATAAAAGCTGTAAAAGAGCCACAGGATGATCCAGGCTCGACTGAATGGAAATATATATATATATATATATATATAAGCTGTAAAACAGCCACAAAATGATCCAGGCTCGACATAATTGAAATATATATATATATATATATATATAAAAGCTGTGTAAATGAGCTATGAAATTGTCCAGGCTAAGCATAAAGTATATATATATATATATATATATATATATATATATATAAAACTGTAAAGGGCGACGAACTTTCTATCCTTTGCCCGGACAGAAATGTAAGTATATATATATTTATAAAAGCAGTAAAAAGGCCACATAATGATCCAGGCCAAGTTAGAATGTAAAAAGTTAATATGTACAGTTAGTATATATATATATTAAAGCAATAAAAAGGACACGAAGTAGAAATCCAGGCCCAAATAAGTCCAAAAAATTTATATATATATATATATATATATATATATATATATAGTTATATAGTTATATATATAAAAGAAGTAGCTACTACGGATTTGACATCCGGGCTTGACAGAATTGAAAATTTAGTATATATATACAGTTAAATATATACATTAAAAAGCCAAACCGGGACTGGGAAGATAACCCAGTCCGACGAAGTTTCTCTATACGAATATATATATTTATATTACAGTTGTTAAAAGCGACGGATCGAAGAACCGAGCTATAGAAATGCCAAAAAACGTGTTTATATACTAAAATGTACGAAAATATAAGCAAAAATAGCCACGGAACTGAGTTTCGGGCATAATCAGAAAACGAAACTTAATGTGCAAGTGTATAAATGCGCAATGAAGTAGTATGAACTTTCTGATCGTAAAAATACTCACAATGGACTGCTACACGGGCTTTTTGCCACTGAATAGGCTTTAAACGTCCGTTTTCACCGGTTAATTTTTGGTATGTGGTAGTATATGAGTATATCTACGTGTTAGAGTGATAAAATTTTGGTTTGGCAGTAAAATAGTAGGGCTGTGAAATGAAACGGGAAGAGGTTCAAAGCGTTTTTCTCCTCTTAAATGAGCTAGGGGTGCACTCATATATATAGACCTGATGGAAGCAGTCCTACCTATGGCAGTCACGAGTCTACCTGCGGTTCCACGTGGCAGGGCCCACATGGCGGGTCTCGTTGCATCAAAGTACTTGCACTCCGAGTAATGCGGGTCAGATTCAAAACTTTCTAACTTTTTATCGAAGCGTCCATTTGAGGCGTGCTATACCTTTCCGGAAAGCCCTCGCTGAGAGTGTCGCAATGACATGGGAGTAAACCTTTTTCGAGTCCAAAAGACGGGTTCATAACTAGGTCTTCAATTCCTCATAGTTTATCCGTTGAGCTGTCTTGCGCGGTTTCCACTCGGGATTATTATTATGGATCTTTCTGACCTTTGTGGCATCAATTCGGCTTGAGTTTGACCAAATCGTCTTTAAGTTGGAGAAATGTCCGTTTTACCCCTCCCGGGGTTGCCCTCAGTGCTGGCATGGCCCTTCGGCTGATTTCCCGGGGTTGTCTCCGAGGTTTGGATCCCAATCGATTCTGTTTGTCCTCAGGGCTGTCTCTGAGGCTGACTTTGTTCTTCCAGGTTTGTCCATGGAGATGATGTGAGGCTTTAGGGTTGTCTCCAAATTTGATTTGACCTACAGGGATGAGACTGGGGATGACCTGTACTTCCCGGGTTGAGACCGGGGATGACCTGTACCTCCCGGGTTGAGACCGAGGATGACCTGTACCTCCTGGGTTGAGACCAGGGCTGACCTGTACCTCCCGAGTTGAGATCGGGGCTGACCTATACCTCCTGGGTTGAGACCGGGGCTGACTTGTACTTCCCAGGTTGAGACCCGGGTTGAGTAGACGGTTTTTCCCTCCTGCAGGGTTAGTAACAAGAACACAAAATCTCAATCGTTTACAACAGAACTGAAGAAAATTTCTAGTGTCTACATCCCAAATAAACACTTTTCAACCGTTCAGGCCAAGCCTGGACTACGCATGACCTGATCTCCCCTATCCACGGGAGTACGTAGGCAGCCATTTATAGTGCGGTCTAACCTTCAAGAAAAAAACAACACTTATTATAAATTAGTCCCAAGACACCAAAAATCATTTAAGACCCAAATACTATCAAGCCTCCCTGACCAACAGGCCCTTCTGAGGTACTCTCCGACATCTCAATAGCAATCCATCAAGGAAAAGTTCATGACACATGAAGACAGCAAGTCATGAAAAAAGTGGTAATCATTCAGCAATGACAAAACCTATCCAAAAGGGAAGTGAATAAAAATATATTTCTCTGCCATATAATACTGTTTAATATATACAATATATCCTATACATGACAAAAAAATGACTGACCTAGTATATATAGGAAAATGAAAGCTAGTCTATATACCCGCTGATAAATGAGATAGAAAGTCCAACATGGCATCCCTCTCAGGAGATGGAGGTGCATCTATAAGCTCCTGCCCTAAGGTCTCCATGCGAGCTAGAAGATCCACAACCATCTGCATAGTGCTACTATGATTATCTATGAAGGCACTCATATCTGCAATAATGCTATAGGTATAGGACAAGAGTTCAGTACTATCAGCGATGTAAACATCCCGGGTAGCTAGAGCTTCATCCCACTAAATATAAGCATTATCCCGGGTAACTAGAGCCTTATCTCTCTCAACAAAAGATGCGTCCCTAGTAGCTCGACCATCGTCCCTATCGATAAAAGCAACATCCCTGCCAGAAAGGGTTGTTAACATCAGTGCTCTCGCCTGATCCCTCTCAAAGGTCATCTGATCTAACGAATCTATAAGAGGTGGATCCGTCGCAGTAGGAGTGCTAGTGGGATCACTAACTAAAGCTGCTGTCAAACTAGCGAATAACTCGTCCTTAGTGGGAGAATCAAGGTCCTCGATAGGCTCCTCCTCATCAAAATCAGTACTCGGCTCTGAGTGAATAACCGCTGCTGATGCAATGTCTGCCTCTAGCCATGCAGAATGCTCTAAAGACCAACCCGGATGACTAGTTAAAAAATCAACCCTCTCGCGACGAGTCCAATAATCATAAATCCTGGTCAAGTCAGTTGATGACAAAGAGGAAGTTGATAGCCGCTGATCCAAAACCCCCTCAAAGTGGTGAATATCCTGAAACTGATCAAACTATCCCATGACAGCCAATAGATGATATATGGTCACCTCTCTCGAACCTGCCAAGGGTGGATAATCCATGACAACTGCATAAGTAATGAAGCTATAAGGAGAGTTGAGCCTTGAACAGGGCAAGATCATAACTGGATGCTCGATCGCCGTTAGAAAGTCCAACCACGATGCCGCATCTGTACACTCAGCTGGCTAAAAGGAGTAGGACATGGCTACCTCATGAGTAAAATAGTACCCATGATGTTTGAAAGTGCCAATGGGTCTCAAGTGTGTCATAAACCACACGTACAACAAAACGGCACTACCCCTGAAGAACCCCGCATGATAGGTACGGTAGAATGTAGCCGGCCTCAAGGTCTCTGCCAATATCATGGGCAGGATGGTACAACCCTGTCTAAGAGTGTGAACCACTGTGATCAGGCTGATATCCAAGTGATCCATATACAGCGGCATATACAGGTAGGCTGTGATGAACATTAACAAAATATCTACGCGTGTAATCTGCCAATCCCTTGCAGTGATAGTAAAATCTCCTGAATATCATGCATAGCTGTCCAGCCGACCAAATCGATCCATCAGGAAGTCCAAGCATACCTCATGCCCTGAAGTAACCTCATCCGTAACGACTCTGCGCCTCAAGCCAGTCAAGGTCATGAACTGTCATCTTATATCACTGATGGCAATCCTAGCACAAGGCCGATCCAATGGCAAACCGGTGATGTGCTCATACTCCTTTAACGTAGGAGTCAGCTCATGGATGCCGAATTTGAAAACCTGTTGTTAAGGTATCCAGCAAGATAACATGTTGTCCACGAAGCCCAATGGGACTTGGAAAGCTAAGATGGTCATAGAATGCCCCAACAACTGATCAACTGTGTGACGCCCCCAAAATAAGTTCAATACCAACCCATTCTGAGTCGCCAAATACATGGTACAGAATTCAAATACAATCTTTTATAACATACGTTCGTGCAAACTACGACCACACAAATTGTGAATTTCAATACAAATCGTATATAATACGAAATATAAACATTCAAATACACTCCTTATTAATTACAATCATTATCCCACTATTTTATAGAATAGTGAGGACTTCTACTGATCTAACTCTGACCATCACTCTGATCCCCGACTAATCCCCGCGATATTCCCATTTCCTGAAGATAACAATGGAAGAAAAGGGTGAGCTCAACTAGCCTAGTAAAGAATATTATGACTAAGATAATGAATAATAAATTATTGTTAGTCTTCAATAAATCAGATAAAATATAATGGACAACAAGTTTTAGATCAATATTCCCAGCGAAAATAAAAATTCATTAGAAGAGTTAAGTAGAGAATGAAGTCTACTATCTTCTATGATTTAAAAGTCCATCATTAATATTTTATCCCTGTAACATCAATCAATATATATCTCAAATCAATATTCATCTTTGCACTATGACCAAAGATATTCATTTGTATCACCAGTTGGTAATGTTCATCTCAACACCTGTTCATCTTTGCACTACGGGCCAAAGATATTCATCAAGTAATCATTTATTTTTGCACTACAGGCCAAAGATATTCATCAAGTAATCTTTCATCTTTGCACTACAGGCCAAAGATATTCAGTTATATCACCATTTAGGACTGAGGATGATGAAATACAATATAAGGAACGAATTCAGTGAGATAAAGGACAAAGATTAGTGATTCGTAATTTAGTTTATCCAAGTTCAATAATACTCCGTAATAATCAATTATGGAGCAAAATTCAACAATAAAGTTCAAAACTTGGATACAATCAAAGAAAAAAAATATTTTTTTTACCGTGAATAGTAACTCGTGAATAGTAACTCAACATGAAAAGATAAAAAATTCACGAGAAAGTTCAGAAAATTATTCCGGTGAAATGATACTAGATGAAGCGCAAAATTCAAGACATCTCTGATCATTTCAAGAATTATAGGAAGCAATACTTACCGTGGTAAGTTCAAAATTTAGAAATATGAAATGAAATATTATTACTTCCATAATATGGAATATGGAAGAAAATAATATTCATTATGAATATTGAAAGAAAATAACATCATATACGAGAAAAATAATATCCTTTACCTTAACAGGAGAGTAGTTTTGACTGAAATATCGGATATTATGTGAACGAAAATTTACACTGCTATCAACACTCAAAGTATCTAAATACTCACAAGAAATACGCTCGATATTATAGAGAGAAAATTTTCTGATTCTGGTATAATTTTCATTTCTAACTAAGCACCCTATTTATAGGAAATGCTTAGCACACCAAAAGAGAAAAAAATAATAAAATATTAGTTTATTTTTTATACGTATGATTTTTCAAATCCACCATATTTGAAAACCAAACTTCAATATTTTACAACAAGAGTGGGGCCCACACATTCTAGAAAATTTTTCATCAAAAATTAATTCAGACCCAATATTTTGGAACTTCAATAATTCATAACAAATAGCCCTTTTATTAGAAAAATATGAACCTTATGTCCATTTCATATGAAATTTAATTCTCTACAACTTTGTAGAAGAAGGTTTTTCCAAATTTTGAATGAAAAAATGACTAAAATTTACATACGGATGATTTTTCCACACTCATCACTCTTGAAAATTTTCAACACATTCAAAATTCCAAAGCCTTCATTTTTGAAATAATGAATTCCACCACATGTTTATATATATATATATATATATATATATATATATATATAGATATATATATTAAAATATTTATAATTATTAAAAGAATTCCAAATTTCATTTTCTCTCTTCCACCTCATTTTAATCATATATCGTGAATTTATTATAAAAAAATATCATCACTATTAAATTATTATATTATCACATTATACACTTATAATGTAATATTATAATAATATATTTGAATGAATTATTTTATCATAACAGATAAAATATCAATTCTCAATAATTATTACTTTTGCTAAAAATTCCTTCGTTTAAATCCACATTGAATAAATATTTACTTATTATTTTTTTATCAATAATTATTATTCACAAATAATATTATAGAACCACAATAATGACAACCAGGTCGTTCCCAGGAAAGAGTGGGTCTTCCGATAAGGATTTCTCCTTACTGGCGTGCAATTAATTAACCCCTTTCCTAGACAGAACTTCCTTAGACATTGTCAATAATACTATCGAATAATATTATTTAAATAATACGAATTATTGATTTGATAATTTGAAATACTGTGCAATGACAATTATTTAATCACTAATATAAAATAAAAAAGTAGCAATTATTAATATAAAATATCAACGTAACAATATTGAACTAATAAAATATTATTCAATTATTGAATCAATAATATAAAATATAAAACAGTAATTACTGTAACAATAATTGAGTAAGTGCCTTCCTACGTAAGAATCAATAATTTAAAATACTGTGCAATACCGTGTGCTACTGTGCAATACCGTGTGCTACTGTGCAACACCGCGTATTACTGTATTTTAACCACCGGGTATTTCAACAGTACTAACGGTAACAACTACGCCGTTATTTTATAAAAAGGTTATTTCTGTCGCTTTCTATATCCGACAGTTATTTCGTTGTGGGGCACACAAATGGCTGCGCCGTCGTACGAATATTCCCCGACAACAAGAATATTTCACGACCAAACGAATATTCCCCGACAACAATGAATATTTTATAACCACTTGTTTATTTTGAAATCTTTGCACATTTCACCCATAACTTATCACATTTATGTAATCAACACCTTACTATTTCAAAATAATATATAAAGAAAATTAAATCTTTATTCATAAAAGTTGGGGTCTTACAACCTCCCCTCTTTATGAAATTTCTTCCTCGAAATTGATGTACGTACCTGGTATGTTGAAAAGGTGAGGATACCTCGCTTTCATTTCTGATTCTAACTCCCAGGTCATTTCTTCGATATCATGGTTCCTCCACGAAACTTTAACTTGAGGTATAACCTTTGAGCGTAGGACATGTTCCTTCCTATCCAAGATCTTGACAGGTACCTCCTCGTATGTTAAATCTTCGGCTATTTCGTCTGGTTCTAACTCAATAATGTGGTTTGGGTCTTTCACATATTTACGAAGAATGGATATGTGAAAAATGTTATGAACACGAGACATGCTTGGAGGTAAAGCGAGTCTATAGGCCACATTTTTACTCTGTCAAGGATCTCAAATGGACCAATGAATCGTGGATTGAGCTTTTCTCTCTTACCGAATCTCGTAACTCCTTTCCATGGAGCAACACGTAACAACACATGATCCCCAACATTAAATTCTACGTCCTTTCGATGAAGATCTGCATAACTCTTTTGTCGATCTCGTGCGGTTTGTATACGTTGTCGGATCATTTGAATCTTTTCTGTAGTCATACGTACTAACTCCGGTCCCAACAATGTTGCTTCACCCACCTCGTCCCAACATACTGGAGAACGACATTTTCGTCCATACAACGCGTCGAATGGAGCCATGCCTATACTTGTCTGATAACTGTTATTGTAGGAGAATTCCACTAATGGTAAGTACTTATCCCAACTCCCTTTGAAGTCTAGAACATAGAGTCTCAATAGATCTTCAAGAGTTTGGATAGTCCTTTCCGATTGCCCATCCAGTTTGAGGATGATATACCAAACTGAATCATAAATCCATGCCCATAGCTTTCTGCAAACTGATCCAAAATCATGAAGTAAATCTGGGGTGACGATTCGAAACTATGGATACTGGCATGCCATACAATCTCACAATCTCATTCACGTACATACGAGCAAGACGTTCAAGGGAATAAGTCTATTGTATAGGCAAGAAATGAGCAGACTTGATTAATCTATCGACAATAACCCAAATCGCATCTATGCCTTAAGAAACCTTGGGAAGACCCGTAAGGAAATCCATGGTAATTTGTTCCCACTTCCACTTTGGAATCTCAAGTGGTTACAATAGACCCTTTAGCACTTGATGCTCTGCCTTGACACGTTGACACGTTAAACACCTTGAGATGAACTCCACGATCTCTCTCTTCATATTGCTCCACCAAAATATATGACGAAGATCAAGATACATTTTGGTACTCCCAGGATGGTTTGCAAACGGTGTGTTATGTGCCTCCATCATGATTCTATACTTCAAATTAGAATCATCAGGAACACAAAGTCTGGAGTTGACTCAAAATATTCCTTCTTCATCAATCCTTGCTTCTGGAATAGCATCTTCTTACACCTTCTTCCTTATATTCATCACCTCCGGGTCTGTAGCTTGAGCAGCTTTAACTTTATCAATCAAAGCGGGTTCTACGCATGTACTTGACATCATCGCATGGGTCCCTGGAGTCTTGAACTCTATCTCCATCTTTTGTAAATCACACAAAAAAGGGCCTTGAAAGCATTGCATTCGTTCCCGCATATGATCTTCTACTCAACGCGTCAACTACCACGTTTGCTTTTCCAGGATGGTATTGGATGGTATGATTGTAATTTTTCAACAGCTCAAGCCAACGTCTTTGCCGCATGTTGAGTTCCTTCTGGGTAAAGAAATACTTGAGGCTCTTATGATCCGTATAGATCTCCACTTTCTCCCCATACAGGTAGTGTCTCCAGATCTTCAACGCGAAAATGACTGCTGCCAACTCTAGATCATGAGTAGGATAATTCCTCTCATATTCCTTGAGTTATCGCGAGGCATAGGCTATGACTTTCCCATATTGCATGAGAAAACATCCTAACCCTTTGCCCGAAGAATCGCTGTAAATGGCAAATCCATCCGAACCAGATGGTATCATCAGAACAGGTGCCGAAATGAGTCTCCTCTTGAGCTCTTGAAAGCTCTTCTCTCATTCCTCGTTCCATACAAATTTTGTATCTTTCCGAATCAACTGAGTTAATGGAGTAGCGATTCGAGAAAATCCTTCCACGAATCTCCGATAATAACCAGCTAAGCCCAGAAAGCTACGTACTTCGATCACCGACTTCGGTTGCTCCCAACTTTGTAATGCTTCAATCTTCGCCGGGTCAACAGATACTCCACATTTTGATACCACGTGCCCAAAGAATGCTACCTCCTCAAGCCAAAACTTGCATTTCTTCAGCTTGGCATATAGCTTGTTTTCACGAAGCCTTTGAAGTACCAGCTTCAAATGGTGCTCATGATCTTCACGGCTTTTGGAATAGATGAGGATGTCCTCAATAAAGACAACCACGAACTAATTTAAATATTCCTTGAATACACGGTTCATCATATTCATAAAAGCATCAGGAGAATTAGTCAATCCAAAAGACATGACTAAGAATTCATAATGCCCGTATCGAGTTCTGAAAGCAGTCTTTGGAATATCCTCAATTTTAATCTTTAACTGATGATATCCAGAACGAAGATCTATCTTTGAAAAGAATTGTGCACCTTGCAACTGGTCGAACAGGTCATCAATACGGGGTAATGGATACATATTTTTGATGGTGACATGGTTCAACTCCCGATAGTCAATACAAAGTCGCATACTCCCGTCTTTCTTCTTTACGAATAAAATAGGAGCACCCCAAAGAGATGTACTAGGACAAATAAAATCGATGTCTAACAACTCCTGTAGTTGGACCTTTAACTCCTGAAGTTCAATAGGAGCCATTCGATATGGGGTTTTAGAAATGGGTTTTGTACCTGGTTCAAGGTCAATAAAGAAATCAACTTCACGTTCCGGGGGTAGCCCAGGAAGTTCTTCGGGAAATACATCAGGAAACTCATTAACAATAAAAATATCATTCAAACCTGACGTATTCTGGTTTAGATCAGTGACATGGGCTAAGAAAGCTTGACATCCGTTTTTCAATAAACGAATAGCTTTATGACTTGAAAATAAGATTGATTGATTTTAGTGGTTTGATTGTTTGAATTCGCACAATAGGTTGGTTAGGTAAAAACTAACAACCTTTCAAAAATAATCAATTTTGGCATGATAAGTGGTCAACCAGTCAATTCCTAAAATTACATCAAATGCAAGTATTTTCAAAGATATAAGATCAACAGGTAGGGTGAGGGTACCAATTTCAATCGAGCAAGATTTGTAAACTGTAGATGTAACGAAGGTTTCTCCCAACGGAGTTTCAACAGATAAGTCAAAGTCTAATTTCTCAGGTGTCATGTTCAAACGTTGAGCACAAGCATGTGAAATAAAAGAATGGGTAGCACCAGTATCTAATAAAGTGTAAACTTCGCAAGAGTTTATTATCAGCTTACCCGTAATAACCTCGTTCGGGTTCCTTGCTTGTTGGGCAGTCACGACAAAAGCTCTTCCAGGAACCACTGACTTTGATTTGTCAGGGATAGCCTTTGGAGTCACCATCCTTGCTGGACTTGGTTTTGCTACAGGACACACTCGAGCTATGTGCCCTTCCTTTCCACAGTTATAACATACCTTGGATTGTTGTGTGCAGTTGGGGCTGATGTGTCCCTCTTTCCCGCATTTATAGCATACGACCGGCGGTCGTTCTCCTCCCCTAGAAACAGTTGATGTTGGTGCTGCTGTCGATGCTTTCACGTTCTCATTGTTGTACCTTCTCTTCTTGAAATCTCCCCCCGACTCACTTCTTCTATTATCATAGCCACGATTACCACCGGAGTGGTTACCGCTTCTGGCATGATACTTTCCTCCCTGCTGGTTACCATTGTTCCGATGACTGCTGCCACCGGTACGACCTTAGTTGTCATCCCTTGGTTGAACATAATCATTATCTCATTCTAATAACAGGGCCCTGTTCACTACATCCGAATATAGAGAAAATTTGTGAGAAATGAGGTATTGACGAATCTCGGGATTCAAACCTCTCAGAAACATCCGCGTCATACGTTCCTCATTCTCCACCAAATGAGGTGCAAACCGGGATAACTCCGCGAACTTAGCCTCGTATTGGGACATAGTCATGTTATTCTGTTCCAGTCTGATAAACTCTACCTCTTTCATGTGATGAATACTTTCTAGAAAGTACTTGTCATTGAACAGTTTCTGGAACGCCCCCCAAAAGATCTTGAGTGTGGCAGGCTGGGTACGCTTTATAGATTCCCACCAGTAATCTGCCTCTCCACAGAACATAAAGGTGGCAAATGGAACCTTCTGTTCCTCCGTGCATCCCAAGATATCAAATATCTTTGTAATTTACTTAAATCAATTTTCTGCCTTGATTGGATCTAGATTTCCCTGAAACTCTGGTGGTCCCAACTCTTTAAACTGCTTGGCAATGACAAGTCGTGAGTTGTTATTTCCACTTGTATTACGAACACGAGTTTCCCTCGTCTGGTTTTGCATGAACTGTAAAAAGCTTCTAAACATCCCGTCATTTATCATTTCTTCGGTAGGGTTGTTTACAGGAAAATTGTTGCCTTCCTGTTGCACGTTCTCTTGGTTGGTGATTAAAGGTGTCTCAACGATCTCATTCACTCTATTGTTTAGATTTTCAGCTGCCATTCTCAAATACTGCCACAAAACAAGGGTTAATCAAATAAATTAATATATCATATATTAACCGTATGTTCCAACCGACCAATTATATAACAATTAATCTTAGGTAGGACACACTAGCGAAGGTTTTTCTCGTCTCTCCCCTCCTAGTTCTATTTCAAGATCTCCGCCAGAGATCATATCCCTAAGCTCTGATACCAACTATGATGCCCCCAAAATAGATTCAATACCAACCCATTCTGAGTCGCCAATACATGGTACAGAATTCAAATACAATCTTTTATGGCATACGGTCGTGCAAACTACGACCACACAAACTGTGAATTTCAATACAAATCGTATATAATACGAAATATAAACATTCAAATTCACTCCTTATTAATTGCAATCATTATCCCACTATTTTATAGAATAGTGAAGACTTCTACTGATCTAACTCTGACCATCACTCTGATCCCCGACTAATCCCGCGATATTCCCATTTCCTGAAGATAACAATGGAAGAAAAGGGTGAGCTCAACTAGCCTAGTAAAGAATATTATGACTAGGATAATGAATAATAAATTATTGTTAGTCTTCAATAAATCAGATAAAATATAATGGACAACAAGTTTTAGATCAATATTCGCAACGAAAATAACAATTCATTAGAAGAGTTAAGTAGAGAATGAAGTCTACTATCTTCTATGATTTAAAAGTCCATCATCAATATTTTATCCCTGTAACATCAATCAATATATATCTCAAATGAATATTCATCTTTGCACTATGACCAAAGATATTCATTTGTATCACTAGTTGGTCATGTTCATCTCAACACCTGTTCATCTTTGCACTACGGGCCAAAGATTTTTATCAAGTAATCATTCATCTTTGCACTACAGGCCAAAGATATTCATCAAGTAATCTTTCATCTTTGCACTACAAGCCAAAGATATTCAGTTATATCACCATTTAGGACTGAGGATGATGAAATACAATATAAGGAACGAATCCAGTGAGATAAAGGACAAAGATTAGGTATTCGTAATTTAGTTTATCCAAGTTCAATAATACTCTGTAATAATCAATTGTGGAGCAAAATTCAACAATGAAGTTCAAAACTTGGATACAATCAAAGAAAAAAAAATTACCGCGAATAGTAACTCATAAATAGTAACTCGACATGAAAAGATAAAAATTTCACGAGAAAGTTCAGAAAATTATTCCAGTGCAATGATACTAGATGAAGCACAAAATTCAAGACATCTCTGATCATTTCAGAAATTATAGAAATAATACTTACCGTAGTAAGTTCAAAATTTGGAAATATGAAATAAAATATTATTACTTCCATAATATGGAATATGAAAGAAAATAATATTCATTATGAATATTGAAAGAAAATAACATCATAGACGAGAGTAATATCTTTTACCTTAACAGGAGAGTAGTTTTGACTGGAAAATCGGATATTATGTGGACGAAAACTTGCACTGCTATCAACACTCAAAATATCTGAATACTCACAAGAAATACGCTCGATATTATAGAGAGAAAATTTTCTGATTCTGGTGTGATTTTTATTTCTAACTAAGCAACCTATTTATAGGAAACCTTTAGCACACCAAAAGAGAAAAAAAATAATAATATATTTTTTTGTTTTTTATACATATAATTTTTCAAATCCACCATATTTGAAAATTAAACTTCAACATTTTACAACAAGAGTGGGGCCCACACATTCTAGAAAATTCTCCACCAAAAATCAATTTAGACCCAATATTCCAAAACTTCAATAATTCATAACAAATAGCACTTTTATCAGAAAAATACAGACCTTATATCCATTCCATATGAAATTTAATTCTCTACAACTTAGTAGAAGAAAGTTTTTCCAAATTTCGAACGAAAAAATGACTCAAATTTACATATGGATGATTTTTTCACACTCATCACTCTTGAAAATTTTCAACACATTCAAAATTTCAAAGCCTTCATTTTTGAAATAATGAATTCCACCACATGTTTTTATATATATATATATATATATATATATATATATATATATATATATATATATATATATATATATATATATATATATTAAAATATTTATAATTATTAAAAGAATTCCAAATTTCATTTTCTCTCTTCCACCTCATTTTAATCTTATATCGTGAATTTGTTGTAAAAAAATTTCATCACTATTATATTATTATATTATCACATTATACACTTATAATATAATATTATAATAATATATTTGAATGAATTATTTTATCAGAACGGATAAAATATCAATTCTCAATAATTGTCACTTTTGTTAAAAATTCTTTCGTTTAAATCCACATTGAATAAATATTTACTTATCATTGTTTTTATCAATAATTATTATTCACAAATAATATTACAGAACCACAATAATGACAATCAGGTCGTTCCCAGAAAAGTGGGGGCCTTCCGATAAGGATTTCTCCTACTGGCGCGCAATTAATCAACCCCTTTCCTAGACAGGACTTCCTTAGACAATGCCAATAATGCTATCTAATAATATTATTTAAATAATATGAATTATTGATTTGATAATTTGAAATACTGTGCAATGATAATTATTGAATCACTAATATAAAATAGCAAAGTAGCAATTATTGATATAAAATATCAACGTAGCAATATTGAACTAATAAAATATTATTCAATTATTGAATTAATAATATAAAATATTTAACAGTAATTACTGTAACAATAATTGAGTAAGTGCCTTCCTACGCAAGAATCAATAATTCAAAATACTGTGCAATACCGTGTGTTACTGTGCAACACCGCGTATTACTGTAATTTAACCACCGGGTATTTCAACAATACTAACAGTAACAACTACACCGTTGATTTATAAAAAAGTTATTTCTGTCACTTTCTATATCCGACAGTTGTTCCGTTGTGGGGCCTACAAATGGCTGCGCCGTCGTACGAATATTCCCCGACAACAAGAATATTTCATGACCTAAACGAATATTCCCCGACAACAATGAATATTTTATAACCACTTGTTTATTTTAAAATCTTTGCACATTTCACCCATAACTTATCACATTTATCAAATCAACACCTTACTATTTCAAAATAATATATAAAGAAATTAAATCTTTATTCATAAAAGTTGGGGTCTTACAAACTGTCGCTTTATCTGTGGGAGACAAACTGTCATACCAAGATCTCAAATAGGATACTATCAATGTAGGTGGCATGTGCTTAACACGGCTAACGGTAGATGAAGACATCTGTAGAACTGTATCATGAGACCATCCTGGGGTCAAAGCTAAACTCACCTATCTGAATATATATCCATGGCATAATGCATGCATTATGATAAATGATAATGATAAATGACAATACAATGCAATAGATAGGAAATATCATGCATTTCTAAATATACTGTCTACTGAAAGCATCATCTCTATCTGCTATTAAAATGAAAAATAAAAAGTACTTGGAAATGGGGCACAACTGCACAATGACTAACATAGGCCTATCAAAAGAGATAACAACAAATGCGGCACAGCCGCCCAATATCTTGTTGGATTTGTACGAAATCATAGGCGCAATCAAATTGCAAAATTAGCTGAAGCATGGTATATCAGAGTTTAAAAAATTTCTAAAAAACTATTACCCGGATCATCCTTTATACAAATTACTAATTTAAAACGATAAATAAGAAGTTATGGAATCATACCCTTGTAGAACGAAACTTCCACATGTACTACTTCAACTCCTTGTTCTTCGTGATCTCCTTGAATTTTCGGGTTAGATTCCTTCCTTTGGTCAACGTTAGCCACCCAAGTGTTTGGCCTCTAGAGGTAATCCACCAAGAAATAAGAATTATTCAAGGAGGGTGGTTAGCTAAATTCTAGTTTTCTATCCTCTATAGAAAAGAAGTACTATCCAACAATTAGAATTGCATCAACTGATAGCTATTATAAGACTCCTTTTATATAAATATTAGTCAACCCTTTTAATCCTATTAGAAATAAGTTTTTATTTAATTAATTAAACTCCTTTAATTAATTAGGCTTCCCAACAAATTGGGATTAATTAATTAAACTCCTTTAATTAATTTGCCTCCTAATCTTATTAGGAATAATTAATTAAAATCCTTTAATTAATTTACCTCCTATTCTCATTAGGAATAAATGAGAGTACTAATATTAAATTAATTCTTAAACTCTTTTAGAAATTAAATAATAATAATTGTAATAATCTTAATAAGACTCCTCTTATTAATTTATATTTAATATTTCTAAAATATTAAATAATAAACATTAAGCTATTTAATTTATTCTATCATCATAGATTAAATTAATTATACTTAATGCATTATTACGATTATGACGTTACCTTCTTAAATAATTATTCTTCCTTTTATAGTGACCATTTAGGTTCTCCATATTAAGCCAATTGTGAATAAATCAAATAGAACAATTCTAATCTTATTTAAATAAATAAATTAAACTAATAATTTATTTAAATAAATAATATTTATTCTACAATAGGGATAAGCCTCCCTAGCGATCAACGACTTTCCAGATAATATAGATTTCAACATCAATCATAAAAAGAACTTGTGAGTAAATAGTTACCATGCAACTCAATCCTTCCACCATACAATGTTCCAATTAAAATATAAGACATAGAATTATTGTCAAGTCTTATTTTAATTAATTATATGTATTTCGATTAGAAAATGCACAACTCTAAATAATACAAATTAGAAACTCCTTTCTAATTTCATTCTACCCTGGCCAAGGAGTACTGGGTTGTCATTTAACGAATTACATAGGACATATCTCTTCTTTTACTAGAAGTGGTGGATTCTTTATTGACCATTCATTATCTCCATATGTAACTTATTATACCCAAGCATACCCTTTGATATACCCTAAGGGTTTTAAGGAATAAGTCAAAGTATAATTCATTACACGCACAATACTATGATGATCTCAAGTCCAAGGATCACTTGTACTACTATCACATTAGGAATTCCTATTGACAAGCAAATAAAACTCCATTAGGTATTCCATAACTAGTCACGTTCAGTGAACTTATTCTCCAATAAGCACCTACATACTTGCTTTAGTGTCTCCACATAAATGATCATTAGATCAACCATCCTCATTCAATGAACAAGCAACATATGTACCAATCTATCCGGATTTACTAATCCTCTTTTTAGTAATCCAACGATTGGGAACTATTTTATTTTTAAGCTTTATAAGAATTTAGATCTCATTAGCATGATCAACATCATGATTCCAAAAGCATTGCTTAAAACTATGAGTTATTTACATATTATAAAAAATAGCATCATATAGATAATTAAACGCCTTTAATAAGTGAATACTTTTATTAATAAATAAATAAGATCGTCTCCAAAGTATATGATTTATTATCATACATAATTGGCTTGTATGCATACTACTTTCAATCTCCCACTTGCACTAAAGTCAATCGTCATAGTATCTCATACCCATCTTCTCTAAGTGACGATCAAGCTGTTGTTGTGTTAAAGCTTTAGTAAATAGATCTGCAATGTTGTCTTGAGAGTCTACACGATCTATGGTGACGTCTCCTCTTTCAATGATTTCTTTTATCAAAGTGCCGCAACACATGTTTGGATTCAAGATGAGACTTAGGAACTATTCCTAGTTCTGTAATAAACTATTCATCCGAAACATCAATTTGCAGCTTCACTTACAGTTATATACTTTTTCTTTGTCACTAGACCAGCAACCTTTTGCTGTTTGAAACCTTTTCAATTCACTGCACCACCTTTCAAGGTAACGACTTACCCTATAGTGAATTTGTTGTCGTCTTGGTCAGTCTAAAAACTTGAGTCTGTTTAGTCCTCTAGTTTAATTCAGTCCCATCATGTGTCATGATGACATCCTTAGTGTTAGTTGAGTACTTTAAGATGTTTATCACTGTCTTACAGTGATCTTCTTCAGAATATGACTGATCAACATCAAGTCTCATATATTTCATTGCATACATGATAGTAACTCATGCGATCTCTCTTTTATTAAGGACAATTTTAGAGAGATACACTCCATGGCTCATCATCATGATACACCTTTTGGAGTTTATCATGCAAAACGACTTTAGTATCTAATGAATATACGTTCCTTGGGTTAAGCCGAACATCCTTTTAAATCTATCTATACAGATTTATATCTCCAATGTAAGATGTTCTACCCAAATCATTCATGGAGGAATGTTTAGAAAATTTTATTTTGATCGATTGTAGCATAGTAATGTTATTTCCTATCAGTAATGTATCATCAACATATAATATGAGGAATGAAACAGCGCACCCACTAACCTTCTTGTACACATATGGTTCATCCTCGTTTATTTTAAAATCAAACTTTTTGATTGTCTCATCGAAATGAATGTTCCATCTACGAGAAGCTTGCTTCAACCCATAAATAGATTGTTGTAGCTCATATATATAATTTGCTTCAACCATTGTAATAAATTCATCTGGCTGTATCATACATACATTCTCCTCTAATAATGTATATTTGAGGAAGGGCGTCTCCATATCCATTTTTCCAGATCTAGTAATAATAAGCTGCAATTGCAAGCAAAATCCAAATGGTTTTGTGCATTGCTTCAAAGATCCATTTTATATTTTATGGTCATCTACCATTTCTCTGAGTCTTAATTACTCATAGCCTGCTCGTAATTCAATGGATCGTCATCATTCATGACATGTACCTCATCGTCATCCTCTATGACGAATTCATACCTTTCAGGTATCCTCGGTACTCTTCCAGATTTACGAATAGGGTGTTGTACAGTAGGTGTCTCTACTTGGACAGGTTCATCCAATTAATTTTGTAGTGGTTTGTGGTTCTTAAATTTTTTCAGGATCTATTTTCCTCCCACTAGCTCCTTCAAGGGTAAATAATTTTTCCAAGAAGGCAGCGTGTTTCGCAACAAACACCTTTTGCTCAGTAGCATTGTAGAAATAGTATTCCAAACTTTCTTTAGAATATCCCACAAACGTGCACTTATCAGATCTTGTCCCAAACTTATCATTGTGAAACCTTTTCACATAAGCTGGACATCCCCAATTCTTAACATACTTAAGACCAGGTTTCCTCCCTGTCCACATCTCATATGGAGTCTTGAGGATGGATTTCAGTGGGGACCTTATTTAGTAGATATGAGCCGTTTCTAGGGCATAACCCCAAAATGAAATTGGAAAATTGGTAAAACTCATCATGGAACGAACCATGTCCAACAATGTTTGATTTCTCCTTTTAAATACTCCATGTAACTGAGGTGTACCTAGTGGATTCCATTGTGAGATTATACCATTTATCTTTGAGACAATTGAGAAACTCACTGCTTAAGTATTCTCCACCTCGATCTGATTGAAGAATCTTAATACTCTTACCGGTTTGTTTTTCTACTTCACTTATGAACTCTTTGAACTTTTCAAATGATTCAGAATTGTATTTCATTAAATACACATATCCAAATCTTAAGTGATCATTAGTGAAAGTAATAAAATAAGAATACATTCCCCGTACATTCATTGTCATAGGTCCACAAACGTCTGTGTGAACCAACGCTAATAACTCTGTAACTCCTTCTCCTTTTCTACTAAAAGGAGATTTAGTCATTTTACCCATGAGACAAGATTCACAAGTTGGATATGATTCGTAATCGGATAGCTCTAAGAGTCAATCCTTATGCAACTTGGATAATCTTTTTTCATTGATATGACCGAGTCTACAGTGCCACATATAGGTATAATTAACATCATCTTTGTTTCTTTTTCTTAGTTTGTTCTATTTGAAATATATTTTCAAGTAAGTCAAGTATATAAAGCCCATTTCATAAATTATCAACACCATATAAAATATTATTTTTATAAATAGAACAACTGTTGTTCTTTATTATAATTTCAAATCCATCCATATCTAATGCAGAATTTGAAATAATGTTTCTAATGATATTCTAAACAAAATAATAGATATTTAAATAAATGGACTTACCTATAGGCCACTAAACAATAAGTGCATACAACTAATGCAACAACCTTTGTTCCATTTTCCACTCACAGGACAACCTCATCTTTGTTCAGCTTTCTACTTCTGACCAGTCCCTGCACAGTATTACATATGTGAGAACCACAGCCGGTATCCAATACCCAAGTAGAATTTTGACTTTATGAAAAATTAATTTCAATCATGAACAAACCTTGATTGAAAGTCGAAGCTTCTCAAAACTTTTTCTCTGCCAGAAACTTCTTGCAGTTCCTCTTCCAATGACCTGGCTCGTTGCAATGGAAGCACATTCCTTTGCTAGCTGGATCAGATTTCTTTTATTCCTTTATGTTCACCTTACCCTTAGACTTCTTAAATTTCTTCTTTTCAAAAGATACCTTGGGCCTCTTCCTTTTTTTGGAAGAATCATCCACCATTAAGACATGGTTCTTCTTGAATAGGAAGTGACCTTCTGCAGTTTTCAACATGTTAAGTAATTCAGGCAAGCTGATATCTAACTTATTCATGTGAAAATTAACAACGAACTGCAAGAAGGTCTCAATGAGTGACTGCAAGACTAAGTCTTGACTCAACTCCCAATCCACGACGAACCCAAGCTGTCCAAGGCGTTCAATCAGATTGATCACTCTTAGGACATGAGTCTCAATGGCAGTGCCCTCGGTCATCCGAGATGGGAAGAGCTCTGTATATATCTCATATCTAGCAGTCCTACTTTGTCCACCATATAACTCCTTGAGGTGAAGCAACATAGTATGAGCATCCATGTTTTCTTGCTGATGCTGAAGCTCGTTATTCATGGATGTGAGCATGATGCATTGAGCCACTGATGCATCATCTTGCCACTTTACAATGGTGGCAATCTCTTGCTTAGAGGCTGTTTCTGGAACAGTTCCAGGGACAAGTGAATTTAGGATATAAGAAATCTTTTCAGCAGTGAGAACTATTCTCAGATTCCTTAATCAGTCCGTGTAATTCGGTCCGGTCAGTTTGTTTGCATCAAGTATGCTACGCAGTGAAAATTAGTGATTTCGACATTTTTTTAAAATTTCTGTATGTGAAACGACAACATTTTAGCAAACATTCATTTAATTAATTTTATATACCAAAATAAATTAGGTCTTATTTTAAATTGGTATCTCCAACTATTTTCTTCAAACTATATTACCCTCATTTATATAGTTCAACTAAATCTAATAAAAGATTTGCTAGTGAGATTAAGGATCCCATTTCAAATGTATATAGCCTTGTGTGTGCACAATAAACGATATATAAATAAATAAGTAGACAACTCTTGTCAATTACATAAATATGTAACTCCTTGTATTCTGTCTCTTAGATCATAATGGTCAAGTGTGTGCACATCCGAACTAAAATGATTTAAGTTAAGTCCAACCTAGCACTCCATATATTCAAAAAAAAAAATTGTCCTTGTGTGTGCACAACAAAACAATATTGTTCAATTAACTTTATAAGCATCAAATGTGATTAAATTAATATCTTAAATACTTAATACTTGTCTTGTGTGTGCACAACAAACTCATATTAAATATTTAATACTCTACTAATTTATCATGCTAGAAGGCCACGCTCGATATTTCAAATATCATTAAACGCTTTAGACTTAATATGATTTCTTTGAGGGGTTTGTTATTATTTGTCTCATCTTATTTAGCGCTTATGCTCATATATATATAAAATACGCGTCTATTTATTAAAACATGCGAAGCATGTTTGTATAAAATATAATAGATATAATACTGGCATGCACATATAGAATACTATATTCTACCTGGATTGATTATGTACTTTTATTCTAGTTTGGTTCACTTGAGCCACCAAGTGAACCAAAAGGTCAAACCTAGGAGTGCAAGAATTTAAATTTAAACATAACTATAATATTTAAATTCAGACTCCATTACAAACGGGTCTTCACACGCTCCTTGCTCCTTGTTCTCCAATTTCTTCAAGATAATTCTAACAATTTTTATTACATTAAACTATTTAATTTAAATAAAAATCTTGATCAGCAGTCAAGGGGAGGCACATAGGAGGGAAATAGAATTTTACATCAAGGAAAAACCAGACAAGACGAGGTACGCAAACCCCATTTAATAAAACTCATTCATTCAAGCATTCAACTACAATAAAATCCAATCACATTGGTCAATAGTCCATAATCAATATCATTTATTATCATATATATCACCATATGCATCAATAAATAAATATTCATCTCATGAATTAAAACATTCCATATATATATATATACATGAGTATCATTTAATGGATAATTTTAATTTGCATAAAATCTAATTTCAAGATTAAAATAAACTCTTTATTTTAATTATAAAATTATTAAGAATATTATATATATATATATATATATATATATATGATATAAAGGTTTAGATCACCTTTTCAAGTAACCTTTCCTTCTTTATTTTTGAAAGGAATTCTGCAAGTTCAATGTAAAAGGACGTATATATATATAATAATAATATGATATCCTTATATCATATTACCTTCCCTCCTGCAATCCCTTTTACATACCTTTTTGAAAGGATTTCTGCAGGTTCCTTGTAAAAGGACGTATATATATATATATATAAATCATAATATCATAATATCATATCCTTATATCATATTACCTTCCCTCCTGCAATCCCTTTTACATACTTTTATGAAAAATCGTGACTCACCTTATTGAATCAGCCTGATTATATATATACTATATATATATAAAGCAATCGTAATATATAATAGTAACAATACTGAATGCCTGATTCAGCTGCAGTGAGTGATTTGCCAAAAAAACGATAAAGAGAAAGTGTTTCGCAATTTCCTTTTTCTTTTTCTTTTTTTCTTTCATAAAAAATAATTTTATACAATTAATTATGCCCAATAAATTATTCTAAATACATATTCATACATATATAGAATCAAAACAATTAATAATTACATAAATGTTTAGCTCTGATGCCACTGTTGGGTTTGTACGAAATGATGGGCACAATCAATTTGAAAAATTAACAGAAGCATGGTATCAGAGTTTAAAAAAATTCTACAAAATCATTAACTAGATCATCCTTTATCTAAATTATTAATTTAAAACGATAAATAAGAAGTTATGGAATCATAACCTTGTAGAACGAAAATTCTATAAGTACGTGTTCAACTCCTTATTTTCGTGATCTCCTTGAATTTTCGGGTTAGATTCATTTCTTTGATCAACGTTAGAGGTGATCCACCAAGGAATATGAATTATTCAAGAAGGAGGGTGGTTGGCTAAACCATAGCTTTCTATCCTCTATAGAAAAAGAGTACTCTCCAACAATTGGAATTGCATCAACTAATATCTATTATAAGACTCCTCTTATATAGATATTTGTCAAACCTTCTAATCCTATTAGAAATAGGTTTTCATTTAATTAATTAAACTCCTTTACTTAATTAGGCTTCCCAACAAATTGGGATTAATTAATTAAACTCCTTTAATTAATTTGCCTCCTAATCTTATTAGGAATAATTAATTAAACTCCTTTAATTAATTTACCTCCTAATCTCATTAGGAATAAATGAGAGTACTAATATTAAATTAATTCCTAAGCTCCTTTAGAAATTAAATAATAATAATATTAATAAGACTCCTCTTATTAATTATATTTAATATTTCTAAAATATTAAATAATAAACATTAAGCTATGTAATTTATTCTATCATCATAAATTAAATTAATTACACTTAATGCATTATTACGATTATGACATTACATTCTTAAATAATTATTATTCCTTTTATGGTGTGACCCTTTAGGTTCTCCATATTAAATTAATTGTGAATAAATCAATTAGAACAATTCTAACCGTATTTAAAAAAATAAATTAAACTAATAATCTATTTAAATAAATAATATTTATTCTAAAGTATGGATAAGCCTCCCTAGCGATCAACGACTTTTCAGATAATATAGATTTCAACATCAATCATAAAAGAACCTATGAGTAAATAGTTACCGTACAATTCAATCCTTCCACCATACAATGTCCCAATTAAAATATAAGACATGGAATTACTATCAAGTATTATTTTATTTAATTATGTATATTTCAATTAGAAAATGCACAACTCCAAATAATGAAAATTAGAAACTCCTTTATAATTTCATTCTGCTTTGGCCAAGGACTACTTGGTTATCATTTAACGAATCACATAGGACATATCTCTTTTTTTACTAGAAGTGGTAGATTCTTTGTTGACCATTCATTATCTTCATATATAACTTATTATACCCAAGCATACCCTTTGATATATCCTAAGGGTCTTAAGGAATAAGTTAAAGTATCATTCATTACACACAAGATACTATGATGATCTCTAGTCCAAGGATCACTTGTAGTACTATCACATTAGGAATTTCTATTGACATGAAAGTAAAACTCCATTAGGTATTCCATAGCGAGTCACGTTCAGTGAACTTATTCTCCAATAAGCATCTACATACTTGTTTTAGTGTCTCTACACAAATGATCATGAGATCAACCATCCTCATTCAATGAGCAAGCAACATATGTACCAATCTATCCGGATTTACTAATCCTCTTTTTAGTAATCCAACGATTGGGAACTATTTTAGTTTTAAGCTTTCTAAGAATTTAGATCTCATTAGCATGATCAAAATCATAATTCTAAAAGCATTGCTTAAAACTATGGGTTATTTACATATTATAAAAACAGCATCATGTAGATAATAAAACATCTTTAATAAGTGAATACTTTTATTAATAAATAAATAAGATCGTCTCCAAAGTATATGCTTTATCATCATACATGATTGGCTTATATGCATACTACTTTCATATCTAACAGATACCTATCAAAAGATATAACAAGAAATCTATCAAAAGAAGTCTGTGATATCTGCATCTAGATGATCAACTTGTTGCAACTCCTCCTGAGTCACTGAATCTCTACCAGAAGGAATGTCTGGTCGATAGAGGGGAGGATCTGCATCAGTAAAACTGCCAGAATATGGACTTCCTAACGGGCCAGCTCCGGAGCTGGAAGGATCAAAAAAATCTTCCTCTTAGGGATCCCTACCTAAGTGCCTGATGAAAAACTGTGCCCGCTCCAACCGCTGGGTCAAACTGGAAATCTGCTCCAAATGAGTAGGCTCTCGAAGGCAAGCTATCCAATTTATCATCATGACAGACCCAGAAACCATATCTTCCACGAACTGAGTGGCACGAGTCTGAGCCCCAATAGTGCGAGGACTCCACCAGCGATAAAATGCCTCCTGACTGTGAGGACCCTCTAATAGGGTAAAGCCATCTAAGCCCAACAAGGAAATGTCTGTGACTGGCTGAGATAGGGCCAATGATGCCTAGCAGGAGGAGGGAATGGAATACAGATCTCTCCTGTGATGCTCCTAATAGCTAACTCTACCAAGTAGAGCTCCCAGCCTCAATCAGTCAAAAGGGGAATCCGACGAATGGACAATGTAAACTCTAATCCATTAGGAAATCTATCCTCAAAATCGACTGTCAGATAATTCAGGGTGTAAGGAACCCACGTGATGGAATTGGCAGTTAATAGCTCTAACTACAAGCGAGAATGGGTGAACCCTTCTGCTATAGGGACCTTTATAAAGGTGGAATAATGCCATCACCGTCCTCGAGGATAGGTCTCTAGACCTAGAGTAGTAGCCAGCGTAGGCCAGGGAGCCTTTCATATGCCCAAAACTGGAAGTGCAAAGATCAAATGTCCTTAATGATAAAGATTCATAAACACAAATAAGGGAGATTGAAAGGTGAAAGAGAAATTACTCACCAATAGAGAGGGAAAAAAACCCAGCCAAGCCTCTGTCACTCCTTTAGAGCGTAGGCGCAACCCACGAAGAAACTAGGCGAAGGTGAAAGTGCCCCAGTTAAAATCACTGATGTGCTCCAAATCTCGAGTAGCGCTAACCAGAGCGAAAGAGATCGTCGAGGAGTTTTCTGCTATGAAACAACCCCTGATGTTGACCAAGAACAGTCATCTAAGAATGCGATCTCTAACCCTCTGATCATCAGGCAGAGGCTCAGTCAAAGCCCCACTCTAGGCATCAACACTCAAGGGCCCAGAACGGACAGTCCGACCCTCAATGGCCATTGCAGGAACTCCTAAAAGGGATCGAACGGCAGCAGGAGAAATGTCAGCCACCAAAAGCACTGGCTCACCTGTAAACTCTAACCATGTGATGAACCGCCAATCCATCGGTGTCATCATAATCTAATAGTCCAACAAGTGAAGAAACTGGGTCTGGTGGAACCAACACTCAGATAAAGCCCGCAGATAACCCCAAGGGCAACGACAAGGAGGAATAGGGAAGAAGGCCTCGAAACCCCAAGTGTTGACGATGGTCTGATACTCCAAATGAAGAGTATGATACAAGGAGTGGACGCTAAACCAATTCCCCTTAGGCTGAGTAAAACCCAGAACCTGCATCAAATTACGAATCCAGATTAAACTGTTATCCTAAAATGGCAAAAGAAAAGTCCATCATAAAAACTTCGGTCACCTCATTGGCATGAAGATAGATCGAAGGATGGCGCCTCAAATCATCCAAGAGTTTCAAAATCGTCACAATGATGGCTGGAAGCTCCCGACGCGAGGTAGTCGGAGCTAGAGCGGGATCCAAAATAGGGACATCCTCCTCATCGTTTACGTCATTCGGCCTATCAACCTGGATAGGACAAATCATTGACTTAGCCAACCGGTGAGGCTGCCGGGCTGGACGAGGCCGAGGGACATCAGAAGCTCTCATCCTCCTCACATCTGCAAAGACGCTACGAGAGCTACCTGGTATATCTGAATCCATAACCTGAACAAAATCTCAATATTACCTTAGAAAGGGTGAGGTAAGTCTCAAAATTACAGCTTAGTAAAATTGAATCATTGTTTTATGCACATTCTAAGTCTTAAAGCATGCATTAGTTAACATACATCTCCAGTAGAGTTAAAATTGTATGTTTATTAAATCCTCAGGCTTTTGAAAAATTTCACTAGAGTCTCCTTTGTAAAATGGACTATCTACAGGCACATAGGCATGACTAGGTGGCCATTCAGTAGCACACCAACCCAAAATCATGAGCATTTCATATATATAAAAAACAACAAAATCAAACTCACCATGGCAGCTAAATTACCATATGTATTTTTATTTTGAAAATCCAAGCTCATTTGTCCTCAAATAGGATGAATAAACTGGCCAAAAAGGGCGCCAAATGACTGTCTCAAAAATTAATTTTTTTAACATCACAACGTTCAGCATGGTAAAACATACACATTTACTAAGTCTGAAAATTTTTATTAAGTCATATAAAGATGCATATTCACTATATTGTGTTTAGAAGCATTTTATATGAAATGTAACATTCTAACGGTCAAAACTTGAAAAGAAAGGATGTAAACGCTACTCAAGTTGTGCAGAACGATTGTACAGTGACGGAATTTGCAAAAACTAGCCCGAACTTAGTAGATCTGGAGAGGAATTTTTGGATATATAGGTTAACTTGAAAATGACTTGTGAAAGCCACGGGGGGACTAAAATAGACCAGTAGGGAGCTGTGACTCTACCTGAGGCTCCCTAAGGTGGGTGCCACCCCTTCTAGCTCGGTCCAAATGAGGTTAAAACGGAGTTTCGAGAAGCTGAAAAGTCAAATCAGGGAAAAAAGTGCTAAGCGATTGAGCAGAAGAGGACTGAAACCCTGAATCCGGGTGTCAAACTCCTGATGAAAGAAAATCTTAATGTAAGCCAATGGTATGAACCCTGATGTGGTATTTGGAATGCCAATGATGGAAATTGCTGAAAACTGCCTCTGTCAAAAAATCGGGAAGGTCCGGCGTTATGAACAGTGGATTTTGAATGCGTCAAAGTATCCAGAATTGTCTGAGGGTATAATTTATCAGAAAGATACCCCCAATATCGAGATTAGGGATGTCTGACATTGCAAACCGTTGGAGACAACTCTAGCGTAGCATCGGGAAAGATTCGGTGATGAAAACCATTGAAAACTGCTTCAACGAAGGTCAGAATGTCTGATACTGTGAACCTTTGGCAACAACTCCAGCGTAACATCGGGAAAGATTCTATGATGAAAATAATTGAAAACTGCTTTAACGCAGGTCAGAATGTCTGATACTGTAAACCGTTGGCCATAACTCTAGCGTAGCATCGGAAAAGATCCGATGATGAAAATCATGAAAAACTATCCTTCTTGGGGAGAACCGATGATGGAATCTGTTATACAAATCCCTAGCCGAGGAATCAAATCAGTTCAATCGACCGTTGTAAACTACCGTTCGAGTAGGCACCGAGGAGGTTCGGTGATGGTCAAACCCAGCAAACTACCGTTCGAATAGGAATCAAATCAGTTCAATCGACCGTTGTAAACTACCGTTCGAGTAGGCATTGAGGAGGTTTGGTGATGGTCAAACTCTGTAAACTACCGTTCAAGTAGGAATCAAATCAGTTTAGTCGACCGTTGTAAACTACCATTCGGGTAGGCATCGGGGATGTTCGATGATGGTCAAATCGTTATCAACTATTGTTCGAGTAGATAGTGAAAATTCTATCCCCCGCAGAAACGCCGGCATCAACTGAACAACAATCCAAATCATTGGCGACAACTCCAACGTAGCATCACAAAAGATCTGATGATGTAAACCGGTGTAAGCTATCATCAGGATATGCATCAGGAATCCCCAATGAGGTCACTCGTTATAAGAGGAACATCCCCAGCGGAGGAAAAGTCAGAAAGTATTTCTGAAGACAGGAAATGTTGGTGATAACCCTAACGTCGAGCTCAGAAATGTCCAATGGCATCAGCCATAGAAGAATTTCCCCAGCAGGGATCCTGAAAACATCTCTACAACATTTCGTAGAATCAGTCTTGGTAGCACCGACGGACATGGTAAACCATTGGCTTTAACCCAATGTAGCATCAGGAAGGATCTAGTGATGAAAGCTTTGCAAACTACCATTCGAGTAAGCATCAAAAGAGTTCAGTGAAAACTATCATGGAAAACTCCATCCCTAGCAGAAGTGGAGGGAGCAGTCAGTGATAGAATACCGAGGCAACTAACCCCACAAGAGCATATAGCATAGCATATCATGCATTGCATTACATTTGCATATATCATATTTCCAGTGTCTATCAATCTTTAACCTGTTCATTCTATTGCATTGCATAACCATGATAAAGAGGGGCATCTGTAGACACTCAAAATTTTGCATTCCTGTTACTTACCCTACAGGAGGGAAAAATCATCTTTTATCTTCCAGAGACAACCCTGGAAGTCCAGATCAAATCAAACCCCGGAGACAACCCCAAGAGATCAAGTTAAACCCCGGCGACAACCTTGGGAGAGCAAGTCAAGCCCCGACGACAACATCGGGAGATCAAATCAAGCCCTGGCAATAACCCCACGAGATCAAGCCAAACCCCGAAGATAACCCTGGGAGATCAAACCAACCTTCTGAGACGACCCCGAAGCATCAAATCAATCCCTAGAGATAACCCTGGGATATCAAGTCAACCTCGGAGAAAAACATGAGGAAGAACAGAGTCGGCTGGGATCAAACCTTAGAGATAACCCCGAGAAACAGTCGAAAACCCTGTCAATCCTGGAGACATCCCCCGGAAGGGTAAAATGGTCGTTTTACCAACTTGACATCAAATTAATTCAAAATCAAGCCAAATCAATGCCATGAGGGCCATGAAGAACCATAACATCAATTCCGAATGAAAACAGCACAAGACAGCTTAACGGACAGACTGCGAAGACTCGAAGATCTGGTCATGGACCCATCTTCCCAGATTCAGAAAATTTCAAATCCCATGTCATTATGTAGCTCTCGAAAAGGGCTTTCCAAAAAGGTACAGCACGCCTCCATCGGACTCCCGGATTGAAAGTTATGAAGGTTCGAAGAAGACAGCGCGTTGGTCGGAATGCACGTACTTTGAGACAACGGGACCCATGAGACCGGGCCTACCCGATAGCCGTGGGTAGACCCGCGGCCGATGCAAGTAGAGCTGCGGCTCCCTGGTCTATAAATAAGACCCCCCACCAGCCAAAAAAAGAAGAGAAAAGAGAGAGAAAAAATGAGGAAATCCCGCTCATTTTAGCTCTTAACCCTAGCTACAGTGCTCCAAACTTTAATTTTACTTTCTAATACATTTGTATATGTATATATACTAACATATCAAGTTTTAACCGCTAGAATCGGTTTTCAAGCCTACCAAGTCGTTTAAAGCCTCTAGCACTATACACTGTAAGATTTCTTGTGATCTAAAGCTTTTTACTACTTTAACATATATATATTTATAGCTTCTAGTTTCGCCTAGATCTCAAATCCGTGGCCTTTCTGGCTTCAATCTATGTATATAAAAGTATATATATACATTTTTATGTGCTATTTCAACCTGGACTTCAAATCTGTGGCTTTTATCACTTTAATATATATATATATATATATATATATATATATATATATAAGTGTTATTTAGCCTGGATTGTTAATCTGTGGCATTTTCGGCTTTATTATATGTATAACTATATATATATTTATATTAATTCAGTCATGCCTAGGTTATAAATCTGTGGCTTTTTTCTACTTTAATATATATATATGAATATATATATATATATATATATATATATACTAACTCCATTAGCCTGGATTGCTAATCTGTGGCTTTTTCTAGCTTTAATATATATATATATATATTTATACTAACTCCTTTGGCCTAGATTGCTAATCTGTGGCCTTTTTAGCTTTAGTATATATATAAGCATATATATATATATATATATATATATATATATAGTTACGGTCCTGATCTTAAGCTCACCCTTTATCTAACATGCCTTGCTCACCCCCCTTTAGCGAACCGGGCAACGGCTCGGTCCGTCGCTATATATACAACCGTCGTCTATATGTTATCCGTCGCTATATGTTGCCTGTCGCTAAAAGCTAAGACGACGGTTGTATATATAGCGACGGACCGAACCGTTGCCCGGTCCGTCTCTAAAGGGGGGGTGAGCAAGGTATGTTAGATAAAGGGTGAGCTTAAGATCCGGACCGTATATATATATATATATATATATATATATATATATATATATATATATATATATATATTACATTGATCAGTCACGCCTGGATTGTAAATCTGTGGCTCTTTCCAGCTTTAAAATATATATATATATATATATATAAGTAATATATATGTATATATATATATATATTATTTATTCAATGTGATTAAATATCTATTTTAACTGTTCATTTGATGTAAATCTGTTCTAATGTAGAGTTTATTGATTAGATTTATCTAAATCTAGCCATATCTCACTTTTAACCGGTTCAAAAGTTGTCAAACTGGAATCGTTGAGCTAGAATGGCTAATATTAAAGCAACTACACGAATCTAGATCCGTATCTAGAGGGAACGGGAAGCATTTGTTATACGCATGTAAGGATTTAACTGATGAATCATTTGTCTTGCGACGTCTAGATTTTAATTTACATTTTATTTCAATATCTCTGTGGTGCAGGCTTTTTGATAATATTCTATGAGCCTAGGAATCACGGGATCTACGATTAACCACATGGATCTAGATCTGATTCCCATGATGGAGAATTTTGTATTGTAAATACAGCTTGCCTGTCTTTTTATAAATGTAAATCAGAGGACCTTAAAACGGTTATCCCGATTTAAGGTCTCAATATAGTAAATTATGGTCTGGGGTGCTCGGGTCACTTCGATGGCTTTCATGCCCATAAGGAGCCCGATACTTGTATATATATTATTTAGTCGAGGAGGCTTCGCATTCCGACAATAAAATCAAAATCAGCAAAATGCATAATAAAATAGAAGTATCAAAAGGCTTAATTCCTATGCAAGCGAAAGAGTTTGAAAACCATCTTACAAAACATCACTTTCATATCATGTCTAAAAATGGACTTTTCAAATAAATCAAATCATTCGTATATAGGTCCAACGAAGCACAACACTACTTCCAAACAAAGCACTTAGGCCCAATTAATACAAGCACACACACACACACACTACAAATAAATTTGAGAAATTGAAAAGGCGCGGTAATCGTTTTTCACTGAAGTTGGGGAGTGCCTAACACCCCCCTGCTTAATCAAGCCCTGAACTCTATGAATCTCGGTTTCCAAGGCCAAGTTAAACAGAGTCTAGTAATTAGGCCTACTTGCAAAACTTTTCAAATAAAACTCGATTGAGTTGGTACAACCATTTCAAACATACCAACTGGCGACTCTGTAAAATCAAAATTTTAAATCGTAAACATTATATGTTGGCCTTTTCCTAAAAATTCACCCTTCAGAACAAACAAATCAAATAGAGGACATGAAGGGTAGAAACACATAGGGAAAGGGGGATCGCCAAAGAAGGATATTCCTTAGAAAGAAGTAGTTGTGGAACGCAACAATCTAGTGAATAAGGATTAACGTAAAATATATTTTGATATATTGATATACGAAGATTAATGATTACAAATTTTGAGGACGAAATTCTTAGAAGAAGGGGTGAATGTGATAACCCGAATACTTATAAGATAGTGAATTATGAAATATATGAATTCGACGAGTAGAGTATATGGTAATAATCCTTAGAAAGGAAATGAACGAGTTAAAGAATATATAATATTTGATATATGATTGAAGGTTATGTAATAAAACCTAAAATTTGTTGAAGAAATGAATGGAGTAGTATATATGTATAAATTTTTTGTTAAGATAATGTGTTAAAATTATTCAACGAGAAAAATTGTGAAGAGATTTTGTGAAAATCGAGTAACGAAGGTTCCGTTGATTCCGAGGACGGGATCCTTATAAGGAGGGAAGGATGTGACAACCCGGATTTTTTAAGAATTTATAAATGAGAATTTAATAAATAAATTCTTATTATAAGATGTTTTGAGTATGAATATGTGTATATGTGTTATATATTGTGAAATATATAATTTGGTGTGAAGAGAATTGTATATATTAATTTTAATATTTATTAAGGTAAATAAATATTTTAATTTATTTATTTATTGAGTTAAATAAATACATTATGTGATGGTTATGAAGTAATTTAATTAAGTGTAATATATTAATTAAATAAATATTTAATTGTTTAATTTAATTAATATATAATAATTTTATGTTATAGTTCTAATTTAATTGAGATAATTAAATTAGATGAAGTTATATGGTAATTGTTGCATGAAACTATAATTAGCGAGTAATTATAATTTGATAATTTTTATGTGATTAATTGATGTTAACTTTTAATTAATTAAATTTTTATGATAAGATTTAATTAATTAAAGTATAACATTAAAAATATTTGTTAAAGGATTTATTAAAAGAATAAAAAGGGTTTTTAAATTAGTTTTACCCATACAAAGCCCTTAAAACTGTTTTTTAAAAGGTTTTACCAAACAATGCCTTAACTACAAAAAAATCTATTTTTAAAAATAATGTTGTTTTTCCAAACAAGCCTTAGAGCTTTTAAAATTTAAATTGTAACTTCTTTATATTAATTGTAATTATGGTATTAAATTGGGTGTTAAATATTGGGAGTTATATTTTATATAATTATACATATAATATATATATCATATTAGTTATATGTATATTGTAATATACGTTAGTTTACAAATTAAAAGAGTTAGATGTTAGTCAGTTAGAACAAAAGAAGAACAAAAATACAAAGAAAAAAAAAGAAGAAAAGTTAGAGAGAAAAAAGAGAGAAGAAGAAAAGGGAAGGAGGGTATAATCTCAATTCCTTGTTTTTAATTATGTTTTTATGTTCTTCATGAGTATTAGTTCTCTGTGTATATGAATTAACGAGAAATTTATATAAACATGATGTATATGTATGAATTGTGTCAATATATGCTTATAATTGATTTATATGCTTAATTAGGATGTTTAATCTATGTGTATATGATGAACATGAGGGATTCATGTTCATCAAGAAGTTATAGAGAAAATATTTTAAAAATATGTATAGTTTTCTTTTAAAATAAAAAGTTTATGTTTGATTGTCATTTTTGTTTAAATTAATTGTAGATGATGATAACATGTTTAAAAATTTATTTACTGTGCTTGAAATTGTGTGAATTGGTTTAAAAATAAAAGTTTAGTGTTCAATTTTTTCAAGAACACTTAACAATGACTTTTCTTCAAAAATCATGAAATTGAGTTTTTGATTATGTGTTTTAATGATTCAATGTGTTAAAATATGTTAGAAACTTTAATATTATGTTTCTGTAAAGTTTTATGTGTAATTGGTTGGCTAAATTCGCAACTCGATGTGGAGAAATAAGCCAAAGTAGTTTTTTCTCTGCACAGTTCGCAAACTAAAATTGAGCCGCTGAAGGGGGCCCGCCCCGACGGGCCTTTCAAAGCCAAAACCCACGCCCCAGTGTGGGGTATGCAAAAAGAAAAAAATGTTTATGTTGTGTATTTTGCTTGTATCATGAAAGTTAACTTAATGTGGTAAATTGTATGAATTGAAGCATATATTAAAATTCTAAAATAATAGTAATGAATTATATTAATATAATGTGTAATTATAATTTGAATAATTATAATTATAATAAAGGTTTAATTTAAATTATAATTTGTTAAATTATAACGAATATAGTTTGATTAATTATAATCAAAGTAAATGTTTAACTTGAAGTATAATTTGTGTAATTATAACTTAATATGTGATTATAATTTGGAATAATTATAATTAAGGTGAATGTGTAATTTAAATTATAATTTATTTAATTATAATTTAATGAGTGCATGAATTAAAATTGATTATTTATAATCTAAGTAATTGTTTAATTTAAATTATAATATGCTTAAATTATAAGTTAGTGGAGGATGTAGTTCGATTAATTATAAATTATAATTTGTTTAATTATAATTTGACTAATTATTATTAAGGTAATGGTTTAAATTAAATTATAAATTGTGTAATTATAATTTGATTAACATAAGATATAATTATAATTGATTAATTATAATTAAAGTCGATGTTTAAATTATAATTTATTTAATTATAATTTAATATGAGTATGTAATTATTAATTGATTAATTATGTAAAATATAATATGATTATATGATGTGATTAATTATGTGATAATTAATTATTAACTTATTAGTTAAAGAGGAATGAGTTACCTAAATTGGTTAACTAACTATGAGAATTAGCTATGTGATAATTATACATATAAATTTAACAGTGTGTGTCAACTAAATGGGAGAGAACTATGAAGTGTAAATTAGAATTTACTTAAGCGATTGCTAAGCGTTGCTCGGTGACTAATAGTTGATGTGTATGGTAATCCGTTATGTAGGATTCATGAAGCAGATAATTATAAGCTGTTTTCGGTAATTGGTAATCTACGAGCCAGGCAAGTCTTTCAGTTCCTATTTTCTACATGAACTTGATGAACTGTTTTTAAATTGCATGATATGTTATATATGTTGTAAGCGAACATAATAAGTTATATATGTTGTAATCGTAAAATATTAAAGTCACTTTATGACTATATTATTTTGGTTAAATAATGTTGATTGAGTAAGGACTCAATCTTTATATTTGTTATGTGAATTAAAGCATGTATGCTATGTTACTCTAACGATTATAAGATGTATGTTGAGCATGTTATTTATGTGTTATGTGATGCATGAAAACTGTTAGATCTTGCTGAGCTGTCGAGCTCACTCTTGCAATTAACCATTTTTGCAGGTCAAGGATGTAAGGTAATGATATGTGCTAGTTGAATGTTAGAGTTCAATAGTAATTCAAGAAGCTTACTTATGTAAATGAGAAATGCATTTAATGTTTTGATTGTAATGTTTTTTTTAAAGTTGTAAAGTTGAGTTATCCGATGTATATGGATAATAAATGTAATGTAAGACTTTGTATAGTAACTTAGAGGAAGTGATTCATGTAATAGAATTGAATCAAAGATATGTAAGGTAAAGGTTGCGATTCAAGACAATAAAAAAAAATTATATAAAAGTTTTAATTATTCCGCATTTTTGTAGTGATTATAATATCGAATCATGATGTAAAGTTAGAATAAAGTTGTATTATTAACGATAGAGAATGAGAATTATATTGTATGAATTTTTGGGTCGTTACAGTTAGTATCAAAGCTGATAGGTTATACACCTTAGGTAAGAGTACCTTAGGCTATAACCTTAGGTTATAAGAAGTTAAGTTTAAGTTACGTATGATAAAAAAGGTGATTCTTTTCACATACGTAGAAGTATAGGATGAGTTAAGTCCTAGAAATGTTATAAGAAGAAGATGAGAATGACGAGGAGTAAACTCGAATAACATATTAAACTATATGAATTAAAATTCTTAAAGGAAGAATTGTTTAATAAACAAGAAGATTCAAAGAAGAATCTTGAAGAGATAAGAAGATAAGAACCGGGAGTTGCCTAACTTTAATAATAAAGATGATGAATATTGATGAATAGACAAAGTCTATAAGATTAAAAGCATAATGGAATCATGATATGATGTGATGAATAAGTAAAGATAAGCAGATTGTAAAACAAAACAATAATGAGATAAGAAAAGAATCATAAGGGAGATGATTATAGAATAAGATCACAGCGTGATCTTTTAAAGTTGTAAAAGACAGATGGTCGGTAATGATTGAATAGTTATAGTTTGATGCTATAACGAGTATATACTATGATATAGTATGAGATTAACTCACGAGGAGTTATAAATGATGAGATACAGGAGTCTGTATCCAGTATAGAGCGAGAAGTTAAGAGTAAGATAGAATTAAGTGGAATTTCAACTGAGGACTCATATGGTGGTTGAGTTGTACAAATCTTTGTATGGGCAGGGGTTTTGTGCTTACACTTGGTTTATCATAATGATAATCGTTGGAATGTCGGTGTCGCGCTATCGATATATATATATATATATGACGAGAAGGTGATTTTTTTCTCATATTTATATTTGATATTTAGAAACAATAGAAAGTTAGTAAGATGATATTAAGATTAGATTAGATGATCTTAAGGTTAGGCGAATTCAAAAAACTCATACTTGTGGTAGGTTCGTGACTCATAATCGTATGTATGTTTTGAACCCCTAAGCATATGGACAGTCTCTTATCAGTTCTTTGACTATGTATTGCTGGGACAAGTTCTTAAACTTATATTATTGTGGCAAGTTCCTGAACTTCCAAAGTGTGATAAGTTTGATTAACTATACTGGGTATAGAAAGGTTATAGTATAGAAAGCATTGATGTTGTTTAAGATTGATAGAATGATTAAGTAATGAAATGGTGGAGTAAAGATTTAAATTGATGGAGAAAAATATTATATTCTAAATCTCCTAGCTTTGCTAGATTTTTGAAATTTATTGACTTCGTGCTAATGTTGCACTTCTGTTTTCTTGAAAAATATTGGATCAAATGATGGAACCAATGAATTTTTAAAATAGTGTTATTATTCACATGTCTATGCTAATTACTTCAGCTAGACAAAAATGATTTGAAATTTTCAAAATGTATTTTATATATTATATGTATTATTTGATATAATATAGGAATAATAATCGAGGAAGTCATCAATGCGGTTAAACCTAGTGTTGGATGTGATCGTAGGATCGTCAACCCACTATGGTATGATGTAGAATGACGATGTCATGTAATGACGACATCCTCAACGTACCATTACTACGGTACGGTATCATGATATTATAAAAAGATTTATTTATTTTAGTTTTCTTAAACTATAAAAAAATTTATTGAGTTGGTTAAATATATATATATATATATATATATATATTGATGTTCGAATTGTTGCTAGAAGTCTATGCTACTTGATTCAGCTAGACAAGTATGGAAAGATGTTTATGAAATTCGAGCATTCTTGGTCAAACTATGCCAAACCAAATTATTTTGGTACGGATTCAGATGTTAAAAAGCTGAGGTGAACAACCTTATAAAAGGGGACATGTTATCGGAGACAATAATTCCGAGTGTAACGCATATAGTCATTTTGATGTACTACGTTTGTGCACGACGTAGTGGTGCGATAGTGTGATCACCTAGAGCACCGATGCAGGATGTTTACAGTCTGTGCGATTGTTAAACATTTTGTTAGAGCGGTTTATAGTGTGAAGTACCGGGGGTGAAGCACTGTTAAACCTAGAGATGAGTTAAAGGTCTTATGATCCCTAAGTATGAGTTGAGAATCTTTTAAATTCCTGAATTATTTATATCGCTTCCCAATTATTGAGCAATTGTGGAAGATTCTTATTATTTTGAAGAAGAATGTGGCAAGAAGGATATTACTTAGCAAGAAGTAGTTGTGGAACGCAACAATCCAGTGAATAAGGATTAACGTAAAATCTATTTTGATATATTGATATATGAAGATTAATGATTATAAATTTCGAGGACGAAATTCTTAGAAGAAGGGGTAAATGTGATAACCCGAATACTTATAAGATAGTGAATTATGAAATATATGAATTCGACGAGTAGAGTATATGGCAATAATCCTTAAAAAGGAAATGAACGAGTTAAAGAATATATAATATTTGATATATGATTGAAGGTTATGTAATAAAACCTAAAATTTATTGAAGAAATGAATGGAGTAGTATATATGTATAAAATTTTTTGTTAAGATAATGTGTTGAAGTTATTCAAGGAAAAAAATTGTGAAGAGATTTTGTGAAAATCGAGTAAGGGAGGTTTCGTTGATTCCGAGGACGGAATCCTTATAAAGAGGGAAGGATGTGACAACCCGAATTTTTTTAAGAATTTATAAATGAGAATTTAATAAATAAATTCTTATTATGAGATATTTTGAGTATGAGTATGTGTATATGTGTTATATATTGTGAAATATATAATTTGGTGTGAAGAGAATTGTATATATTAATTTTAATATTTGTTGAAGTAAATAAATATTTTAATTGATTTATTTATTTAGTTAAATAAATAAATAATGTGATGGTTATGGAGTAATTTAATTAAGTATAATATATTAATTAAATGAATATTTAATTATTTAATTTAATCAATATATAATGATTTTATGTTTAGTTCTAATTTAATTGAGATAATTAAATTAGATGAAGTTATATGATAATTGTTGCATGAAATTATAATTAGCGAGTAATTATAATTTGACAATTTTTATATGATTAATTGATGTTAATTTTTAATTAATTAAAATTTTATGATAAGATTTAATTAATTAAAGTATAACATTAAAAATATTTGTTAAAGGATTTATTAAAAGTATAAAAAGGGTTTTTAAATTAGTTTTACCCAAACAAAGCCTTTAAAACTATTTTTAAAAGGTTTTACCAAACAAGGCTTAACTACAAAAAAAATTATTTTTAAAAATAATGTTGTTTTGCCAAACAAGCCTTAGGGCTTTTAAAATTCAAATTGTAAGTTCTTTATATTAATTGCAATTATAATATTAAATTGGGTGGTTAAATATTGAGAGTTATATATTATTTAATTATACATATAATATATATCATATTAGTTAAATGTATATTGTAATATACGTTAGTTTAGAAAACAAAAGAGTTAGATGTTAGTCAGTTAGAACAAAAGAATAACAAAAATATAAAGAAAGAAAAGAAAAGTTAGAGAGAAAGAAGAGAGAAGAAGAAGAGGGAAGGAGGAAGGCTTTGAGAGAAAGTCCTTGTTAAAACCTCACCATCATCATCTTCATCTTGTTCTTCTAAACAACAAGGGTATAATCTCAATTCCTTGTTTTTAATTATGGTTTTATTTTCTTCATGAATATTAGTTCTCTGTGCATATGAATTAACGAGAAATTTATATAAACATGATGTATATGTATGAATTGTGTCAATATATGCTTATAATTGATTTATATGCTTAATTAGGATGTTTAATCCATGTGAATATGATGATATGAGGGATTCATGTTCATCAAGAAGTTACAGAAAAAATATTTTGAAAATATGTGTAGTTTTCTTTTAAAATCAAAAGTTTATGTTTCATTGTTCATTTTTGTTTAAATTAATTGTAGATGATGATAACATGTTTAAAAATTTATTTACTGTGCTTGAAATTGTGTGAATTAGTTTAAAAACAAAAGTTCAGTGTTCAATTTCTTCAAGAATACTTAACAATGACTTTTCTTCAAAAATCATGAAATTGAGTTTTTGATTATGTGTTTTAATGATTCAATGTGTTAAAATATTTTAGAAACTTTAATATTATGTTCTGTAAAGCTTTATGTGTAATTGGTTGGCTAAATTTGGAACTCGATGTGGAGAAATAAGTTAAATTGATTTTTCTCTACACAGTTCGCGAACCAAAATTGAGCCGCTGAAGGGGGCCTGCCCCGGCGGGCCTTTCAAAGCCAAAACCCCCGCCCCGGCGGGGGATATGCAGAAAGAAAAAAATTGTTTATTTTGTGTATTTTGCTTGTATCATGAAAGTTAACTTAAAGTGGTAAATTGTATGAATTGAAGCATACATTATAATACTAAAATAATAGTAATGAATTATATTAATATAATGTGTAGTTATAATTTGAATAATTATAATTATAGTAAAGGTTTAATTTAAATTATAATTTGTTAAATTATAATGAATATAGTTTGATTAATTATAATCAAAGTAAATGTTTAACTTAAAGTATAATTTGTGTAATTAAAACTCAATATGTGATTATAATTTGGAATAATTATAATTAAAGTGAATGTGCAATTTAAATTATAATTTATTTAATTATAATTTAATGATTGTATGAATTGAAATTGATTATTTATAATCTAAGTAATTGTTTAATTTAAATTATAAGTTAATGCATGATGTAGTTCGATTAATTATAAATTATAATTTGTTTAATTATAATTTGATTAATTATTATTAAGGTAATGGTTTAAATTAAATTATAAATTGTGTAATTATAATTTGATTAACATAAGATGTAATTATAATTAAAGTCGATGTTTAAATTATAATTTATAATTTAATATGAGTATGTAATTATTAATTGATTAATTATGTGAAATGTAATATGATTATGTGATGTGATTAATTATGTGATAATTAATTATTAACTTATTAGTTAAAGAGGAATGAGTTAACCTAAATTGGTTAACTAACTATGAGGATTAACTATGCGATAATTATACATATAAATTTGACAGTGTGTGTCAACTAAATGGGAGAGAACTATGAAGTGTAAATTAGAATTTACTTAAGCGATTGCTAAGCGTTGTTAGGTGACTAATAGTTGATGTGTATGGTAATACGTTATGTAGGATTCATGAAGCAGATAATTATAAGTTATTTTCGGTAATTGGTAAACTATGAGCCAGGCAAGTCTTTCGGTTCCTATTTTCTACGTGAACTTGATGAACTGTTTTAAATTGCATGATATGTTATATATGTTGTAAGCGAGCATGATATGTTATATATGTTGTAATTATAAAATGTTAAAGCCAATTTATGACTACATTATTTTGGTTAAATAATGTTAATTGAGTGAGGAACTCAATCTTTATATTTGTTATGTGAATTAAAGCATGTATGTTATGTTACTCTAACGATTATGAGATGTATGTTGAGCATGTTATTTATGTGCTATGTGATGCATGAAAACTGTTAGATCTTGCTGAGCTGTCGAGCTCACTCTTGGAAATAACCATTTTTGCATGTCAAGGATGCAAGGTAATGATACTTTCTAGTTGAATGTTAAAGTTCAATAGTAATTCAAGAAGCTTACTTATGTAAATGAGAAATGCATTTAATGTTTTGATTGTAATGTTTTTTTTTAAGTTGTAAAGTTGAGTTATCCGATGTATATAGATAATAATTGTAATGTAAGACTTTGTATAGTAACTTAGAGGAAGTGATTCATGTAATAGAATTGAATCAAAGATATGTAAGGTAAAGGTTGCGATTCAGGGCAATAAAGAAGGAATTATATAAAAGTTTTAATTATTCTGCATTTTTGTAGTGATTGTAATATCGAATCATGATGTAAAGTTAGAATAAAGTTGTATTGTTAACGATCGAGAATGAGAATTATATTGTATGAATTTTGGAGTCGTTACAATCGTAGTGTTCACTGTTACAATTTGTGAAACTAAACCAACTATCAAGTCTTGGTCTGGGGTTAGGCTTCACGATCAGCAGAGTCAGTCTCGTTGGGTCCAATCTACGATTTGCGACTAAGGTATAATTCGACATTCCAAATCAAAGGACAACCTTTGTTAGACTGATCTGGAGCTATACTCTTACATTCCAACACATGTACAAGATGGACTGATTCTGACTTAGTCTGATAGTTAAAGCACAAAGACCTAGAAAGAAATCTCCACCAGTATTGGGACGAACAACTAACTCAGGTATGATATATTTGAGTGTTGGAGTGTGACTTAACATCAGTTCTCTTAACAGAGTATTGGTCAATTTGACAGATGTCTAGAACTGTTTTTGACAAGGAATCACTATGGAAGATGAAGTTACATATTACATTAATTTTTCTCACAATCGAAGTATAACACTTATGGCCAGCCTATTAGGTAAACACAACACTCTGGGTTCCTTTAATTCACTGGTCTGATTCTTGATACCATATGAGCAAAGTGACTAAGGTCGTTATTCTAACTCTGATTCAAGTTATTATTCTGTTAGGCACATGTAACACGTAGTTGTTGTAACACTTTCTTGAAACTACAGAGTTTAACATTTTCTTATATTCCAACCTCTTATACTAACTCATGTTTATAATGTTATTCAAATCGAACTTAAATAAATAGGAATGGTGCATACGGTAACATGATCATACCTTTAAGCCCGGTAGTCTTAATCTGATCTCAGACTATGCTTTTCCAAATAGTAAGAACTCCCCTAGGATTTTATTTATCTCTGTACTCACTATATCTCTCTTTCTAATGCAGAGTTTATAATTTTTGCAAGCCTTGTGAGATGAATAAGGGTCTCTATTTATAGGAAAACTTTTGTCCAATCATCGACCATTACTCATATTTTTGGACTGGCTCTAACTGAATCGACCGTTGGTTAATAGAGGTTTGGTGAAAAGTTTCTTACCAACTCACTGCTAGCCATATTGTAGGAAATCATTTCAGCCCACATGGGATTAATTTAATCTAAAGTAACATAGGGTGGCTGTAGACCCTTGGTCTAGTTCGGCTGAGAGCAAGCAACTAATCTGTAAATATATATAATCCTAATATCAAAAGTGAATAATAACTCAGCAATCTTATTTCCCCCCTTTGGGCTCACTGACCTGGACCCGATGGGTTTAACAAGACTATTTAACATCATTAGGCTGGGATAGTAATACTTGTATAATTCGTTGGGTCCTAGCAGCCAACTCACATCATATTTGATTGGGCTACCTCAATTACTCCATGATCACATATTACACACAAATGCACATAATAAATAAATAATTATTAATAATAATAATTAGTCCATTACTATAATTAATCTTCCCCTCATTAGTTTAATTAATAAATTGTTTATTCCATCATTTTGCCACACTAGGCACATTTCATAAGCTTAATCCACCTCATTATTATTTCCACCACATTCCTCAACTTTCACATACTTTACTCAATTAAATTGAATAATCACATCCCATGTCACAAAAATATATATTTATATTCAAATAAATATTTAAACCTTTATTAATTTAATTATTAATATATTCATAAAATTCACGGATATTACATGTTCTCTACAAATGAGATGATGGAATATGTCTTCTAAGATGCCTAGACAAAGATCAAGCTCAAAGGCTTATAAAATGAAGTACACGGTGAAGTGTGCGGGCCATATATGAGCGGTCCCTTACTTGCCAAGAAGATATTAAGAACAGGTCATTACTGGATTTCTCTCAAAGCTGACTATGGTGATCACGTCAAGAGATGTTATCAATGCCAAGTCCATGGAAATGCCATCCACACTCCTCTAAACGAACTACATTGTATGAGTTCGCTATTGCCCTTTTCCATATTGGGAATGGACGTGATTAGACCAATAAAGCCCAAAGCCAGCAATGGCCATCGGTTCATCTTCACCATGATCAACTACTTCACTAAGTGGGTAGAGGCTGCCTCCTTTCCCAAAGTCACCAAGGAGGTAATCATTAATTTCATCAAAAATAATGTAATCTGTCGATACGGACAACCGGAGGTGATCGTATCAAACAATCCCAAGAATCTGAACAACCAGATGATGAAGGAATTGTGCAACAAATTCCCCATCAAACATCTTAATTCCTTTATATATTGTCCCAAGATGAATGGTGCTATCAAAGAAGCCAACAAAATTATCAAAAAGATCATGCAAAAGATGTCTGCCAATCACAAAGGATGACCTGATTTATGGCCTCTAACTTTGCTAGCATACAGAACATCAATGCGCACTTCTACTGGGGCTACCCCCTATTCATTGGTTTATGGCATGGAAGCAGTACTTCACATAGAAGTAGAAATGGAATCATTGAGATTGTTAATAGATGCTCAGATGGAAGAAAACTAGTGGTTTTAAGAGCGGTACAACCAGTTATCTCTGATAGATGAGAAAAGGGCTGCAGCCATTTTCCATGGTCAGTTATATCAGCAAAGGATTGCTCAGTCCTACAATAAGAAGATTCGGCTTTGGCAATTCAAAGAAAATGACTTGGTGCTGAAAAAAGTCCTCTACAATCAAGATGAATCAAGAAGAAAATTCACCCTTAACTGGGAAGGCACTTTCATTATCAAGGAGGTGTTATCCGGAGGAGCCCATAAACTGCAAGAAATGGAAGACGAAGAATTTCCCCAGCTTATCAATTCAAACTTTGTCAAAAGGTACTATGTATGAATCCCATACAGCAGCACATCCTAGTCATAAATGGGTCTCAATCAATCAGTTCAAGTGTGAACTACGTAGACTTGATCTCCTCGCATAGGAGTACGTAGGCAGCTATCTATGGTGCAGTCTAACCCCTACAAAAATCACAAAACCCCTTCAATGATTCAGCAATCACAAGATACAACTCTTGAACAACTCATCAAATACCCATTAAGCCTAAACTATAAAAGACCTGATCTCCACCATCCACGGGAGTATGAAGGCAGCCATTTATGGTGCGGTTTAACCTTTGAAAGAAACAGTGAAAAACGTTACCTATAAATTCAAATATCCAATCAAATACCAGTCTCAAGACACCAAATCCTACATAAAACCCAAATCCTATAAAGCCTCCAAGGTCATCTACCCATTCTGAGAGACCCTCCAACATCTCAATTTCAGTCCATCAAGAAAGAGACCATGGTACATTAAGACAACAAGTCACGAAAAAAAAGTGGCAATCATCAAGCAAAGATCAATACATATCCAAAAGAGAAGTGAACAAAAATATATTTCCATGCCATATGTTACTGTTTAATATATACAATGTGTCTTGTGTATGACAAAAATGACTAACCTAGTCTATATAGGGAAAAAGCAAATCAATAAACCCGCAGTCAAATGGGTCAGTAAATCTAGCATCGCATCCCTCTCTAAAAATAGAGGTGCATCTCTGAGCTCATGCCCTACAGTCTCAATACGAGTTAGAAGATCGATGGCAGAATGTAGAGTCCTACCATGCTCACTCATGAGCACACTCGTCTGTGCAACGATGTCCTCCGTGTAGGATCTAAGAGCAGCACTCTCAGTAATAGCAGTATTCCTGGAGCTCAAGCCTCATCCATCTCTAGATAAGCAGCATCTTTTCCAGATAGGGTCATCAACATCAATATCCTAGCCTGATCTCTCTCAAAGGTCTGAAGCTGTATCATCTGCTCTAAAGACCTTATAGAAAGTGGGGTAGTAGCAGCCAAAGAACTAGGAATGGCACTTACCAAAGCTTCTGTTAAATTAATGAATAGCTCGTCCTCTCTAAGGGAAGCGGGATCCTCCAAAGACTCCTCCTCATCTGAATCAGTGCTAGGCTCTGAATAAATAACCATAGTTGATGCTATGTTTGCCTCTAGCCAAGCAGAATACTCTAAAGAATGACCCGGGTGACTATTTGAAAAATTAACTCTCTCCCGATGAGTCTAGAAATCATACACTCAGGCTAGATCATCCTCAGATAAAGATGATAAGTGGTTTTATTACCACTTATCCGAATAGTTACCAGCTTGTTTCATGGCTTAAACTCAAGTATCCATTGTGCTTTTCATGCATTTTTCCTTTCTTTTATGACTTTCAGGTTTTGGAACTCTACGAGTGCAATTTGAGCTAAAAAGGGTAAAAGAACGCTAGTTAGAGCAAAGCACAGAAATTGGCTTATAGCATGAAGGTAGCATGGGTTAAGAGACAAGAGGGCATGATGCCACAAGGCTGCAAGAAGTGTAAGATGGCTGAAGGAGCGAGAGAAAGCCAAATGTAGCAGCAAATCCCTGCATCAGCAAAGTTCAGCAGCACGCGCGGCCGCGCCAGATTAACAAAGGAATGCCGCGCGGCCGCGCCGACTCCCAGCTTGACCAAGTTTGACTTTTAACTTAGTAAATCAGGAGAAGGCTTATATTAGGGCTTTTGCCCTCATTTGCTCGGCATCTCCACTAGGGAGCTCACATTAGCCCTAGCCCTAGTTTTTCTCTTCCTTTTCCTTTTTAGTTTGTATAGATTAGGAGTAGATTAAGGTAAGTTTAGGGTTAAGTAGTTAGTGTAGTTTATAGGGTTAGATTAGTTAAAGAAGATTGAAGCAAGGATTGACAACAAAGATCCAACACTTGGAGAAGATACAAGATTTACATTTTTCTATCTTTTACTCTCCTTGTATTTAATTTTTTTTCGGATGATGTTTATCAACCTTGTGGATAATATATTTGGGTTGTCTATGCCTTAAATCTATTTTGAGGTTCCAATGGAACCTTTAGAGTAGTCAATGTTGATTTCCCTTCCATGTTGGTCTTATTTGATTGCTATGTGCTTATCTATTGCGATGTATGCTTTAATTGCTTAATTGTGTTGCAACCAATTACTATGATAACCTATATGGGATTGAAAGACGAAATATAGGTTTAGATCCAAACGCGGTAGCGGGCGATTGTAGGTTAACATGGCGTTGGACTTATGATTTGTGCTTAGGATAGACATATACCGAAGCACCGCTCGTAGTCAATAGAGAACTTGACCTTTAACCCTATTTATTTGTAAATCACATAGACATATAGTGGTTTAGGTAATGTGGGTGTTCACGTGCGTCTATCATATATGGATTGCACGTGATATGGTTTAGGTGCATCGAAAGATGGCCTACTCCCACTTTTGTGTTATCGACTAATAACCATAATGATTGATTTGACCTGACTTGGGAGTGTGTTGACTTAGGCGAGTCATTAGGGGAAATTGGGATCTCTTATCTTCATTATCTGATTCTACCTTAGGATTAGTTATTGCATGTTTAAATTCCTTGCCTAGTTTAAAGTAGTTTTAATTTAATCTCTTTACCGTCCATTTAAATAAGACTACGATGATTATGTACTAGTGTTTTGGCGACTCTTTATCCATTAATTCCTCATGGGAACGATATCTTACTTTCACTTTATTACTCGTTGGCCGCGTATACTTGCGCGTTAATTGTGTCATCTAATCGGACCAACAAGTTTTTGGCGCCGTTGTCGGGAAATTAATTGGATAACTGTTTGCCAACATTAGTTTCAATCAAATTAGTCTTACTTTAAACATTTTATTTTTATTTTTGTTTAATTCTCTTCTCATATTCTCTTTTCAGGTACAATGGACTTAAATTTCTATACATGGAATGGTACAGGGCAAGAGCAACCAAGAGAAGCATACACTGATGGCGTCAACCCAATTATAACACTTTCAGCACAGCTAGAGGTTCTCTCGAGGAAGCTGGATACTGTCTCAGCTCAGCAGAATCGAGAGACGGCAGTGACCTATGACTACGGTGCTGGGAGCTACGCGAGCCATCAGGAGCCTATCAGTTTTGGACAGGAGCAGTATGGGGGTGAGCACTCCTATAGTGAACCATATCCCGATTATCAGCAAGACTGGGGGTATCACCCTGTCCCTTCAGCAGACTATTATCAAGACCAGTACTGGGATCCAAATCTAGTTTACGCCCCAGAATGCACCTTCCAAACTCCAGTTTACGAGCCTCAACACAATTTTGAGGGTGACACAGACAATGCAAGATTTGAGGAAGGAGGTGATATATCACTGAAGGACGTATTGATTGAGCAACAAAATTCAGTCAAGAATATCCAGAACTGGGCAGAGCAAATTAGCAAGGCCTTGATGATAGAGGATGAGCAAGGGCAGACCCATACTGTGAGGTATCAAGAACAATGCGAGCCAAGTCCAAATTTTGCACCCGATTCCACATACCAACCCCCGTGATTACAAGGAGAACAGTCTTCAATGGAATTCATGTATGCAAGCTCAGAAAACCAAGAGGAGTTGTTTGAGAGCCATGAACCAGCAAACCAACGTTTTCAATATCAGATGGCCCTAATCAACAATCCTTCAACAAACGAACAGCAGTATATGGATTCCGAGACTGAAACTGAAAAGGAAGGATTGGAAATTATGTAGGGGAATTCCATAGCATCAACACAGGAGACCTCGGTTGATCAAGAGCAGTCAAGCGAGAATCTCCAAAATTGGGCAAATCAGAATAACATGGCCTTGATGAAAGAGGAGTCGATTGAGCAAGGGATACAGACTCAGAATCTTCAGAATAAGCTCTCTCAAGTAGTGAAAGCCGTGAGCAAAGGACCTCAGAACTCCAGTGAGACTCAGTACATGGATTCTGAGGATGAAGTGGACGAGGAGATCTTGATTGAGCAAGAGTATTCAAATGAGGATCTTTATATTTGGGTAGGGCAGATTAGCACGGCATTAAGGAAGGAGGAGGTATGTGAACAAGAGACAACAATGCAAGATTTTGTGCCTCCAATGACTGAAGCCGTGAGTTATGACCCTCAAAAATATTGGTGCTATAAGATGGATGCAGATACTGATGAAGAGCCTGAGGTGCACTTGGAACTGGACGACCGAAATAATGGATATCGAGGAGCCAATTGGGGCTGTGGAGTGTGAATGTGAACCAATAGTGATAATACCCCAAGAGCCTCCTCCGCTGAAGTTTGAGACTCCAGTCAAGTTTGCACCCTTGCCCCCTTGGAAGCCACATTACAGATACAGATCTCGATGACATGAGAGAGTCCGTGAGCTTCAAACCATGGTGGTCAGAAGAGAAGAGAATAGAAGAAGAGTCCGTTGTGTGGTCTATACCTCCATGCCCCGATCATTTCACCTACACAACAGAACCCTTGCCTAGCTCCCTAACCTTCAGGATGGGGAATTCTTTTACTTATCCAATGCTAGGTAGTTTAAATCTGCATCCGCTCCTACTGGGAAGCCGCCAAAGTCACACAGCTATTCTGATGGATGGAGGTGTTCTCCAGTATCGTCGGGGAGTTAGGTAGCAGTGGGCAGACACAGTCGAGCTAAAGGACTATAAATCAAGTGCTAGATGGGAGGCACCCCATCATTTCTCTCTCTCTCTCTTTGTTTAATTCTCCATTACCTACTTCCCATCATCCCTCTCTCTATCTCTTTGTTTAATTCTCCATTTACATGCTTTCTATCACATTTCCCTCCCCCTCGTTTAATTCTTATTAGTAAATATTTAGTTTAAATTTTTGCATACTGTAGGAATTAGGAGTTCATTGCCTACATTTTTGAACTTAGGCATGAATGCGTATATTTTTGGGATTAAAAAGCTTATACCATATTTTTGATGCACTTGCATTGCTTATACGCACTTACAGAATTTTTGGGAATTTAAATGCATATATCTTTCCATGTTCATTCTCTTGATGTAAATAGATTTTATATACTTTTGTTAGTCTAGGAGGGCTTAATAAGTATTGTCTGTATATTTCCGGTCAAAGGCTACTCGGAATGAATGACAAGCAAAAGCCAACCTCAGTTCATGCCAAAAATCTGAAGCAACAAAATCTGATGGTCCGCGCGGCCGCGCCCAATTTAAGGCATTACCACGCGCGGCCTTGCCACACATAAACTGGGCCTGACTGGGGAAAAATACTGCAGATTTTGGGGGGCACCACTTCATGTCAATTATCAACAGCACCCCAACCTCAGTCCCTCTAATCCCAAACCCTCACAATTCCTTAATGCAATCCCTCATCTCACCCATCTCATTAATCCCCTCCACTACAAGCCTTAGTTTTGAAAACCTCCTACCTTCTCAATCCAAAGTACCAATTCTCATCCACGTCATCCTCTCAACCTGATCAATTGAGATATTGAGTGTGGGATCTCTAGCAGAGCAAGATTGATATGGAGTTGGGTTGGTTCATTGAGTATAGTGTTGAGCGGGGTTTATTTTACCAAGAGTAGAGAGAGACGGGGAAACTTTTGAAAGGGCGCCACTTCATTCATGCAGCATCAGAAAACCGAGTAGGGTAGTTTCTTTATTTTTACCTTTACCTTCAATGAGGACATTGATCAGTTTAGGTTTGGGGGTATTGGTGTTTATTTTGCATATAGGTAATTTATTTCATGTTTTGCATATAACTAGTTCATTGCATGTAAGTTAGTTCATATAGTGCATATAGGTTGTAGATAGTTATAATTTTAAAAATTTTCTTTTGTTTTTGCATTCTGTTTTGCATTTTGTGTTAGAGCATACTGCATGAATCCAGTTTTCAGTTGGTTAGTTATGTATGTTGCCTGTGAAGAAACTGAAATCACTTGATTGTTGAACTGATTTGAGACTTAAGCCTGATTTCATGGTCATATATGTAAATCCTTACCTGTCAGATACTGTGTAACCAGTAAGCATGATAGAGTAAACACCATGATATGCTAAGTTTAAATGTTTACATACTTGTCTTCTGGGGGAAAAACTATGTTTTAATAAAAGAGTTTCAGTTCACATATAATAATAACTAGACTGGTAAAAGCTTAAGTTTGGGGGAAACAGGGGACATGCATGATATATGCGGGGAGATGGAGCGTAAGACGCACTCCCTTGCAGGAAAAGAAAAAGAAAAAGAAAACAAAAGAAAATGCATTGAAAAAGAAAAAAATAGAATAAACACTTCGGCTACGTCGAGTTCTATGGCCTTTGATATTTGAGCAAGTAAGCCCTAGGGGTGTCTCTACACCTAGAGCCCTAAGGCCGTCTGGTCTTGGAGTCGTTGGTCGAAAGCTCGCTACATGGATATCATTGAAGAGCCTAAGAGAACTAGGCATTGAACGGTCGATAGTGTACATGGGAAAGTGCGAATACGCCCTCGTGAATAATAAGACCTTAATGAAAACCCCTTGTTGACTCTTAACTCTAGTAATGCACGGTCTTAGTTAGAACTTATATGATTTACTGTTTTTCTTAAGTTAAAGCTTGTTTTTCCCCTAAGAAGCATAGTAGGTGAGTTATTTATATGAATGCATATCTAATAGTTGCTAAGCACACAACGCAAAATACATCAGTGCTGACAGTTTTGGATTTACAGAATATGCCTTATGGTCTTGTTTTGGGTAGCTTATCTGTTCGACTATCTCGTGGTTTTCTGAGGCATTGCTTTGAAAGTTCAATACTGGCTGGGAACTTGGATTCGCATTCATGATAGCGTAGGTTGCATACATTGTGGATACTGCATTGCATCTTTTGTTTAGTTTTGTTTTGGTTGCTTGAGGGCAAGCAACGTTTAAGTTTGGGGGTATTTGATAAGTGGTTTTATTACCACTTATCCGAATAGTTACCAGCTTGTTTCGTGGCTTAAACTCAAGTATCCATTGTGCTTTTCATGCATTTTTCCTTTCTTTTGTGACTTTCAGGTTTTGGAACTCTACGAGTGCAATTTGAGCTAAAAAGGGTAAAAGAACGCTAGTTAGAGCAAAGCACAGAAATTGGCTTATAGTATGAGGGTAGCATGGGTAAAGAGATAAGAGGGAATGATGCCACAAGGCTGCAAGAAGTGCAAGATGGCTAAAGGAGCGAGAGAAAGCCAAATGTAGCAGCAAAGCCCTGCACCAGCAAATACGTCATGAACCAAACATACAACAATACAGTGCTGCCTCTAAAAAACTCGGTAGGGCTGGTGCGGCAAAGTAAAGGTGAAATCAAAGTCTCTGCCAAAATCATAGGATGATGTTGTGATCCTCCCTTATGGCACTAACTGAAGTGACCAAGCCAATATTTGGATGATCCATATACAAAGGTATGTACACTTATGCTATGATGCACAGCAAGAAAGTGTCCACCCGGGAAACTTTCCAAACATCCTCAGAAATGATATAATCCTCTGAATGAGTCGAATAGCTGTCTGCAGACCCAAAGCGGTCAATCAAGAAGTATATGGACACTACATGCCTATATGTGATCTCATTCAAAGTAACTGGGAGTCGTAGACATGTCATGGTCATAAATTATCGTCGTAACTGACCGATAGCTACTCTAGCACATGGCCTATCCAAGGGAAAATCGGTGATACACCTGTACTCCTCCAAAGTCGGAGTCAGTTCATGTGTACCAAACTTGAAAACCTGTCTCTTAGGGATCCAACAGGATATCATGCCCTCTACAAAGCCCTCAGGGACTTGGAAAGTCAGAGAGGACATAGAATGTCTCAGCATGCGACCTATGGCTATGCGATCCGGATCAGGAAAGCTGTCATACCAAGACCTCAAAGTTAAGGCTATTAGTGTGGGTGGATTGTGATCAATGCGAGTAATGGAAGATGAAGACATCTGTAAAATCGTATCACAAGACCATACAAGGGTCAAATCTAACTCATCAAATAAATGCAAATCCATGATATAATGTATGCATCATGATAAATGACAATATAATAGATGCAGTAAATGAAGAGCATTATAGATGCATCTCTACAAAATATAAAACTGCATACATCATAAATACATCATCTCTGTTCTAAGAACAAAAATAAAAAGTACAGGGAAATGGCGCAATACAGCCCAATATCTAACAAAAGCCTATCTGAAAAAGTCTCGGATATCAATATCCCCAAGATGATCAACACGATCCAACTCCTCCTGAGTCACTATATCTCTGCTAAAGGGGATATCTGGGTGATACAAAGGAGGATCTACTCAAGTAAAAACAGCAATATATGGACCGCCAGATGTACCAACACCTGAGCCGGATAGATCAAAAGTATCTGCCTCTGCTGCATCTCTGCCTAAGTGGCAAAAAAAAAAGATGTGCCCTATCCAATCGCAGGGTTAAATATGCTATCTGGTCTAAATGGGTAAACTCTCGGATGCATGCTATCCAGTTTATCATCATCATAGACCCAGGTACCATGTCCGCCAAGAATTGAGTTGCACAGGTTTGAGCTCTGATAGTATGAGGAGTCCACCATCAATGAAAGATGTCCTGTGTGCAAAGCCCATCGGACAAAGTGAATCTATTCAAGCCCATTAGGGAAACAACTAGAATTGGCAGAAACAAAGGCCAATGTCGCCGAGCAAGAGGAAGATGTGGAATGTGAATCTCCCCTGTAATGCACCTAATAGCTCGCTCTACCAAGTAGAGCTCCCAGCCTCCCTCAGTCAAGAAGAGAATCTGATGGTCCGGGGTATAAGGAACCCATGTGATGACATCTGCAGTCAATAGCTCCAGCTGTAAGCGATAATGGGTAAAACCCTTCCCACAGGGACCTCTGCCAAAGTAGAGTGATGCCAACGTCGTCCCCACGGATATATCTTCAGGCCTAAGGTGGTAATTGGACGAAGGCAAGGAAGTTGCTCATAAGCCCAAAACTGAAAAAGGCAAAGATTAACTACATCAGTCCATAAATTAAAAATACCCGCAGCTGGGAAATGGAAGACTGATTAAAATTACTCACCAGCAGAAATGGGTAGAAGCCTAACCAAGCCTCTGGGACTACCTCAGAGCAAAGGTGCATCCCTCGGAGGAAGTATGCAAAGGTGAATGATCCCCAGTCAAAATCTCTGATGTAATTTACATCGCGGAGAGTGCTAATCAGTGCAAAAAAGACAATCACAGAGTTATCTGCAATAAAGCAGCCTCTGATGATAGTCGGAAATAATCAACGCAGAATGTGATCTGTCTCCCTCTGATCAACAGGAGGAGGCTTTGATAAAGCTCCACTAGAAGCATTAATACTCAAGGGATTGGAACAGACGGCCCGACCCTTAAGGGCTAAAGGAGGACCAACAGGGATCTGACATCAGCAGGGGATATGTCCATCACTAGGGGCACCCTCTTAACAATAAACTCTAAACTGGTGATCAATTGCTAATCCATCGGCGTCATCACCACTTCGTAGTCTAGCAAATGGAGTGACTGAGTCTGATGGAACCATCGCTCGGACAATGCTATCAGATAACCCCACAGACAACGTCGTGGTGCGATGGAAAAGAAAGCCTCGAAGCCCCATGAATGAATAATAGCCTGGTACTCGGGATGAAGACTTCTGTTCAAGGAATGCATGCTAAACCAGTTCCCCCTCAGCTGAGTAAATCTAGGGACCTGCATAATTTTCAAGTTAAGGCTCAACCATTGCCAAAAATGGTACTCAAACTTGAGAAACAATCAATACCTCATTAGCATGAAGATGGACCGTGGGATGGCATCTCAGATCGCCAAGAAGATAGGGAATCATCACCTTTATCCTGGGGAGGTCCGGGTGAGCAGTAGAAGGAGCTATTTTAGTAGCCAGAACATCCTCCTCCTCATCAATAGCCTCTGTCCTATCTACGACTATAGGACGGATCACAGACTCAGTCAATCGATGAGCCTGTCAAGCTGGGCGAGGTAATGGAACATCTGAAGCAGTCCTCCGCAAGCCCGAAGAAGCCCTATGAGACGTGGAACTACTAGGCTTGTCAGAATCCATACCTGAAAAAGAAAGTCCAAATCGCCTCAGAAAGGGTGAGGTACGTTTCTACCCCTGTTCAATTCAAATTCAGCATATGCACCCACCTAGGATAACAGACCCTTAAAAATATCTAGATCATCACCTCATGCATGATCTATTTATGTAAATTCATTCTACTTTAGCATACATCTCCAGTAGAGTTAAGCATGCATGAATATTAAAATGCCCAGACTCGTGAATTTTTTTTTATCAGAGTCTCCTTTGTAAAATGGACTATCCGCATACACATAGGCATGACTAGGTGGCCATTCAGTAGCACAGCAACCCAAATCATGAATATTTCATATATTAAACATTAAATTAAGCCCAATGGTAGCTAAATTTCCATAGGCATTTGAAAAACAATTTTCATACTCATTTGTCCTAAAATAGGATAGCTGCATTAGACAAAATGTGTGTAAAATGTTTGTTTCAAAAATGAAGTTTTTTCGTATCAAAACGTTTAGCGTAGTAAAATACAAACATTTACTAAGCCCGTTCAATTTTAGTAAGTCATCTATGCATACATAGTTGATACATTGCATTTAAACTCACTATGCATGAAATCAAGCATTCTAACTGTCAAAATTTGAAAAGAAATGATGTAAACGTTACCAGAGATGTGCAGAATGTTTGTACGGTGATGGATTTTGTGAAAAGCAACCCAAATTGAGTAGATTTGAGAAAGAAGGTTCAGATTGTTTAGAGGGAATTAAGTTGAAAATGACTTGTGAATGGGCCAGGGGGTATAAAACCAGTTGCGGCCTTCTGCGGTTTTACCTGCGGAAGTCTAGGGTGGGTCCCACACCCTCTGGTTTGGTCCAATTCCAGTCCTGGCAGGTCCCCCTAAGGTCAAAAAGTCATATCAGCAAAAAAGGTTCTATGCGATTGAGCGCAAAAGGCCTAAAACCCTGAAATATAGTACCCAACTTCTAATGAATGAAAATGATATTGTAAACCATTGGATTCAATCCAGCGTAGCATCGGAGAAGGATCCGGTGATGTAAGCCGTTGAACACTACTTCAGCGAAGATATTGGGATTTCTTGTATTGCAAATCGTTAGCTTTAATCCAGCGTAGCATCCGAGAAGGATCCGGTGATGTAAGCTATTGAATACTATTCAACAAAGATCTCGATATTTCTAATATTTTAAACCGTTGGCTTCAATCCAGCGTAGCATCGGAGAAAGATCCGATGATGTATGCCATTAAACACTACTTCAACGAAGATATCGGGATATCTAATATTAAAAAGCGTTGGCGTCAACCTAGAGTAGCGTCAAGAAAACCAGGTAATGACAACCATGTAAAACTATCTTTATCGGGAAGGACCGATGATAGAATCTGTTATAAAAGAAATCTCCAGTTGAGGCATCGAAACAGTTCAGTGATGGGAGACCTTTGTAAACTACAATTCGAGTAGGCATCGAGACAGTTTGATGATGGTCAACCTTTGTAAGCTACTATTCGAGTAGGCATTGTGACGGATCGATGATATCGATCACTGAAAGCTCTATCCCCAGCAGCAACATTGGGAACAGTCGGTGGTCAAAGCCGTTGGAAATAACTCCAATAAAAATATTTAACATCCTTAACATCATATCATGTTGCATTGCATTGCATCATTATATCTTGTCAAGTTTCAAGTGTCTAGTAATCTTTATCCTTTTCATTCCATTGCATTGCATAAACATAATAAAAAAGGGCATCTGTAGACAATTAAAATTTTGTTTTTTTGTTATTGACCAACGCATGATGGAAAAAGTGTATTTTCACACTCCGAAAACAACCCCGGACGATTACAAGCCATCGTTCTTGAGACAACCCCAGAAGACTACATCAAATTAAACCCAAGAGATAACCCCGAGGGATATCAAGTCAGCCTCAGAGACAACCCTGAGGACAAATAGAGTCAACAACCGTCAAACCCCAAAGACAACCTTGAGGAAGGACAGTTACAGCCATATCAAGCCCAGAGACAACCCCGAAAGGGCAAAAGGGTAATTTTTCCAACTCAGCACCAACGTTAATCAAACTATTATGGATAAGGTCGTAGAGAGCCACCACAGCAATCCCAACTGCAAAGGTCAAGCCCTATGTCATTGCGTAGCTCTTGGAAAGAGCTTTTCGGAATGGTATGGCACACCTCCATAGGATTCCCCGATTTCAAGACATCAAGATTTCAAGCAGCCTACATATCGATCGAGGGAACGCACTTTGAGATGGTGGGACCCACTGGGCCCTTCCACAGGTCTATCTGCGGAAGCCCAGGCATATATATATCAGCCCCCATCAGCTTATGGAAGAAGATTCTAGAAGATATAAGAGAGAGAAAGGCCAAGAGAGAGAAAATCTGACAGTGTGAGAGAGAAATAGCTCAAATCTTGCTTCAATCTTTGTAGATCTCAATTATAAACACTTATATACATATATACTTCAACATATCAAGTTTTAACTAGTGGAAATCGAGTTAAAAGGCGCCAAAAGTCGTTCGATAGCTAATCTCGTGTAAGGCTGTAAGATCTCTTCAGATCTGTGTCCATTTCTTGCTTTAATATATATATATATATATATATATATATATATATATAAGCATTATATATATATATATTAGTTGATATTAAACATAGATATCGATTTTAACCATTTATTTTATTGTGAATAGTTAATACGTGCAGTGTATTAACTAGATCTATACTGGATCTAGCCAGGTCTAGCTTTTAATCGGTTCAAAAGTTGTAAAACTTGAACTATTCAAGCCAGACTGGCTAGGATCTATATAGATCTAGTTTACTTTCTAGTTTTGTACATATCCAGCAACCACATGGCCCTAGATCTGTATGTAGAGGACGCTGAAAGCTTTGGCTACTCGGTTACAAGGATTTAACTGATGAATCTTTTGTTTTGCGATGTTTAGAATATATATACATTTTTATTTTGATATATTCATTGTGCAGGCTGTTTAAATGATATCATGTGAGCCTAGGAGCCACAGGATCGATGATTCAATCAACGGATCTAGATTCGATTCCTATGATGGACTTGTTTAAGTTGTACAGTCAGCTTGCAACCCCTTGTATATGTAACCTTAGGCCTTAAAAAGGTTATCTGGATTTAAGGCCCCAAAATAGGGAAAACATGTATGTGGTGTTCGGACTCACTTAGATGGCTTTCATGCCCACAAAGAGCCCGACACTTGTAGATAGTTTTATGTACTGTCAAACATGCTTCACATCTCAAAAAAAATAAATCAAGCCGAATACGGAATAAAATTGGAAGTATCAAAGGGCATTAATTCCTATGCGAGTGAAATGGTTTGAAAACAGCTTTTTAAAACTTTACTTTTACATGCTTGTCTAAAATGAACTATTCAATAAGTCAAACCCTTCGTATATAGGTCCAACGAGGCACAACACTACTTTCAAAAAAAGCAGTCAAGCACATTTTATCTGCATCACACACACACACACACATAATCATATGCATAAGGAATGAAAAGACGAGGTAACCGTATTTCATGAAAGTCGGGGGGTGCTTAACACCTTTGAAAGTAGTATGCATACAAGCCAATCATATATGATGATAAAGCATATACTTTGTAAATGATCTTATTTATTTATTAATAAAAGTATTCATTTATTAAAGGCATTTAATTATCTACATGATGCTGTTTTTTATAATATGTAAATAACCCATAATTTTAAGCAATGCTTTTAGAATCATGATGTTGATCATGCTAATGAGATCTAAATTCTTAGATAGCTTAAAACTAAAATAGTTACCAATCGATGGATTACTAAAAAGAGGATTATTAAATCCGGATAGATTGGTACATATGTTGCTTGCTCATTGGATGAGGATGATTGATCTCATGATCATTTGTGTGGAGACACTAAAGCAAGTATGTATGTGCTTATTGGAGAATAAGTACACTGAACGTGACTCGCTAAGGAATACCTAATAGAGTTTTACTCGTCTATCAATAGAAATTCCTAATGTAATAGTAGTAGAAATGATCCTTAGACATGAGATCATCATAGTATCTTGTGTATAATGAATTATACCTTGACTTATTCCTTAATTCCCTTAGAGTATATAATAGTATCTTGTGTATAATGAATTATGCTTGGATGTAATAAGTTATATATGGAGATAATGAATAATCAATAAAGAATCTACCGTTTCTAGTAAAAGAAGAGATATGTCCTATGTGATTCGATAAATGATAACACAGGAATCCTTGGCCAAGATGGAATGAAATTAGAAAGGAGTTTCTAATTTGCAGTATTTGGAGTTGTGCATTTTCTGATCGAAATACATATAATTAAATAAAATAAGACTATACAGTAATTTTATATCTTATATTTAATTGGGACATTGTATGGTGGAAAGATTGAATTGTACGGTAACTATTAACTCAAAGGTTGTTTTATGATTAATGTTAAAATCTATATTATCTGAAAAGTCGTTGATCGTTAGGGAGGTTTATCCCTATTGTAGAATAAATATTATTTATTAAATAAATTATTAGTTTAATTTATTTATTTAAATAAGATTAGAATTGTTCTAATTGATTTATTCACAACCGGTTTAATATGGAGAACCTAAATGGTCACCCCATAAAAAGGAAGAATAATTATTTAAGAAGGTAATGGCATAATCATAATAATATGTTAAGTGTAATTAATTTAATCTATGGTGATAGAATAAATTAAATAGCTTAATATTTATTATTTAATATTTTGGAAATATTAAATATAAATTAATAAGAGGAGTCTTATTAATATTATTATAATTATTATTATTTTAATTTCTTTAAGAGTTTAGGAATTAATTTAATATTAGTACTCTCATTTATTCTTAATAAGATTAGGAGACAAATTAATTAAAAGAGTTTAATTAATTATTTCCAATGTGTTGGGAGCCTAATTAATTAAAAAAGTTTAATTAATTAAATAAAACCCTATTTCTAATTAGATTAGAAGGGTTGACCAATATCTATATAAGAGGAGTCTTATACTAGATATCAGTTGATACAATTTCAATTGTTGGAGAGTACTCCTTTTCTATAGAGAATAGATAACTAGAGTTTTTAGCCAACCACCCTCCTTGAATAATTCATCTTCCTTGGTGGATCACCTCTAGAGGCCAAACACTTGAGTGGCTAACGTTGATCAAAGGAAGGAATCAATCCCGGAGATTCAAGGAGGTCGTGAAGAACAATGAGTTGAACACGTACCTGTGGAAGCTTAGTTCTACAAGAATATGATTTCATAACTTCTTATTTATCGTTTTAAATTAATAATGTGCATAAAGGATGATCCGGGTAATTGGTTTGTAGAAAATTTTAAATTCTAATTTTTCCATGCTTCCGCTACTTTTTGCAATATGATTGTGCGATGATTTCTTACAAACTTAACAGTGGTATTAAAGCCAAACCTTTATACGAGTTATTAATTATTTTGATTTGATATATATATTGATATATGTTTTGAACAATTTAATTGGGCATAATAGTTAGCTAGGAGTCAAGTTTTTGGAGAAAAACTTCATAATTCACGAACTAAAAAAACTAATTCTGCTAACTGGGGCCGCGGCGCCGGATTACAGTGTAATTCCTGGCGCTGCAGCTCCTATTTGGATTCTGAAAAGGTGACCCGGCGCGGTAATGATTGATTACAGTATAATCAGGGCGCTACAGTGCCTATGACGCCCCCAAATCCGGGTTCCTCTCTTTTCTCGGATCCGGTGCAGTCACGATACTACTATCGTCGAGCTATTACATCTTTTATTCATAACTTAAAGAATAAAAATTTACTTTATTACAATTTAGAATTTAAATTCTTTTCACTATCAGGATTTCGTATAATGACTCCAAACTTTTACAAGTTACAATCTTGGTCATTTACCAATTCCTGTCTTATCATGTCCGATATTATAAAAATACGGAATAACTTAAACTTTTTCAATCTTCTTTGAATATAATCTTTTATTGCTTTCAAAACTTGAATCAATTATATTTCCCTGAATTAAACTATATTATGATTCACTATATCCGAATTATTGTATAAACGTTTACATCTCAATTCGATATCCTCTCTGTATTAACTAATACATCTTTACGATATGATAAGTACTAAACATTGTAAACAACTATCAAGTATAGCTCCTAGAACCTAAACATGGTTCGAGAGCATATATCTAAATAAACAGAAATCTTCGAACTCTATCACGTAGCACGTTACTCTTATCATGAGTCCTTAACCTGCAAAAGTGGTTATTTGCAAGAGTGAGCTTGACAGCTCAGTAATTCTAACAGTTTTCATGCCCCACATAGCAAATAACATCATACTCAGTTCATGCAGTTATAATCAATTTATATTTACTAAGCATGTTACTTCTCACATAATAAGCATATCATCAAAGATCAACTTTCAATCTCATGCATATCTCATATACAGTTCATATATAAGTTCAAATCATCACAGCATAATATAATTCAACTAACAGTTATAGAATTCATATATCAAATAGGAACTGAAAGACTTGCCTGATTCGTAGTTTCACCACTACGACTTAACTGCTTAAAGATATTTACGCTTCGTGTATTCCTACATAATCACACAATTATGGATTCATACATATCAGTTATACGTATCCATACATTCTCAACACAATACAATTGATACATTGTTATCTAACTTGGTTCTTAGAACCTTCGTTTCACTTTTTCATCGTATTCTTAGAATAACTATGTACGTATAAGTACCCCTTAACCATACATACTTACTACCATTCTTCATAAACACATGCCCACCTACCACTAATCTATTTACATATAGCTTGTGTAGTCCATCCTTTGAGTTAATCATTCTCAGACATCATTACTAACACATAAGACCATATACTCTATTAACCGTCGAAATCGAGTTCAAGTATTAACATATGATCTTACATAGCATGTATACATATTAAATGATACTTTCATGCTCGTTCAACCTTTTTCAAGTTCAATTTACATGATATAGGTTCTAAGTTAATACCCTTAATGACTTAAGTCCATTCAAGGTTATAAAGTCACAAGGTCTAACATGCTTGCCTTTTAAACATATAAGGAAATCATATAACTCGTGTTAGGCATGCTTATGAATATTCATATTTTATACATGTAACTATCGTAGTTATTAGTTTGAAAATATGCTTTGTTTACGCTAAACTTGGTTTCACGACATGTAGTCATGGTATATATATATGAGAGAGTCCAAGAGTGCTATCACATATATCCATAAACATCAAAAATCCAATTCTTAATGTAACATGTTAACGTTCACGTTCAAAGCTCGCATTTTCATTAGTGAAGCTCACTAACAAGACCTAACATGTTCACGCTATCCATATACATATGTTAACATGTCCGATATGCATTCCTAAGTCATCTAAACATGCTCGCAAAAAAAAATTAGAATGCGTATATGGTATTTACATGTCAAGATCCACCTTCAAAATTTATATTTTCGTTAGAAATGTTTACTAACAAGGTCTGACATGCTCACGGTATACTATGAAATATATATCCGTAAGTTAATACACTTCTCATGCATTCCTAAATCATATAGTTATGCTTTCAAAATCAGAATGTACATATGTGAAAGTTCACATTTAAAACTAAAATTTTTATTTTAAAACTATAAGTTTTATCAACCATGCATACTAACATAGTAAAATATGTTCATGCTCGGTTAAGGTACTCATATATACATGTCAAACATGTCCTCATGCTTGTCTGAAGCGATACGAACAAGTTGGCATGAACAGAAACTGTTAATAGAAAGTTAACCAAAGACAGGACCCGGTGCAGCTACGCCGCTGGCCAGTATAAAACTAGCGCAGCTGCGCCGCTGGCCGGCCAGGAACAGACATGGCTGCTTCGGCAGTCCAGTTAACCCAACTCAAAATAATTCACGAAATTCATTTTAACAATGTTTCAATATGATTTCTAACATACATGTGATCTTATATACTACTAAATAAATCATACCTCAAATCAATTAACATCCTATTTAAATGAAATCAATAACTTGGACAATTCACAGAGAACAAGAAATGAAGAGCATTAAAGGAATATAGGAAATATACCACTGCTATATCCACTTCCTCAATTCACTGACTCCTTGCCAATACAATAAACTACCTCTATATCTTATACTTATTAAGATTTCTCAGCAAATGAAATGTAAGGAGGAGGAAGCCTTATTTATAGGCAAATCAATACCCAGATAAATGCAAAATCTCCCAAATCAAACCAATAAATTTCAAGTTTGTATAAAGGTTAAGGAATGGTGGTTGAGAGTGGGTGGATTCAATCATGAATCCCACACCCCTTACCATTATTAGCTAGAAGTGTGAGGAAATTGAGAAGCATCAATAGGCATAGCTCCTAACCATTCACGTGAGGAGAGATGAGGAGGGACTCACATTTAGGGACAAGATGTAATCTCAGCATTTGCAACTAGCAAGTGTAATACACTAATGTTATACACTTATACACCTTATATATACACTTAGGGTACATGATATACAAATTTTATTTTATAAACACATAGGTTATAAAATATATATATATATATATATACACATTCATATATATAGCTTAGGTTATGAATGTAATCTCCAATTATAATGTATCAAGTATGGTACATATATACATATCAACACATACTCCATGTATATTAACACTAAATATAATTCTATCGGGTATCATTACATTTACTATCCCAACTCTATTATTCCAATTAAATTAAATTAAATTATGGAAATCCTTATCATGTTACGTATGCGATAATATTTTGTAACTCACGTAATGAAATTAATCTTACGATATAGTCTATATATATATATAATATAGCCATATTAATGTTGCATCACACTTTGTATAACATATGCGTAACTACTATATGTCATACCCTTAATAATCACATCCTTTGCACATATCAACTAATTGAGCAATTATATTAATAGTCTACTCGTTTATATATTATTATACTCAATGGCAATTAATTAATTCATCCCTCATGTAATTATTAATTTCCATAAGAATTAATTACCATTTATATGGTTAATTATCACATTAAATGAATATAAATCTTATTATATTTATAACCAATATACTTATTATCATGCTATCACTTGCAATAATAATAATTCAACATACCATTATAATAACAATTAACGATTAATATAAATTAATTATTTAATTAATAATTCCTCCATCATTGAATTAGTTAATTCATCATCGAATCTATTATCGTGCCACACAAGGCATTTCTCACAAGCTCAAACTTAAGCTTATTATCACTTCCACCACACTACTTATCCATCACATGTTCAATTTACTTAGAACTATTAAATCACAAGGTTCACATATATAAATATATCGTGAATGGAAATATTCAAATATTCTATATAACCTTTACGGTAATATAATAACTCAAGCTATTAAAATGCTAAACTACTTCAATTAATTATACTTATAATAAGTATAACCTTTACGCTTATAATATATACACTATTAATTATTTAACTAATAATATCCACGATAAAATAATAACTTAAGTCATTTAATACATTAAATTAACTCAGTTTTCTTTTATTAATTAACCCTCTAGGAAATACATTACTATTATAACAATTATGTATTCCACTATAACATAAAATATTATGTCTCCTCCAATTAAAGGCATTTATTATTAGAAAATAATTTACTTATTGTCTCAAGATATTATCCTTAATATAATATTAAATAATTACATGTACGACACATGTACATATATTATATATAGAAAATAGATAATAAGTTTATTTTTTTATTATAATGAATTGTTTCCATCAATTTATTTATATATAGCAAATATATTTTAATGTATTTACCATATAAATTAATCATACCTATTACCCCATACAAAGACATATAAGGCAATATTATTATTCAAAAAAAATAACATTCCCCCTTTTTATTAAAATAATTCAACATTAGAAACTATTTTAATATCCTTTCTCAGGAATATATAATATTTATTTCTCTTCCCTTTTCTATAACTTGTTCCCAAAATAATTTCTTTAAATATATACATTTAAATAAATTCTCTAATCAATATTTATTTAAAGATATATTGATTACCATATCTCTTTAATAACGTATATATATTTATTAACGTTATTCGCACATTAGATTTTTTCACATATTACCATTCTAAGTAAAAAGTATCAACTATAATTACATATTCAACCCATATATTAATTTACTCATTTACTTAAGTAAATTAAACCCCGTACTATATTACCAAAGTTAATTATATTATTCTATAATATAATTTCCAACTATCAATTAACCAATATTTATTCTTATTAGTTAATTCCCTTAACTAACTCATGCTTCACTATCCAAACACATTCACGGATAGTTTAAGTACTATCAATAACCTTTATTATAAACATACTAGTTATTAGTATACATACACTAGAAAAATAGTGATTATACATTAAAGCTATTTAATGTCACCAACTTACTATGATAGAATAATTCTATAAATTATTTAATATCGATAGGAACTCTTATCCACTTCCTTTATCTCAACCGAATTGTCTCCACGATAAATAATAATATATATTTATTAATCACATATTACATAGTTCATATAACCCTATGTAACACAATACTACATAACTTATATCACATAGATGTTCTCATTCGAACCCATCTCACACCTTAAAAATTTTATTTATTAAATTCTTATTTAATAATTTCTGAAAATTCAGGTTCTTACAGCGCCGTCTCTGATTTTCTGAAAAACTGGCGACGTGGCACGGCAGCGCCGGATGCTAGTTCACTAGCAGCGCTGCAGCGCCACACCACCAGAAAATAAAAATTAGTTTATTTTATTTTTTAAATTAAGATAAAAGGTTTATTTTAATTAAAAATTAAAATTAAATATTTTTCTGTAATTCTAGATTAATAAAGGAGTTTATTAGATTTGGATTTGGATTAAAATAAAGATGTTTATTTTAATTAGAATTTGATTTCATGCTAACTAATTAGAGTTGGAATTGGATTCCATCATAATTAATTAGAGTTGAAATTGGTTTCCGAAACTAACTAGGATTGCCCATTAAATCATGTATATATTAAATATTTTATTTATTGATGCATATGATGATGTGTATGAAAATAAATGATGTTGATTATGGACTATTGACCAATGTGATTGGATTTTATTTTAGTTGAATGTTTGAATGTATGGGTTTTATTAAATGGGGTCTGCGTACTTAGTCTTCTCTATTTTTTTTTCTTGATGTAAAGTTTTGTCTCCCTCCTATGTATTTTTCCTTGACTGCTGATCAAGATTTTTATTTAAATTAAATAGTTTATGTAATATGTCTAGTTAGAATTATCTTGAATTATTGGAGAACAATGAGCAAGGAGCTCTTGAAGACCCATTTGTATGAAGCCCAGGTTTAAATATAATAGTTATGCTTAAATTTAATAATTGCACTCATAGGTTTGACATTTTGGTTCACTTGATGGCTCTAGTGATCCAAACTAGAATAAAAGTCCATAATCATTCTGGGTAGAATATAATATTCTATATGTGCAAGCTAGTATTAGATATATATATATATATATATATATATATATATTATATGCAAACATGCTTCGCATATTTTTAATAAAATGACACGTATTTTTTTATATATATATATATATATATGTGTGTGCATGCGCGCTAAACAAGATGCGACTAATAATAACAAACCCCTCAAAAAAATTATTTTAAGTCTAAAGCGTTTAAAGATATTTGGAATATCGAACGTCGCCTTCTAGCATGATAAAATTAATAGAGCATTAAATATTTAATATGAGTTTGTTGTGTTTTCCACAAGGCAAGTATTAAATATTTAAGATGTTAATTTATCACATTTCATGCTTATAAAGAAAATTGAACAATATTATTTTGTTGTATTTTCCACAAGGACAATATTTTTTTTGTGAATATATGGAAGTGCTAGGTTGGACTTAACTCAGATAATTTTTATTCGGATGTGTAACCACTTGATCAAAATAATCTGAGAGGCAAAATGAAAAGGAGTCACTCCCTGAGACCTTCTCACAATTTGTTGTGAATTTTCACATAAATAAGTTGGATGTCAGTTTGCTTGAATTACTTAACAGATTGAAAATGAAAGAAATATGCATACAAGCCAATCATGTATGATGATAAAGCATATACTTTGTAAACGATCTTATTTATTTATTAATAAAAGTATTCATTTATTAAAGGCATTTAATTATCTATATGTTGTTGTTTTTATAATATGTAAATAACTCAAAGTTTTAAGCAATGCTTTTAGAATCATGATGTTGATCATGCTAATGAGATCTAAATTCTTAGAAAACTTAAAACTAAAATAGTTCCCAATCATTGTATTACTAAAAAGGAGATTAGTAAATCCGGATAGATTGGTACATATGTTACTTTCTCATTGGATGAGAATGATTTATCTCATGATCATTTGCTTGGAGACACTAAAGCAAGTATATATATGCTTATTGGAGAATAAGTACACTGAACGTGACTCGCTAAGGAATATCTAATGGAGTTTTACTTGCCTGTCAATAGGAATTTCTAAAGTGATAGTAGTACAAATGATCCTCGAACTTGAGATCATTATAGTATCTTATGTGTAATGAATTATACTTTGATTTATTCCTTAAGACCCTTAGGGTATATCAAAGGGTATGTTTGGGTATAATAAGTTATATATGGAGATAATGAATGGTCAATAAAAAATCTACCACTTCTAGTAAAAGAAGAGATATATCCTATGTGATTCGTTAAATGACAACCTAGTAGTCCTTGGCCAAGGCAGAATGAAATTAGAAAGGAGTTTCTAATTTGCGTTATTTGGTGTTGTGCATTTTTTGATCGAAATACATATAATTAAATTAAATAGGACTTGACAGTAATTTTATGTCTTATATTTAATTGGGACAATGTATGGTGAAAGGATTGAATTGTACGGTAACTATTTACTCACAGGTTCTTTTATGATTAATTTTGAAATTTATATTATCTGGAAAAGTCGTTGATCGCTAGGGAGGCTTATCCCTATTGTAGAATAAATATTATTTATTTCAATAGATTATTAGTTTATTTATTTATTTAAATAAGATTAGAATTGTTCTAATTGATTTATTCACAACCGGTTTAATATGGAGAACCTAAAGGGTCACACCATAAAAGAAAAAATAATTATTTAAGAAGGTAATGGCATAATCGTAATAATGCATTAAGTGTAATTAATTTAATCTATGATGATAGAATAAATTACATAGCTTAATGTTTATTATTTAATATTTTTTAAATATTAAATATAAATTAATAAAAGTAGTCTTATTAATATTATTACAATTATTATTATTTTAATTTATAAAGGAGTTTAAGAATTAATTTAATATTAGTACTCTCATTTATTCCTAATGAGATTAGGAGGCAAATTAATTAAAGGAGTTTAAATAATTAATCACAATGTGTTGGGAAGCCTAATTAATTAAAGGAGTTTTGTTAATTAAATGAAACCCAATTTCTAATTAGATTAGAAGGGTTGACTAATATCTATAAGAGGAGTCTTATATTAGATATCAGAAGACGTAATTCGAATTGTTGGATAGTACTCCTTTTCTACAGAGAATAGAAAAACTAGGGTTTAGTCAACCACCCTCCTTGAACTAGTTTCTCTTCCTTGGTGGATCACCTCTAGAGTTCAAACACTTGGGTGGCTAACGTTGATCAAAGGAAGGAATCAATCCAGGAGATTCAAGGAGATTACGAAGAGCAAGGAGTTGAACTCGTACCTGTGGAAGCTAGTTTCTACAAGGGTATGATTCTCATTTATCCTTCTATTTCTATTGATTAATAATTGATCAAAAAGCATGATCATGGTGAGGGTTTGCATAAAATTTTCAAAACCTAATTTATTGCGCTTCCGCCTTCATTGTGTAATTTGATTACATGTATGCGTAACATACAAACTCAACAGTGGTATCAGAGCCTAACTTTGTGCTAATTATCAATTTTATGATTCCATGTATGAATTGATGTGAGATTGGATCGAATTTTCTAGACAAAAACCGAAGTCTGCTGTTTCTGCTACGCAGCGCTGCCGCGCCGCGTCCTAGTTCATTCTGGGCGCTGAGCGCGTCTGTCTTCAAAACTGAAACTGACGAACAGCGCGGTCGCGTCGTGTCCCAGTTCAATCTGGGCGCGGGTGCGCCACTCTGTAAATTTTGAAAATTTTAATTTTCATCAATTAAAGTAAATGGTTTATTTAATTGATAAAAGTTTAAAATAAAGATATTTATTTTATCTGAAATATGATTTCATATTGCTAAAAATTAAAGGAGTTTAATTTGAATTTAGTTTTTGATTAAAATAAAAGAGTTTATTTTGTTTCATAATCAAAATTTAGAAAACTTTTACCTATTAAATGATATCGATGCATATATGGAATGATTTAATTATTCATGAGATGAATATTTATTTTTTGATGCATATGTTGATGTGTATGATAATAAATGGGGTTGATTATGGACTATTGACCAATATGATTGGATTTTATTTTAGTTGGATGCTTGAATGTTTGAGTTTTATTAAATGGGTTTTGCGTATCTCGTCTTCTCTAATTTTTCTTGATGTAAAATTCTATCTCCCTCCTATGTACTTCCCCTTGACTGCTGATCAAGGTTTCTATTTAAATTAAATAGTTTATGTAATAGGACTAGTTAGAATTATCTTGAAAATTTAGAGACCAATGAGTAAGGAGCGCGTGAAGACCCGTTTGTAATGGAGCCCGGGTTTAAATGTAATACTTACTTTTAAATTTAACTATTGCACTCATAGGTTTGACCTTTTGGTTCACTTGGTGGCTCTAATGAACCAAACTAGAATAAAAGTCCATAATCAATCCAGATAGAATATAGTATTCTATATGTGCATGCTAGTATTATATATTATATTTTATGAAAATATGCTTCACATGTTTTAATAAAATAACGCGTATATTATATATATATATATATATATATATGTGTGTGTGTGTGTGTGTGTGTGTGTGTGTGTGTGTGTGTGTGTGTGTGTGTGTGTGTGCATGCGCGTTAAACAAGATGAGACTAATAATAACAAACCCCCCAAAGAAATTATTTTAAGTCTAAAGCGTTCAAAGATATTTGGAATATCGAACGTTGCCTTCTAGCATGATAAAATTAATAGAGTATTAAATATTTAATATGAGTTTGTTGTGCTATCCACAAGGCAAGTATTAAGTATTTAAGATGTTAATTTAATCACATTTGATGCTTATAAAGAAAATTGAACAATATTGTTTTGTTGTGTTATCCACAAGAACAATAATTTTTTTTTGAATATATGGAATTGCTAGGTTGGACTTAACTTAAATTATTTTAGTTCGGATGTGCACACACTTGACCATTATGATCTAAGAGGCAAAATAAAAGGGAGTTAAATGTTGATGTAATTGACAAAGAGTTGTCTACCTATTTATTTATATATGGTTTGTTGTGCTATCTACAAGGCTATATACATTTAAAATAGGATCATTATTCTCACTAGCAAATTTTTAATTAGATGTTGCCGAACTATATAAGTGAGGGTAATATAGTTTGAAGAAAATAGTGGGAGATACCAATTTAAAATAAGACCTAATTTATTTTGGTATGTAAAATTAATTAAATGAATGTTTGCGAAAATATTTTCTTTTCACATGCAAAAATTTAAAAATGTCGAAATCACTAATTTCACTGCGAAGCATACTTGATGCTAACAAATTGACCGAACCGAATTACACGGAATGGTTAAGGAATCTGAGAATAGTTCTCACTTCTGAAAGGATTTCTTATATCCTAAATTCACCTGTCGCTGGAACTGTTCCAGAAACAGCCTCTGAGAAAGAGATTGCTACTATTGTAAAGTGGTAAGATGATGCATCTGTGACTCAATGCATCATGCTCGCATCCATGAATAACGAGCTTCAGCGTCAACATGAAAACATGGATACTACTACTATGTTGCTTCACTTTAAGTAGTTGTATGGTGAACAAAGTAGGACTGCTAGATATGAGATATCTAAGGAGCTCTTTCGATCTTGGATGACCGAGGGCTATAACGTTGAGACTCATGTCCTAAGGGTGATCAATCTGATTGACCGCCTTGGACAGTTTGGGTTCGTCATGGATGGGGAGTTGAGTCAAGGCTTAGTCTTGCAGTTACTCCCTGAGACCTTCTTACAATTTGTTGTGAATTTTCACATGAATAAGGTGGTTGTCATCTTGCCTGAATTACTTAACATGTTGAAAATAGCAGAAGATCACTTCCCATCCAAGTTGAACCATGTCTTAATGGTGGATTATTCTTCCAAGAAAAGGAAGAGGCCCAAGTTATTTTCTTAAAAGAAGAAATCTAAGAAGGCTAAGGGCAGGGCTAAAAAGAAGGATCAAAAGAAACCTGATCCAGCTAGCAAAGGAGTGTGCTTCCATTGCAACAAGCCTGATCATTGGAAGAGGAACTGCAAGAAGTTTCTGGCAGAGAAGAAGCTTGGAGAAGCTTCGACTTCCAATCATGGTTTGTTCATGATTGAAATTAATTTTTTTGAAAGTTAAAATTCTACTTGGGTATTGGATACCGGCTGTGGTTCTCACATATATGATACTGTGTAGGGACTGGTCAGAAGTAGAAAGCTGAACAAGGATGAGATTGTCCTAGGAGTGGGAAATGGAGCAAAGGTTGCTGCATTAGCTGTAAGCACTTATTGTTTAGCGCTGCCTACGGGCAAGTCCATTTATTTAAATAATTGTTATTTTGTTCTGAATATCATTAGAATCATTATTTCAATTTCTATAATAGATATGGATGGATTTGAAATTATAATAAAGAACAACAGTTGTTCTATTTATAATAACAATGTTTTATATGGTGTTGGTAATTTGCAAAATGAACTTTATATACTTGACTTGCATGAAAATATATTTCAAATTGAATAAACTAATTAAAAAGAAAAATAGATTATGTTAATTATACCTATAAGTGGCATTGTGGACTTGGTCAAATCAATGAAACAAGCTTATCCAAGTTACATAAGGATGTGCTCTTAGAGCAATCTGATTACGAATCATATCCAACTTGTGAATCTTGTCTCATGGGTAAAATGACTAAATCTCCTTTTAGTGGAAAAGGAGAAAGAGTTACAGAGTTGTTAGCATTGGTTCACACAGATATTTGTGGACCTATAACAACGAATGCACGGGGAGGGTATTCTTATTTTATTACTTTCACTGATGATCACTCAAGATTTGGATATGTGTATTTAATGAAATACAAATCTGAATCATTTAAAATGATTTGGATATGTGTATTTTATGAAATACAAATCTGAATCATTTGAAATGTTCAAAGAGTTTAGAAGTAGAGTAGAGAAACAAACTGGCAAAAGTATTAAGATTCTTCAATCGGATCGAGGTGGAGAATACTTAAGCGGTGAGTTTCTCAATTGTCTCAAAGATAATGGTATAATCTCATAATGAACTCCACCAGGTACACCACAGTTAAATGGAGTATTTGAAAGGAGAAATCAAATATTGTTGGACATGGTTCGCTTCATGATGAGTTTTATCGATCTTCCAATTTCCTTCTGGGGTTATGCTCTAGAAACGGCTGCATACCTACTTAACAAGGTGCCTACCAAATCCGCCCCAAAGACTCCATATGAGATGTGGAAAAGGAGGAAACCAAATCTTAAGTATATTAAGACTTGGGGTTGTCCAGCTTATGTCAAAAAATTTGAAAGTGATAAGCTACGGACTAAATCCGACAAGTGTAGATTTATGGATATCCTAAAGAAACTTTACGGTATTATTTCTATCCTCTAACTGATCAAAAGGAGTTTGTTGCGAAACATGCTGCCTTCTTGGAAAAGTAGTTTATCCATGAAGGGGTCAGTGGGAGTAAGATATATCTTGAAGAAGTTCAAGAACCACACATTACTATTTATCAAAGTCAGGTACCTGACCAAGTGGATGAACCTACTGTACAACATTCTATTCGTAAATCTGAAAGAGTACCGAAGATACCTGATAGGTTTGGATTCGTCATAGAGGATGACGATGAGGTACACATCATGAATGATGATGATCCATTGAATTACGAACATGTTATGAGTAATAAAGACTCAGGAAAATGGCTTGAAGCCATGAAATCCGAGATGGACTCCATGGATGAGAACCAAGTATGGACTTTGTTTTTACCACCTGAAGGCATAAAGCCTATTGGGTGTAAATGTGTCTTTAAAAGAAAGACTGGAGCGGACGGCAAGGTAGAGACTTATAAGGCCCGACTGGTTGCAAAAGGTTTCAAACAAAGACAAGGAGTTGACTATGATGAAACCTTCTCACCAGTAGCTATTCTCAAGTCCATTCGGATTTTGCTTACGATTGCAGCTTATTACGACTATGAGATTCGACAGATGGACGTGAAAACGGCCTTCCTCAATGGGAAACTTGAGGAAGATGTGTATATGACACAGCTAGAGAGATTTGTTTCAAAGGTTGGAATAAATCAAGTCTGTAAGCTACAACGATCCATTTATGGATTTAAGTAACCTTCTCGTAAATAGAACATCCGTTTTGATGAGACAATCAAAGAGTTTGATTTTAGCAAGAATGAGGATGAACCATGTATGTACAAGAAGGTTAGTGGGAGCGTTGTTTCATTTCTTGTATTATATGTTGATGATATATTATTGATAGGGAATGACATTCTATGCTACAATCGATTAAAATCTGGTTATCTAAACACTTCTCCATGAAGGACTTGGGAGAAACATCCTATATTTTGGGGATAAAGATCTATAGAGATAGATCTAAAAGGATTCTTTGCTTATCCCAAGGAACGTACATTGACTCGATGCTAAAGAGGTTTAGCATGGAAGATTCCAAAAGAGGTTTCATGCCGATGAGCCATGGAATACATCTCTCCAAGAAATAGGCCCCAAAGACACTTGAGGAGAGAGACCGTATGAGTAAGATTCCTGTAGACACTTAAAATTTTCCTTGCCCAATACTAACACTGTAGCAGGGCAAAAACGTCAATCAAGCCAACCCCGGTCCTGACACCAGACATCCGATCTAAATTCGGCCACCAATGTCGGATAACTCCAGTTAAATCTGAGCACCAATATCGGTAATCCAGCCAACTCTGATCGTCAATCTGACCGTTAATCCAACTCTGATCGTCAATCAGACCGTTGTTGTCCAGTTTATGTAACGACAATTAACGCGCAAGTATACGCGGTCAACAAGTAATATAAGAAGTAGGGTGTCGTACCCACGAGGACGAAGTCTTAAATGCAAATCAAATACTCAAGTAAGTACTATACTGTCTTATCTAAACAAATGATTGGTGGAGGAATTATCAACTATGCGATTATAACTAAAGGAAGCGGGAGAAATAAAAGATGTAGTAGTGAGACAAGCTAGGATTACAATTCCCCTAATGCGTCGCCTAAACTCCTAACTCTCCACATTACAAACAAATCAAGGAATGGTCAGCCGAGAAATGAACTATGCATATGCTTCTGTCGAAGGCCAAATGCACATCCCTAGCTAGATGAATCACAATATGTCTATCGATGAAAACAACTAGACTAGGGTCAATAAGATTGGTCTCAAGACTACACAAGGCAAATAGAGATATGTCTATCCTATTTAGCAGTTTATGCATACATTCCTTTAGACAAGGGCATAACAAGTGTTGTTGTATTTTAAAAGCCAGATATTAATGTCCAATCTTCAATATCCATTAATATCACTACCAAAACTCTGTCAAGCATTTAGTCAATAAGCAAGAAATACAACAACCCATTCCCAAAATGATTCATTAATATAAATAGGAGAGAAAGTTAATTAGGCTAAACACTAGGTTACATTGCAATCCTAAAAAGGTATTAGTTCATAACCATGGTGCTAATACACATTTCTATCACATTTAACATTGCTCAGTAATACACAAATAACTTAGAGATTTGGAATAAGAAAACTCCTGTTGTGGGTTTTCTGTCTCCAAGTCTTTTCTTCTTCGTGGAACTCCTGAGCTGTCTATGAATGCAATGACTATTCTCCCAAAGAATAATACTTGTTTCTGCTCTAGAATCTCCAGATATCTACTCTGTCTCTTTTCTTTTTCCTCGCCTCTGCGTGTATGTCTCCAAGTCTTTTAGGTCATTAAAAACGAACCAGTCAAGACACCGGAGGTGACGCTGCGGCGCGGAGCATACAACTATTTGGTGGCGCTGCGGCGCCACTAACGCTGCGGCGTGAAATTAAGAAGTCCTGTGGCCGCTGCAGCGCTAGATAATATCAGCACGGCCATGGGGTCGGCGCTGCGGCGCGAGCTAAAGGCTGGGCTCTGGCGCTGCGGCGCCAGAGTGTAGAAAATGACACAATTGCCCCCTGCAAGCTGGAGATGACTCAAAAAGCCCTGCATCAAAAAGGGAGAGCATAATAACAACAAAATATATGCAAAAGCATAATAAATAACGAAAAACAAGCAACGTCTTAAGCTTGAGCGAATCTGATATCTGATATAAATACCGCATATCAGATACCCCCAAACTTAAGCATTTGCTTGCCCTCAAGCAAACTATCTAACATCCACACCCACACTACCGGAAGACGCGAATGAAAACTACAACTATAGAGTAATACCACGGCTTCAAAGCGTACTTATAAAGCCTCTCTCAGAATAGGACAATCAATGACATGAAAGGGGCTTTAAATCGAATTTGCAAGCATGAGACTGTAATCGATCCACTCAATGCGTGCGAAGATCAACCGTCCTAACTAAACATAGCTCAAAAAAAACTCGCACAGTCGAATGCTAAAAACAATATGCACACTACGCAACTTAAACAATCAACAAGCATTAAGACTAGGATGCAATCACAGGAAAAGATCAAAAGGCTCTAGCATGAAGACAACAAAAATCTGACTCGGACAGTCCTTAATTACCTTAGGCTAGACAGAGCTACCCATAAATGAGCTTTTGATCAGTGACTCCCAAGCCAGACGGCTTTAGGGCACTAGGCGTAAAACACCCCTATGAATCTAATCACTCGAGCAGCAAAGGCCACGTAATCAACATAAGCCAAATTAGACTTTAAGAAATCAGAAGATTATTTGACGAGTGCATTTTATGCTCCATCTCAACATCGGTCCTGCGTTTATGGGCGAGTGCGTTTTACGCTCCATCTCGACCCACCGCAAGACTTTCGATATTCAATCTCCGTTCAATAAATTTTATTATATATTGTTATACAACATGCCAGAGCCCAAGATCCAAAACTGAAAACAAACACCCAAGCCCTTTATTACCTTGCAGAAATGAAAGTTTATAAGAATGAACATATTCCCAAAGCAATAAACGTGCGACGTAAAATCTAAACATAATTAGTTAAAACAGTTGATCGGCTCTTGTTAAGAAAGACGGATCAAAAACAGTCTCGACTTATCGATTCACAACTCCTAACTCATACATGCTTGACACAACTCTAAGAGGTAGCCATAACTACATGGCGCTTGTCATTAGCCACGATTCAAAAAAAATGACAGCTAAATCACCCTCACCCAGCATAATCACAGTTACAGAACGGGGTTAAAAAGGGGGGAAAACCAACTACAATAGGCAAGACCCTGCCCAAAAAGGAGAAACCATAACACAAGGCATCAAGAAAACCAAAAAAATTGCACACTACCCAAAATATGCACAAGGCATATGGCTATAAACAATACAACCAAAAATTTACAAGAAAGCTAAAGCGAAAGCAAAATACTATATACAAAAATAAAACACAAGCAATTAAATATTATAAACCAAACATTCATTAATATACCTAATAAAACCAACGCACCACTGCATCATAACATGCATCCCAAAATAAACCGAAAACATCCACAAACATAACATAAAAGAAAAATAGATAGTCAGGGGCTAAACCGCCCAAAAGAAACATGACAGCATTTCATATATAATAAAACTAAAAACAGGAAATCTCCCCCAAACTTGAAATTTGCCAATGACCTCACTGGCCTTCACCCTCTGGAGCACCATCACCTCCGCCATCATCATCGGCTTCAACATTGGCATCCGCTGGCTCCTCCTCGCGATCCTCTCCTGTGGCTGGAAATGGTGGAGGATAAGGCGCAAAGACTGGAGGCTCTGGAAATTGAAAGGGCAAGGACTCTGCGTCGTCTCCTCCTTGAGCATAATAGATACTGGACACTGTATTTGCGAACTCCGCATGATAGTGATTGAATTGGCTCTGCCATTGAGCCACTGTATCAACCTTGCTGTGGAGAAAATTAAGACTGCTTAAGATCTCTGCCAAGGCCCCGGGTGGCATAGCCTCAGAAGATGGGGGCTCAGGCACTTGAGCGGAGGTACCAGCTTCCGATGAGGGAGGCGGCAGAGGCCCCGGTAAATATCCTTGACCCTTTGGGTGTGACGGAGGTCCCCCATCCCATACTCCATAACGGGCTATAACGTGATGATCAATGACAGCCATAGGCGGCTGAGTGATGTCGTCTTTCTCCCATACCACACCCGTCCTTTTGCATAGGCGTGTGATCAGAGAAGGATGAGGGAGGCCGGAATTGACGTTGCTCCTAATTGCCTTTTTAATTGAATCCTGGATAAGAACCCCCACATCAACTTTCAGCCCCATGACAATTGCATAAAGCAGTACTGCCCTCTCCCTTGTTACATCGCTCAGGTGGCGTGTTGGCATGATATTGGCACAAATAAAAGAGTACCACGCCTTACCATAACGGCTCAAGGCTTGATGGGGGAAAGAGGTCTTTTCACCGTGGAATTCATTGGTTTTCCACACGGTACCAGGCTCGCAGAGCTTTGCTATAATCTCATCAGTATTGTAACTCCGCATCCCAGACTCCAGATAATCCTTACCCTCGTAGTTTGGAGTCCCATACACAGCATTGATTGTTCGACTGTCATATTTGATCAACTTACCCCGAACTGGCACCGAAGCAGGACCATCGGCATTAGCATTTGCATAGAATTCCTTTACTACTGAAATAACTGCAGATTCGGGCGGCTTGGTGAAGTGAACCCATTTCATAGTTATAATCATTGAATTCATATGGCCGTCCATCTTGTCATCTGGCCTTAGTCCTCTCTCTGGCACCAAACTCCTCTTTGAGAAATTTTGGGCATATCGCTTCCATGCTTCCTCACTCGGGAATTTTACAGCATCCCAAAGAGGAGGAGGAGCTCTGGAAGACGGAGGAGGACCTATACTAGTGCGAGGACGCTTGGAACCCATAGCCAACAAAACCAAAGGACAATAGAAAGATAAATCACAAACGAACAAAACAAACTCTGCGAAATCCTTTACCTTGGCTTGCTTATTAATAGAATGAAGGAGAATAACTGCACGACGGTTGAAGGTCCCAAACGCTCAGAAACCGAATTGGGAGTGACGGTTGATTTGCCGCACTCGTTGGGAGAAAGGGAGATGTGTGAGAGAGAAAAGAGGAACACTGCAAACTGAACCCAAAAGCCTCAATTAAACTAAAAAATACGGTGATGGCGCTGCGGTGTGGTGCATGGCGCTGCGGCGCGGGATAGGGTCTTCTTGGCGCTGCGGCGTCATTTTCTGCGCTGCGGCGTTACAGTGAGGCTTCTTGGCGCTGCGGTGTCATTTTCTGCGCTGCGGCGTGAAATATTGACGCTGCGGCGGGACATTCGGACGCTGCGGCGCAACTCTCCAGTAGCTTCCAGCAAATGCCGGCGCCGCGGCGCAAAAAAATATTAAGGATATGGCGCTGCGGCGCGAGAACTGTGCTTTCTTTTCCTGCACTACCCAAAAACCTGAATCAAAACCCAGATAAACTACTAGACAAAGCAAGCAAACTAACAATTATACAAACTATTAAACTACATATTAACACTCTAAATTAACATCTTCAAAAATTCTAAGGAAAAGAAAAAAAACAATTGCATTAATGATAACAAAAGAAAACAACACTAAATAAAACCACAAGGATATTTTTGATACTGAGATGGGGTTGCCTCCCCATCAAGCGCTTGATTTAGAGTCGTCGGCTTGACTTTTGCCCCGCCTTACACCGGGTCTCCTAAGGTGATGGAGGTGTTTTGTCGATCGACCTCGCCGCCCCAATAGTGTTTCAAACGTTGTCCATTGACTTTGAAGGTTTTGTCTGAATGCGGGTCTTCGACCTCAATAGCCCCATGAGGATACACTTTAGCAATGGTGAACGGCCCCGACCATCGGGACTTCAACTTCCCTGGGAATAATTTCAGCCGCGAGTTAAAAAGAAGCACCTTCTGGCCTTGTTCGAAGTTCCTTTCGACAATTTTCTTGTCATGCCACCGCTTTGTCTTTTCCTTATACAACTTAGCGTTTTCATACGCGTGCAGACGAAACTCGTCTGATTCATTGAGTTGTAATAATCTTCGTTCACCTGCTGCATCCATATCGAAATTGAGCTTTTGGATAGCCCAATATGCGTTGTGCTCTAGCTCCACAGGAAGATGACAAGCCTTGCCATAAACAAGCCTATACGGAGACATTCCGATAGGCGTTTTGTAAGCGGTGCGGTATGCCCACAAGGCATCATCAAGCTTCTTTGACCAGTCCTTCCGATTAGGATTAACGATCTTCTCCAAGATACGCTTAACCTCTCGATTAGAGATCTCTGCTTGGCCACTTGTCTGCGGATGATAACCTGTGGCTATTTTATGGGTCACCCCATACTTAGCAAGAAGTGCTTCAAAATATTTGTTGCAAAAATGTGACCCTTCATCACTGATTATTGCCCGAGGAGTACCGAAGCGAGTGAAAATATTTTTCCTTAAGAAATTAAGCACCACCTTAGCATCATTAGAAGGCAAGGCGACTGCTTCTACCCATTTGGAGACATAATCAACCGCGACAAGAATATAAAGATTGTTGTAGGACGACGGGAATGGTCACATGAAGTCAATACCCCATACATCAAACAACTCTACTTCAAGGATATTCTGCAGCGGTAATTCATGCCTCCTTGAGATGGTTCCTACCCTTTGGCATCTATCACAGTGCATCACATATTGGTGTGCATCTTTGAACAGGGTAGGCCAGTAAAACCCAGATTGGAGTACTTTAGCAGCAGTTCTTTGGCCCCCAAAATGTCCTCCATAATTAGAGGAATGACAATGATGGAGCACACCTTCGATTTCCTCCTCTGGCAAACATCTCCGCAGAATCTGATCTGAACACTGTTTGAATAAAAAGGGCTCGTCCCAAAAGTATTGTTTTGCATCATGTAGGAATTTCTTCCTTTGTTGATAACTCAAGATGGGAGGAAGCACTTGACAAGCGACGAAATTTGCAAAGTCCGCATACCACGGGCTTTACTTTGGACGCCAAACAGTTGTTCATCCGGGAAGAAATCATTGATGTCTTTGATTGCGTCTCCCGAATGAGGAGGGTTCTCCAACCTCGACAAGTGATCTGCTACCTGATTTTCTGTCCCCTTCTTGTCGCGGATCTCCAGATCGAACTCCTGTAGAAGAAGGACCCACCTTATCAGCCTGGGCTTTGCATCTTTTTTCTCTATCAGATATTTAATGGCCGAATGGTCTGTGTACACAGTCACTTTTGTTCCAATGAGGTAGGAACGGAATTTGTCGAAAGCATACACCACTGCCAGCAATTCTTTTTCGGTTGTGGTGTAATTTAACTGAGCATCAGTTAATGTTTTGCTGGCGTAATAAATCGTGTGGAACACTTTGTCCCTTCTCTGCCCCAATACTGCCCCAATTGCAAAATCGCTGGCGTCACACATGAGCTCAAAAGGGAAAGTCCAATCAGGAGCTACCACAATAGGAGTCGAAATGAGTTTTTCCTTCAATAGTTCAAATGCTCTGAGGCAAGCTTCATCAAACTGAAAAGGCATATCCTTTTCCAACAGTGAACATAGCGGTTTTGTTATCCTTGAGAAATCCTTGATGAAACGCCTATAGAAACCTGCATGCCCAAGAAAACTCCTAACCCCTTTCACTGATGTAGGCGGCGGTAGACTATTGATGACATCAATTTTAGCCTTGTCTACTTCAATACCACCATCTGATACTCTGTGGCCCAGAATAATGCCCTCTTTTACCATGAAGTGGCACTTTTCCCAATTCAGTACAAGATTAGTTTCAACGCATCTTTGGAGAACGGTAGTCAAATTCACCAAACAGTTATCAAATGAACTCCCGAATACAGAAAAATCGTCCATGAAAACCTCGAGGGTCTTTTCGACCATGTCAGAGAAGATGGACATCATGCAACGTTGGAATGTTGCAGGAGCATTACACAACCCAAAGGACATTTTCCGAAAGGCAAAGGTCCCATACGGACATGTGAACGTTGTTTTCTCCTGATCTTCGGGAGCAATAGAAATTTGATTATAGCCAGAATAACCATCTAGCAGACAGTAGTAAGCATGCCCAGCAAGTCTATCGAGCATCTGATCAATAAATGGCAAAGGGAAGTGATCCTTACAGGTTGACTTGTTTAACTTTCTGTAGTCCATACACACCCTCCATCCAGTCACCGTTCTGGTTGGAATCAACTCGTTATTCTCATTGGCTACTACTGTCATACCGCCCTTTTTTGGCACGCATTGAATGGGACTGACCCAAGGACTGTCCGAGATAGGGTATATAATGCCCGCATCTAGCAGCTTAATGATTTCCTTCCGGACCACCTCCTTCATTATTGGGTTCAACCTCCTCTGATGTTCAATGGTCGGCTTGGATCCTTCCTCCAGTAGGATTTTGTGCATACAAAGGGATGGACTGATCCCTTTAATGTCTGAAATTGACCACCCCAGTGCCGTTTTATACTGTTTAAGCACTAGCAGTAGCTTCTCTTCCTGGCCTTCATCTAAAGATGCAGATATTATAACAGGCAAAGTGGAAGAATTTCCCAAGTATGCATACCTCAGATGATTGGGCAGGGGCTTTAACTCAAGGACAGGAGGTTCTACAACAGATGGTTGGGATTTGGAAGTAGATGCTTTTGGATCATTCAGCGACTCAAACTGTCTTTGGAACTGTGTAGATCTCTGGGGTGCATCCAGCCAGTTAGCAAATTCAACATGGGTGCCCTCTTCATTAGCTCTGGTACCTCTTAGTGTAGCTTCTAAAGGGTCTGTCATGCATGTTTCTGAGAATACTTCCCTGACTGCATCATCAAGCACTTTAATCTGAAAGCAGTCTTCAGGGGTGTTCTGATATTTCATTGCCCTAAACACATTGAAAGTCACTTCCTGATCCTGTACTCTCATAGTCAGCTCCCCTTTCTGCACATCTATAAGGGTTCTCCCCGTTGCTAAGAATGGTCTACCCAGTATTATCGGGACCTCCCTGTCTTCCTCAAAATCCAGGACAATAAAGTCCGCTGGGAAGATTAACTTGTCCACCTTAACAAGCACATCCTCTACTATCCCCTTCGGGTACGTGAGAGATCTATCCGCCAATTGCAAAGTAACACTTGTGGGTTTGGCTTCATTCAGTCCAAGTTTCTTATATATTGACAGAGGCATCAAATTTATACTCGCCCCCAAATCACATAAGGCCTTGCCAATGAATTGGTCCCCGATAGTGCATGGGATCGTGAAACTTCCAGGATCTTTCAGTTTTGGCGGGAGCTTGTTCTGTAAAATAGCACTGCATTCCTCAGTCAGAGCCACTGTTTCATAATCTCCCATTTTTCTCTTCTTCGACAATATGTCTTTCATGAATTTAACATAGCTCGGCATTTGCTCCAACGCCTCTGCAAATGGGATGTTTATGTGAAGCTTCTTGAAAACTTCTAAAAACTTAGAAAATTGCTTATCAAGCTTTTGTTTCTGCATGCGCTGGGGGAATGGCAACTGCGGGATAGGAGGACTAGCTGTGTTCACTGTAGGGGTTGGTGATGAAGGGCTTTCTTGAGCATTTACCTCACCCCCAGGCTTATCATCACTTTTCTCCACAATAGATTCCTCTAAAGTCACTTCTTCTTGCACTACAGGACTCTCTCCACCCTTTTCATTTATAGTTTTCCCACTTCGGAGTGTAACTGCTTTGCAGTGTTCCTTCCCATCCCGTTTCGGGTTGACATCAGTGTCACTCGGCAATGTGCCTTGCGGTCGACTATTCAAAGCAGAGGCCAACTGTCCCATTTGGACTTCAAGGTTCCGGATGGAAGCCTCTTGATTACTGCTCCTTGTCTCATTTTGGGCAATATATCGAGACAGGAGATCTTCCAAACTAGGTTTTCTTTCCTGATGAGGTGGTGGATGGTGGAACTGATTATGAGAACTCTGTGGTTGTTGGTTGAACTGATTTTGAGCTTGAAAACCGGGAGGGTTTGAGAAATTAGGCCTGGTGGTCGGTGGTTGTGCTTGATTGCTCTGTGTGTTGCCCCAAGATAAGTTTGGATGATTCCTCAAGCCCGGATGATAATGAGTAGGGAGACTTGCGTTTTGCTGCCTCCCGTAGTTGGAAACAAATTGAACTGACTCGGGGCTTATGGCACACTGATCAGTTGTGTGGCTCCCTTGACACAATTCACACAACAATGCGACACTCTGAGCATTCTGCACAGCTTGCACTCCCATGGTGTCAAGTCTTTTAGTTAGCGCTGCAACCTGAGCCGCTAATTGCGTGACTGGATCTACCTCATATATTCCTGCAGCTCTTCTAGGGGCTTGCCTATCATTTGGCCATTGATAATTATTGGCCGCCATTGTTTCCACCAATTCATACCCCGCTGTGTGATGCTTAGACATGAACGCTCCTCCAGAAGCAGGCATCAATACTCGATCGAGTAGCTCCAGATAACCCATTATAGAATGTCTGGATGGGAAGCCATTCTGGCAGTCCATGGTGGGGGCATTTTCTTAGAAGATCCTTGAATCGCTCCCATGAGTCGTACAAAGACTCTGACTCAAATTGAATAAAAGAGGTAATTTCGTGCCTGAGCCTGGCGGTTTTAGCAGGTGGGAAGAACTTTGCCACGAACTTTTGAGCCAGGTCATCCCATGTGGTTATGGAGCCTGACGGAAGTGAATGTAGCCAGCTCTTGGCCTTGTCCTTTAAAGTGAAGGGAAACAATCGCAGTCTGATGGCATTGTCAGTCACTCCGTTGCATTTAAACGTATCGCAGATCTCCAAGAAGTTCATCAAGTGATCATTGGGGTCATCATTTGGTAATCCCCCAAACTGAATATTGGAGCACATTTGGATGGTGCCCGGCTTGATCTCAAAATTGTTTGCTTGGATTGCGGGCCTAAGAATGCTCGCTTGCAAATCTGCGATGTGAGGCATAGCATGCTCCCTTAAAGATTTCTGAAGTTCCTCAGCCATTGTAACAGGAGTATTTAGGCCCCGAGCTTTTTCTCTTTGCAGGCGTCTGTACGTTCTATCAACCTCGGGATCGAGAGGTATTATATTCTGACCCCTTCGAGGTGGCATACGCCGTTGAGATCACCTGAAAAGAAAATTAAACAGATAAAATTAGTCTAAATTAAGATTGTAATGACTTAGCTTTAATATTGATAACAAATATTACTAAGTCCCCGGCAACGGCGCCAAAAACTTGTTGTCCAGTTTATGTAACGACAATTAACGCGCAAGTATACGCGGTCAACAAGTAATATAAGAAGTAGGGTGTCGTACCCACGAGGACGAAGTCTTAAATGCAAATCAAATACTCAAGTAAGTACTATACTGTCTTATCTAAACAAATGATTGGTGGAGGAATTATCAACTATGCGATTATAACTAAAGGAAGCGGGAGAAATAAAAGATGTAGTAGTGAGACAAGCTAGGATTACAATTCCCCTAATGCGTCGCCTAAACTCCTAACTCTCCACATTACAAACAAATCAAGGAATGGTCAGCCGAGAAATGAACTATGCATATGCTTCTGTCGAAGGCCAAATGCACATCCCTAGCTAGATGAATCACAATATGTCTATCGATGAAAACAACTAGACTAGGGTCAATAAGATTGGTCTCAAGACTACACAAGGCAAATAGAGATATGTCTATCCTATTTAGCAGTTTATGCATACATTCCTTTAGACAAGGGCATAACAAGTGTTGTTGTATTTTAAAAGCCAGATATTAATGTCCAATCTTCAATATCCATTAATATCACTACCAAAACTCTGTCAAGCATTTAGTCAATAAGCAAGAAATACAACAACCCATTCCCAAAATGATTCATTAATATAAATAGGAGAGAAAGTTAATTAGGCTAAACACTAGGTTACATTGCAATCCTAAAAAGGTATTAGTTCATAACCATGGTGCTAATACACATTTCTATCACATTAACATTGCTCAGTAATACACAAATAACTTAGAGATTTGGAATAAGAAAACTCCTGTTGTGGGTTTTCTGTCTCCAAGTCTTTTCTTCTTCGTGGAACTCCTGAGCTGTCTATGAATGCAATGCCTATTCTCCCAAAGAATAATACTTGTTTCTGCTCTAGAATCTCCAGATATCTACTCTGTCTCTTTTCTTTTTCCTCGCCTCTGCGTGTATGTCTCCAAGTCTTTTAGGTCATTAAAAACGAACCAGTCAAGACACCGGAGGTGACGCTGCGGCGCGGAGCATACAACTATTTGGTGGCGCTGCGGCGCCACTAACGCTGCGGCGTGAAATTAAGAAGTCCTGTGGACGCTGCAGCGCTAGATAATATCAGCACGGCCATGGGGTCGGCGCTGCGGCGCGAGCTAAAGGCTGGGCTCTGGCGCTGCGGCGCCAGAGTGTAGAAAATGACACAATTGCCCCCTGCAAGCTGGAGATGACTCAAAAAGCCCTGCATCAAAAAGGGAGAGCATAATAACAACAAAATATATGCAAAAGCATAATAAATAACGAAAAACAAGCAACGTCTTAAGCTTGAGCGAATCTGATATCTGATATAAATACCGCATATCAACCGTCAGATCATCCCCGATCTCAATATCGGGATATCAGCTCAAACACAATCATCGATATCGAGACAACCACAACATCGATCAACCATATTGGGATGTCAAAGAAGCCTCAGCAGCAACCTAGGATGTACAAATCATCCCCGGCAGCAACCTGGGAGGTATAAATCAGCCCCGACAGCAAGCTGGGAAGTATAGCTCAGCCCCGGCATCAGTCCGGGAAGTTAGGTCTACTTCGAACATAAACTTGAAGCACCACAACACTTCTAGAAGAAAACCTAGAATGACCACATCAGCCACAAAGGCAACACTGGGGACAAACAGACTCGAATGGGATCCAAGTCTTGGAAACAGTTCCCGGAAGTCAACTAGAGGCCATGCCGACACCAAGGGCAACCCCAGGAGGGGTAAAATGGTCATTTTACATACTCTCATCTGATTCAGTCAAACTCAAGCCAAATTGATGCCACCAAGGTCAGAAAGAATCACAACGGTGATCCCGGGTGAAAACAGCACCAGACGGCTTAATGGTCAAAATGTGGGGAAACGAAGACTCGGTCATGAACCCACCTTTGGTAACTTAAAAAGGGTTAAAAATAATGTCATTGTGACACTCTCAGCGAGGGCTTTTCGGAAAGCTATAGCACGCCTCAAACGGACGCTCCGATCAAAAGTTATGAAGTTTTAAACCTGACATCGTGTCGCCCGGCATTCACGCACCTCGAGACGACCAAACTGGGCACGTGGGCCCCACCTAGGGAAGCCGCAGCTCTACATGTAGCTATTTCAGGTAGAGTGGAGGCTCCCTAGCCTATAAATAAACGTGCCCCCCGGTTCATTTTTAACAATTCTGAAACGCAGCGAAGCCCTGCCCTACTGATTTTTTGACTTTTACACCTCTTCCAAACCCAAATATTTTCACTCCAACACGAAGATATACCCATATACTACCACATACCAGAAAATAACCGGTAGATTCGGACGTATAAAGCCTACGATGTGGCAAAAAGCCCGTATTGCAGTCCATTGTAAGTATTTTTACGATCAGCAAGTCAACACTTCTACTTTGCACTGCTTTACACTTGCACACAAAGTTTCATCTTCTAAATATGCCCGGAACTTAGTTCCGTGGCCGTTTTCGTCAAAAATTGATATATTTTTGTACATAAACTCTGTTTTCAACATTTCTACAACTTGGATTGATGATCCGTCAGCTCCAGCAGCTTCAATGCACTAGCACGCATATTCTGGCAACTTCGCCGGACTGGGTTATCGTCCTAGTCCGGGTTTGGCCTTTTTCTGTACATATTTAACTGTAAATGTAATAGCATTTTAATTCTGTCAAGCCCGGATGTCAAATCCCAGGTAATTTACCACTTTTATATATATGTACACATATATAAGCGACATTGACCATCACTGGTACTCATATCAGTCCTGGTTGACTACATTTCTATTAATATATATATATATATATATATATATATATATTTTTTTTTTCAGTCGGCCTGGACTATTTCGTGGTCATTTTAGTGCTTTTGCACATTTTCCCATACTGGGTGCTCTCCCCAATCATTGGGGGCTATTTTTTTTGTTAATTTCAATTCCAGTACGGGCACAAGCGTGAAAACCCATTGCCCTTTTTACTGTTTATATATATATATATATATATATATATATATATTTTATTTCTGTCACAGCCTGGATTATTTCGTGGCTATTTACAGTTTATATATATATATATTTCAATTCCAGTCCGGGCTTGCGAGTGAAAACCAATCGCCCTTTATAGCTTTTATATATATTTAACTATATATATTTGCTTTACTCAATTTTATTCAAATGCTGAATTTAACATTCATTTGTATGATTTATCTGCGGGCGGACTAGATTTATCCAAATCTCTTCAATTCTAGCTTTCAGCGGTTCAAACAGGTCTCGACAGAACCTGGAAGCTATAATGTCTGAGATTTCTTTAAATCTAGTTATTTTTATAGTTTCAGCTTCAAAAGAAACCTCGCGTCCCTTAGATTGCTATCTAGTGGGAACGAGACGCTTCGGCCGTGCGGACCGGGATTTACTGAATGAATCTCTGGTTCTGGTTATTTTGGGATATTTATCTGCTTCTATACAAATTCGAATTGTGCAGGTTTTCTAGCCACTCATATGTGAGCCTAGGAATCGTGGGATTCATAATCAAACTGATCAGAATCTTATTCCCACGATGGACAAACTCCGATTTGCAGATGTACCCTGCCACTTTTTCTGTAAAATGTACATACACAGACCTTAAAATGGTTATCCGAATTTAAGGTCTCGATATAGTGAAAATATGAATTGTCGCGTCAGCGTCCCTCCGATGGTTTTCATACCCATGAGGAGACCGACACTTTATATTTCTGTGGTCGAGGATGCTTCGAAGCCCTACAAATCACCACTTGCATGCAGCCTTAAGGCTATAAAGATAAAATTGAAAGTAGCGATATGCTTCAATTCCTATGTCAGCGTAAGGGTTTGATAAAACCAGCTTTCAAAACATCAATGTCAATTCAATTTCAAAGCCTTTTGCAAATCAAATCAAATGATGTTTTTTGCAAATCAAATCAAAGACTAATTTTCAAATCAAATCAAACCATTCGTATATAGGCTCAATGACACCTGTCAAAGCTTTCAATCAATCCAAAGGCCCAATTTTCAAATAACATTCACTCACGCATTCCAGTTTTAAGGAAAATATTGAAAAAATTGCGGTACCGTGTTTACACGGGAGTTGTGGGGTGCCTATCACCTTCCTCACACTTAACCAAGCCCCCGAATTCAAAACTCCGATTTCAAAGATCAAGTTTCGACAGTGTCCAGCAATTGGGCCTCTTTTCAAATCAAATTCGGTTGAGTTGGTACAACCATTTTCAAAATTACTAACTGGCGACTTTGTTTAAATCAAATCGTCGACATATACACATATTGACCTCTTTCCTAAAAAACCCTTCAAAATCTTTTTTTGCAATAAAAAGAATAATGGTAGAGATAACTTAGGAAGATCGATTTGAAGAAACTCAGGTTATGAAACGACCCATTGTATTCTTTAAATTTTCCAACGTCGATAGGTGGCGACTCTGCTGGGGATAGTAGAGGGCTTAGGCCGCTTTCAATCTTTTCAAAACATTTTCTTCTCAAAACTATTGAATGCGTGAAATCCCGCGTCTCCACAGTCAATAGATAAGTGAATGCTGCGTCTTTCATTGAATGTATGAATGCTATGCCTTTACATTGAATGAATGAGAATGAATGCTTTAATGCTTCGCACCCATATTAGTGCTTTGATGACAGGATTTTATACCTACTCATCGGTATTCATTATAGCTTGATTCTCGTTGTTTTTAAGTAATTTTTCTATCATTTTTACTTGGTTTATACTCTTGTGTGTAGGTAACGGAATGGATGCGAAAGTGGCGATAAAGGGGAAGTGGAAATAATTTAAAGACAAATTGAACAATTAATGGACCAAAGGATCATGCAAGCAAGATAATTATTAAGTGGGCCAAGTTTAATATATTTGGTATTCATATGCCAGCCTTCTAAGTACATGTTCAAATCCTTGCAACTCACGGATCCAATGCAAGTCCATGCAACTAAAATTCATGCAAGGCTTTTCATGTATTTCAAATGGGCAGCTCACGAATTCCTAGATAAGTGGGTAGCATGCAAGGAATATATGCCCAGTCTTTTAATTAGAGTTCAGATCCATGCATTCTTCATGAGGCTTTGTGGACCACGAAATCAGCAACACAGAGGGTGGCTTGCAAGGGAGAAAAACCGGCTGGACAGTACCCATCCCCGCTGGGGCGGGGATGTCATGGGCAATTCCCCCGCTGGGGCGGGGAGGCGACAGATTGCTGATTCCTCTTCTTTCTCGGACTGGGCTGCAATTTGGATATGATTTAATGGACTTGACCGGTTGAAAGGGGATGCGCCAGCTGCTATAGTTCCTATTCCTATGCTGACTTGGATTCGGATGCTACAAGTAGTCAAGGAATCCGGCACTTTATATATATGTGGGGGCTAGCAAGTGACAAGTGGGTTGCATATGATTAGTGGGCTGAGCTACTTGTAATAAAAAAAGGAGTCTAAAGGAATATATAATGAGGGGATAGCAGCTTGGAGAGGAGTCCATTAGCTTATATATATTAAATTAGGTTATTAGCTTAGGATTCTATATAATATATAGTGTAGTAGGCGGCAACATATATAGGTATTATATTAGTATATTAGTTTTAGTGGGGATGATTAGATAGTTTTATTATTATTATGAGATTAGTTTTAATTTAGTTTTTCAATAAAATAAAATAATAAACCCTAGTTGAAAGGGAATTTGGAGATTGAAGCACTTGGAGGCCATTGGAGATCCAGATCAAGAGCAAGAAGGAGGACGAATTTGCCGGAAACAGATTCAATTCTTTTTTTAATTCTTATTCTTATTTTTAATGTGTATTCAAGTGTGGATTCTTAGTTTTAATTCAATGAAATAATTCTTTGTTTAAGATTGCAATGGATCTTATTGTGTAATTTATTTTAATATGCTTGTCTATCAATTATTGTGATCTATCGTTGAGATTGTCCATTGTGATTTGAAATTAATTGCTTAATTGCCTAGATAACAATTACTGTGATAATCTATATAAAATCGATTGAGGAGTATAGATTTAGATCTAATCATAATAGCATGTGTTCGTGATTTCTGCGTAGATGGAAATTATGATTCGTGTTTAGGATAGAGATATGACTTTACGCCATATGTAACTTATAGAGAACTTGTGTTTTAAATCCTTTTTAATTATAATTCACTTAGAAATATAGTGGAATAGTTAATTAGGGTGTCTTGCTTAATTCTATTATCTGTGGATTTGAGTGAGTATGGTATGATGCATCGAGAGGTGGTTATATTTACTTTCGTGTTCTTGATTAACAATTCAGAATAGAGAGAATAATTGATGAGAAGTATGTTAATTTAGATGAAGCAATAAGTGAAGTTGTGATCTTAAATCTCCGTAATCTTAATTTAACTAGTGGTAATTAGAATTAGTTTACTTATAAATTGAAATTCATTTGTTTAAATAAAATTGAGTTGGTTACGGGTTAGTACTTGGTGATTCTTGTTAAATAATTTCTCGTGGGAACGATACTTTAATTTCACTTTATTACTTGTTGACCACGTATACTTGCGTGTTGTGCATAACTAGATTTTACCCAACATACTTCGCACGAACTGTCATTGCATGCACAAGCGGTAAGGCCGATGTATGTGAATGTATGTTGTGAGTCCCTCCACCAGGAGGCTAACCCGGTCTGTGATAAGTAAGGACTCTGGGGACGACTAAGTCTCTGGGGATTCCTCCTAAAAATGCACCACCCAGATTCGCTGCAGTTGAACGATCGGATTAACTTCCCTTCTAGTAGATTGCGATGATCTGGGAACCTTCATGCCAAAACAAAAGTCGCGAGAGTAACCTAAGATAGGTCAACCTCTGATTAACCAAATTCGAAGGGAAGATTCTTCATGCCTTCCTCTTTCAATTCCATGTCAAGTCTCCAATTATTGAGGAGCACAATGTAAATGACATAATGAAAGATTTACTTTCCTGTTAGATAAATATCCTGTCATCCTGTCATCAAAGCAACTAACCTCGATTTTGCAGGATAAAATCTAAAAAAACACATCATGCATCTTGTCCTTACCTACCTCAAAAAATTGACACGCCTACGTTTTGTTGTAGGTACAAAAAAGTGGTCTCACTACTAGATCATAAACTAAAAAGGCACAAAGCCTATCCACTGACATGGTTGAAAGTAGCCAATGTGAGTCGGGTTCCGTATCTCAAAAAGAGTTTGAGGGACTTAAGAATAAAATAGCAGAGTTGGCTATCCTTCTAAGAGAACAAAGTAAAAACACTCAGGGCCAGCCAACACTCAATCAAACAGAGTCCTCCTCGCAGGGTGGTAATCAAAGCGATAACAAAAAGGGGGAAATGCAGATCCCTGAACCTCGATCCAGTAAAAGAACCAACAAAACCCCTGAAATCACTAATCTCAGGGAAGATCAGGAAACTGGAGATCTCCGAAGGAAAGTTCGACAAATGGAAGAAACCATCCGTTCAATCAAAGGGACTGGAAACCTTGGAAATGTCACCTATTCAGATCTTTGCATATTCCTAGGGGCTAGATATCCTGACAAATTCCAAGTCCCAAAGTTTGAAAAGTATAATGGGGCAGGAAATCCTTATACGCACTTGAAAGTATACATTGGCGAGCTAGGGTCTTATGCTGAAGACGAAAACCTCAGAATGCAGCTTTTCCAAAAAGAGTCTCACTGGATAGGATAAGACTTGGTATGCCTGACTTGATAATGCAAAAATTTACAGTTGAGAAGAGCTAGCTCACACCTTCCTAACTCAATACTGTAATACCCGAGAATTTCCATATATTATTAAATAAATATATTAATGGAAATGAGAATTTATTTGAATTTTGTATTATGAGAATGATAAATTCAATTATATTAAATTGAATATTTATGACAATTGAGAAAAATGTAGAGTTTGTGATAAACTCGTTGAGAGCTTAGTGTGGCACAGTGATGGGAAATATTAATAATTATATTAATTGACGAATAATTTTTAAGTGAACAATTAATCTATATTAATTGTTAATTGTTATTAGAGGATATTAATTGATTGTTGTGAGATATTAACTGTGGTTGATTAATAATATGTGATTATTATTATTGCAAGAAATATAATAATAATAAACCACTTGTTTATAATTGTGCTGAGATTTATATTTGTTAATGTGATAATTAATCCTATGATTATTAATTTGGTGTAATTAATAATCAATGAGGAATAAATTAATTAATATTATTGTTAATTAATCAACGAGATAAATAGTCTATTTATGTGACATTATGAATAATAAAACAAATAAGTGAGTGATTAATATAATAAGATTATATTAATTGATAGGTACGAATGTGCAATACTTGAATATATAAAGTATATGGAATACAACTATATTATATAGTGTAGAGAGACACTTAAGTGTGACCATGCATGTATATACATAAACTATGTTATATAATACAATGCAAATATCTTACACATAGAAACCATATATTACATGAAGCATAATGTGATTATGTTATGTTAAAACTATATGTTAGGAATATATGATAATGCCTATGTGACAAGGTGAGTGTGTATACAGTAAAATAATGTATCATGGATATATTATAAATAATTGTTGATTAATACAATTTAATAATATATGATATAATGTAATGTGGTAGTATCCGATTGTATTATATCAGTAAGATAAATGTACATGGATTATATGTGTGTAAATTACACTTATTACATTATGTGAAGTACATTGTGATTTAAATTATAACCTAAGAGTACATATAATATATAACATAAGTATATGGTGTGTGTATACAAGTGTAGTATTTGCAAATGCTGAGAAGTTAAATCAATTGTCTCATTTTAAGTGTCCCATTTGCTCTTCACGTGAATACACATGAAGCTATCCTACTCCTATATCCTCAAACTCAGCACATTCTAGCTATCATAATGAACAAGGGAGTGGTATTGATAATGAGTTTCACCAACTAATTACCAACTCTCCATTAACCTCTATACAATCCAAATTTACGTTGGTTTGATTTGTGGTATAATCTCATTGCCTGTGTAAGGATTTCTCTACAAATAGGAACTCTTGTTCTTCACATATCAATTGCTGAAAATTGCTAGAGTGTTGAGTGAGAGCCTTATATATCAGTGTTAGTAGAGAATCCTATAGCAGCATTAGCAAGTTTAATTCGTGCTTCGAAGGTATAATTCCATTCCCTGTCTTCATTTTCATTTCTGTCAAAACTCCATTTCTGTTTACTGTCAAAATTTCATTTCTTGATTATGGGTGCAAAACATGCCACATGGATTATAGAAAGCTTGTTTAGTTGTTATAATAGACTTATAAGCATGTTGGAATACAATGTGATTGTTTTCGTGAATGAATTTTATGAATTGGGATGCTGTCTGCCGAACCAGGAGCTTCTAGCTCTGTACAGGTAACGGCGCAGCTGCGCCCTGGTTATACTAGGGTGCTGCGCAGCTGCGCCAGTGCTAGGCTTGCGTTTTGGTGGATTAGGCCCTGCGCAGCTGCGCCAGTTTTGAACTGGGGCACTGCGCAGCTGCGCCGGTCACTGATTCCAGATTCTGCTTTTGATCCAGACTGTTACATGCTAACTTATAATAACACTTTAGAACAAGTTTAAGAACATAAGTAGCATGCCTATATGAGTACGTGGAGATAGCGCAAACATGTTTTATGCATGATTGGTGAAGACTTATAGTGTTGAAGCAAACTTAGAGTTTATAAATGAACTTTGATATATGTACATGCCATGTTGATATTCTGACCTTGCGAACATAATAGTATGACTTAGAAACACATGAAGTGCATGTTAGCTTGTCTATATTGGTTCCATGATATAATATGGACATGTGAACCTAACTAGTGCTCATTTCTAACGAAAATATAAGTTTTAAAGGCAAACCTTGACATATAAAGATCATATATATATTCTGATTTTCGAATATGTTTCTATGGCCTTGACATACATATCGGACACATTAACTTACGTATATAAATTTCATAATATAGCATGAACGTGTTAGAACGTATTAGCAAACTTTATTAATTAAAGTATAAGTGTTAAACGTGAACGTTGGCATGTTACATTGAGATTTGAACTTCGATACTTATGAACATGTTTGATAGAACTTGTAGACTTGCTAAGGTATCATTCATGTTTACCTACTATGTTACTTGTAATGAAACCAAATTTGCGTAAATAAAGTATGCTTTCAAACTAATGATAATGATAGTTGCATATATGTGATATGAAAACTCATGAACATGTTTACTACAAGTTATGTGAACATTTTAAGTGTTTAAAAAGCGAACATGTTAGACCTTATGAGTTCGTGTCCTTGAATGACTTTTAGTCATTGAAAGTATTGACTTAGAATCTATATCACATATAATTGAAATGAGGAAAGGTTGTACAAACATAAAAGTATCTTTTAATATGTTTATATGCTATGTGGTGTTGTTGGCTTGCATGACCGGACAGAAACCATAAGGCACAGCTCAGCCTTGGCTTGGCCAGAGGGCTGCGCAGCTGCGCTGTACCTAGGCTTAGCCATGGCGCAGCTGCGCCGGCCTGGAATCAGAAGCCATGCAGTTTGACAATCTGATTTTGGACAGATAGCTTATATGATGCCTACATTGCTAGAAATGGTTTACACCCTACTGATATATGTGCATAGGCGATGATTAAGTAACAAGATAATGTTTAACTTATATAATGGAAGCCCATGGGTCAAAGAATCATAGCTACTTGAACATGATGAGTTGGTATAATATCATTTATATTATAACTATGTACTTGATTCGTGATCTGATTTTATACCATATGAGTATAAGTATGACATGTGACTAAGATAGTAACATATATGTATATTGAGTAATAAGTTGTGTAACGGATGTGTTAACTAATGAAAATCTTATGCATGTAATACATTATATATAGGATTCGAAAGTGTTGGCTAGCTTTACGTGAATAAACTACGCATAAGGCAAGTATCCTAAACCCTTGCACTACTTTATTTAACGGATATCGTAAGCGAGTATCTAAACCTTATCTCTTTGGATACGAGTATTCTATCTTTGTATATTGTGAACTAGTTCCTACTTAATCGTTTGAATTGAATTAGCATACTTGAACTCTTATTTCATTAAAGCTATTATTCATGTTGAACTTAGTGTTGTTCTTGAATATTGTGAAAGTGTCTATGCCATTTGATTCGGCTAGACTTACATTATTGAAAAGCGACCCAAAACCAATTGATTGGTGCGGGATCTTATATATGACTGAGAAGAACAAACTATAACTGTCGGAGAACCGACGCGCGCACTTGAGTATGATTGATTGTTATGCATAACGAGGGTACTTTAGGCTGATCACCTGTTGTATCTGTTTTTGTTGGATTTTCAGTTTATTACTGTCAAATCCTATGGAAGTTCATAGTCCTTAGTGACTGCTCAGTATTCAGTTATCTTGAAATCTTGAATTGATTTATTATTGAATCATATTGATATTATTCTGTCCTTAGTGGCTGTTATTGAGAACTGTTGATATTCTTGCTATCCTTGAACTATCAAACTTTCCTATACCCTTTCGAGAATTGAGAATTATATCATTTACCCTTGTTGTATATTACTTGCTGAGCAATTTGTGCTCATTCTTGCTTTTTCCTAAAACATTTCAGTTAAGGCAGAGCATGGCGAACCTTCGGGCATTGATAAGGGCAAGGGCAAGGCTACCAACTAGCTTGTCTCTTTTATGTTTTAATATTTTAATGTTGTATTAAGATAATGTAGTAAGACTGGATTTGATTATGTTTAAGCTTAAGTTAGATTATGTAATAAGTCATTTATTGATATTATTATGTTATCTATTAAGTACTGTAGGTTGCGAGACTTGGGGGAATAATTATAATAAATCATTGTAAATTATTCTAGAATAGAATTTCCGCTGTGATTGTGCAATATTTAGTTATTATTATTGTGATGTATTACCATGAGCACGTGATGAACCGAATTCGAGAGACCAAGTGGCGGTCTTAGAATTTGGGGGCGTCACAGGTTGGTATCAGAGCTGTAGTTATAAACCTTAGGAACGAGTGTCCTTAGACTATAACTTAGGCGAACTTAGAAGTTAGGAAGGAGATAAAACTCATGTAGAGTTTTCCTTGAGAGACTTAGTCTGTTATGAAATGTAACTTCATTCTATACAATGAACTTATGTTTTATTTAACATTCTAATGGAGTTGCTGTTTGTTTGCCTTGTGTTTGTGATTGTAGGATGACAGACACAGGTGTAACTAGTAGAGTAGCAGAGGAGGAGCCCAGAGATATACATGTAGTATACGAGGCACCTCTAGAGGCTGTGCCAGTGCAGGCAGTTGCACCATCCGAGTTTGATGATGAGGATGAGATCGAGATTGAGATAGAGACTGATCCAGAGGAGGAGCCGATGGAGGATGAGCCAGTAGAGGACTCTGATGAGGCTACTATAGAGGAACAGATGTTAGGCGAGTACGAGGAGCGTATTCTAGAGTTAGACTGTAGAGTTCAGGAGCTGGAGGCAGAGGCCCACGAGAGAGAGTCTGAGTTCCAGAAGCTGAGGGACGAGGACCACCAGAGGAAGCTGGCTATGCAAGAGTTAGAGGTGGAGATTGCCTACCGTAGGGAGGCAGGGATCCAAATGGGGACTCTATTTCACAGGTCAGTGGCTAGGAATGTAGATTTGGCAGAGAAGCTAGAAGAGGTTGAGCAGAGGGAGCTGAGTGAGAAGACTGAGAAAGAGGCACTCCGTACTCAGCTAGAGTTGGAGGTGATGGATAGGTTACACTTCGAGGAGAAGTGGGAAGCGTCCAATGAGAGAGCCGACGACCTTGAGGACGAGGTCAGGTGCAAGAAGAGAAAGATGAACAAGATGGGGTATGTGTTCCGTTCAGCTTTTGAGAGGGTGATTGATGGTGTGTACCACTACCCGGCAGAACAGGGACAGACTCTACATACCTTGAGCCGAGAGCTGTTTGCGTATATAGCACAGTTGGAGTACAAGAGCGCAGTGGAGCGCGGGATGATGGGATGAGATTTCCTTAGTCAGTCTAGTGGTGGTACTAGTTGTGTCTTCATGTATTGTATATACTATGTTGTAATCCCGATCTTTTGTGTAAGATGTGGGATGATGATGTAAACCCCGAGTTAGCTTTTGTTAGAGGGGTAGTATGGTAGTAGGTTGGTATATTCCCCGTCTTTTGTGATATTAGGGGATATATGTGATAACATTTATAGCAGTATGCTAGGGAAATCATGTAATGAAATGAAATGGCATATGAATATAAATGGAGTTGATTTTAGAAACGTGTTATAAATTTATTCTTTTAATATTAAAAGAAATACTTAAGTAATATACTTGAATAATAATAAAATGAAAACTTGTGATGCAGATAATGCCGCCCAGACGTAGATTGACAGCACCCGAAGAATCTGTTAACAATGAGAGAGAACAAGTAGACCCGATCCAGAAACTGGTAGACTTGTTAGGAGAAGCCTTAAGGGGAAGGAACAATGAACCCGTTCGCCCGAACCCTCAAACTGTGCCAGTAACAACCTTTAAAGACTTTAAGAGTGTAGGACCCCCGGAGTTCGAGGGAACTACCGACCCAATCGTCGCACAAACGTGGATCAAAGAGATCGAAAAAGCTTTCATTATAGCTAGCGTAGGCGAAGATCAGAAGACGGTGTTTGCCACGTACATGATGAGGGGAGAAGCGAACTACTGGTGGGAGGCTAATCAACAAAGAGCTGGAGAAGGGATAATAGCTTGGGATAAGTTTAAGACACTGTTCTTCGAGAATTACTTTCCGAAGAGTATGAAGAATAGGATGGAGGTGAAATTCCTAGAGTTAAAACAAGGTGAGATGACGGTGGCGCAGTACGCGGCTAGGTTTAACGAGCTAGCGCGATTTGCGGAGCACCAAGTTGGTGATGAAGAGAGGAAGGCTAGACGCTTTGAACAAGGGTTGAAGCCATGGCTGTTCAATAAGGTATCAGTTCTTCAAATTGATTCCTTTGCAACATTACTGGAGAAGGCAATCATTGCGGAAGGCGGCAGTGAGGCCTTAAGTCTGTATAACAAAGAAAAGAAAGGAAAGAATACTGGAGGAGAGAATCGTACGGGAGGAAGCAGTAGCGGAGGAAGCAACTTGGGAAAGAGAAAGTGGGAGAACAACAACAACAACAAAAACAACAATAATAATCAATCAGGGAATTTTCGTGGAGGTTTCAAGAAGAGGGCTGAAGGATGCCCGAAGTGTGGGAAGAATCACCAGGGCGAGTGCTGGAAGGGACGTGGCACTTGCTACAACTGCGGACAGGAAGGGCACATCTCGCCTAACTGTTTGAAACCGAAGAAGATACAAGGATGCTTTGCTTGTGGCTCGACGGAGCACCGAATTAAGGACTGCCCAAAGAAGGGAAGTGGCGGGGGTAGTAATCAGCAAGGAGGCAACAAGCTGATGATCGGTGGACCGGCACAATCCAACCGCCCAACCGCCAGAACCTTTAACATGACCGTCCAAGACGCAGTGGCTGCGAAGGACGTGGTGTCAGGTATAATCCCAATCAATGATATAAATGCTTATGTATTATTTGATTCGGGTGCCACCTGTTCTTTTGTATCTGAAGAATTTGCTAGTAGACTTAGTACACCCCGTGAACGATTAGAAAATCCTTTGGTCATAGAAGTTGCTAATAAGGAAGTGATCCCTGTAGAATACGTTTATCGAAATTGTCACGCAAATATTAGTAAACATGAACTGAGCGTAGACTTGATTCCTATTAGATTGGGAGAATTTGATGTGATACTAGGAATGGATTGGTTGTATAACCATGCGGCGATAATTGACTGTCAGAACAAATGTGTGAACCTTCAGACTCCGAGTAAGTCTAAGGTAGTGTTTTATGGTAGCTCATCGCTTAAACAATCGTGTTGCGTTACGATGATGCAGGCCAAGAAATTGTTAAGGAAAGGATGTGTAGGATATTTAGCTTACATCGTTGATACTCGGAAAAAGGGAGTAGAAATTAAGGATATATACGTAGTTAATGAATTTCAAGACGTGTTTCCGGACGATCTGCCTGGTCTTCCGCCAGACAGAGAAATCGAATTCGTAATAGACTTAGCACCGGGAACGGCACCGATTTCAAAAGCTCCATATCGTATGGCACCAGTAGAAATGAAGGAATTGATGATACAATTGCAAGAGTTGTTGGATAAGGGTTACATTCGACCGAGTGTTTCTCCTTGGGGATCACCAGTGCTATTCGTTAAGAAGAAGGACGGATCGATGAGACTCTGTATCGATTATCGAGAATTGAACAGAGTAACGATCAAGAACCGATATCCGCTACCGAGGATAGACGACTTGTTTGATCAACTGAAGGGAGCAAAGTGTTTCTCGAAGATCGACCTACGAACAGGATATCATCAACTGAAAGTGAGGGATGAGGACATACCAAAGACTGCGTTTCGAACCCGTTATGGACACTACGAGTTTTTGGTAATGTCATTCGGATTGACTAATGCTCCGGCAGCATTTATGGACTTGATGAACCGAGTTTTCAAGCCATACTTGGATAAATTTGTAGTGGTTTTTATCGATGACATTTTGATCTACTCAAAGACAGAGGAAGAACACGCCGAACATCTAAAGATTATTTTGGAGGCACTAAGGAAGGAGAAGATGTATGCAAAATTTTCTAAGTGCGAATTTTGGATGGAGAAGGTTCAATTCTTAGGCCACGTGGTGGATAAGAATGGAATCTCTGTAGACCCTGCGAAGGTTGAAGCAGTAAGTAATTGGGAACAACCGAAAACACCGACAGAGGTGAGAAGCTTCTTAGGGTTAGCTGGGTACTATCGGAGATTTATCCAAGATTTTTCTAAGATAGCAACCCCGTTGACCAATTTGACTAGAAAGACGGTGAAATTTGTATGGACCGACAAATGCGAAGAAAGTTTTCAAGAACTGAAAAGGAGATTGAGCGAAGCACCTGTGTTATCATTACCAGATGATGCGGGAAATTTTGTGGTGTATAGTGATGCATCGCACAAGGGACTTGGCTGTGTGCTTATGCAGCACGGCAAAGTCATTGCATATGCATCACGACAATTAAAGGATTACGAAAAACGATACCCTACTCACGACTTAGAGTTAGCGGCAGTAGTTTTTGCGTTAAAGATATGGAGACATTATCTATACGGAGAAAAATGTGAGATATACACGGACCACAAGAGTCTGAAATATATCTTCACACAGAAGGAGTTAAACATGCGGCAGAGAAGGTGGTTAGAATTAATCAAAGACTATGATTGCGATATTCTTTATCACCCGGGAAAGGCAAATGTGGTTGCCGACGCTCTGAGCAGGAAAGGAAGGGAGAAGTTGTTTAATTTGACGACTCAGGAGGAATTGATAAGAGAAATGGAGAAATTGGAGATAGAAGTGAAAGGACCAGAAAAGTCTGGTGAGAAGTTAATTGTAATGGAAGCTTGTCCGACGTTGTTGGATAGAGTAAAGGAAGCTCAAGAAAAGGATGAAGAGTGTGAGAAAATCCGAAAGAGGATCACAGAAAATGAGGAAGAAAAATTTCGAATGGATAAAGACGGTATTTTGAGATTTGAAGGGAGAGTGTGGGTACCAGCGGTAACCGAGTTGAGGGAAGAGATTTTGCTTGAGGCACATAATACGACATATTCCGTTCATCCAGGAGGCACAAAGATGTACCAAGATCTAAGGCAACATTTTTGGTGGCCCAATTTGAAACGGGAAGTCGCGGAGTGCGTCAGTAGATGCTTGACTTGCCAACGCGTTAAAGCAGAGCATCAGCGGCCAAGTGGTTTACTACAACCGTTAGAAATACCAGAATGGAAATGGGAGCATATTACCATGGACTTCGTGGTAGGACTTCCAGTTACACAGAAAGGTTATGATGCTATTTGGGTTATCGTGGATCGACTAACGAAGACCGCACACTTTCTACCAATCAAGATCCGCTACAATTTGAACCAATTAGCAAGCCTATATGTAAAAGAAATTATTTCACGACATGGAGTGCCGGTGTCAATTGTCTCTGATCGAGATCCGCGCTTCACGTCCAATTTTTGGAAGAGCTTGCAAGAAAGAATGGGAACGCAGTTGAGGTTGAGTACAGCTTATCATCCTCAAACAGACGGACAAAGTGAGCGAACAATACAAACGTTGGAGGACATGCTTAGGACTTGCGTGATGGATTTTAAGGGAAATTGGGACGACCACCTACCCTTAGTCGAATTTGCGTATAATAATAGTTACCATGCGAGTATCGGCATGCCACCGTATGAAGCTCTTTACGGGAGAAAATGCAGAACGCCATTATGTTGGGACGAAGTCGGAGAACGACGAATACTCGGACCAGAATTAGTTCAACAAACCGCAGACGTGGTGACAGTGATAAGAGCCAGATTATTAGCAGCTCAAGATCGCCAGAAGAAATACGCAGATTTGCATCGGCAGGACCGAGACTTCAAAGTCGGCAGTTTTGTATTCTTGAAAGTATCTCCATGGAAGGGAAAAATCCGTTTCGGCAAGAAAGGAAAATTGAGTCCAAGATTCATAGGACCGTTCGAGATACTGAAGCGAGTGGGCGAAGTGGCATACAAAATTGCGTTGCCACCCGAACTGGAGCACATCCACAACGTGTTTCACATTTCCGTGTTGCGACCGTACAAGGCTGACTACAAGCACATAATTTCTTACGAGCCCATTCAAGTGGAGAAGAACTTGGCGTATGAAGAAATTCCTGTCCAGATATTAGATAGGAAAGAACAAACTTTGAGAAATAAAGTTATTTCGTCTGTAAAGGTACTTTGGCGTAACCACGATGTCGAGGAGGCAACGTGGGAATTAGAAGGTAGGATAATGAGGGATTATCCCTATTTATTTGTGTAACCTTGTAGCAATTCCGGGACGGAATTTTTATAAGGGGGGGAGGATGTAATACCCGAGAATTTCCATATATTATTAAATAAATATATTAATGGAAATGAGAATTTATTTGAATTTTGTATTATGAGAATGATAAATTCAATTATATTAAATTGAATATTTATGACAATTGAGAAAAATGTAGAGTTTGTGATAAACTCGTTGAGAGCTTAGTGTGGCACAGTGATGGGAAATATTAATAATTATATTAATTGACGAATAATTTTTAAGTGAACAATTAATCTATATTAATTGTTAATTGTTATTAGAGGATATTAATTGATTGTTGTGAGATATTAACTGTGGTTGATTAATAATATGTGATTATTATTATTGCAAGAAATATAATAATAATAAACCACTTGTTTATAATTGTGCTGAGATTTATATTTGTTAATGTGATAATTAATCCTATGATTATTAATTTGGTGTAATTAATAATCAATGAGGAATAAATTAATTAATATTATTGTTAATTAATCAACGAGATAAATAGTCTATTTATGTGACATTATGAATAATAAAACAAATAAGTGAGTGATTAATATAATAAGATTATATTAATTGATATGTACGAATGTGCAATACTTGAATATATAAAGTATATGGAATACAACTATATTATATAGTGTAGAGAGACACTTAAGTGTGACCATGCATGTATATACATAAACTATGTTATATAATACAATGCAAATATCTTACACATAGAAACCATATATTACATGAAGCATAATGTGATTATGTTATGTTAAAACTATATGTTAGGAATATATGATAATGCCTATGTGACAAGGTGAGTGTGTATACAGTAAAATAATGTATCATGGATATATTATAAATAATTGTTGATTAATACAATTTAATAATATATGATATAATGTAATGTGGTAGTATCCGATTGTATTATATCAGTAAGATAAATGTACATGGATTATATGTGTGTAAATTACACTTATTACATTATGTGAAGTACATTGTGATTTAAATTATAACCTAAGAGTACATATAATATATAACATAAGTATATGGTGTGTGTATACAAGTGTAGTATTTGCAAATGCTGAGAAGTTAAATCAATTGTCTCATTTTAAGTGTCCCATTTGCTCTTCACGTGAATACACATGAAGCTATCCTACTCCTATATCCTCAAACTCAGCACATTCTAGCTATCATAATGAACAAGGGAGTGGTATTGATAATGAGTTTCACCAACTAATTACCAACTCTCCATTAACCTCTATACAATCCAAATTTACGTTGGTTTGATTTGTGGTATAATCTCATTGCCTGTGTAAGGATTTCTCTACAAATAGGAACTCTTGTTCTTCACATATCAATTGCTGAAAATTGCTAGAGTGTTGAGTGAGAGCCTTATATATCAGTGTTAGTAGAGAATCCTATAGCAGCATTAGCAAGTTTAATTCGTGCTTCGAAGGTATAATTCCATTCCCTGTCTTCATTTTCATTTCTGTCAAAACTCCATTTCTGTTTACTGTCAAAATTTCATTTCTTGATTATGGGTGCAAAACATGCCACATGGATTATAGAAAGCTTGTTTAGTTGTTATAATAGACTTATAAGCATGTTGGAATACAATGTGATTGTTTTCGTGAATGAATTTTATGAATTGGGATGCTGTCTGCCGAACCAGGAGCTTCTAGCTCTGTACAGGTAACGGCGCAGCTGCGCCCTGGTTATACTAGGGTGCTGCGCAGCTGCGCCAGTGCTAGGCTTGCGTTTTGGTGGATTAGGCCCTGCGCAGCTGCGCCAGTTTTGAACTGGGGCACTGCGCAGCTGCGCCGGTCACTGATTCCAGATTCTGCTTTTGATCCAGACTGTTACATGCTAACTTATAATAACACTTTAGAACAAGTTTAAGAACATAAGTAGCATGCCTATATGAGTACGTGGAGATAGCGCAAACATGTTTTATGCATGATTGGTGAAGACTTATAGTGTTGAAGCAAACTTAGAGTTTATAAATGAACTTTGATATATGTACATGCCATGTTGATATTCTGACCTTGCGAACATAATAGTATGACTTAGAAACACATGAAGTGCATGTTAGCTTGTCTATATTGGTTCCATGATATAATATGGACATGTGAACCTAACTAGTGCTCATTTCTAACGAAAATATAAGTTTTAAAGGCAAACCTTGACATATAAAGATCATATATATATTCTGATTTTCGAATATGTTTCTATGGCCTTGACATACATATCGGACACATTAACTTACGTATATAAATTTCATAATATAGCATGAACGTGTTAGAACGTATTAGCAAACTTTATTAATTAAAGTATAAGTGTTAAACGTGAACGTTGGCATGTTACATTGAGATTTGAACTTCGATACTTATGAACATGTTTGATAGAACTTGTAGACTTGCTAAGGTATCATTCATGTTTACCTACTATGTTACTTGTAATGAAACCAAATTTGCGTAAATAAAGTATGCTTTCAAACTAATGATAATGATAGTTGCATATATGTGATATGAAAACTCATGAACATGTTTACTACAAGTTATGTGAACATTTTAAGTGTTTAAAAAGCGAACATGTTAGACCTTATGAGTTCGTGTCCTTGAATGACTTTTAGTCATTGAAAGTATTGACTTAGAATCTATATCACATATAATTGAAACGAGGAAAGGTTGTACAAACATAAAAGTATCTTTTAATATGTTTATATGCTATGTGGTGTTGTTGGCTTGCATGACCGGACAGAAACCATAAGGCACAGCTCAGCCTTGGCTTGGCCAGAGGGCTGCGCAGCTGCGCTGTACCTAGGCTTAGCCATGGCGCAGCTGCGCCGGCCTGGAATCAGAAGCCATGCAGTTTGACAATCTGATTTTGGACAGATAGCTTATATGATGCCTACATTGCTAGAAATGGTTTACACCCTACTGATATATGTGCATAGGCGATGATTAAGTAACAAGATAATGTTTAACTTATATAATGGAAGCCCATGGGTCAAAGAATCATAGCTACTTGAACATGATGAGTTGGTATAATATCATTTATATTATAACTATGTACTTGATTCGTGATCTGATTTTATACCATATGAGTATAAGTATGACATGTGACTAAGATAGTAACATATATGTATATTGAGTAATAAGTTGTGTAACGGATGTGTTAACTAATGAAAATCTTATGCATGTAATACATTATATATAGGATTCGAAAGTGTTGGCTAGCTTTACGTGAATAAACTACGCATAAGGCAAGTATCCTAAACCCTTGCACTACTTTATTTAACGGATATCGTAAGCGAGTATCTAAACCTTATCTCTTTGGATACGAGTATTCTATCTTTGTATATTGTGAACTAGTTCCTACTTAATCGTTTGAATTGAATTAGCATACTTGAACTCTTATTTCATTAAAGCTATTATTCATGTTGAACTTAGTGTTGTTCTTGAATATTGTGAAAGTGTCTATGCCATTTGATTCGGCTAGACTTACATTATTGAAAAGCGACCCAAAACCAATTGATTGGTGCGGGATCTTATATATGACTGAGAAGAACAAACTATAACTGTCGGAGAACCGACGCGCGCACTTGAGTATGATTGATTGTTATGCATAACGAGGGTACTTTAGGCTGATCACCTGTTGTATCTGTTTTTGTTGGATTTTCAGTTTATTACTGTCAAATCCTATGGAAGTTCATAGTCCTTAGTGACTGCTCAGTATTCAGTTATCTTGAAATCTTGAATTGATTTATTATTGAATCATATTGATATTATTCTGTCCTTAGTGGCTGTTATTGAGAACTGTTGATATTCTTGCTATCCTTGAACTATCAAACTTTCCTATACCCTTTCGAGAATTGAGAATTATATCATTTACCCTTGTTGTATATTACTTGCTGAGCAATTTGTGCTCATTCTTGCTTTTTCCTAAAACATTTCAGTTAAGGCAGAGCATGGCGAACCTTCGGGCATTGATAAGGGCAAGGGCAAGGCTACCAACTAGCTTGTCTCTTTTATGTTTTAATATTTTAATGTTGTATTAAGATAATGTAGTAAGACTGGATTTGATTATGTTTAAGCTTAAGTTAGATTATGTAATAAGTCATTTATTGATATTATTATGTTATCTATTAAGTACTGTAGGTTGCGAGACTTGGGGGAATAATTATAATAAATCATTGTAAATTATTCTAGAATAGAATTTCCGCTGTGATTGTGCAATATTTAGTTATTATTATTGTGATGTATTACCATGAGCACGTGATGAACCGAATTCGAGAGACCAAGTGGCGGTCTTAGAATTTGGGGGCGTCACAAATACAGCTTCCAGTCTCAAATGGCTCTAGATCGATATCAATTGACCAAAGTCAAAAAGCATAGTATCGAGTCTTTCTGTGAGTATGCCCAAAGATGGAGACGTCTGGCAGCACAAGTCAGCCTGCCTATGACCGAAGCTGAAATGGTGATGACTTTTATAGACATCCAAGAGGCACCTTACTATGAGAGGATCCTGGCCGGAATAAGAAAGCCATTCTCAGAAATGATCAAACATGGCGAAATGACAAAGATGGGCCTGAAAGCAGGCAAGATTAAAGATCTCACAACCTTGAAAGTAGTCGCCGATCATATACAGTCTGGCAAATATGTGAGTTATCCCATAAGGGTACCCAAGGAAGGCGATGAAGATGTATCCCTCATTGTACAGGGGCAGTCTAGGAGACCGAAAAGTAGTCCCCCCATTTGGAAGAGGGAAAGTAATCTGCCATCACAACAGATTGCATTCAACAATTACCAGGAGAGAAAGATAAAATTCAAAAGTACTAAAAATCGGGTGTTCACTCCACTAGGTGATTCCCTTGTAAACATATTGGTGATGTTAATAGATCACAAGAAGATTACCGAGCTGGCTCCACCTCTGGATACAAAAAGTAAAAGATACGATCCTAGCCAAAAATGTTTATACCATTCAGAATCTCTGGGATATGATACAGAAGACAGTTGGTCCTTAAAGCATAAAATTCAAAACCTGATCGAAAACGGCGATCTTGTGGTTCAACAACATGACCATCAAAATGTCAATGCCAACCTTCTGATGCAACATAATATGGATGGAGTAAACATGATCGGGTCAGGAAGCGATGAAATGTATCCAAATCATAAATACATATGAAGGATAGAGGAATACCCCCAAAGGAACATAATAAATGTCCTCAAGTTGGAAAATATAGAGGAGGGTTTGACGATAATACAAAAACTGGATGCGATCCAACATCAAGTGATTCTGCTGGCTAATCTGGTAGTGCGCCAACATTAGGATACAAGGCAACATTTCACTCAAATATCAGAAAGCCAAGAGAAAGAGGAGGTTATTCAGAATGAGAGCATATCTCCCTCTAAGATCCGCCGGCTAAATGAAGAGGATCAAAACATGTTCAATAACTGAGAAAGGTCGAATGATAAAATTACCCGAAGATCTCACCAAAGGGAAGATCGTCCGGAGGAATGCGAACTCCCAAATAGGAAATATAAAGAAACATTCCAAACACGAGCAAACTCTCAAAATCCTACGGCACCGAGAGTCGGGGAGAGTCGACGAAGAAGGGTATTCACACCTATGGAGGACTCATTGGAAAATACGTTAGCATTGTTGGTTGCGCAAAGAAAGATTACTGAGTTTCTGCCTCCTACCAAGCCCGAGGAGAGAAGTTATGATGGCACAAAGATGTGTCGCTATCATTCTAACTCACCCGGACATGCAACTGAGGAATGCTGGTCTCTAAAGCACAAAATCCAGGACCTCATTGAAAATGAAGAATTGAAAAAAGAATTCCCCATGACCAGAAAAGGCGAGAGGGAGATAAAGAGCTCAAGATGTCCACTCGAAGCGGGCAGTTCAAAGGATGTGACGGCTATGAGCATCAATCCTTGCATAATACAAGGTGGACCGACCCTAATACTAGGAGTGACCGAGGAGACAAAAGAATCTCCCAATGAAGTTCATCAACCATCATCAAATATCTTGTTTCCCAAAGCCAACAACTACATGCCTGACCTTATCCTTCTGGAAGATGAGGAAGAGATACTGATCCTTCCTTGTATGGGAAAAGCCGAAAATGAAAGTTCCTTACGAGAAATACAACGACACTGCGAGAGGGATTTCCTACTCAAATCCTCTCAAGGCTATGAGAAAGGTGAAGTAGGAGACGAAGAAAAAGGTGGCGAAGTTCTCGAGGAAGCCAGCCCATCGAGGAATCTAGAGGTCATCCCTTCCTGCGACGGGTCTAGTTTGAACCTCCTTAAGGGATATGCTGATTCAGGAGGCGATCAATTTATGGCAGGGATTAAAGATATTTAGAGCCAAGAGGGAACCTCTATCACAAGCCTCGAAGGCGACATAACCACGGACGACTAGACTATTAGGCCTCAGCTAGCAAGGAGGACGTAGATCTAAAGGAAAGTTGCGAGTTCTAGAGGATGATGGGACGTTATCACTTTCTTAAGCCTTATGCCTTTTATTTTCCATGCATGTAGATAATAAAAAATCAAAAGACCAAAAAAAAAAATCAAACAATCAAAAAAATCAAAAAGATAAAAAAAAATCAAAAATCGAGCCTTTCATGAAAATAGCGTGAACTACGAAAGACTTGATCTCCCTCAACCCAGGAGTACATAGGCAACCATCTTGGTGCGGTCAAACCAAACAAAAAATCAAAAACCCTCGAATCTAAACATAAAACAAACAAAAACTCAAAAGCTCATCAAACCAAACTCAGAACCCAAAAGGGACACTTCTCAGCCCTCTCTCAAAAACAGAACTACGAATGATCTAATCTCCCTCAACCCAAGAGTACGTAGGCAGCCATCTACGGCGTAGTTTGACCTTCAAGAAAAATAAAAATAAAGACCAGTTCCAAGACACCAAAGACAAATAAAAGCTAAATTCTATCAAACCACCTGGTAAACAGGCATTGCTGAGAAAAATCAAAGCTAGTCTCTAAACCCTTGGATAAATGGGATACCAGTGCCAACACGGCATCTCTCTGAAGATAGAGAAGCAGCTGCAAGCTCCTAATCCTCGGTCTCTATACGAGCCAGAACATCCACTGCCATCTACATACTATGGCCTCATCCCTCTGAGCAAATGCAGCTTCCCGAGTGGATTGAGCCTTGCCTCTATCAACAGAAGTCGTATCTCTACTAGAATGGGCCATCAACATCAACGCCCTGGCCTGATCTCTCTCAAAGGTCATCCGAGCTATCGAATCTGCCATAGCCAGATCTGTCCCAACAGGGACATTCGGTAGGTCACCAACCAAAGTCATGGTCAAAGCCATCACCACCAACCATCACAAGCCCTTGAGTCCAATTCATTGGAGTTCGAAATCATTTTGATATTAATCGTCAAAGTTGGAACAACAACACAGTGATATTTCAAGCATAAACATCCGCAAGGACCTTCGAAGAGGTGAAACCTCAATTTGAGACCTTTATCAAACCAGAAGAAAGGTCATCAAAGACAATTGCTCCTACAAATCAAAAATAATGACTGGGGCATCCAAGCATTAAAGCCAAAATCCACTACCTGTTAACCATGGGAGTCATGCGATTAAAGACTTTTGCGATCTCGGCATCTTATCAGCCCATAGGTCAAATACAACCAAGCAATCCTCCCAAATAACAAGCAAGATTGGGGCAAGTTCAAAGTCAATGACAACCCAACGTGGGGACCTTTACAACAAGACTGGACCAATTTTGGAAACTGTGCAATTCAATACTGGGGCATTTATCAACCATCCAATCAATATGCACCAGTCGACACCATCAACATGGTCTGTCATCATCCAAGCTTCCATCATTGGCAATCTGGTATTGTCAATCTGTCTTTTTCAATAACAAATTTGCAATCCGTTGATAAGGTATGATTCTTTCATCTGTTTATCTGCTTTTAACTTCCAGTTACATCCATTGGCAGCGGTATACATGTTAAGTATAGATAAATCTTGCGTTAGAATCCTGGAAAAAGGTTTTAAAAAGGAAAAAGAATTTTGCTTAACTTGTTATGAATTGGATTAATTCTGATAAGCGTCCGTAGAGCAAGAATCATGAAAGCAATTAGAGAATTAAGACTCTTCAACCTTTTGATTAGGCACGACGTCCTAGTTCAAAGCACTTTTTAGAGCAAACTTGACTTCATATGCATGTCTGCACTTTGCGATTGACCTGACTCTTAGTTGTGGGGTATAAAACTATGACGACAAGGATGACAATTAGTAGCCAGCCTAATGTCTCGAATTGTGGCCTGGGTTACTTGAGCTATTAAGCCTGATGGGTGTCTTTACACCTGGTGCCCTAAAGCCATCTAGTTTGGGAGCCACCGACCCAACGCTTGTTATATGGGTAACTCAGTGCCTAAGAAAACGAGCATTACAAGAAGAAAAAGGAAAAACCTGAACAGATCCGAATCGTGGCCTAGGTTACTCGAGTAATTAAGCCCGAGGGGTGTCTCTACACCTGGTGCCCTAAAGTCGTCTGGTTTGGGAGTCATCGGCCCAACACTCGCTACACGGGTAATTTAGAGCCTAAGAAAATGAATCTTGCACCAGCTCAGGCAGATCAAAAAGAATAGACTGCCTAACTTGTCTTGAAGTATGGCCTTTGTTACTCGAGCCAGTAAACCAGAAGGGGTGTCTGAACACCTAGTTCCCTAAAATCGTCTGGTTTAGGAGTCATTGGTTCAAAACTCGTTATAGGGGTAACTCTGAAAAGCCTAAGAAAACAAGACAAAGTTAAGCGAGAAAAGAAAATTTTGCAAGAAAATGAGATCATCTAGAGTCATAGAAGAGAAACCCTTGCTAAGGGTTGCATCACACATAGTGCACATGTCATATGATCTTAATCTTGTGAAGAGCAGTGTCTAAAATGAAGATGAGATGTCTCTGATAAAGGGAGATAAGTCTTGTGAATCTAATCCTACCCATGAAAAATGACCATGGACGTTTAAAAGTTTTCTTGCGATTTCATAACTTGTCAAGAAAAAATTTCGATTTCCTTAGGAAAAATTCATTTTTATACTCCCTTTCAAGATCTTTAGGGATAAGATGAGAGCGCATTGAATACAAGCATTCAATTTCAACTTGAAATGCCTCATTCACAAGATCATACTAATCCAGACGGCCCGAGCCATCAAGCTGTCGGTACATATTGTTGTTTGTCTGAATGTGCAGGATATTCTCACCTTGGACATAGTCAACAAAGTGAGTTTTTCTATGAACCCCAGTAACAACCTGTGAAAGGGCTAGGGCATTTTTCCATTCCAAGAAATGGAAAGAATCTACGGCAGGACTAAGTTCCTCATCAAAAGAAAAGGGAGAGTTCCTGAAAGAAATCAAGGCGACATCAGCTGTCCCTCCATAAAAAGGGAAAAGTCTTCAACAGAGTCCTTAACTCAGGAAGGACAGATGTTCGATGACCAAAAGATCTAGCAAAGGAAATCTGCATCGTCAAACATGTCAACCTGTGCTAAGTCCTCACAAGTCGAGGCCTCTGCACTGATGTTCAAATCTAGGCAATAAAAGAACGGGCTATATCCTCCAGGACGTCAGCATCACCCGGGTCATCAGCCAGGCCAGCGTCTAACCCAGCATGGGTTGCAAGTGAAAAGCTTACCCTTTTTTCACACTCAATGATCAAACCGTTGGCATCAATCCAGCGTAGCATCAAAGAATGATCCAGTCATGTAGACCATAGAACGCAACTTCAGCGAAGATATCAGGATACCTCCTAATAAAGCCATAAGTGTTTGGACCACCAAAGGGACTAGCACCAAATCCAGATCCAAAAAATTGCAGCCCCTGCGAGATCCTCACCAAGAAATGCATATAAAAGGGGAACATCCAAATATGCTCAGCGAATGACAAAAGGAGCCATACGGGAGTTAGAGCTGCTAAGCCTATTAAAATCCATGTCTGAAAAGAAACTCCAAATCACCTCAAAAAAGGGTAAGGTATGGTTCTACATCAATTCAATTAAGCATATGCATCAACCTAGGACAAATTAAGATCATTATATCGTGTCTGGTCTGCACATTTGCAACAAGCGCTACATCAGCGCACATTTCCATCAAAACATTAGGCATGAATACCCAATAGAGTCAAATATGCATACATATTAAGCACACAAACTCGATGGAAAGTCTGCTACCGTTCAAGTAGGCATCAGGACAGTCCAATGATCAACCATTATCCCTACCATCAGGGTAGGCATTGTTGCAAACTATCGGTGTAAGTTATCATCAGGATATGCATCGGGAGTACCCATTGAGGTGACTCAGCAAAAAAAAGATATATCCCCAATAGAGGAGTCTTCATAAATGTACAAATGACATCAGAAAATATGCCCCAGAAAGAGTATCAGCAGATGTGAAAAACCATTGGGCTTCAACCAAGGTAGCACCAAAGGCCATCAAAGACGACATCATCCCCAGCAGAAATATGGGAAACATTTTTAGTTTATCTTCATTAAACAAGCATCAACAACACTAATGGAAATCAGACCGTTGGAGTCAACACTAGCATAGACATCAGCATCATTGATGAAATCCAACCATGGATATAGGCACCAACACAAACACCCGTAAAGGTAATGCGATGCGATTTGCGATGCGATGCGATATGAAATGTAATGCGATGCGATACGATGCGATACGATGGAGATATAATTTTTGATGCGATATACGAAGTGCGAAATGCAATTTACAAAAACATGATTAACATTCATTGCATTGCGATTTGCATCATTAATATCTTGTCATATTTCAAGTGTCTAGCAATCTTTATCCTGTCCATTCCATTACATTACATAAAAATGATAAAGAGGGGCATCTGTAGACACTCAAAATTTTCCTTGCCCAATACTAATATTGTAGGAGGGCAAAACCGTCAATCAAGCCAATCCCGGTCCTGACACCAGACATCCGATCTAAATCCGGCAACCAATGCAGGTTAACTCCAGTCAAATCCAAGCACCAATATAGGTACTCCAGCTAACTCTGATCGTTAATCTGATCGTCAATCCAACTTCGATCGTCAATCGGACCGTTAGATCATCCCCGATCTCAATATCGGGACATCAGCTCAAACCCAATCATCGATATCGGCACAACCATAGCACCAATCAACCATATCAGGATGTTAAAGCAGCCTCTGTAACAACCCAGGATGTATAAATCAGCCCCGGTAGCAACCCGGGAGGTACAAATCAGCCACGACAGCAAGCAGGAGGTACAGCTCAGCCCTGGCATCAGTCTGGGAAGTCAGGTCTACTTAGAACATAAACTTGAAGCACCACAACACTTTTAAAAGAAAACCTAGAATGACCACGTCAGCCACAGAGGCAACAATGGGGACAAACAGACTTAAATGGGATCCAAGTCTTGGAAACAGCTCCCAGAAGTCAACTAGAGGCCATGCCGACACCAATGGCAACCCCGGGAGGGGCAAAATGGTTATTTTACCAACTATCATCCAATTCAGTCAAGCTCAAGATGAATTGATGCCACCAAGGTCAGAAAGAATCACAACAGTGATCTTGGGTGAAAACAGCACTAGACGGCTTGACGGTCAAACTGTGGGAAAACAAAGACCCGGTCATGAACCCACCTTTGGGGACTTAAAAAGGATTTAAACTAATGTCATTGTGACACTCTTAGCGAGGGCTTTTCAAAAAGCTATAGCACGCCTCAAATGGACACTCCGATCAAAAGTTATGAAGTTCCGAACCTGACATCGTGTCGCCAGCATGCACACACCTCGAGACGACCAAACTGGGCACGTGGGCCCCACCTAGGGGAGCCTCATCTCTACCTACGACTACCACAAGTAGAGTGGTGGCTCCCTGGCCTATAAATAAACGTGCCCCCCTGTTCATTTTTAACAATTCCAAAACGCAGCGAAGCCCTGCCCGACTGATTTTTTGACTTTTACACCTCTTCCAAACCCAAATATTTTCACTCCAACACGTAGATATACCCATATACTACCACATACCAGAAAATAACCTGTAGATTTTGACGTATAAAGCCTACGATTTGGCAAAAAGCCCGTATTACAGCCCATTGTAAGTATTTTTACCATCAGCAAGTCAATACTACTACTTTGCAGTGCTTTACACTTGCACACAAAGTTTCAACTTCTAAATATGCCAGGAACTTAGTTATGTGGCCGTTTTCGTCAAAAATTAATACATTTTTGTACATAAACTCCGTTTTTAACATTTCTACACTCGGATTGACGATCCGTCAGCTCCAGTAGCTTCAATGCACTAGCATGCACATTCTGACAACTTCACCGGACTAGGTTATCTTCCCAGTCTAGGTTTGACCTTTTTTTGTACATATTTAACTGTAAATGTACTAACATTTCAATTTTTTCAAGTCCGGATGTCAAATCCGAGGTAGCTTACCGCTTTTATATATATTTATGCATATATAAGCGACATTCACCATCATTGGTACTCATATCAGTCCTGGTTGACTACATTTTTGTCAATATATATATATATATATATATATATATATATTTATATATTTTCAGTCGGCCTGGACTATTTCTTGGCCATTTTACTGCTTTTGCATATTTTCGCGTACTGGGTGCTCTCCCCAATCACTGGGTGACTATTTTTTTGTCAATTTCAATTCCAGTACGAACACAGGCGTGAAAACCCATCGCCCTTTTTACTGTTTATATATATATATATATATATATATTTTATTTCTGTCACAGCCTGGATTATTTTGTGGCTATTTACAGTTTATATATATATATATATTTCAATTCCAGTCCGGGCTTGCGAGTGAAAACCCATCGCCCTTTACAGCTTTTATATATATTTAACTATATATATTTTCTTTACTCAATTTATTCAAATGATGCATTTAACATTAATTTGTATATGAATTTGCACTGATTTATCTGCGGGCGGACTAGATTTATCCAAATCTTGCCAATTCTAGCTTTCAGCGGTTCAAACAGGTCCGACAGAACCTGGAAGCTATAATGGCTGAGATTTCTTTAAATCTAGTTATTTTTATAGTTTCAGCTTTAAAAGAAACCTCACGTCCCTTAGATTGCTATCTAGTGGGAACGAGACGCTTCGGCCGTGCGGACCGGGATTTACTGAATGAATCTTTGGTTCTGGCTATTTTGGGATATTTATCTGCTTCTAAACAAATTCAAACTGTGTAGGTTTTCTAGCCACTCATATGTGAGCCTAGTAATTGTGGGATTCATGATCAAACTGATCAGAATCGGATTCCCACGATGGACAAACTCCGATTTACAGATGTACCCTACTAGTCTTTTTTGTAAAATGTACATAAACAGAACTTAAAACGGTTATTCGGATTTAAGGTCTCGACATAGTGAAAATATGGATTGTCGTGTCATCGTCCCTCCGATGGTTTTCATAACCATGAGGAGACCGACACTTTATATTTCTGTGGTCGAGGATGCTTCGCAGCCCGACAAATCACCACTTGCATGCAGCCTTAAGGCTATAAAGATAAAATTGAGAGTAGCGATATGCTTCAATTCCTATGTCAGCGTAAGGGTTTGATAAAACTAGCTTTCAAAATATCACTGTCAATTCAATTTAAATGATGCATTTTGCAAATCAAATCAAATTAAATGATGATTTTTGCAAATCAAATCAAATTAAATGATGCTTTTTGAAATTCCAATCAAAGACTGATTTTCAAATCAAATCAAACCCTTCGTATATAGGCTCAATGAAGCCTGTCAAAGCTTTCAATCAATCCAAAGGCCCAATTTTTAAATAGCATTCACTCATGCATTCCAGTTTTAAGGGAAATATTGAAAAGATTGCGGTACCGTGTTTACATGAGAGTTGTGGGGTGCCTAACACCTTCCCCACACTTAACCAAGCCCCCGAACTCAAAACTCCAATTTCAAAGATCAGGTTTCGACAGTGTCCAGCAATTGGGCCTCTTTTCAAATCAAATTCGGTTGAGTTGGTACAACCATTTTCAAAACTACCAACTGGCGACTCTGTTTATATCAAATCATCGACATATACACATGTTGGCCTCTTTCCTAAAAAAAACCTTCAAAACCTTTTTTCATAATAAAATGAATAAGGGTAGAGAAAACTTAGGAAGATCGATTTGAGGAAACTCGGGTTATGAACCGACCCGCGGTATTCCTTAAATTTTCCAACGTCGACAATTCCTTATGCTTCAGCAATAAGATCTATCATGTACGGTATGATATGTACTAAACTGAATGTCGCTTATCCACTTAGTGTAACAAGAAGATATCAGTCGAATCTAGGAGAAAAGCACTAGAAGGCAGTGAAAAATATCCTAAAGTACTTACGAAGGACTAATGATGTATTTCTTGTTTACGGTGGGTCTGAATTAAAACTCGAGGGATTCACAGACTCAAGTTTTCAAACGGACCAAGATGACAGTAAATCCGTTTTGGGGTATGTGTTTACCTTAAACGGTGGCGCAGTGAGTTAAAAGAGTTCCAAGCAGCAAATAATTGCTGATTCAATGACAGAGCAGAGTACATAGCTATAAGTGAAGATGCAAAGGAGGCTGTTTGGATGAAGAAGTTCATTACCAAACTTCGTGTGGTTTCTAGCATTGGAGGAGCAGTCCCATTGTACTGTGACAACACCGGAGCTATTGCACAGGCTAAGGAACCCATGTCTCATTAGAAACCTAAACACGTGTTGCGGCAATTTCACTTGATCAATGAGATCATTGAAAGAGGAGACGTCACCTTAGAGCGTGTAAATTCTCAAGACAACATTGTAGATCCATTTACTAAAGTTTTAACACAACAGCAGTTTGATCGTCACTTAGAAAAGATGTGTATGAGATACCATTGCGATTGGCTTTAAGTGCAAGTGGGAGATTGAAAGTATTATGCATATAAGCCTAATCATGTCTGATGATAACGAATATAATTTGTAAATGATCTTATTTATTTATTAATAAAAGTATTTATTTATTAAAGACATTTAATTATCTACATGATGCTATTTTTATAATATGTAAATAACCCATAGTTTTAAGAAATGCTTTTAGAATCATGATGTTGATCATGTTAATGAGATCTAAATTCTTAGAAAGCTTAAAACTAAAATAGTTCCCAGTCGTTGGATTACTAAAAAGGAGATTAGTAAATCCGGATAGATTGGTACATATATTTCTTGCTTATTGGATAAGGATGATTGATTTTATGATCATTTGTGTCTAGACACTAAAGCAAGTATGTAGGTGCTTATTAAAGAATAAGTACACTGAACGTGACTCGCTAAGGAATACCTAATAGAGTTTTACTTGTCCGTCAATAAAAATTCCTAATGTGATAGTAGTACAAGTGATCCTCGAACTTGAGATCATAATAGTATCTTGTGTGTAATGAATTATACTTTGACTTATTCCTTAAGACCCTTAGGGCATATCAAAGGGTATGCTTGGGTGTAATAAGTTACATATGGAGATAATGAATGATCAATAAAAAATCTACCACTTCTAGTAAAAGAAGAGATGTCCTATGTGATTCGTTAAATGAAAATCTAGTAGTCCTTAGCCAAGGCAGAATGAAATTAGAAAGGAGTTTCTAATTTGCATTATTTGGAGTTGTGCATTTTCTGATCAAAATACATATAATTAAATAAAATAAGACTTGACAGTAATTCCACGTCTTATATTTAATTGGGACATTGTATGGTGGAAGGGTTGAATTATACGATAACTATTTACTCACAAGTTCTTTTATGATTAATGTTGAAATCTATATTATCTAGAAAGTCGTTGATCGCTAGGGAGGCTTATCTCTATTGTAGAATAAATATTATTTATTTGAATAGATTATTAGTTTAATTTATTTATTCAAATTAGATTAGAGTTGTTCTAATTGATTTATTCATTGCCGATTTATTATGAAGAACCTAAATGGTCACACCATAAAATGAAGAATAATTATTTAAGAAGATAATGTCATAATCATAATAATATGTTAAGTGTAATTAATTTAATCTATGGTGATAGAATAAATTAAATGACTTAATATTTGTTATTTAATATTTTGAAAATATTAAATATAAATTAATAAGAGGAGTCTTATTAATATTATTACAATTATTATTATTTTAATTTTTAAAGGAGTTTAGGAATTAATTTAATATTTATACTCTCATTTATTTCTAATGAGATTAGGAGACAAATAAATTAAAGGAGTTTAATTAATTAATCCCAATGTGTTGGGAAGCCTAATTAATTAAAGGAGTTTAATTACTTAAATTGAACCCAATTTCTAATTAGATTAGAAGGTTTGACCAATATCTATATAAGAAGAGTCTTATATTTATACTCTCATTTATTTCTAATGAGATTAGGAGACAAATAAATTAAAGGAGTTTAATTAATTAATCCCAATGTGTTGGGAAGCCTAATTAATTAAAGGAGTTTAATTACTTAAATTGAACCCAATTTCTAATTAGATTAGAAGGTTTGACCAATATCTATATAAGAAGAGTCTTATATTAGATATCAGAAGACATAATTCTAATTATTGGAGAGTACTCCTTTTCTACAGAGAATAAAAAAACTAGGGTTTCGCCAACTACCCTCCTTCTTGAACAATTTCTCTTCCTTGGTGGATCACCTTTGGAGGCCAAACACTTGGGTGGCTAACGTTGATCAAAGAAAGGAATCAATATAGGAGATTCAAGGAGATCATGAAGAGCAAGGAGTTGAACTCGTACCTGTGGAAGCTAGTTTCTACAAGGGTATGATTCTCATTTATCCTTCTCTTTATATTGATTGATAATTGAGCACAAAGCATGATCATGGTGAGGGTTTGTATAAAAATTTTAAAACCTAATTTATCGCACTTTCTCCTTCATTGTGTAATTTGATTACATGTTTGCGTAACATACAAACCAAACAGAAAACTCTTGAATGTCACTTCCCATCCAAGAAGAACCATGTCTTAATAGTGGATGATTCTTTCAAGAAAAGAAAGAGGTTCAAGGTATCTTCTCAAATGAAGACATCTAAGAAGGTTAAGGGCAAGGCGAATGTAAAGGATAAGAAGAAACCTGATCCAGATAGCAAAAGAATGTGCTTCCATTGCAACAAGTCGGGTCATTAGAAGAGAAACTGCAAGGATTTCCTTGCAGAACAAAAGCAAAAGAAGCTTGGAGAAGCTTCAAATCCTAATTAAGGATTGCTTATGATTGACATTAATTTTTTAGAAAGTCAAAATTCTACTTTGTTATTGGATACCGGCTGTGGTTCTCACATATGTAATACTATGTAGGGACTGGTAAGAAGTAAAAAGCTAAACAAGGATGAGGTCGTCCTACTAGTGGGAAATGGAGCAAAGATTGCTGCATTAGCTGTAGGCAATTATTTTTTAGCATTGCCTACGGGCAAGTTCGTTAATTTAAATAATTGTTATTTTGTTTCAAATATCATTAGAAACATTATTTCTATTTCTGTATTGGATATGGATGGTTTTAATATTATAATAAAGAAGAACAGTTGTTCTATTTAAAATAATGGTGTTTTATATGGTATTGGAAATTTGCGAAATGGACTTTAAATACTTGACTTGCATGAAAATATATTTCCAATTAAACAAACTAAGAAAAGGAAAAGAGATGATGTTAATTATACCTATATGTGGCACTGTAAACTCGGTCATATCAATGAAACAAGATTATCTAAGTTGCATAAGGATGGGATCTTAGAGCTATTTGATTATGAATCATATCCAACTTGTGAATCTTATCTCATCGGTAAAATAACTAAATCTCTTTTCAGTGGAAAAGGAGAAAGAGTTATAGAGTTGTTAGCATTGGTTCACACAGATGTTTGTGGACCTATGACAACGACTGCACGGGGAGGGTATTCTTATTTTATTACTTTCACTGATGATCACTTAAGATTTGGATATGTGTATTTAATGAAAAACAAATCTGAATCATTTAAAAAATTCAAAGAGTTCAGAATTGAAGTAGAGAAACAAACTAGGAAAAGTATTAAGATTCTTTGATCGGATCGAGGTGGAGAATATACTTCAGCGGTGAGTTTCTTAATTATCTCAAAGATAATGGTATAATCTTACAACGGACTCCGCCAAGAACAACACAGTTAAATGGAGTATCTGAAAGGAGAAATCGAACATTGTTGGACATAGTTCGTTCTATGAGTTTTACCGATCTTCCAATTTTCTTCTGGGGTTATGCCCTAGAAATGGCTGTATACTTACTTAACAAGGAGTCTACAAAATCCGTCCCAAAGACCCCATATGAGATGTGGAAAGGCAGAAACCAAATATGAAGCATGTTAAGACTTGGGGTTGTCCAGCTTGTGTTAAAAAGTTTGAAAATGATAAGCTACAGACTAAACCCGACAAGTATAGATTTGTGGGATACCTTAAAGAAACACAAGGGTATTATTTCTTTCATCCAACATGATAAAAAGGTGTTTGTTGCGAAATATGTTGCCTTCTTAGAATAGGAGTTTATCCATGAAGGAGCCAGTGGGAGTAAGATATCTTGAAGAAGTTCATGAACCACAAATTACCACGGATCAAAGTCAGGTACCTGACCAAGTGGATGAACCTACTGTACAGCACCCTATTCATAAATATGGAAGAGTACCAAAGATACTTGACATGTATGGATTCGTCATAGAGGATGACGATGAGGTACGCATCATGAATGATGATGATCCATTGAATTACGAACAGGCTATGAGTAGTAAAGACTCAGGGAAATGGCTAGAAGCCATGAAATCCGAGATGAACTCTATGGATGAGAACCAAGTACGGACTTTAGTTTCACCACCTGAAGGTATTAAGCCGATTGGGTGTAAATGGGTCTTTAAAAGAAAGACTGGAGTAGACGGCAAGGTAGAGACGTATAAGGCACGACTGGTTGCAAAAGGTTTCAAACATAGACAAGGAGTTGACTATGATAAAACCTTCTCACCAGTAGCTATGCTCAAGTCCATTTGAATTTTGCTTGCGATTGTAGCTTTTTACAACTATGAGATCTGGCAGATGGATTTGTTTCAAAGATTGGAACAAATCAAGTCTTTAACCTGCAACGATCCATTTATGGATTGAAGCAAGCTTCTCGTAGATGGAAAAACCGTTTTGATGAGACAGTCAAAGAGTTTATTAGACACTCAAAATTTTCTTTCCTTGTTCCTAACACTGTAGGAGGGCAAAATTGACATCAACAAGTCAAATCAACCCCGGTATCAATTTCGGGCAATCAAATCAACCCCGGTCTCAATACCGAGCAATCAAATTAACCCCGATCTCAACCTGGGAGGTACAGGTCGTCTTGGTCTTAACCCGGGAGGTACATGTCAGCCCAGATCTCAACCTGGAAATTACATGTCAGCCCCGGTCTCAATCCGGAAGGCACAGGTCATCCCCGGTCTCAACCCGGGAAGTATAGGTCAGCCCCGGTATCAACCCATGAGGTACAGGTCAGCCCCGGTCTCAACCCGGGAGGTACAGGTCAGACCCGGTCTCAACCTAAAAGGTACAGGTCAGCCCTGGTCTCAACCAGGGAGGTACAGGTCAGCCCCGGTCTCAACCCGGAAGGTACAGGTCGGCCCCGGTCTCAACCCGGGAAGTACAGGTCAGCCTCGGTCTCAACCTGGGAGGTAAAGGTCAGCCCCGGCCTCAACCCAGGAGGTATAGGTCAGCCTCGATCTCAACCCGGGAGGTACAGTTAAGCCCTGGTCTCAACCTGGGAGGTACAGGTCAGTCCCGGTCTCAACCCGGGAGGTACAGGTCAGTCCCGGTCTCAACCCAGGAGGTACAGGTCAGCCTCGGTCTCAACCCGGGAGGTACAGGTCAGTCCCAGTCTTAACCTAGGAAGTACAGGTCAGCCCCGGTCTCAACCCGGGAGGTACAGGTCAGCCCCAGTCTCAACCCGGGAACATACAGGTCAGCCCCGGTCTCAACCAGGGAGGTACAGGTCAGCCCCTGTCTAAACCCAGGAGGTACAGGTCAGCCCCGGTCTCAACTCAGGATGTACAGGTCGGCCCTGGTCTCAACCCGGGAGGTACAAGTCAGCCCTGGTCTCAACCCAAGAAGTATAGGTCAGCCCCAGTCTTAACTCGGGAGGTACAGGTCAGCCCTGGTCTCAACTCTGGAGGTACAGGTTAGCCTCGATCTCAACTCAGGAGGTACAAGTCAGCCCCGATCTTAACCCGGGAAGTATAGGTCAGCCCCGGTCTCAACCCGGGAGGTACTGGTCAGCCCCGGTCTTAAACCGGGAGGTACAGGTTAGCCCCGGTCTCAACCCGGGATGTGCAGGTCAGCCCCGGTCTCAACCTGGGAAGTACAGGTCAGCCCCGATCTCATTCCGGGAAGTACAGGTCAGCCCAGGTCTCAATACGGGAGGTACAGATAAGCCCCGGTCTCAACCCGGGAAGTGCATGTCAGCCTCGATCTCATCCCAAGAAGTACATATCAACCCCGATCTTAACTTGGGAGGTATAGGTCAGCCCTGGGAGGTATAGGTTAGCTCCGATCTGAACCTGGAAGGTATAGTTCAGCCCCGGCCTCAACCCGAGAGGAACAAATCAGGCACAGTCTTAACCCGGGAGGTACAGGTCATCCCCGGTCTCAACCTAGGAGGTTAGGTTAACTTTGAAAATAATCCTGATGCCTCACAACATCTCCAAAGGAAAACCTGGAGGGACCAAGTCAACCTCAGAGACAACACTGAGGACAAACAGATTCGAATGGGATCCAAGTCTTAGAAACAACCCCAGGAAGTCAGCCAAAGGTCATGCCGACACTAAAGGCAACCCAGGAGGGGAAACACGATCATTTTACAACCTATAAGTTGATTCGGTCAAACTCAAGCCAAATTGATGCTACCAAGGTCAGAACAAAGTATAATGATGATCCTGAGTGCAAACAGCATAGGACAACTCAAAGAACAAACTGCGGGAAATCAATGACCTAGTTATGAACCCGTCTTTTTGGACCTGGAATTTTTTTTATCCCATATCATTGTGTCACTCTCGGCGAGGGCTTTCCAAAAAGGTATAGCACGCCTCAAACGGATGCTCCGATAAAAAGTTAGAAAGTTTCGAATCAGACCTCACGTTGTTCGGAGTGCACGTACTTTGAGATGACAGAACCAGCCACGGGGCCAACGCCACGTGGAGTCGCACCTCTACCTGTGGTAGCAGCAGGTAGAGTAGAGGATCCGTGGCCTATATGTCACTGTTGGAAAATTTAAGAAATACCGCGGGTCAATTTATAACCCGAGTTTCCTCAAATCGATCTTCCTAAGTTATCTCTACCCTTATTCTTTTTAATGCAAAAAAGGTTTTGAAGGGTTTTTTTAGGAAAGAGGCCAACATGTGTATATGTCGACGATTTGATTTGATTTAAATAGAGTCGCCAGTTGGTAGATTTGAAAATGGTTGTACCAACTCAACCAAATTTGATTTGAAAGAGGCCCAATTGCTGGACTCTGTCGAAACTTGATCTTTGAAATCGAAGTTTTGAGTTCGGGGGCTTGGTTAAGTGTGGGGAAGGTGTTAGGCACCCCACGACTCCCGTGTAAACACGGTACCGCAATCTTTTCAATATTTCCCTTACAACTGAAATGCGCGAGTGAATGCTATTTGAAAATTAGGCCTTTGGATTGATTGAAAGCTTTGACAAGCTTCGTTGAGCCTATATACGAAGGGTTTGATTTGATTTGAAAACTAGTCTTTGATTTGATTGGCAAAAGCATTTAATTTGATTTTGCAAAAGCTTTTGAATGGAATTGATAGTGACATTTTGAAAGCTGGTTTTATCAAACCCTTATGCTGACATAGGAATTGAAGCATATCGCTACTCTCAATTTTACCTTTATAGCCTTAAGGTTGCATGCAAGTGGTGATTTGTCGGACGCTGACACGACAATCCATATTTTCACTATGTGGAGACCTTAAATATGGATAACCATTTTAAGGTCTGTGCATGTACATTTTACAGAAAAAACTGGCAGGGTACATCTGTAAATTGGAGTTTGTCCATTGTGGGAATCAGATTCTGATTAGTTTGATCATGAATCCCATGATTCCTAGGCTCATATATGAGTGGCTAGAAAACTTGCACAGTTTGAATTTGTACAGAAACAGATAAATATCTCAAAATGGCCAGAACCAGGGATTCATTCAGTAAATCCCGGTCCGCACGGCCGAAGCGTCTCGTTTCCACTAGATAGCGATCTAAGGGACGCGAGGTTGCTTTTGAAGCTGAAACTATAAAAATAACTAGATTTAAAGAAATCTCAGCCATTATAGTTTCCAGGTTCTGTGGGGACCTGTTTGAACCGTTAAAAGCTAGAAATGGCGAGATTTGGATAAATCTAGTTCGCTTGCAGAAATGTCAGTGCAGATTCATATACAAATGAATGTTAAATGCAACAGTTGAATAAATTGAGCAAAGAAATATATATATATATATATATATATATAGTTAAATATATATAAAAGCTATAAAAAGGGCGATGGGTTTTCACTCGCAAGCCCAAACTGGAATTGAAATATATATATATATATATATATATTTATAAAATAGCTTTAAATAGCCACGAAATAATCCAGGTTATGACAGAAATGAAATATATATATAATACAATGAAAAGGGCGATGGGTTTTCACGTCGGTGCCCGTACTGGAATTGAAATTGACATAAAATAGTAATCCAGTGACTGGGGAGTGCACCCAGAATGGGAAAGTGTGCAAAAGCCGTAAAATGGCCACGAAGTAATCCAGGCTGGACTGAATATATATATATATAGGGAAAAATGTAAGTATACAGATGTGTAGTGCACAGTAGGCTATAGCGACGGTTTTCCAGGGCTATAGCGATAGTTTATCTGTCGCTATAAACAGAATATCTATGGCGATAGATAAACCATTGCTATAGCCCTAGAAAACCGTTGCTATAGCCTACTGTGTAACTACACAGCTGTGTAGCTACATATAGCCCATATATATATATATATTGACAAAAATGTAGTCAACCAGGACTGATATGAGTACCAATGATGGTGAAAGTCGCTTATATATACGTAAATATATATAAAAGCGGTAAACTACTACGGATTTGAAATACGGGCCTTGACAGAATTGAAATATTAGTACATTTACAGTTAAATATATACAAAAAAGGGCCAAACCCAGACTGGGAAGATAACCCAGTCTGGCGAAGTTGCCAAAAAGGTGTGTGCTAGTGCATTGAAGCTGCTGGAGCTGACGGATCGTCAATCCGAGTTGTAAAAATGCAAAAAACTGCGTTTATGTATAGAAATATACTAAATTTTGACGAAAACGGTCACGGAACTAAGTTCCGGGCATATTTGGAAGATGAAACTTTGTGTGCAAATGGAAAACAGTGCAAAGTAGTAGTACTGACTTTCTGCTCGTAAAAATACTTACAATGGGCTGCACTACAAGCTTTTTGCCAAATCGTAGGCTTTAAACGTCCAAATCTATCGGTGGTTTTTTGATATGTGGTAGTATATGGGTATATCTACATGTTGGAGTGAAAATATTTGGGTTTGGAAGAGGTGTAAAAGTCAGAAAATCAAACTGACAGGGCTTCGCTGCGTTTTCAATTTTTTTTAAAATGAACGGGGTGGGGGCACATTTATTTATAGGCCAGGGAGCCTCCACTCTACCCCGCTTAGTTGTCTCGAAGTACGTGCACTCTTAGTAATGCAATGTCCGGTCGGAATCTTTCTAACTTTTGATCGGAGCTTCCGTTTAAGGCGTGCGATACCTTTTCGGAAAGCTATCGCCGAGAGTGTCGCAATGACATGGGAAAAAACATTTTTTGGGTCTAGAAAGATAGGTTCATAACCATGTCTTTGATTTCCCGTAGTTTGTCCGTTGAGCTATCTTGCGTAGTTGCCACTCGGGATCCTCGTTAGGGTTTATTCTGACTTTGACGGCATCGATTTGGCTTGAGTTTGACCAAGTCGATTGAGAGTTGATGAAATAACCGTTGTACCCCTCTCGGGGCTGTATGTAGTGTCGGCATGGTCGCTAGTTGACTTCAGGGAGCTGATTCCAGGACTTGGATCCCAGTCGAGTCTTTTGACCTCAGGGTTGTCTCTGAGGCTGATGTGGTCATTCCAGGTTTTGCTCTGGAGTTGTTGTGATGCTTCAGGTTGATGTCTAAAGTTGACCTGACGTTCCAGGTTGAGACTGAGGATGACCTGTACTTCCCGGGTTGAGACCGGGGTTGAGTTTGACTTCCCGGGTTGCTGCTGGGGATGAACTGTGTTTCCTGGATTGAGACCAGAGATGGCTTGACATGTCCTCAGTTGATGTCAAGGTTTCCTTAACTTCCCAGATTGAGACCAGGGTTGACTTTACAGCCCCATATTGAGGCCGGGGTTGATTGGTACCTCCCGAGTTGCTGCTGGGGTTGAATTGACTTCCCGGGTTGAGAACAGGGTTAATTATGACTTCCCGAGTTGAGACTGGGGTTGCTTGATGATCCGATTGACTGTTGGAACTTGATTGATGGTCCGATTGACTGTCAGAGCTTGATTGATCGTCCGATTGACTGTTGGAGCTTGATTGTTGGTTCGATTGACTGTCGGAGCTTGATTGATGGTCCGATTTACTGTCGAAACTTGATTGATGGTCCGATTGACTGTCGAAACTTGATTGATGGTCCGATTAACTGTCGAAGCTTGATTACCAATATTGGGAATCAGATTTATGTTGAAGGACCGGCGTTGGATTGATTGACGGTTTTGCCCTCCTACCGGGTTGGTATTGGGGTAAGGAAAATTTTGAGTGTCTACAGATGCCCCTCTTTATCATGTCCATGTAACATGGTGGAATGGACAGGATAAAGATTAGTAGACACTGGAAATAAAGAGTGCTAGAGCCATTTTGAAGCTGGGCGTCTTTGAGTAGAATGGGGCTACTTTTGGCTGTGTGTGTTATCACTTTGATGGGGATGACGCTATCCGGTATAGCCATTGATGCTATCAGGAAGTTATCACGAGCCAATTTTATCATTCTCGGCAGTGGATGACATCATTCACGATAATTTGTTTGACTCTGATGAGTTTGTTGAAGATGATTTATCATAGATTTTCCCGTCTTGACCTGCTAGGAATGACGTCCTCTGCAATAGCTTCGTAGACTCTGAGGGTGTGAGCTATCACAGATTTTCCCGTCTTGATCTGCTGTGGATGACGTCCTCTGCGATAGCTTTGTAGGTAGTGAGGAAGTGGCTAAGATTGATACTACCTCAATGATCTTCTTTGAGGATGTATATAATAGATTCCATCATTTGTCCTTTGTGAAGATGGATTAGTATATGACTCTCAACCGTAGATCGTCTCCCGACATCTCATGGGACTAGTCTGAAGGTTGAAATTAACTTCGATCGGTACCCGAACTTTTCTAGGGTTGCACCAACGGCTGAGTTATCATCGGTCAGTACCTGATGCTTCACAGGACTGGAACTAACGATTGAGTTATCACCGGTCAGTACCCGATGCTTCGTTGGACTGTAACCAACGACTGAGTTGTCACCGGTTAGTACCCAATGCTTCGTTGGGGCTGAGCCAAGGACTGAGTTGTCACCGGTCAGTACCCTATGCTTGGCTGGAATGGAACCAACGGCTGAATTGTCACCGATCAGTACCCGATGCTTCGCTGGACTGGAACCAACGGCTGAGACTGCTTTGGTCTGTACCCGAACTTTGCTGGAGTTGAACCAACAGCTGAAATTGCTTCGGTCGGAACTCGAACTTCGCTGGGGCTGAGCCAACGGCTGAAACTGCTTCGATCAGAACCCGAACTTCGCTAGGGCTGAGCCAACGGCTGAAACTGCTTCGGTCAAAACCCGAACTTCGCTGGGGCTGAGCCAATGGCTAAAACTGCTTCTGTCGGAACCCGAACTTCGCTATGGCTGAGCCAACGATAAAAACTACTTCGGTTAAAACTCGAACCTCGCTGGGGCTGAGCTAATTTCTAAAACTTCTTTGGTCAGAACCCGAACTTCGCTGGGGCAGAGCCAACGACTGAAACTGCTTCGGTCAGAACCCAAACTTCATTGGGGCTGAGCCAACGGCTTGAAACTGCTTCGGTCAAAACCCAAAATTTGTTGGGGCTGAGCCAACGGCTGAAATTGCTTTGGTCGGAACCCGAACTTCGCTGGGGCTGAGCTAATGGCTGAAACTGCTTCAGTCAGAACCCAAACTTCGCTGGGGTTGAGCCAACGACTGAAACTGTTTCGGTCAAAACCCGAACTTTGCTGGGGCTGAGCCAATGGCTGAAACTGCTTCGGTCTGAACCCGAATATCGCTGCGGCTGAGCCAACGGCTAAAACTACTTCGGTCAGAACCCGAACTTCGCTGGGGCTGAGTCAACAGCTAAAACTATTTTGGTCAGAACCCGAACTTCGTTGGGGCTGAGCCAATGATTGAAACTGCTTCGGTCAGAACCCGAACTTTGCTAGGGCTGAGCTAACTGCTGAAACTGCTTCGGTCGGAACCCGAACTTCTTTGGGGCTGAGCCAACGACTAAAATTACTTCTGTTAAAACCCGAACTTTGCTAGGGCTGAGCCAATGGCTGAAACTTCTTCGGTCGAAACCCGAACTTCGCTGGGGCTGAGCCAACGACTGAAACTGCTTCGGTAAGAACACGAACTTAGCTGGGGCTAAGCCAACGGCTGAAACTGCTTTGGTCAAAACCCGAACTTCGCTGAGGCTGACCCAACGGCTGAAACTACTTCGCTCAGAACCTGAACTTCGCTGGGGCTGAGCCAACGGCTGAAACTGCTTTCGGTCAGAACCCAAACTTCGCTGGGGCTGAGCCAACGACTGAAACTGTTTCGGTCAAAACCCGAACTTTGCTGGGGCTGAGCCAATGGCTGAAACTGCTTCGGTCTGAACCCGAATATCGCTGCGGCTGAGCCAACGGCTAAAAATACTTCGGTCAGAACCCGAACTTCGTTGGGGCCGAGTCAACAGCTGAAACTATTTTGGTCAGAACCCGAACTTCGTTGGGGCTGAGCCAATGACTGAAACTGCTTCGGTCAGAACCCGAACTTTGCTAGGGCTGAGCTATCTGCTGAAACTGCTTCGGTCGGAACCCGAACTTCTCTGGGGCTGAGCTAACGACTAAAATTACTTCTGTCAAAACCCGAACTTTGGTAGGGCTGAGCCAATGGCTGAAACTTCTTCGGTCGAAACCCGAACTTCGCTGGGGCTGAGCCAACAACTGAAACTGCTTCGGTAAGAACCCTGAACTTTGCTGGGGCTAAGCCAACGGCTGAAACTGCTTCGGTCAAAACCCGAACTTCGCTGAGGCTGAACCAACGGCTGAAACTACTTCGGTCAGAACCTGAACTTCGATGGAACTGAGCCAACGGCTGAAACTGCTTTGGGAATGACAATTTTTGGCAGTTTTGCGCAATTTTTGCGCAGTTCTTTCGTAGTTTGATTTGTTGATCCACGGATATGGCTCTGGGATGAATGTTAAGGGTCTCTGTAGATTTTCCCTCTTCGTCAGGATTACACTGTGTAAACACAGGATTTCAGGACAAACCGCTCAATAGCGTAGCGATTTCTCTTCAGATTTGATTCGGCGGCCCGTTTAAACTCCATTTTGACTCGAACTGAACCGAGCCCGGGGCAGGTGGGACCCACCTGGGCTGCCGCAGGTGGAGGTGTGGCAGTCGTAGGCGGAGGTACGGCCACCTGGGCTACTTAATGTGTTGCTGGATTTTCATTTTGCAAGTTTCCTGTTTGAGAAGAGAAAAGATTTTCGATTTTTTTTTTCAGATCTAAGGAGTTCTAGAAGTCGGATGTTGAATCCGTCAGTTCTTACGCGTTCAGCGCAATGCAGGTAACGTTTTACATCTTTCTTTCAAAGTTTTTGACTGTTAAAAGCATGTGAACCGCCTAGGGTGCTTTTAAACATAATGTATGAAAAATGTATGTCTATATGACCTGTGAAAATTTTTCTGTCTACATATGTATGCATATTTTACTGTAATGCACATTTTGATGTAAGAAAATTTAGGTTCTAAGACGGTACTATTTTGAGCTTTTTGGTCAGTATAATCATCCTTTTTGAGGCTTAGCGAGCCTAGACTTTCAACTAAAAATGCCTATGGTATTTTGGAGACCATGTGAGGCTGGTTTTTGATTTGTTTTAGTAAATATGAACTGTTTCTATTTTTGGGTAGGTGTGCTACTGAATGGCCACCTAGGCATGCCTGTGTGCATGTGGACAGTCCATTTTACAAAGGAGACTCTGGCGAAACTTTTCCAAAATCTTAGGTTTTCAAAAGCATGCATTTTTGACTCTGTGTGGAGTTTTTTACTGACCCAATGCAGGTTTTGAGCTTCTAGGATTTTGAAAAAATGCAGTTTTGACTGTACAGGGTATTTTTAATGGACCCATGCATGTTTTAGGACTTAGATATGTATGCTGGATTGAGTAATTAATAAGCCACATGTTTTAAGCTTACCACACCCTATCTGAGGTGATTTAGAGTACTGGTGTATGCGATGGATTGATAGACTCGACAGCTCAACCGGGGTTTCATCAGGCGTTAGACGGAGGAGGGCTTCTGCCGTCCCACAGCCCGTCTAGCTAGGACGCCTCGTAGATTGGTAGAGAGCAGGATACGTCCAGCCTAGGATGAGCAGTCCATTGACATTGATGATGAGGAGGCTGCTTTTTTTGCTCTTGTTCAAGCTCAGGTTCCACGTACGGAGGTCCCGGGCATTGTTATGCAAACACAGGAGTTACTGGGCGACTTGAGTCGCCATCCTTCGAGATATCTTCAGGCCAACGAGGTGACTTGAAGTCTTTCTTCTCTTTGGACTCTTTTCCCATCTTCTGGCCATTCTCGGGGCACAGGTTTTTGACATGGGTTAATTTTTGATGCAGGTCCCTGGCATGACACAGCCCCGAGGGAACTGGTTTAGTGTGCACTCCATCTATCAGACTCTGCACGAGGATTACAGGGAGATCGTAGATGGCTGGGTATTTCAGGCTTTCTTCTCGATCCTGCCCCGCTATTTCCCTTGGGGGTATATGAGGGCTTTGTCTGAGCGCTGGTTCCACCAGACTCAGTCCCTTCATCTGCTTGATTGCGAGGTGATGATGACTCCTATGGACTGGAGATTTATCACCGGCATTGAGTTTGAGGGTGAGATAGTGCCTGTCGTGTCTGACAGTTTGCCCACTGCAGTTAGATCCCTGTTGGAAGTCCCTCAGTCGGCATTCAAGGGTCGGGCAGTCCAATATGGTCCCTTGAGTATAGATGCCCAGGACTGGACTTTGCAGTTGCCTCCGCTTGATAATCGAAGGGCTAAAGATCGCATTCCAAGGTGATTGTTTTTGTCGATCACCAGGGGTTATTTTGTAGCGAACAACTCATTGACTGTGTCCTTTTCTTTGACTAGCGCCACTCAGCATGTAGAGCGCCTTAGTGACTTTGATTGGGGCTCCTATACCTTTGCCTATTTTCTCCGGGGCATGAACCTACTTTCGGAGGGTGTGACGGAGGCTTGGTTAGGATTCCACCAATTTTTGCTGGTGAGTACATCTTTCTGTACCTTTTTGATTTCTACACTTATTTTTGGAAGTCTTGGTCACTGAGGACTTTTGATATTTACATGGATAGCTTTGGGCATTTGAAAGGCTTCTTTACCTACGGCCCATTTCAGCATTAGGTCTGGAGACCTATCCACATAGACGAAGATGGCATCACTCCATTTTAATGGAGGTCCCTATTGCTGAGGGATTCACTCATGCCCGTCTGCAGTTGGAGCTTTTGACGACGGGCTTAATCACCTGGACATCGTACACATCCGAGCACTTGACCGTTGGATTTGATGGAGGTTTCCCCGTTGGTCGGGAGTTTAATTTATTGACCTGCAGAGTCCCTATATTGATGGAGGGAGGCTGGGAGCTCTATCTTGGGGAGCGTCACAGGGGAGATCCGTATTCCCATTGCTCCTCCTGCTTGGCATCAATGGCCATTGCCCGTACCTTTAACAGACATCCCTTTGGGGGGTATAGACGGCTTTGATCTATCTGAGGGCCCATACAGCTAGGCAGCCATCTACAGTTGGTGGAATCCTCGCACTATTGGGGCTCAGACTCGTGCCACCCATTTTATGGCAGACATAGTATCGGGGTCCGTGAGGATGACGGACTGGATAGCTTATATTAGATAGCCTACTCATGTAGACCAGATAGCACATCTGACCAGCGAGTTAGACCAGGCTTGTTTCTTTATCAGGCACCTCGGGCGATATCCATCAGAGGCATCTTTATTTGACCCATCCAGCTCTGGAGCATACCCCTCTTTAGGTCCATTCAGTAGCAGTTATACAGGGGCAGATCCTCCCTTATACCGCCCAGATATGCCTGATCCCAGCAGCTTTGTGCATACAGTGGATCTAGATTAGGTCAATCGGTTTGATACCGAGGTTTTTGACTTCCTGTGATAGCTATGGCAACTATATTTTTTATTAGCCACTGTTTTAGCTATTCGGCGTCTGTGCCATCATTTTAATAGAACACTGTATTAGCTGGTTGGTGGTGCCCCATTTCCCTGTATTCTTCCTTTCACTTTGTACCAGGGATATAAGGATGATGTATGCAGTAGATAGCTTTGTGTAGATATTTCTGTCATCTTTATCTACTGCATCATGTTTATATCATTGTCATCATGTATGTATAATGTGTATGCATTCAGACTGCTACGATTTGACTTGACCTCTGGATGGTCTTGTGATATGATGCTACAAATGACGATGTCTGCAGTTAGCCGTATAGAGCATTTACCACGATCAGAGGTGGCTGCATCGTTGAGGTCATAGTACGATAGTCTACCCTTTCCAGCTAGGGGGATAGTTGACCAGATGCTGGGGCATTCGATGGCCCTTATAGATTTTAGGGTTCCAGATGGCTTTATTGATGGCATACTACCCTTATGGGTACCGGAGAAACAGGTATTCTGCATTGGGCAGTGTGAGCTTTCGCCTACTCTGGAGGAGTACTAGAGATTTACTGGCTTGGATTTAGAGTCACCGTGTACTCAGATGGCTATCAGTGATATACGGAGACCGTTTACTCAGCTGTTCAGTCTTCGACAGAGCATAGTTATGGATAAGATCGTTTTAGGGCATGCGATCTCCCTTGACTTCTTGATAGAGCGCTATGGTGAGCTTCATAGCTACAACCATCAAGTCGGGGATTTTATCATTTTTGTAGAGGATTGGCAGACAGCCAGGAAAGACATGATGCTGATGTGCATTGTGGCGTCTGTTTATATGCCATTGCGTTTAGATCACCTTGATGTTGGATTGGTTGTTATAGTCAGAGCCTATAGGCAGGGTAGTACCATTATCCCTATAATCTTGGCAGAGACACCGAGGTCGTTCACCTATTCCAGTACCCATCTAGCGGGGTTTTTCTGGGGTAGCTCGGTCATGCTGTATGTGTGGTTGATGTCACACATACGACCGATTGGATAATTTAGACCTCATGCCTATTGTTTTAGCCACGAGATATCCTCAGTTTACTCATTTTGTTCGCCTGATTGCGTCGACTCAGAGTCCTGGTTAGCATTTTTGTCGAATATTGAGCATCCGTTCGCAGTTTTGTTATGCTCAGGGATGGAGACCTCGTTCAGCTTCATTACTCATGCATCTGGCATGGATTATTTACCTTTGGCAGGATTAAGGGGTGTGACTACTTATCATCCCTTGGCAGTTATGGAGCAGTTTGACCAGTGGAAGAGTATGCACCATTTTGAGGATTCTGCTGATCAGATGATGTCGGCTTCATCTATGTCATCGGCCGACTTGGTTAGAGTTTATGAGTGTTGGACTCACAAGGAGAGGGATGAGTTCTCCAGTAGACACCCGGGTCATTCTTCGGAGTATTCTACATGGTTAGAGGCAGAGACCGCAGTCGCAGTAGCAGAGCTTCATTTACCTCTGCTTGCGGATTCTGACGAGGAGGAGCCCATGGAGGATCCCGATTCTCCTACTGAGGATGAGCTATTCACAGATTTGGTGGTAGCTTTAATTAGTGATCCCCCGGTTATTCCCACAGGGACAGATCCAGCTTTGTCAGATTCTCTATTCAGGATGACCTTTGAGAGAGATTCAACTAGAGCGCAGCTGTTGGCTGCCCTGTCTGGCAGGGATTTAGCTTTTGCTGAGAGAGATGGTCTCAGGACCGCCTTGGATACTGGATTGATTGAGTGGGAGGAGCTTCGCTCTGCTTTAGATACTGCCATTGTGGAGCGAGACGAGGTTTGCTCTGCCAGAGATGCAGCATATATTGAGATTGAGGAGACTTTAATTTCTCAGGATGCATCTTTTGCAGAGAGGGATGAGGCTATCACTTCTCGTGATTTCCACATTGCTGATAGCACTGCTCTATGATCTTACACCCATGGTTTTGTTACTGAGATGAGTGCTTATATTGATGACCACAGTGCCACCTTGCAGATGACTGTGGATGTTTTTAGCTGTATGGAGGCTGAGTGGACTACTCTTACAGATGCTCCTCCATCCTCAGAGAGAGATGCCATGCTGGCATTGCTGACCCGCTTGTCCTTGGGTCCATAGACTAGCTTTTATTTTACCTACACAGACTAGATCAGCCATTTTTGTCATGTACAGAGCACTATGTATATAAAGCAGTTTATATATCAGAGAAATATATTTTTGAGATACTTCCCTGCTTAGATATGTATTGTCATCGCTGAGTGATTACCACTTCCGTCATGACTCGCAGTTGTTGTTGCATTTTGAGCTTCTCTTTGATGGACTGACAGTTGAGGTGTCAAGGGAGTTCCTCAAATGGGTCTGGTAGCAAGACAGCTTGATAATATTTTAGTTTTTATTTATCTTCGGTGTCTTGGAACTAGTCTTCCATTTTTTTGTTTTTTCTTAAAGGTCAAACCGCGCCGTAGAGGGTTGCCTACGTACTCCTGGGTTGAGGGAGATCAAGTCATTCATAGTTCTCGCTTCTCTACTGAAGAGGTTTGCAAAGAGTGTATCTGGGGTTTGAATTTGGTTCGATGAGCTTTGGAATTTGATGCTGGGATTTGCAAGTTCTTTGGGTTTTTGCTTGGTTTGACCGCACCATAGATGGTTACCTACGTACTCCCGGGCTGAAAGAGATCAGGTTATTCGTAGTTCAAGTGCTTTTAGTGAAAAGCTGAACCTGATTCGATTTGTAGGACCCAGATGCAGGTATACATGTGCTTCAGACGTAGTACTTTTTCACGGTGTCTGAATTAATGAGTTGGGGAAATTCATTCCCGTCTATTTCTTGTAGCCTGATGGCTCCCCCTGTCATCACTTCATTGACAATGAAAGGGCCTTCCCAGTTTGGGGCAAATTTTCTTTTGGCTTCATCCTGATTGGCCAGGATTTTCTTTAGCACTAAATTATTTTCTTTGAATTGTCGGATTAGGACTTTCTTGTTGTAGGACCTGGCGATCCTTTGCTGGTATAACCATCCATGGAAAATAGATGTGGCCCTCTTTTCATCTATTAGGGACATTTGATGATATCGGTCTTGCAACCAACCATTGATCTTCGTCCATCTAAGCATCTATTAATACTCGTAAAGACTCCATCTCTACCTTTATTGGAAGGACTGCTTCCATGCCATAGACCAGTGAATAGGGGGTAGCCCAGCAGAGGTCCGCATTGACGTCCTATAGGCTAACAGGGTGAGAGGTAGTAGGTCAGGCCAGTCCTTGTGATTGGCGGACATTTTCTGCATGATCTTCTTGATGTTTTTTTGGCTGTTTTGACAGCTCCATTAATCTTAGGCCGATAGATGACGGAGTTGAGATGCTTGATGTGGAACTTGCCGCATAGTTCTACCATCATTTAATTGTTCAGGTTTTTGGCGTTGTCTAATACGATCACTTTCAGTTGTCTATATCGACAGGCGACATTGTTTCTGATGAAACTGATGATAACCTCTTTTGTGACTTTAGGAAAAGAGGCGGCTTCAACCCATTTGGTGAAGTAGTCGATCATGGTGAAGATGAACCGATGACCGTTGCTGGCTTTGTGTTCGACTGGACCTATCATGTCCATTCCCCACATAGAAAACGGCCATGGTGCACTCATGTTGTGCAACTCATTTGGAGGAGCGTTGATGGCATTTCTATGTGTTTGGCATTGAAAGCATCTCTTGACGTGATCATCGCAATCAGCTTTGAGCGAGATCTAGTAATGTCCTGTTTTGATTATCTTCTTGGCCAGTAGATGGCCGCTCATGTGTGGACCATAGACTCCGCCATGGACTTCATCCATTAGTCTTTGGGCTTGCTCCTGGTCGAGGCATCTTAACAGGCCTATTCCAGTATCCCTTTTATAAAGTGCATCTCCGCTCAGATAGAACTTCATGGCCAATCTGAAAATTCATTTCCGCTCTGATTGGCTTGCACCAGCTGGTGTAGATCCATCACGGAGATATTCCTTGATGTCTTGAAACCAAGGTTGCTTGACAGGAGGTATTTCGTCTGATACTTCTCTAATGTAATTCCTGTATGTTGGGGCTTTTTGATTTATAAACTGGATGTTGTGAAACCCGCTCCTGTTGGATATGCGGATTAATGAAGCCAACGTTGCCAGTGCATCAACAAAGTCATTTTGACCTCGAGGAATGTGGACAAAGGTTATTGCTTCAAACTCCTGGGACATTTTGAGGACCTACCGATGATATGGCAGCAGATGCAGTTCTTTTGTGAGATACTTGCCGATGGTTTGTCTGATGACCAACTCGAAATCTCCAAAGACCAATAAGTGTTTGATACCGATGGATTGGGCTAGTTTCAACCCCAGTATACAGCCTTTGTGCTCGGCCGTGTTGTTGGTGTTGCCAAATTGAAGTTTGGTAGCTACAGGATATTGATCACCTGTACCAGAGATAAGGGCTGCCCCAGCTCCGGAACCTTCCATGTTTACTGCTCCGTTGAAATACATTTTCCATGGTTGGACTGTATTCTCTGACTGGAGTTGTTGAATTGTCATAATCCCATCATCTGGGAAATATGTCTCCAGGGGCTCGAACCCTCCTGAAGGTGCTTCTGCTAGTTGATCTGCAATGCCTTGGCCTTTGATAGACTTCTGAGTCACGTAGACAATGTCGAACTGCTCTAGAATCAACTGCCATTTGGACAGTCGACAATTTAACATTGGTTTGCTAAAGACGTATTTGAGTGGATCCATGTGGGATATGAGATACGTCGTGTGCCCATGCAAGTAGTGTTGCAACCTCATGGCGGCCCATGCTAATACACAACATGTCTTCTCGATCAGGGTGTATTTTTGTCCTCCGCTACTGAATCTTTTAATAATGTAGTAGATAGCTCTTTCTTCGCTAATATCATCCTTCTGTCCTAGCATACAGCCCATGGCATTGGCATTGACGGATAGGTACATGAATAAGGGGACTCCATCCCTTGGAGGTACCAAAATAGGTGCTTTGACAAGCTACTTTTTGATGGCAATGAAGGCTTGTTGACAATCCTAATTCCATTTGATGGAGGAATTCTTCCTTAACAGCTTGAAGATGGGCTCACAGGTTGTTGTGAGCTGTGAAATGAATCGACTTATGAAGTGGATCCTTTCTAGGAATCCTCGTATCTCATTCTCTATACGAGGCACGGGCATTTTAGAAATGGCTTTGATCGTGGCAGGGTCTAACTTAATGCCCCGATTGCTCCTATAGGAATCCTAGCAGTTTGCCTGCCTTGACGCCAAAAGCGCATTTAGCGGGATTTAGCTTGAGGTAGTACTTGTGTAACCTGTTGAACTGCTTCCTGAGATGGTTTATATTGATCATCCTCCCTCCGGGACTTGATGATGATGTCGTCAACATAGACTTCTATTTCTTTGTGCATCATGTCATGAAAGAGGGCCATCATGGCTCGCTGATACGTTGCTCCGGCATTGATGAAGTCGAAGGATAGACGTCAGGTAGCAAAATGTTCCCCAGGGAGTGATAAAAGCTGTTCTCTACCGGTCTTCTTCAGCAACCATGATTTGATGGTAACCAGCAAAGCAGTCTACGAAGGAATACATGCCGTACTGCGCAGTATTGTCAATTAGGATGTGGATAAAAGGTACCGAGAAATTGTCCTTGAGGCAGGCTTTGTTTAGATCCCGGTAATCCACGCAGACTCGTACCTTCCCTCCTGGTTTAGGCACGGGGACTATGTTTGATAGCCATTCGGGATATGTTGATACCATGATGATCCTGGCTTTGAATTATTTAACGATTTCTTCTTTGACTTTGAGACTCCACTCAGGTTTCAATTGTCCGAGCTTTTGTTTAACTGGTTTGAACCCTTCTTTGATGGGCATCTGATGGATGACAATGTCTATGGAGAGATCGATCATGTCTTCATGTGACCATGCAAATACATCCAGGTACTGTGTTAGGAGTTCGATCAGGTTGGCTTTTTGATCTGAGGTGAGGTCTAAACTATTTGGATTTCTTTGATGGTTTCGAAGGTTCCTATGTTGAAGGTGGAGGTTTGGTCAAGGTTCGGGTTGGGTTTGTCTTTGACCCATTCCTTGATCTCCTCTGGCACCCCATAGTCATCTTCCTAATCTTGATCAAGATCCGTCAAGTCGAAGCTCAATCTTGCGTCATGGTGGGAGTTATGTTGACAGGTTGGCATCTCATTAGCAGAGACACAAATATCCAATGCTTGTCCTGAAAACAAAAATGCTTTCATTAATATATACAACTGCTTAAATACACATAGCATTTATAAAGCATAACAAAAGTTACTGCTTCAGCTGTGTAATTAAAAGTAAGCAGTAAATGAAAGCATGATTAAGGGCAGATTGACTGTCTGCCCCTTTACCCTTTTCGACTGAGGCAAGGGACACTGCTTCCAATTATCCAGGGTTAGATCCTCATAGATAGGGAGGATGCTGGAAATGTGCTCGTCCGTCTCATCTTGATTGACAACTGAGACATCCTTTAGGATATGGCCGAGGCTTTTCTAGGTATTGTTCCTCTATTTGCTGCGAGGAAAGTGAGCACGATCCTCGTCATCACTATCTGAGATTTCAGTCATTCATCCCCTTATAGTTGATAATGACTTTTATGTTAGCTGAATGGGTCTCGTCCTTCGTACAGGATCTTTTCTTTTCCCTTTTTGCTATCTGCCTCAGGCTTGAGGGCTTTCTTTTCATGGACAGGTATGATTAAAGGAAATAGCATGGCTGATGCCCCCGTAGAGATCTTCCTCGTAGGTTTCACCCATCCGGCATTTATGAGGTTTGGGAGCAAAATTGTGGAGGCTTGAGCCTTGGGATGTTTGTGTGGATTCCGATGGTTTGACCCGGATGAAAATCCCAATCCTGCTCTTCCCATCTGACTTGGGATTGGGATTGGCATCTTAATGTCGTGCTTATTTTTTCCTAACCCTTCTCTAGGCTGGAAACCCGCAGCTACTATTTCTTGACTCACTGTCATTACTTCAGTGGAAATTATAGGCTTCTGGGCTGGTGCCCCAATCGGTAGATATTGAATATCGCTCACCTCGATATCTTGAAAACTTACAGGCTCAACCCCGGCGTCCAGGCTTATCACTGGCATGTCCCCATATATGTGGGTAGGGTATTCCGGTTCAGCATTCACTGTGATGAGGCTGCCGTTGATAATGTACTTGAGTTGCTGATGGAGGGTGGATGGAACAGCCCCGACCATATGGATTCATGGCCTTTCCAACAACAAGTTGTATCCAGTGGCTATGTTGAGCACCTGGAAAGATATGTAGAAGGTGTGTGGACTAATTTGTAAAGGAAGCTCGATTTCCACCATAGCCTGGCGACGAGATCCATCGAAAGCCCGGATAACCATGTGACTGGCTTTGATCCAGTTTGGATTGATCTTCATCCTTTCCAACGTGTCGTATGGACAAATGTTGAGGGAAGATCCTCCATCAATAAGCACTCCTCCTATCACGTATTCGGAGGACATAACGGCTATATGCAGGGACTTGTGGTGGCCCCTTCCCTCAGCCGGGATATCATCAGTCTGTGAAGGAAATCACATTATTATTGAAAATGTGTTCTATCACGTGACGGAATTTCTCTGTGTCTACCGTGTATGGCAGATGAGCTTCTTCTAGTACCTTCACTAGGATGTTACGGTGATCCTCTGATGATAGGACCAAGTCTAGGATGGATATTTGCTTGGGTGCGTCTTTCAAGCTTTGCACTATCTTGATTTCATTGTGTCCCATCTTTTTGAGGAACTCTTTTATCTTTTCTGGAGCCACCCTTTCTTTTTCTTTGGTAACTGGTTTAATCACCCGCTGAGGCAGGTACAATGGATTAACCTTTGACAGGATGGAAATGTTATTTGAAGTAGAGCTTCAAATGTCCCCGTAGTTCCATGGGACCTTCTTCAGACTGAGGATTGGATACTGAGGCCTGAAGGGAAAAATTAGAGGCTGAGGTATATCCACCTTCACAGGATTTTGAAATTCCTGGACCCCTTTACCTGTCAGTACCAGGGGTGTGATGATTGATTCTTTATCGCAGGATATGACAGCCACTGTGTCCTGATACCATGCATCGGGGATCCAGAGGCTATCTTTATCTGTCATGTCGAGGATTTGATCTCCTCTGATTAGGTCACCTTTCTCAATCAGGTCTTGAATTAGGTTACGAAGTGCCCAGCATTCTTCTGTATCATGGCCGGGAGAGTTGGAATGGTACTGACATATTTGGTCAGGTTTGAATTTTCTGGATTGAGGGTTCAGCGGAGGTAACAAGTTTTCAACCATTCCCTCGTTGATCATCATTTACAGGATTTCTTCCATTGACTTGTTCAAATTGGTGAAATTCCTTTGAAATAGGAACTTCCTACCTGCTTGGACACTTGCTTCTTCGATCCCCTTGTCAGTCCAGGGTGTAAGCTCACAAGTCCAACTATGATCTTGATAGAATTAACTTCGGCTGGAGGAAAGCGACTGCTAATAAATTGATGGATTTGCTTCAACATCTTTCTGGTGAGTTGATGTTGGTAGACGACCAGTTCAGCCAACTGCTCGATTTGTTCCTTGATAGACTTTATTTCTTGCTCTATCAGAAATTATTTTTCAAAAGCTTCCCAACTCATTGGGCTGATGTTGGATTGAGTTGATTCTTCAACATAGCGGAGGTATTTGGATCCTTCTCCACTTAAAGTGTTGATCATTTTGACATCCTCCTCCTTGTTCTGTGGGAGAGGGTTATCTTGGACATGCGGTTGATCGAGATTTGTGACCATAATTTCTCCATTATCAATCAAATCTTGGATTTTGTGCTTGAGGGACCAACAATCTTGGGTGTCATGGCCCGATGATCCAGAATGATAAGCACATTTCTTACTAGGGTCGAAGTTCCTTGCATTAGTGTTAGTTGGTGGAAGGAGTTGGCCAATCTTATTCTGAGCTGTCAGAAGTTTGAAGACGTTCTCGAGTGAATCCCCTAGTGGGGTGAAAGTCCTTCTGCGTCTGACCTCCATGTTTTTCTGGAATTAAGGATTTGAAGGTTGTGTTACAGCTTGGAAAGGGGTATAGTTCCTCCTTTGAATGGGTGTATTGTTTGAATTACCGCTTGAATTTTGTCGTTGTAGCACTAAGGAAACTTCTTCATCTTTCTTTTTGTGGACCCTTTGGGGATTACTCCCATAATTTTTGGATTGGATATGTTTAGCAACAGCTTCGAGTGCCGTTAGGTCTTTTATTTTCCCGGACTTGAGTCCCATTTCGGCCATTTTGCCGTGTTTGATCATTTCAGAGAAAGGTTTTCCTATGCCTGCTAGGACCCTTTCATAATAAGGAGCTTCTTGAATATCGATGAAAGTCATGACTATTTCAAATTATGTCATAGCGGGGTGACTTGTGCTGCGACCCGTCTCTATCGCTGGGCATATTCTCTGAATGATTTAGTGTTTTTCTTCTTGATTTTGGTAATTTGATACCGATTTGGAGCTAGTTGAGATTGGAAACTGTACTGGCTGAGGAAGGCATGGGCTAATTCTTCCCAACTGTGGATTTTGGAGTTGTCCAGACGGGCAAACCAAGCTCTGGCTTCTCCAGTTAAACTCTTTTGAAATAGCTGCATTCGAAGTTTCTCGTCCTCAGCATAGGATCCCAGTTCTCCGATGAAATCTTTCAGGTTTATGTATGGATCTCCCAACCCATCATATTTCTCGAACTCAAGAGTTCTGAATTTCTCAGGATAACGAGCCCTGGGGAATATACAGAGGTCAGAATAATTCACACTGCCAAATGCCCCAATCCCTTTAATAGACCGGAGAGTTTCTTCCATTTGTTGCATTTTCTTGAGAATGTCACCAGCTTCCTGTTCTTTGCTTAGGATGGTGATTTCGGGAGTTTTGTTGATTGGGTCCTAGTTTTCTGGTCCATGAATATGAGTTTTGGCCTTTTTTGTATCTTGACTGCCAGCACCACTACCAGATGCTTCTGGTTCTGGATGAGTTTGAGATTGTTTTTCTTTGAAGGCATTGCTTTGCTCTAGAAGGAAACCGGCTAGCTCGGCTATCTGATTTTTCAATCCTTCGAATTCTTCCCTAAATACAGGGGTGGATTCTGGTGGAGCACTTGAAGCCATGTCTGTAGATGGACTGGGTGCTTTTCTGGCCTTTGATCTAGTGATAGGACCAATTTTTCCCTACCTACAACAAAACGTAGGAGTGTCAGTTCCCTGTGGTAGGTAATGACTGGATGCATTTATGATGTGTGTTTTTTAAGTTTATCCTGCAAAATCGAGGTTAGTTGTTTTGATGGCAGGATGACAGGATATTTGACAGGAAAGTAAATCTTTCATGGAATTGAAAGAGGAAGGTATGAAGAAGCATCCCGACGGATTCGGTTGATCAGAAGCTGACCTATCCTAGGTTACTCTCGCGGCTTTTGTTTCGGCAAGAAGGTTCCCAGATCATCGCAATCTACTAGAAGGGAAGTTAATCCGATCGTTCAACTGGAGCGAATCTGGGTGGTGCATTTTCAGGAGGCAGCCCCAGGAGACTTAGACGTCCCCAGAGTCCTTACTTATCACCGACCGGGTTAGCCTCCTTGTGGAGGGACTCACAACATACATTCACACACATCGGCCTTACCGCTTATGCATGCAATGACAGGTTTGTACGAAGTACTAATATGGGAGCGAAGCACTAAAGCATTCATTCTCATTCATTTAATGTAAAGGCATAGCATTCATACATTCAATGAAAGACGCAACATTCACTCATCCATTGACTGTGGAGACGCAGGATTTCACGCATTCAATAGTTTTGAAAGGGAAATGTTTTGAAAAGATTAAAAGCGGCCTAAGCCCTCTACTGATCCCCAGCAAAGTTGCCACCTGTCGACGTTGGAAAATTTAAGAAATACCGCGGGTCGGTTTATAACCCGTGTTTCCTCAAATCGATCTTCCTAAGTTATCTCTACCCTTATTCTTTTTATTGTAAAAAAGATTTTGAAGGGTTTTTTAGGAAAGAGGCCAACATGTGTATATGTCGATGATTTGATTTGATTTAAACAGAGTCGCCAGTTGGTAGATTTTAAAATGGTTGTACCAACTCAACCAAATTTGATTTGAAAGAGGCCCAATTGCTGGACACTGTCGAAACTTGATCTTTGAAATTGGAGTTTTGAGTTTGGGGGCTTGGTTAAGTGTGGGGAAGATGTTAGGCACCCCACGACTCCCGTGTAAACACGGTACCGCAATCTTTTCAATGTTTCCCTTAAAACTGAAATGCATGAGTAAATGCTGTTTGAAAATTGGGCCTTTGGATTGATTGAAATCTTTGAAAGGCTTCGTTGAGCCTATATACGAAGGGTTTGATTTGATTTGAAAATCAGTCTTTGATTTGATTGGCAAAAGCATTTAATTTGATTTTGCAAAAACTTTTGAATGGAATTGACAATGACATTTTAAAAGCTGGTTTTATCAAACCCTTATGATGACATCAGAATTGAAGCATATCTCTACTCTCAATTTTACCTTTATAGCTTTAAGGCTGCATGAAAGTGGTGACTTATCGGGCTGCGAAGCATCCTTGACCACAGAAATATAAAGTGCCGGTCTCCTCGTGGGTATGAAAACCATCGAAGGGACGCTGACACGATAATCCATATTTTCACTATGTTGAGACCTTAAATATGGATAACCGTTTTAAGGTCTGTGCATGTACATTTTATAGAAAAAACTGGCAGGGTACATCTGTAAATCGGAGTTTGTCCATTGTGGCAATCAGATTCTGATCAGTTTGATCATGAATCCCACGATTCCTAGGCTCACATATGAGTGGCTAGAAAACCTGCACAGTTCGAATTTCTATAGAAACAGATAAATATCCCAAAATGGCCAGAACCATGGATTCGTTCCCACTGGATTGCGATCTAAGGGATGCAAGGTTGCTTATGAAGCTGAAACTATAAAAATAACTAGATTTAAAGAAATCTCAGCCATTATAGCTTCCAAGTTCTGTCGGGACCTGTTTGAACCGTTGAAAGCTAGAAATGGCGAGATTTGGATAAATCTAGTTCGCCTGCAGAAATGTCAGTGCAAATTCATATACAAATGAATGTTAAATGCAACAGTTGAATAAATTAAGCAAAGCAATATATATATATATATATATATATATATAAATATATATAAAATCTATAAAAAGGGCGATGGGTTTTCACTCGCAAGCCCGGTCTAGAATTGAAATATATATATTTATAAAATAACTGTAAATAGCCACGAAATAATTCAGGCTGTGACAGAAATGAAATTTATATAATACAATGAAAAGGGAGATGGGTTTTCTCTATGGTGCCCGTACTGGAATTGAAATTGACATAAATTATTCATCTAGTGACTGGGGAGAGCACCAAGTATGGGGAAGTGTACAAAAGCAGTAAAATGGCTATGAAGAAATTCAGGCTGGACTGAATATATATATATATATATATATATATATATATATATTGGTAGAAATATAGTCAACCAGGACTGATATGAGTACCAGTTATGGTGAAAGTTGCTTATATATGTGTAAATATATATCAAAGCGGTAAACTACCTCGGATTTGAAATCCGGGCTTGACAGAATTGAAATTCGTACATTTGCAGTTAAATATATACAAAAAAGGGCCAAACCCGGACTTGGAAGATAACCCAGTTCGGCGAAGTTGCCAAATAGGTGTGTGCTAGTGCATTGAAGCTGCTGGAGCTGACAGATCGTCAATCCGAGTTGTAAAAATGCAAAAAACTGCGTTTATGTACAAAAATGTACCAAATTTTGATGAAAACGGCCACAGAACTAAGTTTCGGGCATATTTAGAAGATGAAACTTCGTGTGCAAGTGGAAAACAGTGCAAAGTAGTAGTATTGACTTTCTGATCGTAAAAATACTTACAATGAGCTGCACTACAAGCATTTTGCCGAATCGTAGGCTTTAAACATCCAAATCTACTGGTGGTTTTTTGATATGTGGTAGTATATGGGTATATCTACGTGTTGGAGTGAAAATATTTGGGTTTGAAAGAGGTGTAAAAGTCAAAAAATCAAACTGACAGGGCTTCGCTGCGTTTCTGAATTTTTTTTGAAATGAACGGGGGGGCACATTTATTTATGAGCCACGGATCCTCCACTCTTCCTGCGGTAGCCGCAGGTAGAGCTGCGGCTTCCCTAGGTGGGGCCCACGTGCCCAGCTTGGTCGTCTCGAATTACTTGCACTCCGAGCAATGCGATGTCCGATCGAAATCTTTCTAACTTTTGATCGGAGCTTTCGTTTGAGGCATGCGATACCTTTTTGGAAAGCTCTCGCCGAGAGTGTCGCAATGACATGGGAAAAAACATTTTTCGGGTCCAGGAAGACGGGTTCATAACCAGGTCTTTGATTCCCGGCAGATTATCCGTTGCGCTGTCTTACGTAGTTGCCATTCGGGATCGTCGTTAGGGTTTATTTTGACTTTGACGGCATCGATTTGGCTTGAGTTTGACCAAGTCAATTGACAATTGATGAAATGACCATTGTACCCCTCCCGGGGCTGCCTGTAGCGTCGGCATGGTCGCTGGTTGACTTATTGGAGCTGATTCTAAGACTTGGATCCCAGTCGAGTCTTTTGACCTCACGGTTGTCTCTGAGGCTAACTGGTCATTCCAGGTTTTGCTCTTGAGTTGTTGTAATGCTTCAGGTTGACGTCTGAAGTTGACCTGACGTCCCGGGTTGAGACCGGGGTTGAGTTTGACTTCCCGGGTTGCTGCCGGGGATGAACTGTGTTTCTCAGATTGAGATCGGAGATGGCTTGACATATCCTCGATTGATGTCGAGGTTGCCTTGACTTCCTGGATTGAGACCAGGGTTGACTTTATAGCTCGATATTGAGGTCGGGGTTAATTGGTACCTCCCGGGTTGCTGCCGTGGTTGAATTGACTTTCCGGGTTGAGACCAGGGTTGGTTTTGACTTCTCGGGTTAAGACCGGGTTGAGCTTGATGATCCGATTGACTGTCAGAACTTGATTGATGGTCCAATTGACTGTCGGAGCTTAATTGATGGTTTGATTGACTGTCGGAGCTTTTTTGATGGTCCAATTGACTGTCGGAGCTTGATTGATGGTCCGATTGACTGTCAAAACTTGATTGATTGTTCGATTGACTGTTGAAACTTGATTGATGGTCCGATCGACTATCGAAACTTGATTACCTATATTGGGAATCAGATTTAGGTTGAAGGATTGGCGTTGGATTGATTGACGATTTTGCCCTCCTATCGGGTTGGTATTGGGGCAAGGAAAATTTTGAGTGTCTACACTATATATAGAGGTGCACCCCCCTCTCTTTTCAAGAATTCAAAAATGCTCCGAACCCCTGCCCGTTTGGTTTTCTGTCTATTTTCTTATCTTCCAAATTCAAAATTTTTCACTTTAACACGTAGATATACTCACATACTACCACATATCAAAAAATAGCTGGTAAATTCGAACGTTTAAAGCCTATAATTTGGCAAAAAGCCCATGTAGCAGTCCATTGTTAGTATTTTTACGATCAACAAGTCAATACTACATCTTTGCACTTTTATACACTTGCATATCACGTTTTGTTTTCTAAATATGTCCGAAACTCAGTTCTGTGGCCGTTTTTATTAACGTTTAGTCCATTTTTGTATATAAACGCATTTTCTGGCATTTTTACAACTCGGATTGACGATCCGTCGCTTCAAACAACTTTTATATACCTACATCTTTTTTACTAGCAACTTCGCCGGACTGGGTTATCTTCCCAGTCAGGGTTTGGTTTTATTTTTTATATATTTAACTATATGTATACTAACTTTTCAATTCTGTCAAGCCCAGATGTTAAATCCGCGGTAGTTTACTACTTTTATATATAAATATGCATATATAAGCAGCCTTCACCATACTGGGTTATCTTCCCAGTCTTGGTTGACTACTTTTCTGTCTATATATATATATATATATTTATATTCCAGTTCGGCCTGAATCATTCTGTCACCTTTTTATAGCTTTTATATATATTTATGCATATATAAGAAACATTCACCATACTGGGTTATCTTCCCAATCTTAGTTGACTACGTTTCTGTCCATATATATATATATATATATATATATATATATATATATATATATATATATATATATATATATATATATATATATATATATATATTTACATTCCAGTTCGGCCTGGATCATTCTGTGGCCTTTTTACTATTTTTGGCCCTCTTCACCATTGCTGGGTTATCTTCGCAGTCCTAGTTTGACTATTTTTCTATCTAAGTATATATTTCAATTCTAATCTGGGCCTCAAAGTGAAAACCCATCGCCCTTTACTGTTTTATATATATATATATATATATATATATATATATATATATATATATATATATATTTCAATTATGTCCAGCCTGGATCATTCCGTGGCTTTTATACAACTTTTATAAATATATTTATATATATATTTCAATTCCAATTCGGGCACTGGTGTGAAAATCCATCTACCTTTACAGCTTTTGTATATATATATATATATATATATATATATATATATATTTATATATTGCTTTGCTCAATTTTATTAAAATGTTGCTTTAAATATTCATTTTATATGAATCGACATTGATATATCTGCGGGTGAACTAGATTTATTTAAATCTCGCCAACTCTAGCTTACAAACGGTTCAGAATAGGTACAGACAGAACCAGGAAGCTAGAATGGCTGAGAATTATTTAAATCTAGCATTTTTCTAGTTTCAGTTATAAAAGCAACCTCACGACCCTTAGATCGCTATCTAGTGGGAACGAGATGCTTTGGCCAGGTGCGAACCAGGATTTACTGATGAATCCTTTGTTCTGGCGACATTTGGATATATTTCTGTACAAATTTTAACTGTGCAGGTTTATTGGCCTCCCTATATAAGCCTAGTAATCGTGGGATTTATGATCAAACTGATCAGAATCTGATTCCCACGATGGACAAACTCCCCTTTACAAATGTACCCTTCCAATTTTTTTATAAAAATGTACATCCAAAATACCTTAAAATGGTTATCCAGATTTAAGGTCTTAACAGAGTGAAAATATGATTTGTCGTGTCAGAGTCCCTCCGATGGCTATCATACCCATGAGGAGACCGACACTCATATATATAATTGTGGTGGAGGATGCTTTGTAGCCCGACAATCACCATTCAAACTGAGCCTTAAGGCTGAAAAGATAAAACAAAAGTATCGATATGCTTCAATTCCTATATTAGCGTAAAGGTTTGAAGACCTGCTTTCAAAACATCATTTCAATAATCTTATCAAAAAAGAAAAGCTTTTGCAAATCGAATAAACCACTTTTGCAAATCAAATCAAAGACTTTTTGCAAATCAAATCAAACCCTTCGTATATAGGTTCAACGATGCATAAACATACTTTCAATCAAACATAGGCCCAATTTTCAACCAGCATTCACATAAACACATTGCAGATTTAAAATGGAATAATGAAAAGATGTGGTACCGTGTTTACACAGGAGTTGTGGGGTGCCTAACACCTTCCCCACACTTAACCAAGCCCCTGAACTCAAACTTTGTTTAGAAAGATCAAATTTCGACAGTGTCCAGCAGTTGGGCCTCTTTTCAAACAATACTCGATTGAGTTGGTACAACTATTTCAAAACTACCAACTGGAGACTCTGTAAACGTTCAAATCGTTAACATGATACATTTTTGCCTTTTCCTAAAAAACCCGTCAAAACCTTTTTGCAATAAAAAGAATAAGGGTAGACATAACTTAGGAAGAGAGAAAGATCCGGGTTGTGACCCGACCCGCGGATTTTTTCCAGACATCGACAGGTGGCGACTCTGCTGAGGATCGTAGAGGGCTTAGGCTGCTTTCAAATCTTTTCAAAAATTTCCCTTTCACATCTGCGTATGTGTGAATGCTGCGTCTTTATAATAAATGAATGCGTGAATGCTGTGTCTTTACATTGAATGAATGTGAATGAATGCTTCCCTAATTTTTAGTGCTTCACACCTATAATAGTGCTTCGCACCAATGTCATCATATGCATAACGGTGAGACACGATGTATGTGATTGTATGTTGTGTGATTCCTCCTTCGGGAGGCAAAACCCATCGATGATAAGTAATGTCTCTGTTTAATGGCTAAGTCTCTAGGGCTCATGAAAATGCACCACCCAGATTCGCTCCAGTTGAAAGATCAAATTAATTTCCCCTCTAGTAGATTGCGATGGTCTGGGGACCTTCATGCCAAAAAAACCGCGAGAATAGCCTAAAATAGGTCAGCCTCTGATTAACTAAATCTGATGGGAAGCTTCTTCATGCCTTCCTCTTTCAATACAATGTCAAGTTTTCAATTCCAAATGCAAAGGAGCAAGATGTAAATATCATAAATTTACATTCCTTGTCATATACACCATGTCATGTTATCATGTCATCGAAACAACTAACCTCTATTTTGCAGGATAAGATTAAAAAAGCACAAAAAACACATCATGGCATGCATCCTAGCCCTACTTATCTCAGGAAATTGACACGCCTACGTTTTGTTGTAGGTGAAAAAATTGGTCCTGTCACTAGATCTAAGTCTAAGAAAGAAATAAGTCCATCCACGGACATGACTTCAAGTGCTCAGCCAGAATCCACCCATGTCTCTAGGGAAGAGTTTGAAGGAATGAAGAATCAGATAGCCGAATTAGCTAGTTTCCTGAGAGCAAAGCAAAGCTCTTAAAGGGAAGCAAGCCCAAGCACATACAGAACCGGGACCACCTGGTGGTAGTGGTGGCAGTCAAGAAACCAAAAAAATTGAGACTCAGATTCCTGGACCACAAAACTAGGACACAACCAACAAAACCCCTGAAATTACCGTCCTTAGCAAATAACAGGAAGCTGGTGACATTCTGAAGAAAGTACAACAGATGGACGAAACCATCCGGTCTATCCAAGGGACTGGGCCCTTTGGTAGTGTCAGTTATTCAGACCTCTGTATTTTCCTTGGGGCTCGTTATCCCAAAAAATTTAGAACCACCGATTTGAAATACGATGGATTGGGAGACCCTTATACCCACTTGAAAGTATTCATTGGAGAACTAGAATCCTATGCAGAGAAAGAGAAGCTTCGAATGCAATTATTTTAGAATAGTCTAACCGGAGAGGCTAGAGCCTGGTATGCCCGTCTAGACAACTCCAAGATTCACAGTTGGGAAGAACTAGCACATGCCTTCCTCAGCCAATATAGGTTCCAATCTCAGCTAGCTCCGGACAGATACCAGATAACCAAAATCAAGAAACAGAGTACTGAGTCATTCAGAGAATATGCCCAACGCTGGAGGCGAGTTGCAGCACAAGTCACCCCATCTATGAATGAGTCTGAGATAGTCATGACTTTCATCGACATCTAAGAAGCTCCATATTATGAGAGGGTCCTAGCAGGTATAGGAAAACCATTCTCTAAAATGATCAAGCATGGCGAAATGGCAGAAATGGGGCTCAAGTCCGGGAAGATAAAGGATCTAACCGCTCTCGAAGCTGCTGCCGAGCATATCCAGTCCAGAAATTATAGGAGTAATCTATAGAGGGTGGCACAAAAAGAAAGATGAAGAAGTGTCCTTAGTGTTACAAGGACAGAATCAAAAAGGCGAGTCAAATAGTATGCCCATTCAAAGGAGGAACTACACCCCTTTCCAAGTTCGTGCACAGCCTTCCAACCCTCCATTTTAGAAAAATATGGAGGTCAGGCGTCAAAGAACTTTCACCCTGTTAGGGGATTCACTCGAGAACGTGCTGAAATTGTTAACTACACAGAAGAAGATTGTCCAACTCCTTCCACCGTCCAACACCGGTGGACAGAATTTCTACCCAAGAAAGAAGTGTGCTTACCATTTCGGATCCCCGGGCCATGATACCCAAGACTGTTGGTCTCTCAAGCACAAAATCCAAGACTTGATTGACAATGGAGAGATTGTGGTGACCAAACCAGAACAACCACATGTACAAGACAATCCCCTCTCGTAGCACAAAGAGGAGAGTGTCAACATGATCAGTACAAAAAATGGAGGGGAATCCAAGTACCTCCGTCATATGGGAGAGTCAATTCCATCTAGTAGCAACAACCAAGACAGTTGGGAAGTTTTAGAAAGGCGATTCCTGATAGAGCAAGAGATTAAGTCTATCAAGGAACAGATCGAACAGTTAGAGAGCTGGTTATATACCAACATCAAATTACTAGGCAGCTGATAAACCAGACTAACCAGTCTGATGCAAGTCCTCCCACACCGGAGATCAGTCCCATTCCCATGGGGGATCATTACCAGCCTCATGAGCATGAACCCTGGGCCGACAAGATGGCCAAAGATGAGAATTACCAAGATAGCAGGAAATTCTTATTTCAAAGGAATTTCACTAACCTGAACCAGCCAATGGAAGAAATCCTCCAGATGTTAATTAACGAGGGAATGGTTGCAGATTTATTACCTCCATTAAACCCGCGATCCAGGAAATTCAAGCCTGACCAAATCTGTCAGTACCACTCCAATTCACCCGACCATGATACTGAAGATTGTTGGGCACTTCGTAACTTGATTCAGAATATAATTGAAAGTGGTGAATTGATAAGAGTGAATCGGGATTATGGCCTTCCAGATGAAGACAATCTCTTTATCCCTACTGCATGGAATCAGGATATAGTGGTTGTGGTTTCCTCTGATAAGGAGCCATCCCTCACACCCTTAGTACTGCTAGGGAAAGGGGTCCAAGAAATACAAAATCATGTAAAGGTGGCCGCACTCGAGCCTTTAATATTGCCTTTCAGACCTCAGTATCCAGTTATCAGTCTGACGAGGGTCCCATGGAACTACGGGAATAACGAAGGTTCAACTTCAAACAACATTGCCATAGTACCAAAGAATAATCCCTTGTACTTGCCTCAGCGGGTGATCAAACCAGTCAGCAAATCCAAAGAAAAGGTGGCTGAAGAGAAAATTGAAGAGTTCCTCAACAAAATGGGACACAATAAAATCAAGATAGTGCAGAGTTTGAAGGATGCACCCGAGCAGATGTCCATTTTAGATCTGGTCTTATCATTGGTGGATCATCACAACATTTTGTTGAAAGTACTGGAAGAAGCCCATCTTCCATATATCGTGGATGCTGAGAAATTCCGTCATGTGGTAGAACATATTTTCAACAACAATGTGATATTTTTCACTAACGATGATATCCCTGCAGAAGGAACGGGCCATCGTAAATCCCTACACATAGCAATCATGTCGTCCGGGTATGTGATCGGAGGTGTTCTCATAAATGGAGGATTATCCCTCAACATCTGTCCCTACGATACCTTGGAAAGAATGAAGATCAACCCGAACCGGATCAAAACTAGTCATGTGGTTATCCGAGCTTTCGATGGATCTCGCCGACAAGCTATGGGAGAAGTAGAGCTTCCTCTGGAGATCTGTCCGCACACTTTCTATGTGTCCTTTCAGGTGCTCAACATCGCCACTGGATGTAACTTATTGCTGGGCAGGCCATGGATCCACATGGCAGGGGCAGTGCCATCCACCCTCCATCAACAGCTCAAATACATTATTAACGACAACCTCATAACGGTCAATGTCGAACTGGAATACTCTGTCTGCCTACAGGGAGATATGCTAGTGATTAGCCTGGATGTAGGGATTGAACCTGCAAGTTTTTAAGCCCTGGAGGTGAGTGATACTTAGTATCTACCTATCGGAGCACCGGCTTTGAAGCCTAAAGTCTCCCCTGAAGTAATGACAGTGGGCCAGGAAATGTAATCTTTGGGTTTCCAACCTGGAAAAGGGTTAGAAAGGAATCAGAAAGGTATCAAAAGTGCAGTCTAAATCCTGTGCCAAACAGGGAGAGCTAGATTGGGTTATTCATCCGGGTCAAGCCACCAGAATCAACATAAGCATCCTAAGGCTCATGCTTCCATAATTTTCCTGCCAAACCTTATGGGTGTCGGATGGGTAAAACCCATGACATGAGGAAGATCCCCGCTGTTGTATCAGCCATACTGTTTCCTCAAATCATACCAGCCGAGGAAAAAAAATCCCCAAGGCTTGAAGGTAATAGCAAAAAGGGAAAAGAAAAGATCATAGATGAAGGAAGAGACCCATTTGCTAACATGCGGGTTATCATCAACTACGAGGGTATGAATGATGAGATCCTGGACAGCGAAGACGAGGATCAGATTCTAATTCCTTGCATCAAGAAAGGAAAGGGGGCAGTTAAAAAAAACCCTGGACCTATTGTAAAGGATGTCTTAGTCATTATTCAAGACGAGGCAGACGAACATAATTCCTTGATCCTCCCTGTTCATGAGGATCTAACCCTGGATAACTGGAGCAGCGTCCCTTACCTCAGTTGAAAAGGGTAAAGGGGCAGAGAGTCCATCTTCCCTGTAACATGCTTTTATTTACTACTTACTTTTGGTTGCACAACTATAGCAGTGACTTTTGTCATGCTTTGCCAAATGCTTTGTATATTTAAGCAGTTGTACATATTAAAGTGAAAGTATTTTTGTTTTCAGGACTCCAGAGTTGGATTTGTTTGTCACTACTGACGAGATGCCAACCTGTCACAGTGACTACAACTTTGATGTAGAACTAAATTTTGACTTGATGGACATTGATCAGGAGGAGGAAGATGACTATGAGGTGCCCGAGGAGATCAAAGAATGGGTCAAAGAAAAACCCAAAACAAACCTCGACCAAACCACCACTGTCAACATAGGAACCTCCAAAAACATCAAAGAAATCCAGATAGGCATAAACCTCACACCAGACCAAAAAACCAACCTAATCTAACTCCTAATAAAGTTACAGGATGTGTTTGCATGGTCACATGAAGATATGAATGGCCTATCTACTGATATTGTCATCCATCGAATCCCTATCAAAGATGGATTCAAGCCAGCAAGCAAAAGCTCAGGCGATTGAAACCTGAATGGAGTCTGAAAGTTAAAGAAGAAGTTAAATAATTCAAAGCCAGAATCATTATGGTATCAACATACCTAGAGTGGTTGTCAAACATAGTCCCCGTGCCTAAAACTTGAGGGAAAGTACGAGTATGCGTGGATTACCAGGATTTGAACAAAGCATGCCTAAAGGACAATTTCCCGGTACCTTTCATCCACATCCAGATCGAAAATACGGCGCAGTACGACATGTATTCTATAAGACCCCGAATTTTATAAATAAAAATTTAATTTTCTTTATATATTATTTTAAAATAGTAAGGGGTTGATTTAATTAATGTAGTAAGTTGTGGGTAAAATGCGCAAATATTTCAAAATGAGCAAGTGGTTATAAAATATTTATTATTGTCAGGGAATATTCATTTGGTCGTGGAATATTCTTGTTGTCGGGGAATATTCGTACGACGGCGCAGCCATTTGTGGGCCCCACAAAGGAAGAACTGTCAAATATAGAAAGCGACAGAAATAACCTTTTTTTATAAATAACGGTAAAACTATTACCGTTAAACTGTTGAAATAACCGGTGATAAAAATACAGTAATAGGCGTTGTTGCACAGTAGCACACAGTATTGCACAGTATTTTGAATTATTGATTCTTACGTAAGAAGGCACTTACTAAATTATTGTTACAGTAATTACTGTTCAATATTTTATATTATTGATTCAATAATTGCTACGTTGATATTTTATACGATTGATTCAATAATTGCTACCGTTGATATTTTGTATTATTGATTCAATGAATATCACTGCACAATATTTCACATTATCAAATTAATAATTCATATTTTTTGAATAATATTATTAGATAGCATTATTGACAATGTCTAAGGAAGTTCTGTCTAGGAGGGGGGGTTATTTAATTGCGCACCAGTAAGGAGAAATCCCTATCGGAAGGCCCCCTCTTTCTTGGGAACGACCTGGTTGTTAATATTGTAGTTCTGTAATATTATTTATGAATAATTAATTATTGATTTATATGATAAAAAAATATTTATTTGTGGATATAAAAGAAGGAATTAGTGCTGAGGTATTTTATCAGTATTTTGGTGTGAAAAATCATTCGTTTGTGGATTTCGTTCATTTTACGTAGGGAATTTGGAAAAACTTCCTTCTACAAAGTTGTAGAGAATTAAATTTTCTATAGAAAGGACATAAAATTTGTATTTTTCTGATAAATGGGCTATTTATTATGAATTATTGAAGTTTCGGAATAAATGTTTTTTTAAATAAAATAGTGGGCCCCATTTTTGTCTTGTGTGAAAAAATGTTGATTTTTTTAGTCCAATTAGGTGTATTAGCAGCCTGCAAGTTTTCAAAGCAAGTGTGCTACGTTGGTTAACAAAGTCAATCCTGGCATCCTAACATTTTCCTATAAATAAGATGCTTAGTTAGAAATGAAAATCACACCAGAATCAGAAAATTTTCTCTCTATAATATCGAGCGTATTTCTTGTGAGTATTTAGATACTTTGAGTGTTAATAATAGTGCAATTTTTCGTCCACATAATATCCGATATTCCAGTCAAAACTACTCTCCGGTTAAGGTAAAGGATGTTATTTTCTTTCGTAAATGATGTTATTCTTTTCAATATCATTATACCAAAATATTGGCATGGATTTTATTATGAAATTTTTACTTTTTTCGACGGGGTTACTATTCACGTATACGGCACTATTCACGTATACGGCACTATTCACGGAAAAATTAAATTTTCTTCTATTTGTCCAAGTTGCTTGTTAAGGTTCCTATCTTTGATTTGATCTAAGTTTGATCTTTCTTCTTGAATTTTGCTCCACAAAGTATTATTATGGAATATTCTTGAACTTGGAAAAACTAAATTACGAATCTCTAATCTTTGTCATTTATCTCACTGGATACTTTATTTATATTATTTTTCATCATTCTCCGCACTAAATGGTGATATAACTGAATATCTTTGGCCTGTAGAGCAAAGATGAATGATTACCTGATGAATATCTTTGGCCCGTAGTGCAAAGATGAACAGGTGTTGAGATGAACATGACCACTGGTGATACAAATGAATACCTTTGGCCTGTAGTGCAAAGATGAATATTTGATTCGAGATGTATATTGGTTGATGTTACAGGGATAAAAATATTGATGATGGACTTTTAAATTATAGAAGATAGTAGACTTCATTCTCTACTTAACTCTTCTAATGAATTATTTTTTCCGCTGTGAATATTGATCTAAAACTTGTTGTCAATAATATTTTATCTGAATTGTTGAAGACTAACGATAATTTATTTTCCATTATCTTAGTCATAATATTCTTTACCGGGCTATTTGAGCTCACCCTTTTCATCTATTGTCCTCTTTAGGAAATGAAAATGTCGCAGGAAGTAGTCGGGGGACAGAGTGATGGTCCGAGTTAGAGCAGTAGTAGTCCTCACTATTTCTAATAAATAGTGTGATAATAATTGTAATGAGGACTTAGTTTGAATGTTAATATTTTTTACATATTTGTATTGACACTCAAAGTTGTGTGATTGTATTTTGCACGACCGTGTGATATAAAGTTCGTATTTGGATTCTGTACCATGTATTTGGCGACTCAGAATGGGTTGGGTTGACTGGACCTATTCTGGGGGCGTCACAGTTGGTATTAGAGCTTAGGGATATGGTTTCTGGCGGAGATCTGGGAATAGAACTAGCAGGGGAGAGACGAGTAAATACTTCACTAGAATGTCCTGCCTAAGCTTATGTGGTATTTAATTGGTCAGTCGGAGCATAGGGTTAATATGTGATATGTTAATTTGTTTAATTAACCCTTGTTTTATGGCAGTATTTGAGAATGATAGTTGAGAATATTAACAATGTAGTGAATGAGACCGTGGAGACACCTTTAATCACCAATCAGGAGAACGTGCAACAGGAAGGCAATGTTCATCCTGAAAAAAACACTGATCAGACGATAAACGATGAGATGTTTATAAGCTTTTTACAGTTCATGCAAAACCAGACGAGGGAGACTCGTGTGCAAAATACAGGTGGAGATAATAACAACACGCGAATTATCACTGCGAAGCAGTTCAAAGAATTGGGACCATCAGAGTTTTTGGGAAAGCCTGATCTGATCAAGGCGGAGACGTGGGTTAAGAAAATTACCAAGATATTTGATGTCTTGGGATGCACAAAAAAGCAGAAGGTTCCATTTTCCACCTTTATGTTCCGTGGAGAGGCAGATTACTGGTGGGAATCTGTGAAGTGTACCCAGACTGCCGCACTCAAGATGTTTTGGGAAGCATTCCAGAAACTATTCAATGACAAGTACTTTCCTGAAAGTATTCGTCATATGAAGGAGGTAGAGTTTAGACTGGAACAAAACAACATGACAATGTCCTAGTACGAGGCTAAGTTCGCGGAGTTGTCCAGGTTTGTACCTCATTTGGTAGAGAATGAGGAACGTATGACACGGATGTTTTTGAGAGGTATGAAACCAAAAATTCGTCAATACCTCATTTCTCACATATTTTCTCTATATTCGGATGTAGTGAACAGAGCCCAGTTGTTAGAATGAGATAATTATTATGTTCAACCAAAGGACAACAACCAAGGCCGTACCGGTGGCAGTAGTCATCGGAACAATGACAACCAGTGGAGAGGAAAGTATCATGACAGAAGCGGTAACCACTCCGGTGGTAATCGTGGCCATGATAGTAGAAAAAGTGAATCGGGAGGAGATTTCAAGAAGAGAAGGTACAACAATGAGAACATGAAGACGTCGACATCCGCACCAACATCAACTGTTTCTAAGGGAGGAGAACGACAACCGATTGTATGCTATAAATGCGGGAAAGAGGGACACATCAGCCCAAACTGGCCACAACAATTCAAAGCATGCTATAACTGTGGAAAAGAAGGACATATAGCTCGAGATTGTCCTGTAGCGAAGCCAAGTCCAGCGGGGGTGGTGATTCCAAAGACGGTTTCGGACAAGTCAAGGTCGGTGGTTCCTGAAAGAGCGTTTGTCGTAACAGCCCAAAATGCGAGGAACCCACACGAGGTGATTATGGGTAAGCTAATCATAAACTCTTGCGAAGTTTACACCTTGTTAGATACCGGTGCTACCCATTCTTTTATTTCACCTGCTTGTGCTCAACGATTAAATTTGACACCTGAGAAGTTAGACTTTGACTTATCTGTTGAAACTCCGTTAGGAGAAACTTTCTTTACATCTACAGTTTACAAATCTTGCTAGATTCAGATTGGTACCCTTACTTTACCTGTTGATCTTATATCTTTGAAAATACTTGCATTTGACATGATTTTAGGAATTGACTGGTTAACCACTTACCATGCCAAAATTGATTATTTTTGTAAGGTTGTTAGTTTTTATATTACTAACTAACCTGTTGTGCGAATTCAAACCACCAAACCACTAAAATCTGTTAATGTCATTTCAAGTCACAAAGCTATTCATTTATTAATAAATGGATGTCAAGCTTTCTTAGCTCATGTCACTGATCTAAACCAGAATACGTCAGATTTGAATAATATTTCCGTTGTTAATGAGTTTCCTGATGTATTTCGCGAAGAACTTCCCGGTCTACCCCCAGAACGTGAAGTTGAATTATTTATTGACTCTGAGCCAGGTACAAAACCCATTTCTAAAACCCCGTATCAAATGGCTCCTATTGAACTTCAGGAGTTAAAGGTCCAACTATAGGAGTTGCTAGACATCGGTTTTATACGTCCTAGTACGTCTCCTTGGGGTGCTCCTGTTTTATTCGTAAAGAAGAAAGACGGAAGTATGCAAATTTGTATTGCCTATCGGGAGTTGAACCATGTCACCATCAAGAATAGGTATCCGCTACCACGTATTGATGACCTGTTCGACCAGTTACAAGGAGCACAATTCTTTTCAAAGATCGATCTTCGTTCTGGATATCATCAGCTGAAGATTAAAACTGAGGATATTTCGAAGACTGCCTTCAGAACTCGATACGGGCATTATGAGTTCTTAGTCATGTCTTTTAGATTGACTAATGCTCCTGTTACTTTCATGGATATGATGAACCGTGTACTTAAGGAATATTTGGATCAATTTGTTGTTGTCTTTATTGATGACATCCTCATCTATTCTAAAAGCCGTGAAGATCATGAACACCACTTAAAGCTGGTACTTCAAAAGCTTCGTGAGAACAAGCTATATGCCAAGCTGAAGAAATGCTAGTTCTGGCTTGAGGAAGTAGCATTCCTTGGGTAGGTGGTATCGAAACGTGGATTATCTGTTGACCCGACAAAGATTGAAGCAATTCAAAGTTGGGAGCAACCTAAGTCGGTGACCGAAGTATGAAGCTTTCTGGGCTTAGCTAGTTATTATCGGAGGTTCGTAGAGGGATTTTCTCGAATCGCTACTCCATTAACTCAGTTGACTCATAAAGATACAAAATTCATTTGGAGCAAGGAATGCAAGAAGAACTTCCAAGAGCTCAAGAGGAGACTTATTTCGGCACCTGTTCTGACGATACCATCTGGTTCGGATGGATTTGTCATTACAGTGATGCTTCGAGCAAAGGGTTAGGATGTGTTCTCATGCAATATGGGAAAGTCATAGCCTATGCCTGACGGTAACTCAAAGAATATGAGAGGAATTATCCTACTCATGATCTAGAGTTGGCAGCTGTCATTTTTGCATTAAAGATCTGGATACACTACCTGTATGGAGAGAAAATGGAGATTTATACGGATCATAAGAGCCTCAAATATTTATTCACTCAAAAGGAACTCAACATGCGGCAACGACGTTATCTTGAGCTGTTGAAAGATTACGATTATACAATTCAATACCATCCTGGTAAAGCGAACGTGGTAGCTGACGCGTTGAGTAGAAGATCATATGCTGGAACGAATGCGATGCTATCAAGGCCTATTTGGTGTGATTTACAAAGGATGGAGATAGAGTTCAAGACTCCGGGGGCCCATGCGATGATGTCAAGTATACGCGTAGAACCAGCTTTAATTGATAAAGGTAAAGCTACTCAAGCTACAGACCCGGAGTTGATGAATATGAGGAAGAAGATGCAAGAAGGTGCTATTCCAGAAGCAAGGATTGATGAAGAAGGAATACTTTGAGTCAACTCCATACTTTGTGTTCCTAACGATTATGACTTAAAGTATAGAATCATGGAGGCACACAACACACTATTTGCAATCCATCCTGGGAGTACCAAAATGTATCGTGATCTTCGACATACATTTTGGTGGAGCAATATGAAAAGAGCGATCGCGAAATTTATCTTTAGGTGTTTAATGTGTCAACATGTCAAGGCGGAGCATCAAGTACCAAAAGGTCCATTGCAACCACTTGAGATTCCAAAGTGGAAGTGGGAACACAATACCATGGATTTCGTTACGGGTCTTCCCAAGGTTTCTCAAGGTATAGATGCGATTTGGGTTATTGTCGATAGATTAACCAAGTCTTCTCATTTCTTACCGATACGGGAGACTTATTCCCTTGAACGTCTTGCTCGTATGTACGTGAATGAGATTGTGAGATTGCATGGCATGCCAGTATCCATAGTTTCGAATCGTGACCCCAGATGTACTTCACGATTTTGGATCAGTTTGTAGAAAGCTATGGGCACGGAGTTACGATTCAGTTCGGCATATCATCCTTAAATAGACGGACAATCAGAAAGGACTATTCAAACTCTTGAAGATCTATTGAGACTCTGTGTTCTAGACTTCAAAGGGAGTTGGGATAAGTACTTACCGTTGGTGGAATTCTCCTACAACAACAGTTATCAGGCAAGTATAGGCGTGGCTCCATTCGAAGCGTTGTATGGACGAAAGTGTCGTTCTCCAGTATGCTGGGACGAGGTGGGTGAGGCAACATTATTGGGACCGGAGTTAGTATGTATGACTACGAAAAAGATCTAAATGATCCGACAACGTATATAAACGGCACAGGATCAGACAAAGAGTTATGCGAATCTTCATCGAAAGGACATGGAATTTAATATTGGGGATCATGTGTTATTACGTGTTGCTCCGTGGAAGGGAGTTACGAGGTTTGAAAAGAGAGGAAAGCTCAATCCACGATTCATTGGTCTATTTGAGATCCTTGACCGAGTAGGAAATGTGGCCTATAGACTCGCTTTACCTCCAAGCATGTCTCGTGTTCATAATATTTTTCACATATCCATGTTGCGTAAATATGTGAAAGATCCAAACCACATTATTGAGTTAGAACCGGATGAGATAGCTGAAGATTTAACGTATGAGGAGGTACCTGTCAAGATTTTGGATAGGAAGGAGCATGTCCTACGCTCGAAAATTATACCTCAAGTTAAAGTTTTGTGGGGAAACCATGCTATTGAGGAAATGACCTGGGAGTTAGAATCGAAAATAAAAGCGAGGTATCCTCACCTCTTCGACACCACAGGTACGTACGTCAATTTTGAGGACGAAATTTCATAAGGAGGGGAGGATGTAAGACCCCGAATTTTATGAATAAAGATTTAATTTTCTTTATCTATTATTTTGAAATAGTAAGGGGTTGATTTAATCAATGTAGTAAGTTGTGGGTAAAATGCGCAAATATTTCAAAATGAGCAAGTGGTTATAAAATATTCATTGTTGTCGGGGAACATTCATTTGGTCGTGGAATATTCTTGTTGTCGGGGAATATTCGTACGACGGCGCAGCTATTTGTGGGCCCCACAACAGAAGAACTGTCGGATATAGAAAGCGCCAGAAATAACTTTTTTATAAATAACGGTAAAACTGTTACCGTTAAACTGTTGAAATACCCGGTGATAAAAATACAGTAATACGCGTTGTTGCAAAGTAGCACATGGTATTGCACAGTATTTCAAATTATTGATTCTTACGTAAGAAGGCACTTACTCAATTATTTTTACAGTAATTACTATTCAATATTTTATATTATTGATTCAATAATTGCTACGTTGATATTTTATATGATTGATTCAATAATTGCTACCGTTGATATTTTGTATTATTGATTCAATGATTGTCACTGCACAGTATTTCACATTATCAAATCAATAATTCATATTATTTGAATAATATTATTAGATAGCATTATTGACAATGTCTAAGGATATTCTGTCTAGGATGAGTTATTTAATTGCGCGCCGGTAAGGAGAAATCCTTTTCGGAAGGCCCCTTCTTTCTTGGGAACGACCTGGTTGTCAATATTGTAGTTCTGTAATATTATTTGTGAATAACTAATTATTGATTTATATGATAAGAAAATATTTATTTGTGGATATAAAAGAAGGAATTAGTGCTGAGGTATTTTATCAGTATTTTGGTGTGGAAAATCATTCGTTTGTGGATTTCGATCATTTTACGTTTGGAATTTAGAAAAACTTCCTTCTACACAGTTGTAGAGAATTAAATTTTCTATAGAAAAGACATAAAATTCGTATTTTTCTGATAAAGGGACTATTTATTATGAGTTATTAAAGTTTCGGAATAAATATTTTTTTAAATAAAATGGTGGACCCCATTTTTGTCTTGTGTGAAAAAATGCTAATTTTTTTTTAGTCCAATTAGGTGTAGTAGCAGCCAGCAAGTTTTCAAAGCAAGTGTGCTACGTTGGTTAACAAAGTCAATCCTGGCATCCTAGCATTTTCCTATAAATATGGTGCTTAGTTAGAAATGAAAATCACACCAGAATCAGAAAATTTTCTCTCTATAATATCGAGCGTATTTCTTATGAGTATTTAGATACATTGAGTGTTGATAACAGTGTAAGTTTTTGTCCACATAATATCCGATATTCCAGTCAAAACTACTCTCCGGTTAAAGTAAATGATGTTATTTTCTTTCGTAAATGATGTTATTCTTTTCAATATCATTATACCAAAATATTGGCATGAATTTTATTATGAAATTCTTACTTTTTCCGACGGGGTTACTATTCAGGTATACGGCACTATTCACGTATACGGCACTATTTATGGAAAAATTAAATTTTCTTCTATTTGTCCAAGTTGCTTGTTAAGGTTCCTATCTTTGATTTGATCCAAGTTTTTGATCTTTTTTCTTGAATTTTGCTCCACAAAGTATTATTATGGAATATTCTTGAACTTGGATAAACTAAATAACGAATCCCTAATCTTTGTCATTTATCTCACTGGATACATTATTTATATTATTTTTCATCATCCTCATGTACTAAATGGTGATATAACTGAATATCTTTAGCCTGTAGAGCAAAGATGAATGATTACCTGATGAATATCTTTGGCCCGTAGTGCAAAGATGAACAGGTGTTGAGATGAACATGACCACTGGTGATACAAATGAATACATTTGGCCTGTAGTGCAAAGATGAATATTTGATTCGAGATGTATATTGGGTGATGTTACAGGGATAAAATATTGATGATGGACTTTTAAATCATAGAAGATAGTAAACTTCATTCTCTACTTAACTCTTCTAATGAATTGTTATTTTCCGCTGCGAATATTGATCTAAAACTTGTTGTCAATAATATTTTATCTGAATTGTTGAAGACTAACGATAATTTATTTTCCATTATCTTAGTCATAATATTCTTTACTGGCATAATTGAGCTCACCCTTTTCATCTATTGTCCTCTTTAGGAAATGAGAATGTCGTAGGAACTAGTCGGGGGACAGAGTGATGGTCCGATTTAGAGCAGTAGTAGTCCTCACTATTTCTAATAAATAGTGTGATAATAATTGTAATGAGGACTTAGTTTGAATGTTAATATTTTCTACATATTTGTATTGACACTCACAGTTGTGTGGTCATATTTTGCACGACCGTGTGATATAAAGTTTGTATTTAGATTCTGTACCATGTATTTGGCGACTCAGAATGGGTTGGGTTGACTGGACCTATTCTGGGGGCGTCACATATTCCTTCGTGGATTGCTTTGCTGGTTACCGTCAAATCATGGTTGTTGAAGAAGACAGGGAGAAAACAGCTTTCATCACTTCATGGGAAACCTTCTGCTATAGACGACTGTCCTTCGGCCTCATCAATGTCGGAGCCACATATCAGCGAGCAATGATGGCCCTGTTTCATGACATGATGCACAAGGAGATAGAGGTCTATGTGGATGACATCATCATTAAATCCTAGAGGGAGTATGATCTCCTAGACCATCTCAGGAAGCTGTTCAACTGGTTGCATAAGTACAACCTCAAGCTAAATCCCGCCAAATGTTCTTTTGGCAGCAAGCTGTTAGGATTCTTGGTGAGTAATCGAGGCATCGAGCTAGACCCTACCATGATTAAAGCCATCACTGAGATGCCAGTACCTCGAATAGAGAAGGAGATACGTGGGTTCCTTGGAAGGATCAACTTCATAAGCCGATTCATTTCCCAACTCATGGAACCTGTGAACCCATATTCAAGCTACTAAGGAAGAATTCCTCCACCAAATGGAATAAGGATTGTCAAAAAGCCTTCCTCGCCATCAAGAAGCAGCTAATCGAAGCACTAGTCTTGGTAACCCCAAGGGACGGAGTTCCCTTGTTCATGTACCTGTCTGTCAATGCCAATGCAATGGGCTGTATGCTAGGACAGAAAGATGATAGTAGCAAAGAAAGAGCCATCTACTACATCAGTAAAAGATTCAGCAGTGGTGAGCAAAAGTACACCTTGATCGAGAAAACATGTTGTGCATTAGCATGGGCCGTCATGTAGTTACAACATTACCTCCATGGGCACACAACCTACCTCATATCCCGTATGGATCCACTGAAGTTTGTATTCAACAAGCCAATGTTGAATTGTTAATTGTCCAAATGGCAGTTGATCCTCTAACAGTTCAATATTGCCTACGTGACTCAGAAGTCAATCAAGGGTCAAGGCATTGAAGATCAATTAGCCGAATCACATGCAGGAGGGTTCGAGCCCCTAGAGACCTATTTCCCGGATGATGGGATTATAATAATTTAATAACTCCAACAAGAGAATACAGTCCAACCATGGAAAATGTATTTCGATGGAGTAGTAAACATGGAAGGTGTCGGAGCTGAGGCAGTCCTTATCTCTGGTACAGGAGAACAATATCATGTGGCTACCAAACTTCAATTTGGCAACACTAACAACACAGCCGAGTATGAAGGCTGCATAATGGGGTTGAAGCTAGCGTCATCCATGGGTATTAAACATTTACTAGTCTTTGGAGACTTTGAGTTGGTCATCAGACAAACCACTAGGGTATATCACACCAAAGAACTGCATTTGCTGCCTTATCATTGGCAGGTCGTCAAAATATCCCTGGAGTTTGAAGACATAACCTTCATCCATATACCTCGGGGTAGGAATGACTTCGCTGATGCATTGGCGACGTTGGCTTCATTAATCCATATATCCGATAGGAGTGGATTTTCCTGCATCAAATTCATAATTCAGAAAGCCCTGACATACGAGAATTACATTAGAGAAGTATTAGATGAAATACCTCCTGTCAAACAGCCTTGGTATCAAGACATCAAGGAATATCTCCGAGATGGATCAACACCCGCTGGGGCAAGCCACTCCGAATGAAAGCGAATTCATAAGATGGCTATGAAGTTCTATCTGAGTAGAGACACACTCTACAAAAGGGATACTGGAATAGGTTTGTTAAGATGACTTGATAAAGATCAATCCCAAAGGTTGATAGATGAAATTCACGGTGGAGTCTGTGGTCCACACATGAGCGATCATCTGCTGGCCAAGAAGATATTAAGAACAGGACATTACTGGATCTCGCTTAAAGCTGACTGTGATGATCACATCAGGAGATGCTTTCAATGCCAAGTACATGGAAATGCCATACATGCTCCTCCAAATGAGCTACACAACATGAGTTCACCATGGCCTTTCTCTATGTGGGGAATGGATGTGATCGGTCCAAGTAGAACCAAAAGCCAACAATGTTCATTGATGCATCTTCACTATGATTGATTACTTTACCAAGTGGGTTAAAGTTTCCTCTTTCACCAAAGTCACCAAAGAGGTCATCATTGGTTTCATCAGAAACAATGTTGTTTGTCGATATGGACAATCGGAGGTGATCGTATCAGACAATGCCAAGAACCTGAATAATCAAATGATGAAAGAACTATTCAATAAGTTCCACATCAAGCATCTCAATTCTATCATCTATCAGCCCAAGATGAATGGTGTTGTTGAAGCGGCCAACAAGAACATCAAAAAGATTATGCAGAAAATGTTCGCCAATCACAAAGAATGGCCAGATCTGCTGCCTCTAACCCTGTTAGCATACAGGACATCAATGCGTATCTCTACTAGGGCTACCCCCTATTCATTGGTCTATGGCATAGAAGCAGTCCTTCTCATAGAAGTAGAGATGGATTCCTTGGGAGTGTTAATTGACGCTCAGATGGACGAAGATCAGTGGTTGCAAGACCGGTACCACCAACTGTAAGACCCCAACTTTTTATGAATAAGATTTAATTTTCTTTATATATATTTTTTGAAATAGTAAAGTGTTGATTTGATAAATGTGATAAGTTATGGGTGAAATGTGCAAATATTTCAAAATAAGCAAGTGGTTATAAAATATTCGTTATGTTGGAAAATATTCGTTTGGTCGTGGAACATTCTTGTTATCGGGGAATATTCGTACGACGGCACAGCCATTTGTAGGCCCCACAACGGAATAATTGTCGGATATAGAAAGCGACAGAAATAACCTTTTTATAAAATAACGGTAAAACTGTTACCGTTAAACTGTTGAAATATCCGGTGATAAAAATACAGTAATACGCGTTCTTGCTTAGTAGCACACGGTATTGCACAGTATTTCGAATTATTGATTCTTACGTAAGAAGTCACTTATTCAATAATTGTTACAGTAATTACTGTTCAATATTTTATATTATTGATTCAATAATTGCTACGTTGTTATTTTATTGATTTAATAATCATCACTGAATAGTATTTCACATTATCAAATCAATAATTCATATTATTTGAATAATATTATTAGATAGCATTATTGACAATGTCTAGGAAGTTCTGTCTAGGAAAGGGGTTTGGTCATCTAATTGCGTGCCAATAAGGAGAAATACTTATCGAAAAGCCCCCTCTTTCCTGGGAACGACCTGGTTGCCATTATTGTGGTTCTGTAATATTATTTGTGAATAATAATTATTGATAAAAATGATAAGTAAATATTTATTCAATGTGGATTTAAACGGAGGAATTTTTAGCAAAAGTGTCAATTATTGAGAATAGATATTTTATTTATTCTGATAAAATAATTCATTCAAATATATTATTATAATATTACATTATAAGTGTATAATTTGATAATATAATAGTGATGATATTTTTTTACAACAAATTCTTGATATATGAATAAAATAAGGAGAAAGAGAGCAAATTGGGTCCGAATTGATTTTGTTACAATAGATGCTAAAAACATATTTTGTGAGTTGGTGGGCCCCACTTGTTGTAAAATGCTGATTGTTGATTTTTCAAAGTTAGTATACGGAGTTCTTTATGAATATATATTTTGTCAGAGTGGAGGTGTGAAAAAATCATCTGTATGTAAATTTGGATCATTTTTCATTCGGAATATGGAAAAACTTTCTTCTACAAAGTTGTAGAGAATTAAATTTTATATGGAATGGACATAAGATTTATAATTTTCTGATAAAAGGGCTATTTATTATGAATTATTGAAGTTTTTGAATATTGTTTAAATTTAAAATATTTTGGTGGAGATTTTTTAGAATGGTGGGCCCCACTCTTGTCCTTCTGTGTGTGAAGAATGCTGAAGAAAAAAAAATTCAAGGGTGGTGTGCTGGAGAAAGCCACCGAGAGTTGTATTGTCAATCCTGGTGTGCTAAGCATTTCTTATAAATAGGGTGCTTAGTTAGAAATGAAAATCACAACAGAATCAGAAAATTTTCTCTCTATAATATCGAGCATATTTCTTGTGAGTATTTAGATACTTTAAGTGTTGATAACAGTGCAAGTTTTCCTCATCATAATATCCGATATTCAAGTCAGATCGAGTATTATACTGAAGTAAATGATATTATTTTTTTCTCGTAAATGATGTTATTCCTTTAAATATTCATAAAGAATATTATTTTCTTTCATATTTCATATTATAAAAGTGATAATATTTCATTTCATATTCCTAAATCTGAACTTACTACGGTAAGTATTACTTCTATAATTCCTGAAATGATCAGAAATTCTTTGAGTTTTGCGCTTCATTGATATCATTTCACTGGAATATTGGTCTGAACTTTTTATAAAATTTTATCTTTTCATGACGAGTTACTATTCATAAGTTACTATTCACGGTAAAAAATATATATTATTTTTTTAATCCAAATTATCTTTGATTGGATCCATGTTTTAAACTTCATTCTTGAATTTTGCTCCACAATTGATTATTACGGAGTATTATTAAACTTGGATAAACTAAATTACGAATCCCTAATCTTTGTCCTTTATCTCACTGGATTCGTTCCTTATATTATTTTTCATCATCCTCAGTCTTAAATGGCGATACAAACGAATATCTTTGGCCTGTAGTGCAAATATGAATGCTTATTTGATGAATATCTTTGGCCTGTAGTGCAAAGATGATTACCTAATGAATATCTTTGGCCCGTAGTGCAAAGATGGACAAGTGTTGAGATGAACATAACCACTGGTGATACAAGTGAATATCTTTGGCTCGTAGTGCAAAGATAAATATTTGATTCGAGATATATATTGATTGATGTTACAGAGATAAAATATTGATGATGGACTTTTAAATCATAGAAGATAGTAGACATCATTCTCTACTTAACTCTTCTAATGAATTGTTATTTTCGCTGCAGTTGTTGATCTAAAACTTGTTGTCCATAATATTTTATCTGATTTGTTGAACACTAACGATAATTTATTCTTCATTATCTTAGCCATAATATTTTTTACTGGGCTAATTGAGCTACCCCTTTTCTTCCATTGTTTCTTCAGAAAATGAGAATATCGCGGGCACTAGTCGGGGAATGGAGTGATGGTCCGAGTTAGAGATGTAGAAGTCCTCACTATTTTTTTTTTGTAAAATAGTGTGATAATAAATATAATGAGGACTTAATTTGAGTGTTTATATTTTCTACATGTCTGTATTGACACTCACAGTTGTGTTGTCGTATTTTGCACGATAGTTTGATATAAAAGATTGTATTTGGATTCTGTACCATGTATTTGGCGACTTAGATTGGGTTGAGTATTGAACCTATTTTGAGGGCGTCACACCAACTGTCCCTGATAAATGAAAAGAAGGCTACAGCTATTTCCACTGGCAGTTATATCAGCAAAGGATTGCTCGATCCTATAACAAGAAAGTCTGAATCAAAGAAAATGACTTGGTGCTGAAGAAAGTTTTGGCCAATCAAGACGAAGCCAAAGGAAAGTTCACCCTAAATTGGGAAGGCCCTTTCATTGTTAAGGAAGTGTTGACAGGAAGAGCTATCAAACTACAAGAGATGGATGAGTACCGAATTTTCCCAACTCATTAACTCAAACACCATAAAAAGGTACTATGTCTGAAACACATGCATACCCACTTCCGGGTACTACAAATCAAATCAGGTTCGGTTTTTACTAGAAGCCAAAACTACGAATGACCTGATCTCCCTACACCCGGAAGTACGTAGGCAGCCATTTCTGGCTCGGTCAAACCAAAAAAAAAATTTAAAAACTTATCAAACCAAACTTAAATCCTAAGATAAATACTTTTCAAACCTCTGTCACACAAAAAATTATACTACGAATGACCTGATCTCCCTACACTCGGGAGTACGTAGGCAGCCATTTACGGTGCAGTTTGACCTTCAAGAAAAAAAAAAACCAGTTCCAAGACACCGAAACCATATGAAACATAAAAACTATAAAGCCTCCTTGGTCAGCAAACCTATCTGAGATACTCTTTGACATCTCACTATCAATCCATCAAGGAGAAGCAAGATGCATCAACAACAGCGAGTCATGAAAGAAGTGGTAATCACTCAGCAATGACAATACATATCCAATAGGGAAGTGAATCAAAATATATTTCGATGATATATAATACTGTTTGATATATACATAGTGTCCTGTATATGACAAACATGGCTGATCTAGTATGTGCAGTGACAAATAAAGCTAGTCTATGGACCCATGGATAAGCGGGCCAGCAATGCCAACATGGCATCTCTCTCTGAAGATGGAGGAGCAGCTGCAAGTGCAATACCTTCAGCCTCCATGCGGGTCAAAACCTCCACAGTCATCTACAGTGTGGCACTGTGGTCATCAATATATGCGCTCATCTTTGTAACCAGACCATGGGTATAAGATCGGAGAGCAGTACTGTCGGTAATGTGGAAATCCCGGGATGCTATGGCCTCGTCCTTCTCTACAAAAGCCGCATCCTTAGAAATTAAAGTCTCCTTGATCTCAATAAAAGCTGCGTCTCTGGCAGATCGGATCTCCTCTCGCTCAATCAATCCTGCATCCTGAGCGGCTCAAACCGCATCTCTCTACGCCAAAGCTATATCTCTGCCAGACAGGGCAGTCAACATCAGCGCTCTAGCCTGATCTCTCTCAAAGGTTATCCTAGCTAGTGAGTCTGCTAAAGCTGGATCTGTCCCTGTAGGAATGATCAGCGGGTCACTAACTAATGCTATTGTCCGACCCATTAATAACTCATCCTTAGTAGGAGACTCAGGATCCTCTATAGGCTCATTCTCGTCTGAGTCCACTATCGGAGCTGACAGGATGAATGCAGCTGATGCTATATCTGCCTCCAACCATGCTGAGTACTCTGGAGAACGATCCAGATGGCTACTGGAGAAATCAGACCTCTCCCTATGAGTCCAACACTCATATACTCGGATCAAATCGACAGATGATATAGGTGAAGCTGACATCCTCTGATCAACAGACCCCTCAAACTGATGCAGGCTCTGAAACTGATAACTGGCCAATAACAGCCAGAGGATGATAAGTAGTCACTCTTCTCAAGCCCACTAGGGGCATATAGTCCATGCCCGGTGTATGGGTGATAAATATATATGGGGAGACTAGCCCAGAGCAGGGCAGAATTGAAAATGGATGCACAATGTCAGAAAGTAACGCTGACCATAATCCCGCATCTGAGCACTTCGCGGGCTGGAAGGAGTAAGTTGTGGCTACCTCACAGGTGAAATAATACCCCTAGGGTCAGAAAAATCCAATCGGTAGTAGATGGGACATGAGCCATACATACAACAAGACCGAACTGCCTCTCAAAAACCCTTACGGGTGGGTAATGTAGTGGGAGGCTGACCTCAGCGTCTCAGCCAATATCATCGGTATGATGGTGCTACCCTGCGTAAGGGCCCTAACAACAACTATCAAGCCCACATCCAAATGGTCCAAGCGTAGAGGCATATAGACGTAAGCCACGATGTACCTTAATAAAATATCTATCCTGGCCAAAAGCCACGCCTCTTCCGAAATAATGAAATCCCCAGCATAACAATCATAGCTATCAAGCTCACCGAAGCGATCGAACAAAAAGTCGATGGAGATAACACGTTCAGAGATGATCTCATCCATAACTACACTCTGGAGAAGACCTGTCATCCGTATAAACGGTCTCCTCGTATCACTGATCGCCGTGCGAGCGCATGACACCTCTAAAGCCAAGCCGGTAAACCGCTGGTACTCCTCAAGGGTCGGAGTCAGCTCATAATGCCCAAAGCAAAAGACCTGTCTAGCGGGTATCCAGCAAGATAAAATGCCGTCTATAAATCTATATGGCACCTGAAAATCTACGAGGGCCAATGAATGCCTCAGCATCTGATCCACTGTCCCTCTGGCTGAGAAGGGCAGGCTCTCGTACCACGATCTCAATGACGATGCCACCTCCGATTGTGGTAAATGCTCGATACCACTAATGGTAGAGGATGAAATCTGTATCACCATATCACAAGACCATCCAGGGGTCAAATCTGAACTCATCTGTCTAAATGCATACACATGACATAATACATACATGATGGCAAATATAAAACATAATGCAATAGATAGGAAATATCATGTATATCTACAATAAACTATCTGCTACAAGCATCATCCATGTCTGATAATACAATACAGATTAAAAAGTACAGGAATCTGGGGCACCACCACCCAACTACTAATAGCGGTCTATCAAAATGGGGCACAGTCACCCAAATAGCCAAAATAGTGGCGACCAAAAGATATAGCTACAATACCTATCCAAAAAGATCCAAAACATCTACGCTCAAGTGGTTAACCTGCTCCATCTCCTCCGTGGACACAAAGTCACGATCATCATGCATATCTGGGAGGTACAAGGGACGATAAGCCCCTGTAAAACTACTAGAAAATGGACCTGAAGAGGGGCCCGCTCCTGAGCTAGAAGGGTAAAAAGAAGATGCCTCTGACGGATCTCAGCCAAGATGCCTGATGAACAAATGAGCTCTCTCTAACTGCTGGGTCAATCCTGTGATCTGGTCCAAATGAGTCAGCTCCTTGAGGAAAGCTATCCAGTCTGTCATCATCATAGACCCAGACACTATGTCTGCCATAAACTGGGTAGCACGAGTCTGAGCTCCAATAGTGTGAGGACTCCACCAGCTATTGAATGCCTCCTGGCTATAAGGACCCTTCTGATAGGGCAAAGCCGTTTACGCCCTCCATAGGGATATCTGTCAGTGGCAAGATTAATGGACAATGGTACCAAGCAATAGGAACAATGGGAATGCGGATCTGCCCTGTAATACTTCTGATAGCACGCTCACCAAAATAGAGCTCCCAACCTCCCTCTGTCAAAAATGGGACTCTGCTGGTCGACAATGAAAACTCCCGACAAGTGGGGAAGCCTCCCTCAAATCCAACAGCCAAAAACTTGGAGGTATATGGTATTCATGTGATCGCTTCGGCCGTCAAAAGCTCCAACTGCAGGCGGGAGTGAGTAAAGCCCTCAGCAATAGGAACCTCCGTCAGAGTGGAGTGATGCCAACGTCGTCCCCAAGGATATGTCTCCAGACCTAAAGCAGTGGTAGGCCGTAGGCAAGGAAGCCTCTCATACGCCCAGAACTGACCATGTAACTATCAAAAGTCCTCAAGTGCCAAGACTAACAAATATAAATGCAAAAATCAAAAAAAGGTACAAGAAAGATGTACCCACCAGCAGAAATGGGTAGAATCCTAACCAAGCCTTCGTCAAACCCTCCAAAAGCATGCGCATGCCCAGGAGAAAATAGGCAAAGGTGTATGAACCCCAATAAAAGTCATTCAGGCGTTCTACATATCGGGTAGCGCTAACCAGGGCGAAGGACACAGTCGATGAGTTGTCCGCCACAAAATAACTCCTGATGATCACCAAAAATAATCGCCTCAAAATGCAATCCCTAACCCTTTGATCATCAAGCAGAGGCTCAAGTAAAGCCCCACTCTAGGCATCTATCCTGAAGGGACCTAATCGGATCGTCTGACCTTTGATCGCCATCGCAGGAACTCCCGGTAGGTGTGATGTCAGCCACGACAGGCACTGGCTCACCCTCGAACTCAATGTCAGTGATGAGCCTCCAGTCCAAAGGGGTCATCATCACCTCATAGTCTAATAAATGAAGGGACTGAGTTTGGTGGAACCAGCGCTCAGACAAAGCCCTTATATACCCCCAGGGGCAACGGCGGGGAAGAATAGAGAACAAGGCCTGAAACCCCCAGCCATCAACGATATCCCTATAATCCTGGTGCAAAGTATGGTACAGGAAGTGCAATTTAAACCAGTTCCCTCGAGGCTACGTAAAGTCGGGAACCTGCATCAAAAACCAACCCATGTCAAAAACCTGTGCCCCGAGAATGGCTAAAGAAAGAAAGAGAATCCAGAAAGAAGAAAACTTCAAGTCACCTCATTGGTGTGAAGAAATCTCGATGGATGACGACTCAACTCTCCGAGTAACTCCTGGGTCGGCACAACAATGCTAGAAACCTCCGCACGTGGGACCTGATCCGGGGCAGGAGCAGAAAAAGAAGCCTGCTCATCATCAATATCAATTGGCTGCTCGTCGTGTGCTGGATGAATCAACGACTCTGCTAATCTGTGAGGCGATCGAGCTGGACGTGGCTGAGGAACATCAGAAGCTCGCCTCCGTCTAACGCCTGAAACTACACTGCTAGCACTGCCGGGTCTATCTCGGTCCATCACTTGGATAAAGTCTCCAAATCACCTTAAAAATGGTGTGGTAAGCCTAAAACTTGTGGCTTATTATTTAAATCAGTATTTTATGCATTTCTAAGACCTAAAACATGAATGGGTCAGTTAAAAATACCCAGTAAAGTCAAAACTGCATGTTTTCCAAAAGCTAAATCCAAAAACCTGCATGGATTAGTCAAAAATCCCAAGTAGAGTCAAAACTGCATGTTTATTAAATGCTTGGGCTTTTGAAAAAATTTCGCCAGAGTCTCCTTTGTAAAATGGACTGTCCACATGCACATAGGCATGTCTAGGTGGACATTTAGTAGCACACCTACCCAAAATCAGGAACAGTTCATATTTATAAAATAAAATCAAAAGTAAACTTCACATGGTAGCCAAATTACCATGGACATTTTTAGTTGAAAATCCAGGCTCACTAGGCTTCAAAAAGGATGAGTAAACTGATCAAAAAGAGCAAATTATGACTGTCTCAGAATCTAAATTTTCTTACATCCAAATGTCCATTACAGTAAGATATGCATACATATGAAGTCAAAAAAAATTTAGCAGGTCATATAGGCATACATTTTTCATACATTGCATCTAAAAGCCCCCTACATGGTTTACATGCTTTTAACGGTCAAAACTTCCTAAAAAAGGACGTAAAACGTTACCTGTGATGCGCTGAACGCGTACGAGCTAACGAAATTAGAAAAAGGCTGCCCGAACTTTGTAGATCTAAAAAAGAAAATCAGATTTCGTTTGACACTCGAAATGAAACTTGAAAATTATGAACTCCAGCTGCCCAATATAAAGCTATAGGTGGAAGCGAGCCCACCTGCGGGAGCCGCACCTCTACCTGCATCACCCCAGGGTGGGTCCCACTCCCCCGGGCTCGGTTCGGTTTGAGTTTAAACGGAGTTTATATGAGCTTTCAAGTCAAATCTGAGAAAAAATCGCAACGCGATTGAGCGGTTTGTCCTGAAATCCTGCGTTTAAGCAACGTAATCCTGACAAAAAGAGGAACTCTCTAAAAACCCTTGGTATTCATCCCGAAGCAATATCCGGGGATCAATGATGAAGAATACTAAAAAACTGTCGAAAAACTGAGTAAAACCGTCGAAAATTGCCACTTTCTAAGCGTCGGGGACTGACCGATGACAGTTCAGCCATTGGCACAACCCCAACGAAGCATCGGGTACTGACTGATGATAGTTCAGCCGTTGGCTCAACCCCAGTAAAGCGTCAGGTACAGACCGAGACAGTTCAGCTGTTGGCACAACCCCAGCGAAGCATTGGGTACTGACCGATAACAGTTTAGCCGTTGGCCTAACCCCAGCGAAGCGTCGTGTATAGACCGAGATAGTTCAGCCGTTGGCACAACCCCAGCGAATCATCAAGTACTGACCGATGACATTTCAGCCGTTGGCTCAACCCTAGCGAAGCGTTGGGTACAGACCGAGATAGTTTAGTCATTGGCACAACTCCAGTGAAGCGTCGGGTACAGACCAAGACAGTTCAGCCGTTGACACATCCCCAGCGAAGCATCGGTATTGACCGATGATAGTTCAGCCGTTGAGACAACCCCAGCAAAGCATCGGGTACTAATCGATGATAGTTCAGCCGTTGGCTCAACCCTAGCGAAGCGTCGGATATAGACCAAGACAGTTCAGCAGTTGGCACAACCCCAACGAAGCATCGGGTACTGCACCGATGACAGTTAAGCCATTGGCTCAACCCAAGTGAAGCTTCGGATACAGACCAACACAGTTTAGCCATTGGCACAACCCTAGCGAAGCATCGGGTACTGACCGATTACAGTTCAACCGTTGGCTCAACGCCAGTAAAGCGTTGGGTACAAACCGAGACAGTTCAGCCGTTGGCACAATGTGACGCCCCCGGAATAGGTCCAATCCAACCAACTCTGGATCGCTAAATAGATGGTACAGAATCCAAATATAAACTTTTATATCACACGATCGTGCAAAATACGACCACACAGCTGTGAGTGTCAATATAAATATGTAGAAAATATAAACATTCAAACTAAGTCCTCATTACAATTATTATCACACTATTTTATAAAAATAGTGAGGACTACTATTGCTCTAACTCGGACCATCACTCTGTCCCCCGACTAGTCCCTGCGACATTTTCATTTTCTGAAGAGGACAATAGATGAAAAGGGTGAGCTCAACTAGCCCAGTAAAGAATATTATAACTAAGATAATGAAAAATAAATTATCGTTAGTCTTCAACAAATCAGTATAAAATATTATGGACAACAAGTTTTAGATCAACAACCGCAACGAAAATAACAATGCATCAGAAGAATTAAGTAGAAAATAATGTCTACTATCTTCTATGATTTGAAAGTCCATAATCAATATTTTATTCCTGTAACATCAATCAATATATATCTTGAATGAAATATTCATCTTTGCACTACAGGCCAAAGATATTCATTTATATCACCAGTTGGTCATGTTCATCTCAACACCTGTCCATCTTTGCACTACGGGCCAAAGATATTCATCAAATAATCATCCATCTTTGCACTATAGGCCAAAGATATTCTTTTGTATCACCATTTAAGACTGAAGATGATAAAAAATATTTTAAAGAAGATAAAAGACAAAAATTAGGAATTCATAATTTAGTTTATCCAAGTTCAAGAATACTCCATAATAATCAATTGTGGAGCAAAATTCATTAATGAAGATCAAAACTTGGATCCAATCAAAGATAGGAACCATAATAGCCAACTTGGACCAAGAAAAGGAAATTTAATTTTTCTATAAATAGTACCGTATTCATGAATAGTGTCGTATACAGTGAATAGTGCCGTATACGTGAATAGTAACCCCGACATGAAAAGGTAGAAATTTTTATAAGAAAAATCATACTTCATGAATTATATTCGTGAATAGTGCCGTATTCGTGAATAGTGTCGTATACTGTGAATAGTAACCTCGACGAAAAAAATAAAAATTTCATAATAAATATCATACCAGTATTTCGATGAAATGATATTGAAAACAATAACATCATTTACAAAAAATATAACATACCTTACCTCAAAAGAATAGTACTTCTAACTGGAATATCAGATATAATACTGAACGAAACTTGTACTGTATAGCAACACTCAAAGTATTTAAATACTCACAAAAATACGCTCGATATTAGAGAGAGAGAAACTTCTGATTCTGGTGTGATTTTCAATTCTAACCTAAGCACCCTATTTATAGGAAAATGCTTAGAACGCCAAAGCAGCAAATTTAATAAAATATTTTATTTTATTTTATTTTTCTTCACACACCACTTGTAGCCATTCTTGGAAATTTTCCTTCCAGCAATCAGCCAACAAAAAGTCAAGATTGGGGCCCACCCATTCTAAAAGAATTCTCCACCAAAAATTAATTCAGACTCAATATTCCGGAACTTCAATAATTCATAATAAATAGCCCTTTTATCAGAAAAATACGAATCTTTTGTCCATCTCATAGGAAATTTAATTCTCTACAACTTTGTAGAAAAAAGTTTTTCCAAATTCCGAACGAAAAATGACCGAAATTTATATATAGATGATTTTCAAGTGTCTCGTTTTTGAAAACTGGCAGCTCACCAACGAGGAATTCCAATTTCCTCCACCAGCCACCTTTTTATACATATAATATATATATATATATATATATATATATATATATATAAAATCAATAAAGAATTCCATTTTTAACAAACTATAAAAAAAACATCAGCATCTTCTTTTTGACCAAAAGCAATCAGCATTCCACAAGTTTTCAAAAATCTTCCACCCTATATATCCAAATTAAATAAATATTTTCTTATCATTTTTATCAATAATTAATTATTCACAAATAATATTACAGAACCACAATATTGACAACCAGGTCGTTCCCAAGAAAGAGGGGGCTTTCCGATAAGGATTTCTCCTTACTAGGCGCGCAAATAGGTGACCAAACCCCTTTCCTAAACAGAACTTCCTTAGACATTGCCAATAATGCAATCTAATAATATTATTCAAATAGTATGAATTATTGATCTGATAATGGGAAATATTGTGTAGTAACAATTATTGGATCAACAATAATATAAAAATACTGTATAATACCGTGTGCTACTTGCAACAACGCGTATTACTTTACTTTACCCACCGGATATTCCAACAGTGTTAACGGTAACAACTACGCCGTTATTTATAAAAAACTTATTCTTGTCGTTTTCTTCATCATACAGTTTTTCGTTATGGGGTCCACAAATGACTGCGCCGTTGTACGAATAATCCCCGACAGCAAGAATATTCCACGACCAAACGAATATTCCCCGACAACAAGAATATTTTATAACCACTTGCTTATTTAAAATATTTGCGCATTTTACTCATAACTTCCCACATTAATCAAATCAACCCCTTACTATTTCAAAATAATAAATAAAGGAAATTCAATTTTATTCATAAAAAGTTGGGGTCTTACAACCTCCCCTACTTATAAAATTTCGTCCTCAAAATTGACGTACGTACCTGGTGTTTCGAAAAGGTGAGGATACCTCGCTTTCATTTCTGATTCCAACTCACAGGTCATTTCCTCAATAGCATAGTTCCTCCACAAAACCTTGACTTGTGGTATAACCTTTGTGCGTAGGACATGCTCCTTCCTATCCAAGATCTTAACAAGTACCTCCTCATACGTTAAATCTTTGGCTATCTCGTCTGGTTCTAACTCATTAATGTGCTTTGGGTCTTTCACATATTTACGAAGCACGGATATGTGAAAAACGTTATGAACACGAGACATGCTTGGAGGTAATGCGAGTCTGTAGGCCACATTTTCTACTCGGTCAAGAATCTCAAATGGACCAAAAAATCGTAGATTGAGCTTTCCTCTCTTCCCAAATCTCGTAACCCCTTTCCACGGAGCAACACGTAACATTACATGATCGCCAACATTAAATTTCACGTCCTTTCAATGAAGGTCCGCATAACTCTTTTGTAGATCCTGTGCCGTTTGTATACGTTGTCGGATCATTTGGATCTTTTCCGTAGTCATACGTACCAACTCTGGTCTCAACAATGTTTCTTCACCCACCTCATCCCAGCATACTGGAGAACGACACTTTCTCCCATACAACGCCTCGAATGGAGCCACGCCTATACTTTCCTGATAACTATTGTTGTAGGAGAATTCCACCAATGGTAAGTACGTATCCCAACTCCCTTTGAAATCTAGAACACAAAGTCTCAATAGATCTTCAAGAGTTTGAATAGTCCTTTCCGATTGTCCCTCCGTTTGAGGATGATATACCGAACTGAATCGTAATTCCGTTCCCATAGCTTTCTGCAAACTAACCCAAAATCGTGAAGTAAATCTTGGGTCACGATTCGAAACTATGGATACTGGCATGCCATGCAACCTCACAATCTCATTTACGTACATACGAGCAAGACGCTCAACGGAATAAGTCTCCCGTATCGGTAAGAAATGAGCAGACTTGATTAATCTAACAACAATAACCCAAATCACATCTATGCCTTGAGAAACCTTGGGAACACCCGTAACAAAATCTATGGTAATGTGCTCCCACTCCCATTTTGGAATCTCAAGTGGTTACAATGGACCATTTGGCACTTGAAGCTCCGCCTTTACACGTTGACAAGTTAAACACCTCGAAATAAACTCCGCGATCTCTCTCTTCATATTTCTCCACCAAAATGTATGTCAAAGATCACGATACATTTTGGTACTCCCAACTTTGGATTGCAAACGGTGTGTTGTATGCCTCCATCATGATTCTATACTTCAAATCACAATCGTTAGGAACACAAAGTCAGGAGTTGACTCAAAATATTCCTTCTTCATCGATTCTTGCTTCTAGAATAGCACCTTCTTGCACCTTCTTCCTGATCATCATCAGCTCCGGGTCTGTAGCTTGAGCAGCTTTAACTTTATCAATTAAAGTTTGTTTTATGCGTATACTTGACATCATTATGTGGGTCCTCGAAGTCTTGAACTCTATCTCCATCTTTTGTAATTCACACATAATAGGCCTTTGTGTGGACATCACCATACTCGTTCCCGCATATGATCTTCTACTAAATGCGTCAGCTACCACGTTCGCTTTACCAGGATGGTATTGGATGGTATGATCGTAATCTTTCAACAGCTCAAGCCAACGTCGTTGTCGCATGTTGAATTTCTTTTGAGTGAAGAAATATTTAAGGCTCTTATGATCTGTATAGATCTCCACTTTCTCCTCGCACAGGTAATGTCTCTAAATCTTCAACGCAAAAATGATTGCTGCAAACTCTAGATCATGAGTAGGATAATTCCTCTCATATTCCTTTAGTTATCGCGAGGCATAGGCTATGACTTTCCCATGTTGCATAAGAACATATCCTAACCCTTTGCCCAAAGCATCGCTGTAGATGACAAATCCATCCGAACCAGATGGAATCGTCAGAAAAGGTGCCGAAATGAACCTCCTCTTGAGCTCTTGGAAGCTCTTCTTGCATTCCTCGCTCCATACGAACCTTGTATTTTTCTGAGTCAGCTGAGTTAACGGAGTAGAGATTCGAGAAAATCCTTCCACGAATCTCCGATAATAACCAGCTAAACCCATAAAGCTACGTACTTTGGTCACCGACTTTGGTTGCTCCCAACTTTGTATTGCTTTAATCTTCGTTGGGTCAACAGATACTCCATGTTTTGATACTACGTGCCCAAAGAATGCTACTTCCTCAAGCCAGAACTCGCATTTCTTCAGCTTGGCATATAGCTTGTTATCACGAAGCCTTTGAAGTACCAGCTTCAAGTGGTGCTCATGATCTTCACGGCTTTTGGAATAGATGAGGATGTCATCAATAAAGACAACCACGAACTGATCCAATACTCCTTGAATACACGGTTCATCATATCCATGAAAGCAGCAGGAGCATTAGATAATCCAAAAGACATGACTAAGAATTCATAATGCCCGTACCGAGTTTGGAAGGCAGTCTTCGGAATATCCTCAGTTTTAATCTTCGGCTGATGATATCTAGGACGAAGATCAATCTTTGAAAAGAATTGCGCTCCTTGTAACTGGTCAAACAGGTCATCAATACGAGGTAGCGGATACCTATACTTGATGGTGACATGGTTCAACTCCCGATAGTCAATACAAAGTCGTATACTCCCGTCTTTCTTCTTTACGAATAAAACAGGAGCACCCCAAGGAGACGTACTAGGACGAATAAAACCGATGTCTAACAACTCCTGTAGTTGAACCTTTAACTCCTGAAGTTCAATAGGAGCCATTCGATATGAGATTTTAGAAATAGGTTTTGTACCGGGCTCAAGGTCAATAAAGTATTCAACTTCACGTTCTGGGGGTAGACCGGGAAGTTCTCCAAGAAATACATCGGGAAACTCATTAACAACAGAAATATCATTCAAACCTGACGTATTCTTGTTTAGATCAGTGACATGGGCTAAGAAAGCTTGACATCCATTTTTTAATAAACGAATAGCTTTATGACTTGAAATGACATTGACTGATTTTAGTTGTTTGGTGATTTGAACTCGCACAACAGGTTGGTTAGAAATATGAAAACTAACAACTTTACGAAAATAATCAATTTTGGCATTATAAGTGGTTAACCAATCAATTTCTAAAATCAAGTCAAATGCAAGTATTTTCAAAGATATAAGATCAACAGGTAGGGTGAGGGTACCAATCTGAATCAAGCAAGATTTGTAAACTATAGATGTAACGAAGGTTTCTCCCAACGGAGTTTCAACAGATAAGTCAAGGTCTAATTTCTCAAGTGTCAAGTTCAAACGTTGAGCACAAATAGATGATATAAAAGAATGGGTAGCACCGGTATCTAATAAAGTGTAAACTTCGCAAGAGTTTATGATTAGCTTACCCGTGATCACCTCGTTTGGGTTCCTCGCATTTTGGGCAGTTACGACAAATGTTCTTCTAGGAACCACCGACTTTGACTTGTCCGAAACCACCTTTGGAATCACCACCCCCGCTGGACTTGGTTTTGCTACAGAAAAATCTCGAGCTATATGTCCTTCCTTTCCACAGTTCTAGCATGCCTTGAATTGTTGTGGACAGTTTAGGATGATGTGTCCCTCTTTCCCGCATTTATAACATATGACCGATGGTCGTTCTCCTCCCCTAGAAACAGTTGATGCTGGTGCTACTGTCGACGTCTTCACGTTCTCATTGTTGTACCTTCTCTTCTTGAAATCTCCCCCTGACTCACTTCTTCTATTATCATGGCCACGATTACTACCAGAGTGGTTACCGCTTCTGTCATGATACTTTCCTCCCTGTTGGTTGTCATTGCTTCGATGACTGCTGCCACCGGTACGACCCTAGTTATGGTCCCTTGGTTGAACATACTCATTATCTCATTCTAATAATTGAGCCCTGTTTACTACATCTGAATATAAAGAAAATTTGTGAAAAATTAGGTCTTGACGTATTTCGGGTTTCAAACCTCTCAGAAACATCTGCGTCATACGTTCCTCATTCTCCACCAAATGAGGTGCAAACCTGGACAACTCTGCGAACTTAGCCTCGTATTGGGACACAGTCATGTTGCTCTATTCCAGCCTGATAAACTCTACCTCCTTCATATGACGAATACTTTCAGGAAAGTACTTGTCATTGAACAGTTTCTGGAGTGCTTCCCAATATATCTTGAGTGCGGCAGGCTGGGTACGCTTCATAGTTTCCCACCAGTAATCTGCCTCTCCACAGAACATAAAGGTGGCGAATGGAACCTTCTGTTCCTCCATGCATTCCAAGACATCAAATATCTTGGTAATTTGCTTAACCCACGTATCCGCCTTGATCGGATCTGGCTTTCCCAAAAATTCTAGTGGTCCCAACTTTTTGAACTACTTGGCAGTGACAAGCCGCGAGTTACTATTATTTCCAACTGTATTTGGCACCCGAGTCTCCCTCGTCTGGTTTTGCATGAACTGCAAAAAGCTTCTAAACATCCCATCATTCATCGTTTGATCGGTGGGGTTGTTTTCAGTAGGAATATTGCCTTCATGTTGCACATTCTCCTAGTTGGTGATTAAAGGTGTCTTAACGGTCTCATTCAGTCCATTGTTAACATTCTCAGCTGCCATTCTCAAATACTGCCATAAAACAAAGGTTAATTAAACAAATTAACATATCACATATTAACCCTATACTCCGACTGACTAATTAAATACCACATAAGCTTAGGTAGGATATACTAGTGAAGGATTTACTCATCTCTCCCCTCCTAATTTTATTCCCCGATCTCCGCCAGAGACCAAATCCCTAAGTTCTAATACCAACTGTGATGCCTCCAGGATAGGTCCAATCCAACCAACCCATTCTGGGTCGCCAAATACATGGTACAAAATCCAAATATAGACTTTTATATCACATGGTTGTGCAAAATACTACCACACAGCTGTGAGTGTCAATACAAATATGTAGAAAATATAAACATTCAAACTAAGTCCTCATTACAATTATTATCACACTATTTTATAAAAATAGTGAGGACTACTATTGCTCTAACTCGGACCATCACTCTGTCCCCTGACTAGTCCCTGCGATATTCTCATTTCATGAAGAGGACAATAGATGACAAGGGTGAGCTCAACTAGCCCAGTAAAGAATATTATGACTAAGATAATGAAAAATAAATTATCGCTAGTCTTCAACAAATCAGATAAAATATTATGGACAACAAGTTTTAGATCAACAACCGCATCGGAAATAACAATGCATCAGAAGAATTAAGTAGAAAATAATGTCTACTATCTTCTATGATTTGAAAGTCCATAATCAATATTTTATTCCTGTAACATCAATCAATATATATCTTGAATGAAATATTCATCTTTGCACTACAGGCCAAAGATATTCATTTATATCACCAGTTGGTCATGTTCATCTCAACACCTGTCCATCTTTGCACTACGGGCCAAAGATATTCATCAAATAATCATCCATCTTTGCACTATAGGCCAAAGATATTCTTTTGTATAACCATTTAAGACTGAAGATGATAAAAAATATTTTAAAGAAGATAAAAGACAAAAATTAGGAATTCATAATTTAGTTTATCCAAGTTCAAGAATACTCCATAATAATCAATTGTGGAGCAAAATTCATTAATGAAGATCAAAACTTGGATCCAATCAAAGATAGGAACCATAATAGCCAACTTGGACCAAGAAAAGGAAATTTAATTTTTCTATAAATAGTACCGTATTCATGAATAGTGTCGTATACGTGAATAGTGCCGTATACATGAATAGTAATCCCGACATGAAAAGGTAGAAATTTTTATAAGAAAAATCATACTTCATGAATTGTATTCGTGAATAGTACCGTATTCGTGAATAGTGTCGTATACGTGAATAGTGCCATATACGTGAATAGTAATCCCGACGAAAAAAGTAAAAATTTCATAATAAATATTATACCAATATTGCGATGAAATGATATTGAAAACAATAACATCATTTACGAAAAATATAACATACCTTACCTCAAAAGAATAGTACTTATAACTGGAATATCGGATATAATACTGAACGAAACTTGTATTGTATAGCAACACTCAAAGTATTTAAATACTCACAAAAATACGCTCGATATTAGAGAGAGAGAAACTACTGATTCTGGTGTGATTTTCAATTCTAACATAAGCACCCTATTTATAGAAAAATGCTTAGAACGCCAAAGTAGAAAATTTAATAAAATATTTTATTTTATTTTATTTTTCTTCACACACCACTCGTAGCCATTCTTGGAAATTTTCCTTCCAGCAATCAGCCAACAAAAATCAAGAGTGGGGCCCACCCATTCTAAAAGAATTCTCCACCAAAAATCAATTCAGACTCAATATTCCGGAACTTCAGTAATTCATAATAAATAGCCTTTTATCAGAAAAAAACAAATCTTATGTCCATCTCATAGGAAATTTTATTCTCTACAACTTTGTAGAAGAAAGTTTTTCCAAATTCCGGACGAAAAATGACCGAAATTTATATACGGATGATTTTCAAGTGTCTCATTTTTGAAAACTGGCAACTTACCAACAAGGAATTCCAATTTCCTCCACCAGCCACATTTTTATATAATATATATATATATATATATATATATATATATATATATTAAATCGTTAAAGAATTCCATTTTTAACAAAATATAAAAAAAAACATCAGCATCTTCTTTTTAACCAAAAGCAATTAGCATTTCACAATTTTCCAAAAATCTTCCACCCTAAATATCCAAATTAAATAAATATTTTCTTATCATTTTTATCAATAATTAATTATTTACAAATAATATTACAGAACCACAATATTGATAACCAGGTCGTTCCCAAGAAAGAGGGGGCTTTCCGATAAGGATTTCTCCTTACTGGCGCGCAAATAGGTAACCAAACCCCTTTCCTAGACAGAACTTCCTTAGACATTGCCAATAATGCTATCTAATATTATTATTCAAATAATATGAATTATTGATCTGATAATGGGAAATACTGTGTAGTAACAATTATTGGATCAACAATAATATAAAAATACTATGCAATACTGTGTGATACTGTGCAACAATGCGTATTACTATACTTTACCCACCGTGTATTTCAACAGTGTTAACGGTAACAACTACGCCATTATTTATAAAAAACTTATTCTTGTCATTTTTTTCATTCAATAGTTTTTCGTTATGGGGCCCACAAATGGCTGCGCCGTCGTACGAATATTCTCCGACAGCAAGAATATTCCACGACCAAACGAATATTTCCCGACAACAAGAATATTTTATAAACCCTTGCTTATTTAAAATATTTGTGTATTTTATCCATAACTTTTCACATTAATCAAATCAACCCCTTACTATTTCAAAATAATAAATAAAGGAAATTTAATTTTATTCATAAAAAGTTAGGGTCTTACACACAACCCAAGAGAAGCATCGGGTACTGACCGATGACAGTTCAGCCGTTGCCTCAACACCAGCGTAGCGTCTAGTACATACCGAGATAGTTCAGCCGTTGGCACAACCCCAGCGAAGCGTCGGGTGCACACCGAGACAGTTCAGCCGTTGGCACTACCCCAGCGAAGCATCGGGTACTGACCGATGACAATTCAGTCGTTGGCACAACCCCAGCGAAGCGTCGGGTATAGACCGAGACAGTTCAGCCGTTGGCACAACCCTAGGAAAGCGTCGGGTACAGACCGAGACAGTTCAGCCATTGGCACAACCCCAGCGAAGCGTTGGGTACAGACCGAGACAGTTCAGCCGTTGGCTCAATCCTAGCAAAGCGTCGGGTACTGACCGATGATAGTTCAGCCGTTGGTTCAACCCTAGTGAAGCATTGGGTACAGATCGAGACGGTTCAGCCATTGGCTTAACCCCAACGAATCATCGTAAAGGATCCGGTGACGAAAGCAATATAATAATCCATCCCCGATGAGGGAATCTGTTATACACATCCTCAGAGGGAGCACCAAGAAGGATTGGTGATTCAAAATCCCTGAACCCAACTACGGGTTTAAATTAGCGACTAGATAAGTATTAGAGATACTCACTAAGGTGAATCTGTAACAAAGATATATCCCCAGCAGAGGGCCTTCAGAAATATACAACGGTATCAACATAAAGGAAATATGCTCCAACAAAGAATATCGATGAATGAGGCAGAATCCTTGGTCTCAAACCAAGAAATTCACCTGGGTTATCATGAGTAACGTCATCCCCAATAGAAAGTGACGAAAATAGTTCACAGTAGCCTATTAGTGACATCCCCAGCAGAACAAGACAGCAGTCTAACTCTGATAACCTGTCAGTGGATGTCATACCAGCAACCGACTGACAATGCCGCCCCAAGGGTTATCATGAATAACGTTATCCCCAACAGAAGCTAACGTAATCAATCAGTGATAACCCTGCCCCCTCGAAGGTATCTGACACTCATGACATACCATATCATGCATTGCCACCCCTTTACATTTGCATTTCCCGTGTCTACTAATCTTTATCCTGTCCATGTCATTACATTGCATGAACATGAGAAAGAAGGGCATCTGTAGACACTCAAAATTTTCTTTCCTTGTTACTAACACTGTAGGTCGACAAAATTACAATCAACTTAACCCCGGTCTCAATACCGGGAAATCAAATCAACCCCGGTCTCAATACCGAGCAATCAAATCAACCCCGGTCTCAACCCGGGAGGTACAGGTCAGGCCTGGTCTCAATTCAAGAGGTGCAGGTCAGCCCCGATCTCAACCCAGGAAGTACAGGTCAACCCAAGTCACAATTCGGGAGATACAGGTCATCCCCAGTCACAACCCGGGAAGTACAGGTTAGCCCTGGTCTCAATCCGGGTGGTACAGGTCAGCCCCGATCTCAACCCGAGAAGAACAGGTAAGCCCCGGTCTCAACCCTAGAGGTACGGGTCAGCCTCGGTCTCAACAAGAGAGGTACAGGTCAGCCCCAGTCTCAACCAGGGAAGTACAGGATCAGCCCCTGTGTCAACCCAGGAGGTATAGGTCAGCCCCGGTCTCCACCCGAGAAGTACAAGGTCAGCCCCGATCTCAACCCGGGAAGTACAGGTCAACCCCGGTCTCAACCCAAGAGGTACAGGTCAGCCCCAGTGTCAACCCGGGAGGTACAAGTCAGCCCCGGTCTCAACCCAGAAAGTACAGCTCAGCCTCATTTTCAACCCAAGAGGTACAGGTCAGCCCCGGTCTCAACCCTGAAAGTACAGGTCAGCCCCGTTCTCAACCCGGGAGATACAAGTCAGCCCCGGTCTCAACCCGGGAAGTACAGGTCAGCCCCGGTCTAAACTTGGGATGAACATGTCAGCCTCGATCTCAATTTTGGAAGTACAGGTCAACCCCGGTATCCACCCGGGAGGTACAGGTCAGCCCCAGTATCAACCCGAGAGGTACAGGTCAGCCCAGTCTCCACCCAGGAGGTACAGGTCAGCCCTAGTCTCAATCTAGGAGGTACAGGTCATCCTTGGTCTCAACTCGAAAAGTATAGGTCATCCCCGGTCTCAACCCGAGAGGTACAGGTCAGCCCCCGTCTCAACTCGGGAGGTACAGAACAGAACCGGTCTTCTCCCGGGAGGTACATGTCATCCCCGGTCTCCACCCAAGAGGTACACGTCAGCTTCAATCTTAATTCAGGAGGTACAGATCAGCCCCGGTCTCAACCCGGCAAGTACAAGTCAGCCCCGGTCTCAACCCGGGAGGTATAGGCCAGCCCCGGCCTCAACCAAGGAGGTACAGGTTATCCCCGGTCTCAACTTGAGAAGTATAGGTCAACCCAGGTCTCAATTCTGGAGATATATGTCAGCCCCGGTCTCAACCCGGGAAGTACAGGTCAGCCCTGGTCTCAACCCGAAAGGTACAGGTTAGCCCCGGTCTCAGCCTGGGAAGTACAGGTCAGCCCCGGTGTCAACCCGGGAGGTAAAGGTCAGCCCCGGTCTCAAGCTGGGAGATACAGGTTAACCCCGGTCTTAACCCGGGAAGTACAAGTCAGCCCCGGTCTCAATTCGGGAAGTACAGGACAGCCCCGGTCTCCACTCGGGAGGTACAGGTCAACCCTGGTATAAACCCGAGAGGTACAGGTCTGCCTCAGTCTCCACCCATGAGGTACAGGTCTGCCCTAGTCTTAATTTGGGAGGTACAGGTCCGCCCCGGTCTAACCCCAGGAAGTACAGGTCAGCCCCGGTCTCAACTTAGGAGGTACAGGTCAGCCCTGATCTCAACCCGGGAGTTACAGGTCCGCCCCGGTCTCCACCCGGGAGGTGCACGTCATCCCCTGTCTCCACCCGGGAGGTAAACGTCAGCTCCGATCTCAATCCAGGAGGTACAGGTTAGCCCTAGTCTCAACCCGACAAATACAGATCAGCCCCGGTCTCAACCCGGGAGGTACAGGCTAACCCTTGTCTCAACCCGGGAGGTACAGGTCAGCCCCGGTCTCAACCTAGGAAGTACAGGTCAGCCCAGGTCTCAATCCGGGAGATACATGTCAGCCCCAGTCTCAACATGGGAAGTACAGGTTAGTCCCGATCTCAACCTAGGAGGTACAGGTCAGCCCCGGTCTCAACCCGGGAGGTACAAGTCAGCCTCAATCTCAACATAGGAGGTATAGGTAAACCCAATCTCAACCCGGGAGGTACAGGTCAGCCCCGGTCTGAAATCAAAAAGTATAGGTCAGCCCCGGTCTCAACCTAGGAGGTATAGGTCAGCCCCGATCTCAACCTGGGAAGTACAAGTAAGCCTCGGTCTAGACCCGGGAGGTACAGCTCAGCCTTGGTGTCAACTCGGGAGGTGCAGGTAAGCCCCGATCTCAACCCTAGAAGTACAGGTCAGCCCCGGTCTAAACCTGGGAGGTACAAGGTCAGCCCCGGTCTCAACCCGTAAAGTACAGCTAAGCCCCTGCCTCCACTCAGGACGTACAGGTCAGCCCTGGTCTCAACCTGGGAGGTACAGGTCAGCCCCAGTCTCTACCCGGGAGGTACAGGTCAGCCCTAGTCTGAATCCAGGAGGTATAGGTCAGCCCCGATCTCAACCCGAGAAGTACAGGTTAGCCCCGGTCTCAACCCGAGAGGTATAGGTCAGCCCCGGTCTCAACCCGGGAGGTACAGGTCAGCCCCAGTCTCCACCCGGGAGGTACAGGTCACCCCTGGTCTCCACCCGGGAGGTATAGGTCACCCCTAGTCTCCACCCGGGAGGTACAGGTCAGCTCCAGTCTCATCCCAGGAAGAATAGGTTAGCCCTGGTCTTAACTCGGGGGGTACAGGTCAGCCCCGGTCTCAACCCGGGAAGTACAGGCCAACCCCGGTCTTAACTTGGGAGGTACATGTCAACCCCGATCTCAATCTGGGAGGTACAGGTCAGCCCCAGTCTCAACCCAAAAGGTACAAGTCAGCCCTAGTCTCAACCTGGGAGGTACATGTCAGTCCCTATCTCAACCCAGGAGGTACAGGTCAGCCCCGTTCTCAACCCGGGAGGAACAGGTTAGCCCCGTTCTCAACCCGAGAGGTACAGGTCAGCCCTTGGTCTCAACCCGGGAGGTATAGGTCTGCCCCGGTCTTAACCAGGGAGGTACAGGTCATAACGAACTATAATATGATCCCGAGTGCAAACAGCGCAAGACAGCTCAATGGACAAACTGCGGGGAATCAAATATGTGGTTATAAAACCGTCTTCTTGGACCCAAAAAATGTTTATCCATGTCATTGTGTCACTCTCGACGAGGGCTTTTCGAAAAGGTATAGCATGCCTTAAACGGACGCTCCGATTAAAAGTTAGAAAGTTTGAATTAGACCTCGCGTTGTTCGGAGTGCACGTATTTCGAGATAACAGAACCTGCCACGGGGCCCATGCCATGTGGAGCCGCACCTCTAACTACGACAGCAGCAGGTAGAGTGGAGGCTCTCTGGTCTATATATAGAGGTGCACCCCCCCTCTCATTTCAATAATTAAAAAACGCTCCGAACCCTTGCCCGTTTGATTTTCTTATCTTCTAAACCCAAATCTTTTCACTCTAACACATAGATATACTCATATACTACCACATATCAGAAAATAATCAGTAGATTCGGACGTTTAAAGACTAAGATTTGGCAAAAAGCCCGTGTAGCAGTTCATTGTAAGTATTTTTACGATCAGCAAGTCAATACTACTTTGCACTTTTATACACTTGCATATTAAGTTTTATTTTCTAAATATGCCCGGAACTCAATTCCATGGCCGTTTTTATTAATTTTTGGTACATTTTTGTACATAAACGCAATTTCTGGCATTTCTACAACTCGGATTGACGATCCGTCGCTTCCAGCAGCTTTTATATACTTGCATCTTCGCCGAACTGGGTTATCTTCCCAGTCCGGGGTTTTGCTTTTTTTTTTGTTTGTATATATTTAACTATATATATACTAACTTTTCAATTCTGTCAAGCTCGAATATCAAATTCGCGGTAATTTACTACTTTTATATAAAAATATGCATATATAAGCAGCCTTCACCACACTGGATTATCTTTCCAGTCTTGGTTGACTACTTTTCTTTCTATATATATATATTTACATTCCAATTCGTCCTGGATCATTCTGTGGCCTTTTTATTACTTTTATATATATATATTTATGCATATATAAGCAACATTTACCATACTGGGTTATCGTCTAAGTATTGGTTGATACGTTTCTGTCCATATATATATATATATATATATATATATATATATATATATATATATATATATATATATTTATATTCAAGTTCGGCCTGGATCATTCTGTGGCCTTTTTACTATTTTTGGCACTCTTCACCATTACTGGGTTATCTTCCCAGTTATAGTTTGACTATTTTTCTGTCTAAGTATATATTTCAATTCTAGTCTGGGCCTCGGAGTGAAAACCCATTGCCCTTTACTGTTTTATATATATATATATATATATATATATATATATATATATTTTAATTCTGTCCAGCCTGGATCATTCCGTGGCTTTTATACAGCTTTTATAAATATATATATATATATATATATATATATTTCAATTCCAATCCGAGCACTGGTGTGAAAATCCATCTCCCTTTACAGCTTTTGTGACACCCCCAAATCCGGGTCCACTAACCCCGGTCCGGTCGCCACGAAACAATACTAACATCCACCTTTAAGTAATATACGATAACTAAAATGCGGAATCTAATAAACGTACGCCGTTTATTCAAAAGGTGTTACTAGTCCCAAGATTCGATAACCTTAATACATCAATACAAACATACCCTAGAATAAACATTAGGGTTCATATTACATTAACAGTAATTAAATAAATCATAAAGACAAAGTCTGCTCCTTGCAAACCATCCTATATCTTTCCTTTACCCTTGTCCTTCCCTGAGGGCTCGGACTTAACTACAATATAAGTCATGATATAGCAAGAATGAGCAACAAGTTTGCTCAGCAAGTTTAAATACAACAATAAAGGATATATCATGATGAATGGAAAAATATCTGACAATGATTTCAACAAAATGAATATCTTAAAGATTAAACAATATGAATGTTAGAATGATTCAATAATATGTATGATTCAACGATATGAATATCTGTAAGGTTCAACAACCTGCATGATTCAACACTATGAATATCTGAAAGATTCAATAATCTGACTATTAAAAGCAAAGATAATAATTTCCTTTAGAATGACTGATAGTCGAGTTGACTTTGAACTATAACTTTCCAACGGGTTCAATAGCTAATTGACCGTTTTTGGATTACTGGCTTCTGGGTACAGAAACTTAGTACCTCAAGGAGATCAGCCTCGGGTACAACGTGAATATACATAACACTTATATCTACTTACTCGTATCATATATATTAGATACCTGGGCACACTCCTACATATGAGGGGTGTTCTGTTCCGTCTAAGAATCCTTACCATCAATTGGTTTGGATAGCTTTAAAGAAAACTTCATACACTAGTCTGACCGAGCAAAGGTTCAGACTCTTACTGACATAGTTCAAGAAATTTAGAACCTTGAATAATGTACAAGTCCAAGACTGTACGAGCTCAAATGCACTAGGTGCGAACATCTATAATATCAATGTGGAATAATTGATAAGTAATTAAACCACTAAATAACACGCTTGGAAATAAAGTTCAAGCAATTAAGTAAACAACTTTCGATTCAACAATAACCTACTCAATACAATATGAGAAGGATAGAGAACTTGCACAAAGTGAAGTTTATAATTTGCACACTATATGAATTTGTGTATGTTTGGGGAACTTGCACAATACTCAACGTGTGAAGTTCGGAGAACTTGCACAATACTCAACGTGTGAAGTTCGGGGAACTTGCACGATAATAGATTCCTTGCATAAAACAAATGCATAGAAGAGTGAAATTCGTGGAATTTCACCATAATAGATCCCTTGCATAAAGTAAATGCATAGGTTAGTACATTTTCTTACAACGCTCTTTGAGTAAAGTAAACATAAAGATAAGATACTTGCACAATATACGAGTATGTATAAGTTTAGAGAACTTGCATAATAAAAAAATGAAGTTCGGGAACTTGCAAAATAACTAAAGTGTGAAGTTCGGGAACTTTCACAATACTCTAAAGGTGATGTTCTGGGAACTTTCACAATAACCATAGTGTGAAGTTTGGGGAACTTTCACAATAACCAAAGTGTGAAGTTCGGGGAACTTTTATAATACTCAAAAGTGTGAAGTTCGAGGAACTTGCACAATACAATAATAACCTGCTCAATATAATATGAGAATGATAGGAAACTTTTACCAAAAACAAGTGAAGTTTAGAAACTCGCTTACACGGTTCATTGAATAAGGTAGTACAAGAATTTAGAAAACTTGCACAATAGGGTCCGGATACTTGTACAATAAATAAGTATAAGTCAAGAAAAACTTGCTCAAATAAAAGAGTAGTTCAGGAAGACTTGCAATATTATAATACACTGCTCAATATAAATTTGAGTAAAGTTAGGGAGACTTGCAAATAATACAAGAACGGGTTCAAAAGAACTTGCCTGTTTGCTCAGCTACAAATAATTCTAGCTTTAATTTAAACAGCGTTGGAATGACCTAATAATAACAAGTCGATCTTTCAATTAGCATGTATAAACTAATATAAGTCTACACTTACAAGAATCTGATCATTATATAATTCTATCACATAGTTCACGTAAGTCAATCTAATCCTGTGTTAGATTTAATAACTTTAGATTACTAGTTCATAAGCATCAACATAGGCTTGAAAAACATAGCACTTCAAGTTACTGATATAAATCAACACACATGCTTATAGATTATAATCTGTCATTCGAAACTAACATCCTAATCCAATTTCATAGTCAGACGTTTTCATGTCGGTAAACCTTAAGTTAAACAAGGTCACACTTCAAAGGTTTGCTACTCCGGTCATACTATCTTATAATGAGACTAAACAATACTAAATATATGCTCGAGTACACTACACACATATATTTTAATCATATAGTTCATACTTCAAGTTCATTTTCTATGATTAAGCATGTATATGTGAAATCTGTATATACACAAATGAGGTCCATGTCAAAACGTCTATAGTCATAATGAAATCTTAATACTTATGCTTGTATGCTCACAACATGTCTCACATGGTATTTAACTTTTAAATCTTAAGTTCTCCTTCAAAAGTATACTAAGTCCACAGAGATCGTTTTAGTATAATCAAAGTGTTTTGTAACTATGACTCACTTGCATTAGAAACACATACAAAAGCCACATGAATGCTCTCATATCACAAGACAAAATTATTGGTCAAGTTTACTTTGAAAGTTCTTAAGTTTTCCTTGAAAACTCCTTAAATCCATCAATCTCGAATGCTATTGCGTACAACACTTTAAACGCGCATTTCATGTCAATGTAAACATACTATTATGCTCATAATATCAAAATATACACATGCTACTTATATGACAAAGTTCGCATTCAAAATTATAAGCTTCATTTTCAAAACATAGTTTTCCTTTGTAAACCTTTGAGTCTTTCAAACACGTATGCTAGTGCGTTTAATACTCTAATCATGCATATTAACATGCTCGCGAAATTAGAATGTATATACAATACTTTCATGCTAACGTTCACCTTTGAAACTTATATGTTTCGTTAGAAATGTTCAATAGTGGGGTTCACATGCTCATATTCTATTATGAAACCCGCATACCTAAGTCAACATGTCTCCCATACAATTCTAAGTTATGCTATCATGATTGCAAGTTCAGAATACGATCATGGCAAGTATACATATCGAGTTTGTTTCCATATTCGAAGTTAGTTTATGAAACACTAAGTTTATTTCAAACTATAATTACTTGTGCAACTATTAGTGAAACATGCTTACATTGCCTCAATACATCCATATATATATATATATATATATATATATATATATATATATATCACTCATGCTAGTATGCTTAATCCAAACTAGTACCATAAGTTAGCATGAACAGATTGCAAAAAGGAAATTTTTTTGCAGACAGGCACTGGCACAGCTGCGCCGCTGGCCAGTGTAATACTGGCGCAGCTGCGCAGGCTGGCTGCCAGGCCTGAAGCTGTGCAGTTTCTGCAGTGAGCTAGCCCAAATCAAAAAATTTCCAACCAAAATCGTTCCAGACAATTTCTAACATAATTCTAACATGTATAATAACTTATATACCCCCTAACAATCATGTTCCAATCAACTTAACAATGAATCCATGCTTAATTAAAATCAAAATCTAGAAATCTCAGAAATAGAACAATGAAGAACATAGAAACGAAATTGTACCTCTGTGAGAAATGGACTAGCTGCAATAATCCTCTCCCTCAACTCAATTGTAATCTCAGAATACAAGCTCTACTTATCAATTCTATACTTTCATAAAAATCTCAGCAAGACAAAGAACAAGGAGAGAGCTCTTATATATAGCCAATCCCATAACCAGACAATCCAATTACCTTCCATATCAAACCCATGGATTGAAAGAATGTACAATAGATAAGAGATAGTTGGTGAGAGTGGGTGAATTCAATCATGAATCCCACATCTTCTATAATCATTACTCCTATATTGCTGAATTTGAGAAGAGCTATAGTGTAGCTAGCTTATTGTGTTCACGTGAAGAGAAGAAGTGGAGAGGCTATTTAACTCAGCAACTTGCAAATGGGTGTATAAGTCTAACACTTAGTCAATAAATATACTAGATTATACATATACACATAGTATATATTTAAGTTATAAATAATTTAAAGTTACAATTTCAATGAGTAAATAATAAAACAATATATCAAGTAAGTACATATACACCACATATAATCCATGTACATTTTCTATTAACACTAAATATAAAGTAATTGTGTTTAATAACTGTTATTATAATAATAACTTATGGAAAAACATTATCAATTAATAATGCTATTGATTTTAATGTAAGGTGATAGGGTATACGTAATAGTTTTTCTACCCTCATCATATCACATGCCCTAAGTACACATTACACTTATTAATCTCACATAATACAATTAAGATTACTATATAGTCTATATATAATAGCATTATCAAAGGTCACCTTATAGTTTACTACCATTTATATAACACATGTTTGTATAAAATAATTAATCAAGTAAATATAATATTATTATATTTATTAATCTCTACTCATTAATTATTATTTATTCATAATAATAATTAATCAATACACTCCCAATTAATTACTCATATATAAATAATTAATCCCGATTAAATCTCTACACTATATTCAAGAAATTTGAATATATAATTTACTAACACTTTTATCAGTACTCTGATATAAAGGTCTCAGGGTTAATCTACTAATTTAAAAATAACCATTAGTGATTCCCTTTAATAAAATCCTAGCATTTATTCGCATAGGTTAAATCACATAAGCACATAACCACATAAGGTTTAAATAAGTTTGAAAAATTAACTCGTAAAAATTTTAAATCACATATAAAATTAATAAGGAGCTTAAAATTCCTGGTCGTTACATCCCTCCCCCTTATAAAAATTCCGTTCTCGGAATTGAAAAAATAAGGTTACTGTAATAAAAACGGATAATTCGCTCTTATCACTTAGGTAATCTCTACTATCTGTTGTACCACTCCTGGTTCCAACAGTCGACGTTCACCTAATTCGTCCCAACACAACGATGTTCGACACTTCCTCCCATAAAATGCTTCTAGAAAAATCTCTTCTCTTAGTTCTGGTACTAACGGTACCCAAATTCATCCTTCAAATCTTAGCAGTTCAGTGCTATCAATCTTAAATTTTAACTCATCACCTTCAGCTAATCGCTTCTTGATGTTATCATAATCTTCGTCCTTCTCTTGTGCCTCCTTAACCTTATATAATAATGTCGAGCTCACTGACACTATAATTAATCTCTCTTTGGTCTCTATCGGATACTTAACCTCTAAGTCTAGTCTTTCAAAAATCTTTCACTAATTCTTCTGAATGGTCAACCTCGATAACCTCCCTCTGCCTTTCTTATCTAAGGCATCTGCCACTACATTTGCTTTGCCTGGATGGTACAGAATTTCATAATCATAATCTTTGATCAATTCTAGCCATCGGCGCTGCCTCATGTTTAATTCCTTTTGTGTGAAGATATACTTCAGACTGTGTATAGCTCACATTTCTCTCCATACCAATAATGCTTTCAAAACTCCAAGGAAAAAATTACTGCTGCTAAATCTCGTTTGGGAAGACATCCACGAATTTGCTTCAAATCGGTATAACAGTTCTTATGAATGTATTCTATGGGGATAACTTCCTTGTTTGCTACTCCTACGCCCATAGGGTGTTCTAATTTCTCACGGGTAAGTCTAACTGTTTAGTAAAAAAAAATTTCAGAAACAAAAGAGGAGGTGGCACCTGAATCGAATAACACATATGCATCTATATCATTGATTGGGATGATACCTGACTCCACCATATCCTATATGGTTATGTTGGCTTGACTGGTTGGCCCTCCAATACTCAGTCCATTGTTGTTGTTATGGTTTCCGCTAACCGCATCGCCCTTTTTCATCGGGAAGTCCTTGATTTGATGGTCTGTGGCTTTACACGTGAAACATCTTCCTTTTGTCTTATTCGGACACTAAGAAGCCATGTGCCCTGGTTGTCTACAACGATAACACGTGTTCTTGCCCTTCATGCATTCCCCCGAGTGGTTCCTTCCACAGTTGTTGCACTTTAAACTTTTATTAGCCTCTCCCCTGGATTTGCTACCGTCCGGATGATTGGCTCTCCATCCATTTACGCTTATTGGGGTTGCTGCCTCTGCCGCTTCTCCCCTTCTGTCCTTCCTGATCGGTCTTCTTAACTTGCTTAAATTGCGCTATTGCTTCATTACCTCCTTCGGCAATGATAGCCCTTTCCAAAAGATCAGAAAAGGTCTTAATCTTCAATACATCTATTACCTTCTGCACCCATGGTTTTAAACCTAATTTAAATCTCTCTGTTTTCCTGGCCTCCGTATCCACCTGATGCGAGGTGAATCGAGCCCACTCTTTAAATCTTGTCGCGTCCTCTGCGACTGACATACCACCTTGTCTCAGCTCCAGAAACTTAACTTCCATATCTTGTTGTGTATTCTCAGAAAAGAAATTCCTAAATCTGCCCCACATAATAACTCCTTCTCCTGCTAGTCATTTATTGGGTTCCCACCAATTATTAGCTTCGCCCTTCATCATGAATGTGGCAAAACTCATCTTCTGTGCCTCGGCCACCCGTGCGACCTCAAACACCTTCTCAATTTCTTCTATCCATGTATAGGCTTCAATTGGGTCCAAGGTTTTCCAAAATTTCGGTGGTCCTACCAATTTAAAGTCCTTAAAGCTAGCCAAGTAATGTCCTGGCTGTTCATCTGCTGGCGGGGTTATGTTCTACATTGCTTCTATTACTAGGTTAACCAAGCTCTGCATTGGGTCGACATTTCCCCCTCCACCATTGCTAACAGATCCTTCCTCCCTCTGGTTCCGCGAAAATCCCCTAGGCGGCATGATCCTGAGGACAGGAAGAAAACATTAGGCTTTATGTGATATGCTATTTATGTTAACATTAAGAAGTTAGGACGTCTATCACTCATAGCTGATTTAAATAAACAACTTCAGTATTACAATAAGACTTGATGGATATCCTCAATCCATCACCTACAAACTCTACTTGAGTTTTCTACTAAGGTTATAACTTAGGTTTCGCATTCCTAACGTTTATAACCTAAAGCTTTGATACTAACCTGTGACCCCCTTGAATTCGGGTCCTCTAACCCCAGTCCAGTCGCCACGAAACAATACTAACATCCACCTTTAAATAACATACGATAACTAAAATGCGGAATCTAATAAACGTACGTCGTTCATTCAAAAGGTGTTACTAGTCCCAAGATTCGATAACCTTAATACATCAATACAAACATACCCTAGAATAAACATTAGGGTTCATATTACATTAACAGTAATTAAACAAATCATAAAGACATAGTTTGCTCCTTGCAAACCATCCTATATCTTTCCTTTATCCTTGTCCTTCCCTGAGGGCTCGGACTTAACTACAATATAAGTCATGATATAGTAAAAATGAGCAACAAGTTTGCTCAGCAAGTTTAAATACAACAATAAAGGATATATCATGATGAATGGAAAAATATCTGACAATGATTTCAACAAATTGAATATCTTAAAGATTAAACAATATGAATGTTAGAATGATTCAATAATCTGTATGATTCAATACTATGAATATCTGTATGATTCAACGATATGAATATCTGTAAGGTTCAACAACCTGCATGATTCAACACTATGAATATCTGAAAGATTCAATAATCTGACTATTAAAAGAAAAGATAATAATTGCCTTTAGAATGACTGATAGTCGAGTAGACTTTGAACTATAACTTTCCAACGGGTTCAATAGCTAATTGACCCTTTTTGGATTACTGGCTTCTGGCTACAGAAACTTAGTACCTCAAGGAGATCAGCCTCGGGTACAATGTGAATATGCATAACACTTATATCTGCTTACTCGTATCATATATATTAGATACCTGGGCACACTCTTACATATGAGGGGTTTTCTGTTCCTTCTAAGAATCCTTACCATCAATTGGTTTGGATAGCTTTAAAGAAAACTTCATACATTAGTCTGACCGAGCAAAGGTTCAGACTCTTACTGACATAGTTCAAGAAATTTAGAACCTTGAATAATGTACAAGTCCAAAACTATACGAGCTTAAATGCACTAGGTGCGAACATCAATAATATAAATGTGGAATAATTGATAAGTAATTAAACCACTAAATAACATGCTTGGAAATAAAGTTCAAGCAATTAAGTAAACAACTTTTGATTCAACAATAACCTACTCAATACAATATGGGAAGGATAGAGAACTTACGCAAAGTGAAGTTTAGAATTTGCACAATATATGAATTTGTGTAAGTTCGGGGAACTTGCACAATACTCAACGTGTGAAGTTCGGGGAACTTGCACGATAATAGATTCATTGCATAAAATAAATGCATGGGCTTAGACACTTACAACATCAAAGAATGAAATTCGGGTAATTTCACCATAATAGATCCCTTGCATAAAGTAAATCCATAGGTTAGGACATTTGTTTACAACGTTCTTTGTGTAAAGTTAGCACAACGATAAGATACTTGCACAATATACGAGTTTGTATAAGTTTAGAGAACTTGCATAATAAAGAAATGAAGTTCGGGAACTTGCAAAATAACCAAAGTGTGAAGTTTGGGGAACTTTCACAACACTCAAAATGTGAAGTTCGGGGAACTTTCATAATAACCAAAGTGTGAAGTTCGGGGAGCTTTCACAATAACCAAAGTGTGAAGTTCGGGGAACTTTCACAATACTCGAAGTGTGAAGTTCGAGGAACTTGCACAATACAATAATAACCTGCTCAATACAATATGAGAAGGATAGGAAACTTTCACCAAAAATAAGTGAAGTTTAGAAACTCGCTGGTTCGTTGAATAAGGTAGTACAAGAATTTAGAATACTTGCACAATAGGGTCCGGATACTTGTACAATAAATAAGTATAAGTCAAGAAAAACTTGCTCAAATAAAAGAGTAGTTCAGGAAAACATGCAATATGGTAATACCCTGCTCAATATAAATTTAAGTAAAGTTAGGGAGACATGCAAATAATACAAGAACGAGTTCAAAAGAACTTGCCTGTTTGCTCAGCTACAAATAATTCTAGCTTTATTTAAACGGCGTTGGAACGGCCTAATAATAACAAGTCGATCTTTCAATTAGCATGTATAAACTAATATAAGTCTACACTTACAAGAATGTTATCATTATATAATTTTATCACATAGTTCACGTAAGTCAATCTAATCATGTCTTAGATTTAATAACTTTAGATTACTAGTTCATAAGCATCAACACAGGCTTGAAACACATAGCACTTCAAGTTACTTATATAAATCAACACACATGCTTATAGATTATAATCTCTCATTCGAAACTAACATCCTAATCCAATTTCATAGTCATACGTTTTTATACCGGTAAACCTTAAGTTAAACAAGGTCACACTTCAAAGGTTCGCTACTCCGGTTATACTATCTCATAATGAGACTAAACAATACTAAATATTTGCTCGAGTACGCTACACACATATATTTTAATCATATAGTTCATACTTCAAGTTCATTTTCTATGATTAAGCATGCATATGTGAAATCTGTATATAAATAAATGAGGTTCATGTCAAAACGTCTATAGTCATAATGAAATCTTATACTTATGCTTGTATGCTCACAACATGTCTCACATTGTATTTAACTTTTAAATCTTAAGTTCTCCTTTAAAAGTATACTAAATCCACAGAGATCGTTTTAGTATAATCAAAGTGTTTTGTAACTATGACTCGCTTGCATTAGAAACACTTACTAAAGCCACATGAATGCTCTCATATCACAAGACAAAATTATTGGTTAAGTTTACTTTGAAAGTTCTTTAGTTTTCCTTGAAAACTCCTTAAATCCATCAACCTCAAATGCTAGTGTGTACAACACTTTAAACGTGCATTTCATGTCAATGTAAACATACTATTATGCTCATAATATCAAAATATACACATGCTACTTATATGACAAAGTTCGCATTCAAAACTATAAGCTTCATTTTCAAAACATAAGTTTTCCTTTGTAAACCTTTGAGTCTTTCAAACACGTATGCTAGTGCATTTAATACTCTAATCATGCATATTAACATGCTCGCCAAATTAGAATGTATATACAATACTTTCAAGCTAACGTTCACCTTTGAAACCTATATGTTTCGTTAGAAATGTTGTGACACCCCCAAATCCGGGTACTTCGCTTCCACATGATTTGGTGTTCACTATCTAATATTGCATACATCTACCCAATGAATAGTGTAAAATAAACTACAACTTAAATTAGAATAGATAAATCTCCCTTAAAACAAGGGTTACAACCTTTTCAAGATAATCCCGGTTTACTATAACCCTGACATGAATATAATAAAGTGCGGAAACAAAAACATAACATTCAAGTATTATTATAATCATTCTCAATATAATAAAAAAAACAAGTCTTCACTTGCTTTTATTTCCCTTGTCCTTACTCGTAGACGGAGCATCAGCGTTATCAACCTTAACTGAAATTGTTATTTAATGCAAGAGTGAGCAAACCACAGCTCACTGGAGTTTAACAATAACATAGACATGAAAGGATATATTTAAAAGAATCTAAACAACTTAGCTTGCTTCAATAATAAAGAATTGAATAATAATTCTCTATCAACATTAAAATTCGAATATAGAATTTACCTGAGGGTCATAACACCTTTGAACTCTTATCCTAGGTTACAAATATTTCTATTTAAACCTTTAACAGTCAATAAGACTATGGACCTTAACTCGTACTTAGGGGGATCAGCCCTTTGTACCATGTATTGTGCACAAACATCTTAACACTATGCGTAGTAGCCTCCTCTAGTAAATAGGGTTGTTCAACTCAGTAATTTGAATTCGAGTCCGCATCAAAGAAAGTTTGGTTTGGATAAGCTTACAAGGGTAATTTAGAATTCACGTTCATCAACTAAGGATTAGTTGAATCGACTTTCAATAATTCATAAATAAAAGAATTATTAATTAACATATGCTTTAGATGTAAATTTAAAGCAATTAAAATAATAACCAGATCTTACTTGAACAATAAGCTAAGATCATTTCAATTAAATAAACAATTGTCCGATACAGAAATGAAAAGGACATTCTTAACAAAAATATATAAACTCAAGAAATTATACAAGGTTAGGGTTTAGAAAACTTGCATAAAATTAACGAGTTTAGGGTTTAGAAGACTTGCATAAAATTAACGAGTTTAGGGTTTAGAAGACTTGCCTCAAGCGCAAGCTACTTAACACAATTCACGTACTTTAATACTTCCTACAAATTTATATTCAATCACAATAACCTAAATTAGTTAACACGTAAATAATTCACATAAGTGGTTAACCCTCATGGTTAACTCACTCTAATAAAAATAATCAACTATCACATAGTTACTTAAATCAATTATGTATTTAATTAAATTATAATTAAACAATTATAATTCAAACATTTAATCAAATTATAATTACCATTTAAATTATAAATAATTATAATCAATTAAACCACATCATGCATTTAATTACACAAATTATAATTAATCATGAAATTATCAATTTATAATCCATAATTAAACATGCATAAATTATAATTTAATTTAACATCTAATTGATTAAAATAAATCAACTTCTATACATTATAATTTCACAAAAATTATAATTTAAATTAAACATTTACTCTTAATTATAATTAATAAAATTATAATTAAGTAACTTATTGTACAATTAAACAATTATAGTTTATAATTTAAATACCATATTAGTTTTTCAAAACTTTCTTTTTCTCAAATTATAACACATGTTATAGCAGCTAGATACATGCTCCTTGTCATAGAATAATTAAACTAAGCTTAGAATTAACACAACACAAAAACTAAAGTCACTGCCACTGCCCGGGACACGGCGCAACTGCGCCACCTTTAGCCTTGACACCGGCGCAGCTGCGCAGGGTCCAAACCTGCGAAAATCCAGTGGCGCAGCTGCGCCGCTTCTACCCTTACTGCCTGCGCAGCTGCGCCGACAGCGGACAGAAACAAAGGAGCTTCACGAATAGTGCAGAGAAAAGCCAATTTGGCTTAATTCTCTACAATGAATTCTCAATTCAGCCAACAATTTTCATATAAAACTTTACAAAAACAAAGTGCAAAGCTTCTAACATGTTTTGAACACACTAATACATCAATTAGTAAAATTACAACGCTTCATTTTTACAAAAATTAAAAAAAATTACCAATGTCAGTGTTCTAGATGAAATTGAACACTGCGAATTTGTTTTAAAACCAATTCTCACAATTCCAATCCCAATCAACTAATTTCTAAACATAATAACATATTCCACAATTAATTTGTACAAAATCAACAATCAACATATATTTTGATTTCTATGAGAAAATTTATTTTTTCCAAACACTTCACTGTGACTTTTGAAAAACATAAATTCTCCATTATATCATATATATATATATATATATATATATATATATTCATGAATTAAACAACTAATTAAGCATATCATCACATATAGACATGATATGAACACAATTACATATGAAAACCTATGAACATCATATATACATAGTCACAATTATACAACTTCATGAAAACTCAACTTTTGACAGAGAATAAAATACATGAAACATATGAATTGAGTTCTATAATAATTAGAGATTATAGATAATACCTTTTGTTAATAGATTGAAAGAGAAAGCGATGTGAGTTCAATTCTAACAATTTTTCTTCCTCTTTTCTTTTCTCTGCTCTTTCTTTTCTCTGCTTTATTTTCTTCTTAGTTCTTAGTTTAGACTTAGGAAAAACTAACGTAGTTTAGATATATTATAACTGATATAATATATGTATACTAATGATATATATGTAACTGATAATTACTTAATTTATATAATAAATACATTTATTATGTAAGTTACAAAATTCAAAAGCCAACTTGGCTTGTTTGGCTACAAGAAAATTAAAAACTAGTTTTACTTACTTAGGCATGGTTTATGTAAATTAGGTTTAAGCTAGTGCAAAGGTCCTGTTTGGCAACAATTTTTAAAACAAAAGCAAGGGCCTTGTTTGGTAAAAATTATTTTCCTTTTTATTTTAACAAATCATTTAACACATACTTTAATGTCATATTTTAATCAATTAAATATTAATCAACTAATTTAATCAATTAAAATCTAACATCAATTAATCACATAAAATTTGCCACATAATTATAATTACTCGCTAATTATAATTCATGTAACACTTCATCACATCTAATTTAATTCTCTCAAATAAATTAGACCTAAAAATAAAATTAATATACATTAATTAAATTAAATATTGCACATTCATTTAATTAATATATACCCTTAATTAAATAACTCCATAAATCACATAATTTATTTATTTAACTCAATAAATAAATCACATAAAATATTTATTTAATTCAATAAATATTTAAAATTAAATATAAAATCTCAATCGTTACAATCTTCCCTCCTTAAAAGGATTCTGTCCCTAGAATCACACACAAAAAAGATCTCGTCTATTACATTCTTCCCCCCCCCCCCTTAAAAGGATTCTGTCCCCAGAATCAGTATATAAGGGTTACACATAACTAAACAAATAAATGCGGATAAGATTTTATCATAACATCTTCGAGTTCCCACGTAGCTTCTTCAGCACTGTGGTTCCTCCAGATTACCTTAACAGAAGGTATCACTTTATTCCTAAGTACTTGTTCCTTTCTATCAACTATTTGAACAGGCACTTCTTCATATGATAAGTCTTTATCAAATAGCAAAGGAACATATTCTATTACATGTTTATAATCGTGCTTGTAAGGTCTTAATATAGAAATATGAAAGACATTATGTATATTCTCGAGCTTCGGAGGTAATGCAATCTCGTAAGCTACCTCGCCCACCTTTCGTAATACCTCAAAAGGTCCAATAAATCTGGGACTCAGCTTCCCCTTCTTACCGAATCGAATTTTCCCTTACCAAGGAGATACCTTCAGAAAAACGAAACTTCCTGGTAAGAATTCTCGGTTCTGTTGATGTAAATCGACATACTTCTTCTGTTTGTCTTGAGCAGCAACTAATCTCGCTTTGATCAGCTTCACAATTTCAGCTGTTTGTTGTACCAATTCTGGTCCCAACAATTGACGTTCACCGACTTCATCCCAGCACAAAGGAGTTCTGCATTTTCTGCCGTATAATGCTTCGTAAGGCGGCATGCCAATACTCGCATGATGACTATTATTGTAGCCGAACTCCACCAACGGTAGTTGATCCTCCCAGCTTCCTTTGAAGTCCATCACACAAGCTCTCAGCATATCCTCAAGCGTCTGAATCGTTCTCTCGCTTTGTCCATCAGTCTGAGGATGATACGCTGTACTCATTCGCAATTGCGTTCCCATACATTCTTGCAATTGCTTCCAGAAATTAGACATGAAACGTGGATCTCTGTCGGACACAATAGACACCGGAACACCATGTTGAGAAATAATTTCCTTCACGTTGAGCTTCGCTAGTTTATCCAGGTTGTACTTGACCCTGATCGGCAGAAAGTGGGCTGACTTTGTCAGTCGATCCACTATAACCCATATCGTATCATATCCTATCTGAGTCGTTGGAAGTCCTACCACAAAATCCATCGTGATGTGCTCCTACTTCCACTCTGGAATTTCTAACGGTTGCAGCAAACCACTTGGTCTCTAGTGTTCTACTTTGACTTTCTAACACGTTAAGCATTTCGCAACGCATTCAGCCACGTCCCTCTTCATATTCGGCCACCAGAAATGATGCCTGAGATCCTGGTACATCTTCGTACTCCTAGGGTGAATAGAATATCTAGAACTATGAGCTTCGCTCAAAATCTCCTCTTTGACCTCTGGTACTGGCGGTACCCAGATTCTACCTTCAAATCGTAACAGTCCTTCATTATCGACCTTGAACTTGAACTCTTCGCCTTCAGTTAACCTCGTCCGAATCTTTTCACATTCTTCATCATGAAGTTGTGCTTCTTTCACTTTGTCTATTAAAGTAGAACCAGTGGTTACTTGAAACAACATCTCATCCGATTCTTTCAGAAACTTCACTTCCAACTCCAATCTAGCCATTTGTTCTATTAATCGATCCTGATCAGTTAACACGTTCAGCTTCTCCCGACCTTTTCTGCTTAAAGCGTCGGCAACAACGTTAGCTTTACCCGGATGGTAAAGTATCTCGCAATCATAGTCTTTAATCAGTTCCAACCATCTTCTTTGGCGCATGTTCAAATCCTTCTGGGTAAATATATACTTCAGACTCTTGTGATCTGTGTATATTTCACACTTTTCTCCATATAAGTAGTGCCTCCAAATCTTTAGGGCAAACACTACTGCCGCCAATTCTAGGTCATGGGTCGGATACCCCTTCTCGTAATCATTCAGCTGACGTGACGCATAGGCAATGACTTTGCCGCTCTGCATCAATACATAGCCTAATCCTTTATGTGAGGCATTGCTATATACTACGAAATTCCCCGAACTATCCGGTAAAGACAATACAGGCGCAGTACTCAACCTCTTCTTCAGCTCTTGAAAACTCTCCTCACACTTCTGCGTCCAAACAAACTTAACTATTTTACGAGTCAAATTCGTCAACGGAGTTGCGATTCTAGAAAAGTCTTGAATAAATCTTCGGTAATAACCAGCCAATCCTAAGAAACTTCTCACTTCAGACGGCATCTTCGGCTGTTCCCAACTAATTGCGGCCTCAACTTTCGACGGATCTACCAAAATACCATCCTTGTCGATCATGTGGCCAAGGAATTGCACACGTTCCAACCAAAATTCGCATTTCGAGAATTTAGCGTAAAGCTTCTCTCGTCTCAGTGCTTCTAAGGTTAGTCGTAAGTGTTCAGCATGCTCCTCCTCGGTCTTGGAATAAACCAGGATGTCATCTATGAACACTACCACGAACTTGTCCAAAAATGGCTTGAACACCCTGTTCATTAGGTCCATAAATGCAGCTGGGGCATTCGTGAGACCAAATGACATCAACAAGAACTCGTAATGAGCATACCGAGTTCTAAAAGCTATTTTAGGTATATCTTCCTTCCTCACCTTCAATTGATGATACCTGTTTCTCAAATCGATTTTCGAGAAGTATTTCGCACCCTTCAGTTGATCAAACAAGTCATCGATCCTAGGTAAAGGATACCTATTCTTGATCGTAACTTTATTCAACTCTCTATAATCAATGCAAAGACGCATCGACCCATCCTTTTTCTTCATGAATAAGATAGGCACTCCCCACGGCAAAACGCTCGGTTGAATATACTTCTTGTCTAGCAGTTCTTGCAGTTGAACCATCAGTTCCTTCATCTTGACTGGAGCCATTCGGTACGGAGCCTTCAAAATCGGAGCAGTTCCCGGCGCTAGATCGATCACGAACTCTGTCTCCCTATCTGGCGGAAGTCCTGGTAATTCACTTGGAAAAACGTCCAAAACTCCTTAACTACCGATATCTCCTCCACCTTCGGGCTTTCCTTACCCGAATCTACTATATAGGCTAGATATCCTACACAGCCTTGCGTCAGAAGTTTCTTGGCTTGCATAACCGTCAGACAACTCGCTTACCTAGGCGATTTGCTACCATAGAACACCAACTTCGACGGAGTCGTAAGGTTTACCGACTTCTTCTAACAGTCGATTATCGCCCCATGGTTGAACAACCAATCCATACCTAGTATGACGTCGAATTTCCCAAGTTTTATCGTAATCAAATCTACTCTAAGCTCCTGACCCTTAATGTCCAATCTACAGTTCTTATAAACGCTCCTAACATGAATAACCTCCCTATTCGCAATCTCTATGTTCAAAGGGTAAATTAACTCCTCTACAGGTAAGTCTAGGGTTCTAGCAAAATCATCAGATATGAATGATCAAGTAGCACCTGAATCAAATAATACATATACATTTATACTATTGACCGGAATAATACCTGACACCACATCTTTTGATTGCACAGCATCCTGCACCGTCATATTGAATGTCCGTGTAGTGGGTTGAACAGCTTGCAATGGTGCAGCGATAGTAACGGTACTATCGCTTCCATTCCCTCCGCTCCCTGTTGACCCTGCCGTCAGCTTCTTCGGGCAGTTGCGAGTCATGTGATCTTTGGATCCACATGTAAAGCAAGCTCCCTTCTTCTGTTTTGGGCAATTAGGCGCGATGTGGCCTTCCTGACCACAGTTGAAGCACACCCGCTTCCCCTTCATGCGCACGCCAGTGTGATTCTTACCGCATGTAGCACATGCTTCGAACTTCCTCTTCTGCTGGCTTCCTTACTGACTCCCAACAGAGGTATTATCAAACCACTTCCTCTTCTGGTTCACAGTGCTGCTACCCCCAGACTTGGTTTCTACCTCATTCTTCTTCTTCTTATCTTGGTTGAACTTCGCACCGCTTCGCTTCCTCCCTCAGCAAGTATGGCCTTCTCCAGCACCGCTGCAAAGGTATTCAGCTGGAACATGGAAACCTTGCTGTAGAGCCAGGGCTTTAGTCCCCACTCAAACCTTCTCGCTTTCCTAGCGTCAGTGCTAACCTGGTATGTAGCGAACCTGACCAACTCGTTAAACATAGCGGCATACTCAGACACCGTCATCCCTCCTTGCTTAAGTTCTAGGAACTGGACCTCCATCTGGTCCTGCGAACTCACTGGAAAATACATCTCGTAGAACATTTCCTTGAAACGTTCCCATGTGATGACTCCCTCTCCCTCTCGAGTCTTGTTAGCCTGCCACCAAAAGCTAGCATCCGACTTCAACATGAAAGCCGCGAACATTGTCTTTTGGTCTTCTCCTACCCTAGCCACGTCAAATACCTTCTCCATTTCCATAACCCATGTCTGAGCTTCGATAGGGTTAGTCGATCCTTAGAACTCAGGAGGTCCTACTGCCTTGAATTCCTGGAAAGTAGTACCCTGCACCTGTGGCTGATTCGCAAGAGCTCCTGTCAACAGATTCACCAACTGCTAAACCGAATTGGGATTCGTTCCCTCGTTATTGTTGTTGTTCGTCGAACCCTTGGGATTTTGACGTGTTACTCTTCTTCTAGGAGGCATTTTCTGTTAAGAAAATATTATTATTAGACCCTTTATTCAATTATTAAGTACTCCAGTTCATACTTGAACGTTCTAGACAATTCAGTTCACATAGAACACCAAGCACGTCAATAGACTTCTTTTATTCATTAGTCGTAGTTTAAAAACATCAATCAGATAGTATTTCTGCCATTACATCATCCTTCCTGAACTGGAAAAGTTGCAGGATTATATTATTAACTCATCCCATTCTTATCTCAAATTATGGAATTTACATTATTTAATACAAAAAGCAATACATAATAAAAGCTCTACTACTACTGCTACTGCTACTACTACTATTACTGCTACTGCTGCTACTGCCGCTACTGCCTAGGCATATTAATACGTCGCACAGCCTCTCTACGTTCCTCTTCCATTACCCGAAATGCCATTCTTCGGTCCACCACATACCACGATAAACCTTGGAACTGAGCTGGGTAGTAGAAAATACGGTCCTGAGCTCTCTCTATCGCTGTATGAAAAGCATATCTTGTTTCCCTCAGCTTGGCTCTCTTGGCTTCAGCTTCACCTTCAGCTCGATCGGCTCGTTAATTAGCCCTCAAGCTTGACTCCTCAGCTCTGGCACGCTTCCTCGACTCCTCCTGGATGTCTTGCTTCAGCTTTGCCAATTCAAAACGAGCAGCATCTCTTTCGACCTCCATATGTATCAGGTTCCACTATGCATCTCATAGTGCACTATCCATCTCTTCGATAGTCTCATCATGCTGCTGAATAGTCTCCTCGAGATCTCCTATTCGTCCATGAAGTTCCACATTGCTATCGTAGACTGCCTCGTACATCTCAGCACTAGTAGAGTGAGGTGGGAATTCCTCTTCGAGATCCTCTTCCTCCTCTTCAGACTCGTCCTCGTTCTCATCCTCTGGAATAGGTGTCAGCTCACGCTCCCGACCAGCTACGGTGATCACCGGAGATGGCTCTCTCCTAACCAGCTGCTCCCAGACAACATGTATGTCACGGGGCTCTTCCTATCTAGGCACCTGAGGTACATCCTCTCTAGCCTGACTAGGTTCTCCCACGTTCAACATCCTGACAAAAGAATTTTAAAGTTCATTATTACGTGATAACGAATCGTCACTCTTCGAATACTATAATGTAAACACATAGGCACATAAGGTAGTTTATTATCTTTACCTAGCATCACTATCTTTTCGATCTTACCATAAGGCTACTACCTAAGGTTTTTCCCCACCTAAGGTTTCATAACCTACAGCTTTGATACCAACCTGTGACACCCCCAAATCCGGGTACTTCGTTTCACATGATTTGGTGTTCACTTTCTAGTATAACATACATCTACCCAATTAATAATGTAACATAAACTACAACTTAAATTAGAATAGATAAATCTCCCTTAAAACAAGGGTTACAACCTTTTCAAGATAATCCCGGTTTAGTCTAACCCTGACATGAATATAATAAAGTGCGGAAACAAAAACATAACATTCAAGTCTTATTACAATCATTCTCAATATAATTTAAAAAAAAAACAAGTCTTCACTTGCTTTGATTTCCCTTGCCCTTACTCGTAGACGGAGCATCAGCGTTATCAACCTTAACTGAAATTGTTATTTAATGCAAGAGTGAGCAAACCACTGCTCACTGGAGTTTAACAATAACATAGACATGAAAGGATATATTTAAAAGAATCTGAACAACTTAGCTTGCTTCAATAATAAAGAATTGAATAATAATTATCTATCAACTTTAAAATTCGAATATAGAATTTATCTGAGGGTCATAAGACCTTTGAACTCTGATCCTAGGTTATAAATATTTCTATTTAAACCTTTAACAGTCAATAAGACTATGGACCTTAACTCAGTACTTAGGGGGATCAGCCCTTTGTACCATGTATTGTGCACAAACATCTTAACGCTATGCGTAGTAGGCTCCCCTAGTAAATAGGGTTGTTCAACTCAATAATTTGAATTCGAGTCTGCACCACAGAAAGTTTGGTTTGGATAAGCTTACAAGGGTAATTTAGAATTCACGTTCATCAACTAAGGATTAGTTGAATCGACTTTCCATAATTCATAAATAAAAGAATTATGAATTAACATATGCTTTAGAAGTAAATTTAAAGCAATTAAAATAATAACTAGATCTTACTTGAACAATAAGCTATGATCATTTCAATTAAATAAACAATTGTCCAATACAGAAATGAAAAGGACATTCTTAACAAGAATATATGAACTCAAGAAATTATACAAGGTTAGGGTTTAGAAAACTTGCATAAAATTAACGAGTTTAGGGTTTAGAAGACTTGCATAAAATTAATGAGTTTAGGGTTTAGAAGACTTGCCTCAAGCGCAAGCTACTTAACACAATTCACGTACTTTAATACTTCCTACACATATATATTCAATCACAATAACCTAAATTAGTTAACACGTAACTAATTCACATAAGTGGTTAACCCTCATGGTTAACTCACTCTAATAATAATAATCAACTATCACATAGTTAATTAAATCAATTATGTATTTAACTAAATTATAATTAAATAATTATAATTCAAACACTTAATCAAATTATAATTACCATTTAAATTATAAATAATTATAATCAATTAAACCACATCATGCATTTAATTACACAAATTATAATTATTCATGAAATTATCAATTTATAATCCATAATTAAACATGCATAAATTATAATTTAATTTAACATCTAATTGATTAAAATAAATCAACTTCTATACATTATAATTTCACAAAAATTATAATTTAAATTAAACATTTACTCTTAATTATAATTAATAAAATTATAATTAAGTAACTTATTGTACAATTAAACAATTATAGTTTATAATTTAAATACCATATTAGTTTTTCAAAACTTCCTTTTTCTCAAATTATAACACATGTTATAGCAGCTAGATACATGCTCCTTATCATAGAATAATTAAACTATGCTTATAATTAACACTGCACAAAAACTAAAGTCACTGCCACTGCCCGGGACACGGCGCAGCTGCGCCACCTTTAGCCTTGACACCGGCGCAGCTGCGCCACCTTTAGCCTTGACACCGGCGCAGCTGCACAGGGGCCAAACCTACGAAAACCCAGCGGCGCAGCTGCGCCGCTTCTACCCTTACTGCCTGCGCAGCTGCTCCGGCAGCGGACAGAAACAGAGCAGCTTCACGAATAGTGCAGAGAAAAGTCAATTTGGCTTAATTCTCTACAATGAATTCTCAATTCAGCCAAAAATTTTCATATAAAACTTTACAGAAACAAAGTGCAAAGCTTCTAACATGTTTTGAACACACTAATACATCAATTAGTAAAATTACAACGCTTCATTTTTACAAAAATTAAAAAAAAATACCAATGTTAGTGTTCTAGATGAAATTGAACGCTGCGAATTTGTTTTAAAAGCAATTCTCACAATTCCAATCCCAATCAACTAATTTCTAAACATAATAACATATTCCACAATTAATTTATACAAAATCAACAATCAACATATATTTTGATTTCTATGAGAAACTTTATTTTTCCCAGAAACTTCATTGTGACTTTTGAAAAACATAAATTCTCCATTATATCATATATATATATATATATATATATATATATATATATATTCATGAATTAAACAACTAATTAAGCATATCATCACATATAGACATGATATGAACACAATTACATAAGAAAACTTATGAACATCATATATACATAGTCACAATTATACAACTTCATGAAAACTCAACTTTTGACAAAGAATAAAATACATGAAACATATGAATTGAGTTCTATAATAATTAGAGATTATAGATAATACATTTTGTTAATAGATTGAAAGAGAAAGCGATGTGAGTTCAATTCTAACAATTCTTCTTCCTCTTTTCTCTTCTCTGCTCTTCCTTTTCTCTGCTTTCTTTTCTTCTTAGTTCTTAGTTTAGACTTAGGAAAAACTAACGTAGTTTAGATATATTATAACTGATATAATATACGTATATTAATGATATATATGTAACTGCTAATTACTTAATATATATAATAAATACATTTATTATGTAAGTTACAAAATTCAAAAGCCAACTTGGCTTGTTTGGCTACAAGAAAATTAGAAACTAGTTTTACTTACTTAGTCATGGTTTAGGTAAATTAGGTTTAAGCTAGTGCAAGGGCCCTGTTTGGCTACAATTTTTAAAACAAAAGCAAGGGCCTTGTTTGGTAAAAATCATTTAAAATTATTTTCCTTTTTATTTTAACAAAATCATTTAACACATACTTTAATGTCATATTTTAATCAATTAAATATTAATCAACTAATTTAATCAATTAAAATCTAACATCAATTAATCACATAAAATTTGCCACATAATTATAATTACTCGCTCATTATAATTCATGTAACACTTCATCACATCTAATTTAATTCTCTCAATTAAATTAGAACTAAAAATAAAATTAATATACATTAATTAAATTAAATATTGGTCATTCATTTAATTAATATATACCCTTAATTAAATAACTCCATAAATCACATAATTTATTTATTTAACTCAATAAATAAATCACATAAAATATTTATTTAATTTAATAAATATTTAAAATTAAATATAAAATCTCAATCTTTACAATCTTCCCTCCTTAAAAGGATTCTGTCCCCAGAATCACAAAAAAAAAATCTCGTCTAATACTGGCGCAGCTGTGCAGGCTGGCGGCCAGGCCTAAAGCTGTGCAGTTTCGGCAGTGAGCGAGCCCAAATCAAAAATTTTCCAACCAAAATCGTTCCAGACAATTTCTAACATAATTCTAACATGTATAATAACTTATATACCCCCTAACAATCATGTTCCAATCAACTTAACAATCAATCCATGCTCAATTGAAATCAAAATCTAGAAATCTCAAGAACAGAACAATGAAGAATATGGAAACGAAATTGTACCTCTGTGAGAAATGGACTAGCTGCAATAATCCTCTCCCTCAACTCAATTGAAATCTCAGAATACAAGCTTTACTTATCAATTCTAAACTTTCATAAAAATCTCAGCAAGACAAAGAACAAGGAGAGAGCTGTTATATATAGCCAATCCCATAACCAGACAATCCAATTACCTTCCATATCAAACCCATGGATTGAAAAAATGTACAATAGATAAGAGCGAGTTGGTGAGAAGTGGTGAATTCAATCATGAATCCCACATCTTCTACAATCATTACTCCTATATTGCTGAATTTGAGAAGAGCTATAGTGTAGCTAGCTTATTGTGTTCACGTGAAGAGAAGAAGTGGAGAGGCTATTTAACTCAACAACTTGCAAATGGGTGTATAAGTCTAACACTTAGTCAATAAATATACTAGATTATATATATACACCTAGTATATATTTAAGTTATAAATAATTTAAAGTTACAATTTCAATGAGTAAATAATAAAACAATGTATCAGGTAAGTACATATACACCACATATAATCCATGTACATTTTCTATTAACACCAAATATAAAGTAATTGTGTTTAACAACTGTTATTATAATAATAACTTTTGGGAAAACATTATCAATTAATAATGCTATTGATATTAATGTAAGGTGATAGGGTATTCATAATAGTTTTCCAACCCTCATCATGTCACATGCTCTAAGTATACATTACACTTATCAATCTCACATAATACAATTAAGATTACTATATAGTCTATATATAATAGCCTTATCAAAGGTCACCTTATAGTTAACTACCATTTATATAACACATGTTTGTATAAAACAATTAATCAAGTAAATATAATATTATTATATTTGTTAATCTCTTACTCATTAATTATTATTTATTCATAATAATAATTAATCAATACACTCCCAATTAATTACTCATATATAAATAATTAATCCAGATTAAATCTCTACACTATATTCAAGAAATTTGAATATATAATATACTAACACTTTTATCAGTACTCTGATATAAAGGTCTCAGGGTTAATCTACTAATTTAAAAATAACCATTAGTGATTCCGTTTAATAAAATCCTAGCATTTATTCGCATAAGTTAAATCACATAAGCACATAACCACATAAGGTTTAAATAAGTTTGAAAAATTAACTCCGAAATTTTTTAAATCACATATAAAATTAATAAGGAGCTTAAAATTCCTGGTCGTTACAACTTTTGTATATATAAATATTTATATATATATTGCTTTGCTCAATTTTATTAAAATGTTGCTTTAAATATTCATTTTATATGAATCGGCATTGACATATCTGCGGGCGAACTAGATTTATTTAAATCTCGCCAACTCTAGCTTTCAAACGGCTCAGAATAGGTACAGACAGAACCGGGAAGCTAGAATGGCTTAGATTTATTTAAATCTAGCATTTTTCTAGTTTCAGTTATAAAAGCAACCTCACGGCCCTTAGATCGCTATCTAGTGGGAACGAGATGCTTCGGCCAGGTGCGAACCAGGATTTACTGATGAATCCTTTGTTCTGGCGACATTTGGATATATTTTTGTACAAATTTTAACTGTGCAGGTTTATTGGCCTTCCTATGTAAACCTAGGAATCGTGGGATTCATGATCAAACTGATCAGAATCTGATTCCCATGATGGACAAACTCCCATTTACAAAGGTACCCTTCAAGTTTTTCTATAAAAATGTACATCCAAAGACCTTAAAACGGTTATCTGGATTTAAGGTCTCAACATAGTGAAAATATAGTTTGTTGTGTCAGAGTCACTCTGATGGCTATCATGCCCATGAGGAGACCGACACTCATATATATGATTGTGGTCGAGGATGCTTTGCAACCCAACAATCACCATTCAAACTGAGCCTTAAGGCTGAAAAGATAAAATTGAAGTATCGATAGGCTTCAATTCCTATGTTAGCGTAAGGGTTTGAAGACATGCTTTCAAAACATTATTTCAATAATCTTATCAAAAAAGAAAAGCTTTTGCAAATCTAATAAAACACTTTTGCAAATCAAATCAAAGACTTTTTGCAAATTAAACCAAACCCTTCGTATATAGGTTCAACGATGCATAAACATACTTCCAATCAAACATAGGCCCAATTTTCAAACAGCATTCACACACACAAATTGCAGATTTAAAAGGGAATAGTAAAAAGATGTGGTACCATATTTACGCGGGAGTTGTGGGGAGCCTAACACCTTCCCCATAGTTAACCAAGCCCCCGAACTCAAACTTTGTTTTCAAAGATCAAGTTTCGACAGTGTCCAGCAATTGGGCCTCTTTTCAAACAAAACACGATTGAGTTGGTACAACCATTTCAAAACTACCAACTGGCGACTCTATAATGTTCAAATCGTCGACATGATACATGTTGGCATTTTTCTAAAAACCCTTCAAAACCTTTTTTCAATAAAAAGAATAAGGGAAGACATAACTTAGGAAGAGAGAAAGATCCGGGTTGTGACCCGACCCGCGGATTTTTTCCCAATGTCGACAAGTTTGATTTTACCAAAAACGAGGATGAACCATGTGTGTACCAGAAGGTTAGTGGGAGCGCTGTTGCATTCCTTATATTATATGTTGGTGATATATTACTGATAGGGAATGATATTCCAATCCTACAATCAATCAAAATCTGGTTATCTAAACACTTCTCCATGAAAGACTTAGGAGAAACATCCTATATTTTGGGGATAAAGATCTAAAAGAATGTTTGGCTTATCCCAAGGAACGTACATTGACTCGATGCTAAAGAGGTTTAGCATGGAAGATTCCAAAAGAGGTCTCATGCCGATGAGCCATGGAATACATCTCTCCAAGAAACAGGCCCCAAAGTCACCTGAGGAGAAAGACCGTATGTGTAAAATTCCTTATGCTTTAGCAATAAGATCTATCATATATGGTATGATATGTAATAGACCGGATGTCGCTCATGCACTTAGTGTAACGAGTAGATATCAGTTGAATGCAGGAGAAGAGCACTAGAAGGAAGTACTTACGAAGGACTAAGGATGTATTTCTTGTCTACGGTGGGTCTGAATTAATACTCGAGGGCTTCACAGACTCAAGTTTTCAAATGGACCAAGATGAAAGTAGATCCATTTTGGGGTATGTGTTTACCTTAAACGGTGGCGCAGTGAGTTGGAAGAGTTTAAAACAACAAACAGTTGCTGATTCAGTGACAGAGGCAATGTACATAGCTGCAAGTGAAGCAGCAAAGAAGGCCCTTTGGATGATGAAGTTCATAACAGAACTTGGTGTGGTTGCAAGTTCATAACAGAACTTGGTGTGGTTGCCCAGCCAAGAACACGTTGGTCAACGTGCTAGACCCTTGTTTGACTTACTTTAGCTATCAACTGAAGTGGTTTCTGGGCAATCCAATTCAATAAAGTTGTAGTACTGATGTAGTAGTACACGTCTATGATCACTTCCCTACTTAAAAATATCTCTACAAGTTCACACAATCAGTCAAACCAACTACCCCAAGGCTGTTCGTCCTTTCTGGGCTGCCCAGAAAGGTTCGGTCAACGCTTGTCAACGACCTTTAGGGTCTTATATCTTGCCGGCCGATTAGTTTTTGGTTGAGATAGTTGTCGGGATCTATAGACTATCTACAAGAGTACATGTTGTGAGCAGTTACAGAGTCTAGATCTTAGCAGAAATCAAGATCCAAGCCTCCGAAAATCTTGTCAGACCACTGCTCAACATTTCTGGGTTACCCAGAAATGGAAATCTAGACGGTCAACGTTGTTTGATCGTTCATAGTTTCCGACCAGTGACTACTTAGGGTCTTAGAGCTTTAGGGTTGTGTAGAGCTCATGTCAAGGTATAAGTCTACTAGCATCTAACACTGAAACAACCTGTCAGAAAAGAGATCCAAGCAGTCAAACAAGCTGTCAGGCTAAGGTTTACATTTTCTGGGTTACCCAGAAAACGAGCAGTCAATGCCGGTCAACGGGTTTTGACCCATTATATCTTCCAATTCAGTGTTCTTAGATCTAATCTACCACTACTAATCTATTAACAACCTTGCAAGCTATGATTATCAACTCTTAAAACATCAAACCATCAAATAAACAACGAGATATAAGGGCTGACATTCATTGTCAGACCCTGTTTTGACACTTCGGCAGTTTTGCTTAAAACTCAATTTTGATGCTTTTAAATGTTATGGATTGGTGTTTTAGCAACCCGGATCACTAATTAACTCACTAATGAACATATCTAAACAATAACAACAACAATTAAAACTTCAGAATTCAAAAATTGAGTTAGGATTAAGTTTTTACCCTTTTTGAGCACTTTTTGCTTCTTTCCTTCTTGATTCTGTTTCTGGTTTGCTAGGATTTGTTTATGAGTCAATGGGCTATATATGTTAAGTATAAATTTCGTGGTCTTAAGTGCTTTTACCCTAACCTTAGGTGACATGTTCAAGTAGGGGTTAAAACTCCATTCCTCTCTTAGTTTAACAAGTAAGCCTACTTCATTTATGGATTTAGGGTGTGTTGTCATGCTAAGGATGTTGGATGCCATGTGACAAATCTTTTGCTTGCAAGACAAAAGATTTGTTTCTATCTTGTTTTTATAAGAGAACAAAATAAAGGTACTTTAGTCTTTTTGCATATACAAAGGGCATTTTGGAAATTTCCCATGTAAATACAAGGATAATTTAGTTATTTCATACTTTCCTTAGAAAATTTAAAATAATAATGATCAATTAGGTTTTGTTAGTCTAGAATTAGGGTTTATACATTAAATTAGGTTTTATAATTAGGGTTAGGATTTCCTAATCCTTAATTAGGGTTTCCTTACAATCTTTTCCAGTTAAATTTTTAATATTTCATATTAAATATATGTATCCAATAATATATAACATTATTAATGTATCATGTTATAATTTCCATTTATTATAACCCTTAGGGTTAGAATTCCTTATTATCAATTAGGGTTTTACTTATAAAATCTTATATCCTATTTGCACAAGTTATTTCTTATGTGTTGTTTTATAATTATATATATATATATATATATATATTCCAATAATAATGTTAAGTACACATAACACAAGATATTAATCATAGTTATATTTACTGTTTATATTAATATTCCTATTTAAAGTTTGGAATATTACAATCACCCCCTCTTATAAGAATTTCGTCCCGAAATTGAAATTATAGCTTATGAAAACAAATAAGGAAAGACTTCTCTGCTTTTTATCCTCCAATTCCCATGTAGCTTCTTCAATATCATGATTCTTCTAGATTACTTTAACCGATGATATAACCTTATTCCTCAACACCTATTCCTTTCGATCAACTATCTGCACTGGAACCTCTATATATGATAAGTCTTTCTCTATCTGAGCAGGTTCATAGTTTATCACATGCTTATAATCGGGTTTATACATACGTAGTACAGACACATGAAACACATTATGAATTTGTTCTAACTCTGGGGGTAAAGCTACCTCATAGGCTACCTCACCTATTCTCCGTAATACTTGAAATTGGCCAATGAACCTCGGGCTCAAGTTTCCCTTTTTACCAAAACAAATTTTTTCTTTCCAAGGAGATACTTTCAGAAAGACATGACTTCCAACATTAAACTCCCTTAGCTATCTACGTTGATCTGCATATTTCTTCTGCCGGTCTTGAGATGCTTGCAACCGTTGTCGTATAATTTGAATCTTCTCCGTGGTTTGTTGAACTAACTCTGGTCTACGCATTTGTCTTTCTCTAACTTCGTCCCAGCATAAAGGTGTTCTACACTTCCTTCCATACAGAGCTTCGTACGGTGGCATTCCAATACTGGCATGATAACTGTTATTATACGCAAACTCTACCAAAGGTAACTGGTCCTTCCAACTCCCTTTAAAATTCATAATGCAGGTTCTCAACATATCTTCCAGCGTCTGAATGGTTCTCTCACTTTGGCCATCAGTTTGAGGGTTATATGTTGTACTCAATTTCAGTTGGGTTCCCAAGTGCGCCTGCAGACTTCACCAAAAGTTCGAACTAAACCGTGGATCTCTATCTGATACTATGGATACAGGAACTCCATATCTAGAAATAATCTCTTTTATGTATAACTTGGCCAACTGATAGAGATTATAAGTAACTTTGATAGGTATAAAATGGGCTGACTTGGTGAGACGATCAACTATTACCTAGATAGCATTGTGGCCTTTCTGAGTGACAGGAAGTCCTACCACAAAGTCCATAGTGATGTGCTCCCACTTCCATTCAGGAATTGGTAGAAGTTGTAGTAATTCACTCGGTCTTTGATGCTCAGCTTTAACTCTCTGACATGTGAGACACTTACTTACCCATTCTACTATCTCTCTCTTCATGTTCGACCATCAAAAATGCTGACTTAAATCTTATACATTTTAGTATTTCCCGGATGTACAACAAACTTGGAACTATGGGCTTCTGCTAAGATTTCTTCTTTCAATATCTGTACTACTGGAACCCACACTCTATCTTTATACCTCAGTACTCCCTCCTTATCTAGTTAAAATTTAATATTCTTCTCATAAGTTATCTCGGCCTTACATTTCTGACATGCTGAATCCTTCTCCTGCATCTCTTTGATTTTATCCAATAAGGTTAAGGCTGTTTCTACCACGTATAACTTCTGATTAGAGTTAGCTGGAGCTCTTAATTCAATCTCAAGTTTTTTAAATTCTTTTATCAGAGCCTCGTTGTTTGTAATGGTATTCAACCTTTCTTGATTCTTCCGGTTCAATGCATCTGCAACTACGTTAGCTTTACCAGGATGATATAGGATCCTCACAATCAAAGTCCTTGATTAACTCTAACCATCTCCTCTGCCTCATATTCAACTCCTTCTGTGTAAAAATATACTTCAAACTTTTATGATCTGTGTATATTTCACACTTTCCCCCCATACAAATAATGCCTCCATATCTTCAAAGCAGAAACTACCGCGGCTAACTCCAGATCGTGAGTAGGATACCTTTTCTCATAATCTTTAAGTTGTCGCGAAGCATAGGCGATCACCTTCCCATATTGCATTAACACACATCCTAAACCCCTGTGTGAAGCGTCACTATAAACTATAAGACCCCAAGTTTCATTTGGTATTTGATAATACTGGTGCCCTACTCAGCAATTTCTTCAATTCTTGAAAACTTTCTTCACACTTGTTCGTCAAATTATACTTCACAGTCTTCCGAGTTAAATTGGTTAGCGGGGTTGCTATTTTGGAAAAATCTTTTATAAAACGACGATAGTACCCTGCCAATCCAAGAAAACTGCGAACTTTTGTTGGTTTTGTTGGTTGATCCCAAATCGTGATTGTTTTTATCTTTGCTGGATCCACTGCTACCCCATTCTTATTAATTACGTGCCCTAGGAATTGAACTTCCTCCAACCAAAACTCACACTTGGAAAATTTTGCGTAAAGTTGTTCCTTTCTTAATATCTCTAATACCACTCTCAAATGTTCCGCATGTTCCTCCCGTGTCTTAGAGTATATTAAGATATCATCAATAAACACCACCATAAATTTATCCAAGCATGATTTAAACACTCGATTCATTAAGTCCATAAAAGCTACTGGTGCATTTGTTAACCCAAAAGACATCACAAGAAACTCATAATGTCCATATCGGGTCCTAAAGGTGGTCTTTGGTACATCTTCTCTTCTTACCTTTAGTTGATGATAACCCGATAGTAGGTTAATTTTTGAAAAATGCTCCGCTCCTTTTAACTGATCAAACAAATCATCAATTCTTGGTAAAGGGTACTTATTCTTGATGGTCAACTTATTTAACTCCCGATAATCTATACACAATCTTAACGTCCCATCCTTCTTCTTTACAAACAACACAGGTGCTCCCCATGGTGAAACACTAGGTTGTATGTACTTCTTATCTAAAAGCTCTTGTAATTGAACATGCAACTTCTTCAACTCTACTGGTGCCATCCTATATGGTGCCTTTGAAACTGGTGCTGTTCCTGGTGCAAGGTCAATCACAAATTCAATCTCCCTATCAGGTGGAAGACCATGTAGATCACTTGAAAACACATCCGGAAACTCATTTAATATAGGTATTTGGTCTAACTTTCCCCCTTCTTTCCTTGTATCCACCACATAGGCCAAATACCCTGTACCACCCTTCCGAAGCAATCTCTTAGCTTGCATAACAGTTAAACACCGGACTTTCTTCGGTAAATAACTTCCCTTAAATACTACCTTTGTTTTTAAGGGTGTCCTTAAACTCACTTGTTTTCGTTTGCAATCAATTATTGCCTTATGCCTACCCAACCAATCCATCACCAATATTACATCAAACTCCCCTAGTTGTATAGGTATAAGGTTTACCGATAATGTATGCCCCTGAATTGCTACACTACAATTCTTATGTACTGTGTGAATATGGATTATCTCTTTGTTAGCAATTTCTACATTGAAAGGTACATCTAGATCCTCACATGGTGTTTTTAATCTTTTAACAAAATCCACAGATGTAAACGAAAAAGAAGCACCAGAATCGAATAACACATAAGCATTTACAGCATCAATTGGTATGATACCTGTCACCACATCTTGTGCTTCCACATCGTCCCTCACTGTCATGTTGAAAGTTCATGCATTCGGACAATTCTGAGTAACTCCTGCAGTCGCTGCTCCTTGTTTATTGTTAGAATTCTGACCTCCTCCCACATTCACCTTCTTGGGTTTTGGACAGAACTTTGACACATGACCCTCTTCCCCCATAGTTGAAACATTTGACACTCTTGCTCTTATCCTTCTTTCGTGGACACCATTTGGAGTAATGCCCATCTTCTCCACAGGTATAACAATACGTCCCTTTAAAATAGCATTCCCCATTATGATTCTTTCCACATATCTGACAGTGCTCAAACCTTTGATTGTTGTTGTTGTTACCTCCTTTGTTGGCATTATTGTTAGAATTATAACTTCCTTTTCCAGGGTTGTTTGGAAAAGCTACCTCCCATCTTCTCTTATTGTTGTTGCTGTTGCTCCCACTCGTGTTTCCTTTTCCAGTAATCACCATCTTCTCCTTATTAAATTGCAATAAAGCTTCTCCTTCTTTTTCTGTTATAATAGCCTTCTCCAGGATCTTCGCAAATGTCTTTACCTGAAATGTCGATACTTTACTTCTAATTTGGGGTTTCAGTCCCCCATCAAACCTCCTTATCTTTCTCGCCTCAGTATGTACCTGATGTGATGCAAACTTAGCCAACTCGTGGAATTTGGCTGCATATTGTGTAACTGTCATCTCTTCTTGTTTCAATTCCAGGAATTGAACCTCCATACGATCTTGCATTGAAGTTGGAAAGTAATTGGCAAATAAAAACTCCTTGAATTTGTCCCAATTAGTGGCACCTTCTCCAGCTCTCCCTTTGTTTGCTTCCCACCAGTGGTTAGCTTCATCCTTTAAAAAGAAAGTAGCAAATCTACTTTTTGATCATCATTTACCTTTGTTACTTCAAACATCTTTTCCATCTCAGTAACCCAAGTCTGAGCTTTTATGGGTTCATCAGTTCCTCTGAACTCCGGTGGTCCCACTAATTTAAAGTCCCTAAACTGAGTTGTGGTTGGGTTATTGGGTGCAGCTGGTATCGCATTAGCTTGTATTCCTTGTAAAGCTCCTACCAGAATATTTACCAAGGTTTGTGTAGGATTTGCCTCTTCCTGTTCCTCCTCAATTTCCCCACGAGGTCTTCTTCTTGGTGCCATTTATCTAAATATAACAAATAAGTAAGTATGAATACCGATTCAATAATTAAACAATCCAAGTTTGATAAACAAAAATTTGTATTTCACATGGCAAACCTATATATACATATCTAGTGACTCATTTTAGATCACTAGTTATACACACAATAGAAAGTAAACTACATAGCCTATCCGACTAACGATTTATCCCTATCACTAGCTATATTATAGAATTTTTTCCTTAGTCTAAAGTTCTTCCTTCTTTCTTGCTATCCTCCTTTTTAGCTTTTCTACCATCTTCTCATACTTCTTCAACCTTTTCTCCATGTACTCTATTTCCTAAGCGACCCTAGATCCTTAAGGCCATTCTATTCAAGTATGGATTGGGAGTATTATTTGCAACGGCACTGCATCAATTGCTGGCTCTACTATGATCAATTGACGGTCTTCTGACATCCTACAATCAGATTTATAAAATTGGTTAGTATCTGATAAAAATTATAACTTACTATTTTATTAGTATTCTTATCTATTAACTTCCCTAACAACTATCCCTCTCCCGTAATAAGTCTATTTGAGCTTATCTCCTTTATCAACTAATTACTTTTGAGGTTATAGCCTAAGGGTTTCCTCCTAAGGTTTCTAACCTATGGCTTTGATACCAAAATTGTGACACCCCAAAATCTCTACATTTCCTGTAGCAGATTCGGTGCTCACGTAAATATTCTATAAGACAATAACTTCTATAAATCCAAAATTCACAGTATCCCAATTAGTTAAGAGTTCTCATCAGAAAATTATCATATCTGGATACCCTCACTTGGATGTATAGATTTATGATCTTACAGATATTTCTTGCATATCAATAATTCCTATCTATCTGACATTCACAGTACAAATGATAAGATTGTTCTTGGAACTGAGGAGCTAACTCAGTGCTTACAGAACTTTCAAGATCATTCAATACCCTTATTCAGATGTATAGTTCATATAGATACTGTACTTGATTCTAACCACTATTAACAATGTAAAACCATTCAACGAATAATTTAATAATATAATAGTATCTGCTTACCTACGGTTCAAATATTATATCATAAAATACCAAATTACATTCTTACTATTCATACAATAAACACCTGTTTCCCTAATTACTTCTGCTCACATGTATGCATTCCTGAGTCTGCTGGGGCGTTTGGTGCGACTGCAAAGGAAAATAATATTTGCAAGAATGAGCTTTGAAATGCTCAACAAGTTTTAAACAATTATAGTTTATACTCACACTGTATCGGAATTTAAGGAAATATTTAATTCAGAGTATTTTTCTCACATTCTTAAGAGCCACAGAGACTTATAGGAGTTCTATCATTCCTAGAAGTCATAAAAAACTTATAGGAGTTCTGTCATTCCTATGAGTCATGAAGACATATAGGAGTTCTGTTTGGATATCTCATGGAATTCAACCTAATCATAGCCTAGGAGTATGCATATCATCCTATCAATCCAACACAATTAAAGTATATACGTACCAAGCAATATTGGCTTTTTCACAGTTTATGCTTTGATATCAAATCAAACACATTTTACGCAAACAACAGCTCATATAATTTATTATGCTTGAACAATAAGCAATAACCCTTTTTAAATCACAGATATCACGAATAATGTTTATAACAGTTCGTATATCAATATATACGACTTTCATTTAATATAGAATTAATTAAAATTAGAAAAACTTGCCTTTTATCACGATCGGCTACTTAGGTTATTTGAAAGTACATTCACCACCTATATATATTATAACAGTCATTAGAAATAATAGTAATTAATTTTTATTTAAAATACTAGTGTCTAGGTTGATCTTGGAGTCCGTTCGGTACTTTACAGCTTTATTGAAAAGTTATCGAATTAGTTTTTCAATAATTTTATTGAAAAGTTTTAATATCTTATTCATATGCTTCAGATATTATTTATCATAATTTCCAAATGCTCAAAATAATTTTTAAATAATTTAATATCATTTAAAATAATTTTTAAGTTATTAATATTATTTTTAAATATTTAATTAACCATTTAAAATGATTTTTAAATCATCAATATTATGTTTAAATAATTTATTTTATTTAATAATGCTTTTTAAATTTTTATTATAATTTTTAAATAATTTATTATTATTTAAAATAATTTTTAAATCATTAATATTATTTTTAAGTAATTTATTACTAATTACTCTTATTATTAATAATATTTAAATATATTAAATATTAATAAAATTTTATGTCAAAATATTCAAAATTATTTATTATAAATAAAAATGATTTTTCAGAATTTTTTTATATATATTTTTTAATTATTTTAATTAATAAATTAATTTTCAAATATTGCCTGTCACTAAAGACCTTTAGCGACAGAAGTGTTGCTATAGGTGTTCTTCGCCCAGCCAAGAACACGTTGGTCAACGTGCTAGACCCTTGTTTGACTTACTTTAGCTATCAACTTAAGTGGTTTCTGGGCAATCCAATTCAATAAAGTTGTAGTACTGATGTAGTAGTACACGTCTATCATCACTTCCCTACTTAAAAATATCTCTACAAGTTCACACAATCAGTCAAACCAACTACCCCAAGGCTGTTCGTCCTTTCTGGGCTGCCCAGAAAGGTTCGGTCAACGCTTGTCAACGACCTTTAGGGTTATATATCTTGCCGGCCGATTAGTTTTTGGTTGAGATAGTTGTCGGGATCTATAGACTATCTACAAGAGTACATGTTGTGAGCAGTTACAGAGTCTAGATCTTAGCAGAAATCAAGATCCAAGCCTCCGAAAATCTTGTCAGACCACTGCTCAACATTTCTGGGTTACCCAGAAATGGAAATCTAGACGGTCAACGTTGTTTGATCGTTCATAGTTTCCGACCAGTGACTACTTAGGGTCTTAGAGCTTTAGGGTTGTGTAGAGCTCATGTCAAGGTATAAGTCTACTAGCATCTAACACTGAAACAACCTGTCAGAAAAGAGATCCAAGCGGTCAAACAAGCTGTCAGGCTAAGGTTTACATTTTCTGGGTTACCCAGAAAACGAGCAGTCAATGCCGGTCAACGGGTTTTGACCCATTATATCTTCCAATTCAGTGTTCTTAGATCTAATCTACCACTACTAATCTATTAACAACCTTGTAAGCTATGATTATCAACTCTTAAAACATCAAACCATCAAATAAACAACGAGATATAAGGGCTGACATTCATTGTCAGACCCTGTTTTGACACTTCGACAGTTTTGCTTAAAACTCAATTTTGATGCTTTTAAATGTTATGGATTGGTGTTTTAGCAACCCAGATCACTAATTAACTCACTAATGAACATATCTAAACAATAACAACAACAATTAAAACCTCAGAATTCAAAAATTGAGTTAGGATTAAGTTTTTACCCTTTTGAGCACTTTTTGCTTCTTTCCTTCTTGATTCTGTTTCTGGTTTGCTAGGATTTGTTTATGAGTCAATGGGCTATATATGTTAAGTATAAATTTCGTGGTCTTAAGTGCTTTTACCCTAACCTTAGGTGACATGTTCAAGTAGGGGTTAAAACTCCATTCCTCTCTTAGTTTAACAAGTAAGCCTACTTCATTTATGGATTTAGGGTGTGTTGTCATGCTAAGGATGTTGGATGCCATGTGACAAATCTTTTGCTTGCAAGACAAAAGATTTGTTTCTATCTTGTTTTGATAAGAGAACAAAATAAGGGTATTTTAGTCTTTTTGCATATACAAAGGACATTTTGGTAATTTCCCATGTAAATACAAGGATAATTTAGTTATTTCATATTTTCCTTAGAAAATTTAAAATAATAATAATCAATTAGGTTTTGTTACTCTAGAATTAGGGTGTATACATTAAATTAGGTTTTATAATTAGGGTTAGGGTTTCCTAATCCTTAATTAGGGTTTTTTTACAATCTTTTCTAGTCAAATTTTTAATATTTATATTAAATATATGTATACAATAATATATAACATTATTAATGTATCATGTTATAATTTCTATTTATTATAACCCTTAGGGTTAGAATTCCTTATTATCAATTAGGGTTTTACTTATAAAACCTTATATCCTATTTACACATTTATATTTTTTGTGTTGTTTTATAATTATATATATATATTCCAATAATAATGTTAAGTACACATCACACAAGATATTAATCATAGTTATATTTACTGTTTATATTAATATTCCTATTTAAAGTTTGGAATATTACAATCACCCCGCTCTTATAAGAATTTTGTCCCGAAATTGAAATTACAGCTTATGAAAAAAAATGAGGAAAGTTTTCTCGCATTTTATCCTCCAATTCCCATGTAGCTTCTTCAATATCATGATTCTTCCAGATTACTTTAACCGATGATATAGCCTTATTCTTCAACACCTGTTCCTTTCGATCAACTATCTGCACTGGAACCTCTATATATGATAAGTCTTTCTCTATCTGAGCAGGTTCATAGTTTATCACATGATTATAATCGGGTTTATACATACGTAGTACAGACACATGAAACACATTATGAATATGTTCTAACTCTGGGGGTAAAGCTACCTCATAGGCTACCTCACCTATTCTCTTTAATACTTGAAATGGGCCAATGAACCTCGGGCTCAGCTTTCCCTTTTTACCAAAATGAAATTTTCATTTCCAAGGAGTTACTTTCAGAAAGACATAACTTCCAACATTAAACTCCCTTAGCTGTTTGTGTTGATCTGCATATTTCTTCTGCCGGTCTTGAGATGCTTGCAACCGTTGTCGTATAATTTGAATCTTCTTCGTGGTTTGTTGAACTATCTCAGGTCCAAGCATTTGCCTTTGTCCTACTTCATCCCAACATAAAGGTGTTATACACTTCCTTCCATACAGAGCTTCGTACGGTGGCATTCCAATACTGACATGATAACTGTTATTATACGCAAACTCTACCAAAGGTAACTGATCCTCCCAACTCCCTTCAAAATCCATAATGCAGGTTCTCAACATATCTTCCAGCGTCTGAATGGTTCTTTCACTTTGGCCATCGATTTGAGGGTGATACGCTATACTCAATTTCAGTTGGGTTCCCAAGTGCTCCTGTAAACTTCTCCAAAAGTTCAAAGTAAACCGTGGATCTCTATCGGATACTATAGATACAGGAACTCCATGTCTAGAAATAATCTCTTTTACGTATAGCTTGGCCAACTGATCTAGATTAGAAGTAACTTTGATAGTTAGAAAATGGGCTGACTTGGTAAGACGATCAACTATTACCTAGATAGCATTGTGGCCTTTCTGAGTGACAGGAAGTCCTACCACAAAGTCCATAGTGGTGTGCTCCCACCTCCATTCAGGAATCGGTAGAGGTTGTAGTAATCCACTCGGTCATTGATGCTCAGCTTTAACTCTCTGACATGTGAGACACTTACTTACCCATTCTGCTATCTCTCTCTTCATGTTCGACCACCAAAAATGCTGACTTAAATCCTTAGACATCTTAGTACTTCTCGGATGTACAGCAAACTTGGAACTATGGGCTTCTGCTAAGATTTCATCTTTCAATATCTGTACCGTTGGAACCCACACTCTATCTTCATACCTCAGTACTCCCTCCTTATCCAGTCGAAATTTAAGGTTCTTCTCATGAGTTATCTCGGCCTTACATTTCTGACATGCTGCATTCTTCTCCTGCATCTCTTTGATTTTATCCAATAAGGTTAAGGCTGTTTCTACCACGTATAACTTCTGATTAGAGTTAGCTGGAGATCTTACTTCAATCTCAAGTTTTTCAAATTCTTTTACCAGAACATCGTTATTTGTAATGGTATTCAACCTTTCTTGATTCTTCCGGCTCAATGCATCTGCAACTACGTTAGCTTTACTAGGATGGTATATGATCTCACAATCAAAGTCCTTGATTAACTCTAACCATCTCCTCTGCCTCATATTCAACTCCTTCTATGTTAAAATATACTTTATACTTTTATGATCTATGTATATTTCACACTTTCTCCCATACAAATAATGCCTCCATATCTTCAAAGCAAAAACTACCGCAGCTAACTCCAGATCGTGAGTAGGATACCTTTTCTTATAATCTTTAAGTTGTCGCGAAGCATAGGCGATCACCTTCCCATGTTGCATTAACACACATCCTATACCCCTGTGTGAAGCGTCACTATAAACTATAAGACCCCCAGTTTCATTTGGTATTTGATAATACTGGTGCCCTACTCAGCAGTTTCTTCAATTCTTGAAAACTTTCTTCACACTTGTTCGTCAAATTATACTTCACAGTCTTTCGAATTAAATTGGTTAGCGGGGTTGCTATTTTGGAAAAATCTTTTATAAAACGACGATAGTACCCTGCCAATCCAAGAAAACTGCGAACGTCTGTTGGTGTTGTTGGTTGTCCCAATTCATGATTATTTATATCTTTGCTGGATCCACTGCTACCCCATTCTTATTAATTACGTGCCCTAGGAATTGAACTTCCTCCAACCAAAACTCACACTTGGAAAATTTTGCGTAAAGTTGTTCCTTTCTTTATATCTCTAATACCACTCTCAAATGTTCCGCATGTTCCTCCCGTGTCTTAGAGTATATTAAGATATCATCAATAAACACCACCACAAATTTATCCAAGCATGATTTAAACACTCGATTCATTAAGTCCATAAAAGCTGTTGGTGCATTTGTTAACCCAAAAGACATCACAAGAAACTCATAATGTCCATATCGGGTCCTAAACGCAGTCTTTGGTACATCTTCTCTGCTCACCTTTAGTTGATGATAACCCGATTGTAGGTTAATTTTTGAAAAATGCTCTGCTCCTTTTAACTGATCAAACGAATCATCAATTCTTGGTAAAGGGTACTTATTCTTGATAGTCAACTTATTTAACTCCCGATAATCTATACACAATCTTAACGTCCCATCCTTCTTCTTTACAAACAACACAGGTGCTCCCCATGGTGAAACACTAGGTTGTATGTACTTCTTATCTAAAAGCTCTTGTAACTAAACATGAAACTCCTTCAACTCTACTGGTGCCATCCTATATGGTGCCTTTGAAAATGGTGCTGTTCCTGGTGCAAGGTCAATCACAAATTCAATCTCCCTGTCAGGTGGAAGACCAGGTAGATCACTTGGAAACACATCCGGAAACTCATTTACTATTGGTATTTGGTCTAACTTTTCCCCTTCTTTCCTTGTATCCACCACATAGGTCAAATACCCTGTACCACCCTTCCGAAGCAATCTCTTAGCTTGCATAACAGTTAAACACCAGACTTGCTTCGGTAAACAACTTCCCTTAAACACTACCTTTGTTTTCAAGGGTGTCCTTAAACTTACTTGTTTCCATTTGCAATCAATTATTTCCTTATGCCTACCCAACCAATCCATCACCAATATTACATCAAACTCCCCTAGTTGTATAGGTATAAGGTTTATCGATAATGTATGCCCCTGAATTGCTACAGTACAATTCTTATGTACTGTATGAATAAGGATTATCTCTTTGTTAGCAATTTCTACATTGAAAGGTACATCTAAATCCTCACATGGTATTTTTAATCTTTTAACGAAATTCACAGATGCAAACGAACAAGAAGCACCAGAATCGAATAACACATAAGCATTTACAGCATCAATTGGTATGATACCTGTCACCACATCTTGTGCTTCCACAGCATCCCTCACTGTCATGTTGAAAGTTCGTGCATTCGGACGATTCTGAGTAACTCTTGCAGTCGCTGTTCCTTGCTTATTGTTAGAATTCTGACCTCCTCCCACATTCACCTTCTTGGGTTTTGGATAGAACTTTGACACATGACCCTCTTCCCCACAGTTGAAACATTTGACACTCTTGCTCTTATCCTTCTTTCGTGGACACCATTTGGAGTAATGCCCATCTTCTCCACTGGTATAACAAGACGTCCCTTTAAAATAGCATTCCCCTTTGCGAATCTTTCAACATATCTGACAGTGCTCAAACCTTTTATTGTTGTTGTTGTTACCTCCTTTGTTGGCATTATTATTAGGATTATAACCTCCTTTTCCAAGGTTGTTTGGAAAACTACCTCCCATCTTCTATTATTGTTGTTGTTGTTGCTCCCACTCGTGTTTCCTTTTCCAGTAATCACCATCTTCTCCTTATTAAATTGCAATAAAGCTTCTCCTTCTTTTTCTGTTATAATAGCCTTCTCCAGGATCTCCGCAAATGTCTTTACCTGAAATGCCGATACTCTATTTCTAATTTAGGGTTTCAGTCCCCATTCAAACCTCCTTGTCTTTCTCGTCTTAGTATCTACCTGATGTGATGCAAACCTAGCCAACTCGTTGAATTTGGCTGCATATTGTGTAACTGTCATCTCTTCTTGTTTCAATTCCAGGAATTGAACCTCCATACAATCTTGCATTGAAGTTGGAAAGTAATTGGCAAATAAAGACTCCTTAAATTTGTCCCAATTAGTGGCACCTTCTCCAGCTCTCCCTTTGTTTGGTTCCCACCAGTGGTTAACTTCATCCTTCAAAAAGAAAGTAGCAAAGTCTACTTTTTGATCATCATTTACCTTTGTTACTTTAAACATCTTTACCATCTCAGTATCCCAAGTCTGAGCTTTTATGGGTTCATTAGTTTCTCTGAACTCCGGTGGTCCCACTAATTTAAAGTCCCTAAACTGAGTTGTGGTTAGGTTATTGGGTGAAGCTGGTATCGCATTAGCTTGTATTCCTTGTAAAGCTCCTACCAGAATATTTACCAGGGTTTGGGTAGGATTTGCCTCTTCCTGTTCCTCCTCAATTTCCCCACGAGGTTTTCTTCTTGGTGCCATTTATCTAAATATAACAAATAAGTAAGTATGAATACCGATTCAATAATTAAACATCCCAGTTTGATATACAGAAATTTGTATTTCACATGGCAAACCTATATATACATATCTAGTGACTCATTTTAGATCACTAGTTATACACACAACAGAAAGTAAACTACATAGCCTATCCGACTAGCGATTTATCCCTATCACTAGCTATATTATAGAATTTATTCCTTAGTCTAAAGTTCTTCCTTCTTTCTTGCTATCCTCATTTTTAGCTTTTCTACCATCTTCTCATACTTCTTCAACCTTTTCTCCATGTACTCTATTTCCTGAGCGACCCTAGATTCTGAAGGCCATTCTATCCAAGTATGGATTGGGAGTACTATTTGCAACGGCACTGCATCAATTGTTGGCTCTACTATGATCAATTGACGGTCTTCTGACATCCTACAATCAGATTTATAAAATCGATTAGTATCTGATAAAAATTATAACTTACTATTTTATTAGTATTCTTATCTATTAACTTCCCTAACAACTTTCCCTCTCCCGCAATAACTCTATTTGAGCTTATCTCCTTTATCAACTAATTATTTCCGAGGTTATAGCCTAAGGGTTTCCTCCTGAGGTTTCTAACCTAAGGCTTTGATACCCAAATTGTGACACCCCAAAATCTCTTCATTTCCTGTAGCAGATTCGGTGCTCACGTAAACATTCTATAAGGCAATAACTTCTATAAATTCAAAATTCACAATATCCCAATCAGTTAAGAGTTCTCGTCAGAAAATTATCATATATGGATACCCTCACTTGGATGTATAGATTTATGATCTTACAGATATTTCTTGCATATCAATAATTCCTATCTATCTGACATTCACAGTACAAATGATAAGATTGTTCTTGGAACTAAGGAGCTACCTAAGTGCTTACAGAACTTTCAAGATCATTCAATACCCTTATTCAGATGTATAGTTCATATAGATACTATACTTGATTCTAACCACCAATAACAATGTAAAACCATTCAACGAATAATTTAATAATATAATAGTATCTGCTTACCTACGGTTCAAATATTACATCATACAATACCAAATTACATTCTTAGTATTCATACAATAAACACCTGTTTCCCTAATTACTTCTACTCACATGTATGCATTCCTGAGTCAATCGGACCATCAATCAAGTGCCGACAGTCAATCGGACCCTCAATCAAGCTCCGACAGTCAATCAGACCATCAATCAAGCTCCGACTGTCAATCGGACCATCAATCAAGTTTCGACAGTCAATCGGACCATCAATCAAGCTCCGACAGTCAATCGGACCATCAATAAAGTTTCGACAGTCCAACGGATCATCAAGATCAACCCCGATCTTAACCCGGGAAGTCAAAATCAACCCCGATCTCAACCTGGGAAGTCAATTCAACCCCGGCAGCAACCCGGGAGGTACCAATCAACCCCGATCTCAATATCGGGCCGTAAAGTCAACCTTGGTCTTAATCCGGGAAGTCAAGGAAACCTCGACATCAACCGAGGACATGTTAAGCCATCTCCGCTCTCAATCTGGGAAAGTCAGTTCATCCCCGATAGTAACCCGTGAAGTTAAACTCGACCCCGGTCTCAACCCGGGAAGTGCAGGTCATCCACGGTCTCAACCATGGACGTCAAGTCAACTTCAGACATGAACCTGAAGCATCACAACAAATCCAGAGCAAAACCTGGAATGACCCCGTCAGCCTCAGAGACAACCCTGAGGTCAAAAGACTAGACTAAAGACCCAAGTCGTGGAATCAGCTCTCGAAAGTCAACCAGCGACCATGTCGACACTACAGGCAGCTTCGAGAGGGGTACAATAGTTATTTCATCAACTCTCAATCAACTTGGTCAAACTCAAGACAAGTTGATGCTTCCAAAGTCAGAATGAACCCTAACGACGATCCCGAGTGGCAACTACGTAAGATAGCTCAATGGACAAACTACGGGGAATCGAAGACCTGGTTATGAACCCGTCTTCCTGGACCCGAATTTTTTTTCCCATGTCATTGCGACACTCTTGGAGAGAGCTTTCTGGAAAGGTATCGCACGCCTCAAACGGACTCTCCGATCAAAAGTTAGAAAGCTTCCGACCGAACATCGCATTGCTCAAAGTGCACGTACTTCAAGACGACCAAGCCGGGCACATGGGCCCCACCTAGGTGAGCTGCAGCTCTACCTGCGGCTGCCGCAGGTAGAGTGGAGGCTCCCTGGCCTATAAAGAAACGTGCCCCCCGTTCATTTCAAAAAAAGCCGGAATGCAGCGAAGCTCTGGCAGTTTGATTTTTTGACTTTTACACCCCTTCCAAACCAAATATTTTCACTCCAACACATAGATATACCCATATACTACCACATATCAAAAAACCACTGGTAGATTTGGACGTTTAAATCCTACGATTTGGCAAAAAGCCTGTACTGCAGCCCATTATAAGTATTTTTATGATCAGCTAGTCAATACTACTACTTTGCGCTGTCTTACACTTGCACACAGAGTTTCATATTCTAAATATGCCCGGAACTTAGTTTCATGGCCGTTATCGTCAAAAAATTGATAAATTTTTATACATAAACTCTGTTTTCAATATTTCTACAACTCGGATTGACTATCTGTCAGCTCTAGCAGCTTCAATGCACTAGTACGCACATTTTGGCAACTTTGCTGGACTGGGTTATTTTCCCAGTCTGGGTTTGGCCCTTTTTGTATATATTTAATTGCAAATGTACTAACATTTAAATTCTATTAAGCCCGAATTTCAAATCCGAGGTAGTTTACCGCTTTTATATATATTTACGCATATATAAGCGACATTCACCATCACTGGTACTCATATCAGTCCTGGTTGACTACATTTTTGTCAATATATATATATATATATATATATATATATTTATATTTATATATTTTTTCAGTCGGCCTAGATTATTACGTGGCCATATTACTGCTTTTGCACACCTCCCCATACTGGGTGCTCTCTCCAGTCACTAGGTGACTACTTTTTGTCAATTTCAATTCTAGTACGGGCACCGGCGTGAAAACCCATCACCCTTTTTACTGTTTATATATATATATATATATATATATATATATATATATTATTTCTATAACAGCCTAGATTATTTCGTGGCTATTTACAGTTTATATATATGTATATATTTTAATTCAAGTCCGGGCTTGCGAGTGAAAACCCATCACCCTTTTACAACTTTTATATATATAGTTATATATATATTGCATTATTCAATTTATTCAACTGCTGCATTTAACATTCATTTGTGTATGAATCTGCATTGACATATCTGCGGGCGGACTAGATTTATCCAAATCTCGCCAATTCTAGCTTTTTACAGTTCAAAGAGGTCCCGACAGAACCTGGAAGCTATAATGGTTGAGATTTCTTTAAATCTAGTTATTATTATAATTTCAGCTTCAAAAGCAAACTCGCATCCCTTAGATCGCTATCTAATGGGAACGAAATGCTTTGGCCACGCGCATCTAGGATTTACTGATGAATCCTTGGTTACATTGCGACGTGGTGATATATATATATCTATTTCTGTAAATTTGAACTGTGCAGGTTTTCTAGTCACTCATATGTGAGCCTAGGAATCATGGGATTCATGATCAAACTGATCAGAATCTGATTCCTACGATGGACAAACTCCAGTTTACAGATGTACCCTGCCAGTTTTTCTGTAAATGTACATGCACAGACCTTTAAACGGTTATTCGGATTTAAGGTCTCAACATAGTGAAAATATGGATTGTCGTGTCAGCGTCCCTCTGATGGTTTTCATACCTATGAGGAGACCGACACTTTATATTTCTGTGGTCGAGGATGCTTCGCAGCCCGACAAATCACCACTTGCATGCAGTCTTAAGGCTATAAAGATAAAATTGAGAGAAACGATATTCTTCAATTCCTATGTCAGCGTAAGGGTTTGATAAAACCAGCTTTCAAAACATCACTGTCAATTCAATTCAAAAGCTTTTGCAAAAAATAAAATTAAATGCTTTTGCAAATCAAATTAAAGACTGATTTTCAAATCAAATCAAACCCTTTGTATATAGGCTCAACGAAGCCTGTCAAAACTTTCAATCAATCAAAAGGCCTAATTTTCAAACAGTATTCACTCACATATTCTAGTTTTAAGGGAAAATATTGAAAAGATTGCAGTACCGTGTTTACACGGGAGTCGTGGGGTGCCTAACACCTTCCCCGCACTTAACCAAGCCCCCGAACTCAAAACTCCGATTTTAAAGATCAAGTTTCGACAGTGTCCAGCAATTGGACCTCTTTTCAAATCAAATTCGGTTGAGTTGGTACAACCATTTTCAAAACTACCAACTGGCGACTCTGTTTAAATCAAATCAAATCGTCGACATAAACACATGTTGGCCTCTTTCATAAAAAAAACCCTTCAAAACCTTTCCGCAATAAAAAGAATTAGGGTAGAGATAAGTTAGGAAGATCGATTTGAGGGAAACTCGGGGGTTTTGAACCGACTCGCGGTATTCCTTAAATTTTCCAACGTCGATAATTAAAATCAATCTTTTCAAAATCGTCGACATTTATGTCGGTCCTTTCCTAAAACTCACCCTTAAAATAAATAAATCATCCTAGCGAAATTAATAAAGGGTAGAAACAAATTAGGAACCAGAATTTTCCGGCGTTCACAGGTGGCCACTCCGCTAGGGACGTTAGAGGGCTTAAGCCACTTTTCAATTCCCTTTTTATCTGCATGTGTGTTTTGAATACTTTATTTACATTAAATGTATGTGAATGAATGTTTATTTAGAGCACTTTATATTAGTGTTTCGCACAATATCATCATATTGCATACGGTGAGATGCGATAAATGTATGTCAATGCATATTGTGTGATTCCTCCACCAGGAGGCAAACCCGTCAGTGGCTGATTACTGGACTCAAGAGGAGAATAATCCCGCGACGCTCAGGAAAGGCCAAAATTCACAGTTGGGAAAAGCTAGCCCATGCCTTCCTGAATCAGTACAGTTTTCAGCCACAAATGGCGCCGGATCGGTATCAGGTGACTCTAGTTAAGAAACAGAACAATGAGTCTTTCTGAGAGTATGCCCAAAGACGGAGGTGTATGGCTGCGCAGGTCAATCGGCCTATGACAGAAAATGAGATGGTAATAACCTTCATAGACATCTAAAAGGCACCTTACTATGAGAGGGTCCTATTATGAATAGGCAAGCCATTCTCGGAGACGATCAAACACGGCAAAATGGCAGAGATGGGCTTGAAAGAGGAAAAGATTAAAGATCTCACAGCCTTAGAAGCAGCAGTTGAATACCTTCAATACCAAAAGAAGTTAAAAGAAGACCGAAGAAGATGTATCCCTCATTTTATAGGGGCAATCTAGGATACCCAACAATAGTCCCTCTATCTGGAAAAAGGAAGGTGATCTGCTACAGCAACGTCATGCAACATTCAACCAAAGCTAGGACAGACATATAAAATTTAAAAGAACGAAAAATCAGATGTTCACTCCGCTAGGAGATTCCTTTGAAAACATAATGGCGTTATTAATCAACCAGAAGAAAATTACTGAATTGGCTCCACCTCTTGATCCAAAAAGCAAAAGATACAATCCAAGCAAGAGATGTGTTTACCACTCAGGGTCTCCATGACACGATACATAAGATTGTTGGTCCTTAAAGCATAATATCCAAAATCTGATTGAAAGTGGGGATATTGTGGTGAAGCAACCTGACCAACCAGATGTCAACAACAACTTTCTGCCGCAGCACAATACAGAGGGAGTGAACATGATCGGGTTATGAAGCGCCGGAATGGATCTAAGTTGCAAGTACATAAGAAGGATGGAAGAATGCCCCAAAAGGAGCATAACAAATGTCCTAGAGTGGGAAAATTAAGAGGATTGTATGATAATAAATAATATATTAGAGACGATCCAGCATCAAGTAACTTTGGTGGCTAAACTGATAGTGTGCTAACATCAGGTTATAAATCAGCTTTCCACTCAACTATCAGAAAGCCAAGAAAAAAAAAGAGGCTAGCCAGGATTCAAGTTTATATCCCCCCAAGATGATCCAGCTAACTGAATAAGGTCAAAGTGGGCTGAAAGGGCATAAACGGTGGAATGATAAAATTACTAGAAGATCTCGCCAGCGAAAAAATCGGTCAGAGAAATGCGAATTCTCAAAGAAGAAAGATCCAATAAGAGACCAAAAATTCACCCCTTTGAACAAATTAAATGAAGAGATGCTACACTTTCTGAAAAGCGAAGGAAAGATTACTAAGTTTCTACCTCCCGCAAATCCCGAGATAAAGAGTTATGATTCTACCAAGATATGTCTCTACCATTCTAATTCACTTGGACATGCGACTGAGGAATGTTGGTCTCTGCGGCATAAAATCTAGAATCTCTTTGAAAATGGAGGGCTGAAGATAGAAGTCCCCATGATTAGAAAAGATGAAAGGGAAATGAAGAGCTTAAGAGGTCCACTCGAGACAAATAGTTCAAAGTAAGTAACGGTTATGAATATCAATCCTGGCAGAACCAAGGTGGACTGGTCATAATTCGGGGAGTGATAGCTGAAACAAAAGAGTCCCCTAAGGAAATTCCTTCGCTACCGTCAAGCATCCCGTTGACCGATGTTAGCAACCACATTCCTAATTTTACCCTACTGGATGATGAGAAGGAAATATTGATCCTTCCCAGTGAAAAAAATCCAAAAGGGAAAGTTTCTCACGAGAAATGCAACAACAGTTCGAGAGAAGTTTAAAAGTCAAATCCTTGCAAGCCCATGAAAAAGATGAAGTAAAAGATCAGGAAAAAAGAGGTGAGGTTGTTGAAGAGGCCAACCCATCAAGGAATTAAGAGCTCATCCCTTTCTACGATGGGTCCTGTTACGCCGTTTTGGTGTTAACAAAACATGCATAAAACACATGCAAGCATACATGGTCGATAAGTAATAAAGTGATAAATCGAGATCGTTCCCACAGAGAAAAGGAGTTAGGCTTAACTTATCGTGCAACAGTTCTATAGTTATCTTCAGCTGCTCAAACGAGTATTAAAGAGTGACTTACAAACTAGATTGATTTTAACATAATCTTAACTAATTAACAGACGAGGGGTTCAAATTGGAGAAATATGGGATCCTAACTTCACCTATTACATCGTCTATATTACTAACACCTCATGTCAAATATAAATAATCACATAGGAATGCTAGTCGGGAGCACGAATGTGAAACAATGGTATTTGTCAATAAACCAAGCCCATATCATATAATATCCACAAAAGAGATAGAAATCATATGACCACCAATAAAACCTAAATCACTATATGTCTATGTGATTTACAAGTATATCAGTTTAAGTGCAATCCCCCAATAGACTACATATGACAAAACGGTATATTTCTATCCGGATTATGAATCACAAAACTCATCGAATGTAAGTTTCAGAAACATAAGCTAGCATGGCAAAATCTAAGTTTACACTTCCTCTTTCAGTTCATATAAACTATTACAGTAGATGTTAATCAAGCATCTAAACATACAATACAACCATGCTAGGTAATCCATACAATTTTACTCATACATTTTAAAGAGGCATAAAACCCTAGACTAAGCAATAAGATCCATTAGAATCCCATAATGGTAGTTCGTTCATCTTTGAACCACAAACCGTTATGGGATTTAAGCCAAGCATTTGAAGTTATAATGAAAGTAAGAGAAAAGAGAGATAGAGAATGAAAATCTTGTGGTTCCCCTTTCAATAGAAGTTAAAAAGGTCAAGTTTAGACCACAAACAATCTCCAAAGTGAGCCCTAGAAATGGAAATGCTACTAGAACTAGAAGAGAAGAAGAGTTAAGCTCTCTAGCTCTCTAACCCTAGAAATGTAAGAACTTGTAATAAATGTTAAGTCTGAAAAATTATAAGTGATGATCCTCGTTCAATACACAACATAAACCCTTATAATCATTACACTCAACCGATTAAAAATTAAAAGTCAGCATCCTGGACCAGCGCGGCCGCGTGGGCTCCCTTTGCTCTCCTGGCGCGGGCGCGCTGATGTCCAAAGTAGCCCTCTGGATCTGCTACTCGGCGTGGGCACGTGCTCCTCCTTTATATTCCTGGTGCGGCCGCGCGTGCTGCTAAAATCTGTTGATGTAATCTGGTTTTTGTTGTTATTCTTTGTGCTTCCTTCATGCTTCTTGCTCCTTCACTTTTGCTGCTTCAAGACCTTTGTACACCTTCCCTTTTCATCATCATGCCAAGTCCAATCACACCTTGCCTTGCCAATACCATGACATTTTATGCCGTTTTAATGTTATTCCATGCCAAACGAGCTTCCTGTCTAAAATATGCAAAACGAAGATAAAACATAATTAAAGACACTAAAATGCTTGAGTTAAAGCCATAATCATAGCAAGTTGATATCCAATAAGTAGGTATAAAACCTACTTATCAAATACCCCCAAACTTGAACTATTGCTTGCCCTCAAGCAAAAACACAAATGCAAAGTACATGATATGCAACTAAACTACATGAAAATGAATCCCAATATATTAGCCATGTTATGAATTCTAACAAGATGTGCCTCAGAGAAATAACAAGAACAATGAACAAAGCAACAACTCAAGCAGCAGTTATAAAGACATTCAATCTGTAAATCACAACCTGTTACTAAGATGTAGTGTGTGTGTGCAATGTCATAAACAAGCTTGACAGAGGTAAAGATTCCACATGCTATACTTCTAGGGAAGGAAAATTGAGGTGTTAAATCAAGAATTTTTCATTTATACAAAAAAATTACCAAACCAACACATAGATACAAGTTGAAGTGCAACAAGAGCTTATTATGCTTTTATTCACACACGGGGGCGATATTCGCACTTTTCCCGCTGATACACCCAATTGTATAATGCTAGGACCTCTTAGGCTTTTCAATGATACCCGTTTATCGAGCTTTCGACCAACGACTCCCAAACCATAAAGGCCTTAGGGCGCTGGGTGTAGAGACAATCCGCTAGCCAAAGTATTTATTCTATTTTTTTTCTTTTTCACAGCTTATTTTCTTTTCTTTTGCTTTTGCTTTTTCTTTTTCTTTTTATTAGCATGCATACCCAAAGTTGTCCCTCAAACTTGTATTCCAGTGTTGTTAAGGTCATTATTGCTTTTATTACACAATTCTAGCAATTAAAAATAAAATTTTTCCACTCAAAAGACAAGCATGTATTAATCAAGCCAACACTCAAGTAAAGACAGAACTGTGCTATCCGGTGATATCAATGCAACAGGTATAGATTACATCATGTAAAAACATATAACTGAGCTTAAGCTACTAATAGAGTTCAATAATCTATCATATCTCAATGTCATCATTGGCCAGACTAGAATTCAACAGGCTAAACAAAAGGGATTATGCAATGCAATTAAACACAACTAAATAAACAAAATAAAATAAAAATGAAATTTTTTTATGGCAAATTTAACTAACACATATTAGAATGCAATGCAACTACTATATATAACCTATCATGCAATAAAAACTATATGCAATCAACTAAATGTAATTAAAACTAAATGCAAAAATTTAAAACTATATGCAACTACTACTACTAACACCCAATACCCCCAAACTTGAAATATTCAATGTCCCCATTGAAGGTAAAGGGTCAGGAAAACTCCCCTACTGATCGGCATGGCCACCCTCCTCGGGTGTTGAGTTTGGTGCTGGGTATGGCATACTGGAACCGAAGGTGGGCCACTTCAGTATTGTTCCTTGCTAAGAAAATGCCTCAGCCAGCGCATGGGTCATGCCATCGGCAAATGCTGCAAAGCTCCCATGAAGAGCGTCTATCCTCCTCTCTAAACAACGAAACTAGTGACCCTGCTGTATGTCACCAGCTGGAAGAGGGCCTGTGCCCTTTGATAGCTGTGGCTGTGGTGGTAGTACTGTTGGCGGAGGTGGAAGGATGAATCCTTTTCCTCGAGGATGTGCTGTGCCCCCGTTCCAGTTCTCAAAGTGCTTGATCATAGCATAAGTGATGTCGCCGCTCGGCATTTGTACCTATTCATCTCCCCATTCAATTCCTAACTCAGCACAGAGATGGGCTACTATGGATGTGTGTGGAAGTGACCCGGTGGTACTGCTTCTCATAAAGTGCAATATATTTTGATTCAGCAAATGCCCGATGTTGATATACTTCCCTGTGATGATCCTCCACAATATGACAGCCCTCTCGACTGTAATCTCATGCTAGTGCATCGATGGCATCAAGTTGGCATAGAGGAATAGATTCCATGCCTTGGCATATCTGTTAAGACCGGAGGCAGGGAAAGTGGTGTACTCATCAGTAGTATCTTTCTTAATTTTCCATACTGTGTCTGGCGCACTCAAATTATGGATCAACTGATCAAGGTCTGTCTCAAATCGATCAACCATAGTCCAATTCGCTTGGCTAGCTGGGGGTGGAGGCAAATTGTACACCTCACGGATAGCCGCAGGATGATAGTCAATGGATTGGCCCCTTACAAAAGATCGGCCGCTCTGTGTTATCTTGGCGTTGTCAAAGAATTCACCGATGATAGCCAACGACACCAGCAACGGTGTTGTATAAACACCTTGCCATCCCATCTTGCGGATCATGGCACGTATTTCCCCATCCTCTTTTATTGGCTTTAGAACCCGTTCCTTCAAATAGTTTTTGTTGGAATCCGATAGTACTCAATTTGGGCCTCAATGCTAATGAATCTTGTCAGATCCAAGGGATTCTCACTTTCGTCACTGTGAGTGGGCGATGCGGGAGCGGCTGATTGTGCACGTCTAGGACCCATTGATGATTATCAAAAAAATCTTACACAAACCCTTGATTTGATGAATTCTGAAGAAAAATCCCTAAACTTGTCTGTGAAAATTTATGCAAACCTTGGGCAAACCCTAAAAATCTCACTATGATAGAATTTTATTGAAGCGTGATGGTATGGGAGTGTAGGCTTGGTGTGTAATATGAAGATATGGAGAATTTGGGTAGGAGAGGGAGAGTGTTGCGTATAGGAATTAGGTTAGGGTTTGAATTGAGAGAGCTATAGAGAGTTCATGGGTTTGTGAATTTGAGAGGAGGCGTGATGGCATTAGAAATAGACTTAGGGTTTGAACAGTTTTGTGTAAATTTAAAAACTGTAGTTTGGGTCGGGCGCGGTCGCGCGGTGTTGAACTGTGGATGTGGCGCGGGCTCGTTGTTGCAAAAATTGAGTCTCTGGGCTGGAAATTGGCATGGGCGCGCTGGTGATTACTCTTGATGGGGCGCGGCCACGAGGGTCAAGGTCACTCTCAATATGCTTTGAGCTTTGGCGTGGACGCGCTGGTGAGTGCCTTGAGGTTGGCGCGGCCGCGCTGCCCTGAGCCCCAGGCAAAATTTTTCTGTTTCTTTTTGCAGCAACATTGTGAAGGCATAAGAAGCAACTTTCAACACTTATCTTACCCGCGCATATAGCAATCAATAATTATGTATAACTTGTTCCATTGTCAAAAATGCATATGTAAGATGTATGTATTGTTAAATCCTTAGCAATGCTATGTAAGTTAATCATATCTATGTGATTTCCCAAAAATGAGTATAAGTGCTTATATGCAATATGCTAATTCGTTAAAAATATGTTCAATGAACTTCTAACACCAGAAATATATGCAATAATGCCTAATGTTTAAAAATGTAGGCAATGAGCTTTCAATTCCCATGAATATATACAATGAGTTTCTAACTCCCAAAAGTATATGCAACATGCCTAATGTCCAAAAATGTAGGCAATGATCATTCTAACACCAAAACTTGTTCAAACATTAGTCAACTACTTTCAAAATACTTAGAATTAAATGGGGGGTAGGGAAGATATAGAGATTAGTAACCAAAATAAAACATGAGAGAGATATATAGAGAAATGTGATGCAAGAATTAAATTGAGGAAGAGATAGAGATGATGGGGTGCCTCCCATCCAGCACTTATTTACAGTCCATAAGCTAGACTCTGTCTGGGTTTGGTCAAGTGGTGGAAAGGATCGATGCAACCTTCTCTCGATTCACCTCGCCGCCATAATAGTGCTTTAATCTTTGTCCGTTCACCTTAAAGGTCTTGTCCGGGTATTGATCATAGATTTCCACTGCGCCATGCGGGAATATGGTTTTCACCATGAAGGGGCCCGACAACCTTGATTTTAGCTTCCCCGAAAAGAGTCTAAGACGCGAGTTATACAGTAACACTGCTTGCCCCGGCTCAAATGTTCTCTCCATAATCTTTCGGTTGTGCCACCTTTTGACCTTCTCCTTATATAGCTTTGAATTCTCATAAGCTTGTAACCTGAACTCATCAATCTCATTAAGATGGAGAAGTCTTTTCTCCCCCACGGCCTTCAAATCAAAATTCAGCTTCTTAATTGCCTAGTAGGCCTTATGTTCAAACTCCATGGGGAGGTGGCAGGCCTTCCCGTACACAAGATGATATGGGGCCATCCCCAGTGGAATTTTGTAAGCAGTCCTATAGGCCCACACTGCATCGTCTAGCTGCAGTGACCAGTCCTTTCTCGTGGGATTCACAATCTTTTCTAATATCCACTTTACCTCACGATTAGACACCTCTACCTGGCCATTTGTCTGGGGATGGTATGCAGTAGCAATACGATGATTCACCCCATATTTGGCCAAAAGCGCAGAAACTAACAATTGCAGAAATGTGTTCCCTCATCACTGATGATTGCTCTAGGCATCCCGAAGCGTGTGAATATGCTTTTCTGAAGAAAATCCAGGACAACCCTAGCATCATTGGTTGGTAAGGCTGCTACCTCTACCCATTTGGGCACATAATCGACCGCCAACAAGATATATAAATTTCCATACTGATGAGACAAATAGCCCCATGAAGTCTATCCCCCAAACATCAAAGATTTCGACTTCCAGGATCATATTCAGAGGCATCTCATTTCTCTTGGATATGTTACCCACGCGCTGATAATGATCACAGCTCTAGACAAAGTTGTGAGCATCTTTAAACAATATTGGCCAATAAAAAATGGCCTGCAACACTTTGGCGGCTGTCCTCTCGCCCCCATAATGGCCTCCATAAACAGATGAGTGGCAGTCTCGCAGTATGCTCTACATTTCACTCTCGGGGATGCACCGTCTAATCATCATATCAGCGCACTGTCTAAATAAGTATGGCTCATCCCAACTATACCAGCGAGCATCGTGTAGAAACTTCTTCTTTTGGGCTCTAGAAAAGTAAAACGGGATAATATTGCTCACTAGGAAGTTTGCAAATTCCGCGAACCAGGGCATCTCGCTTTGCACCACGAAGAACTGATCGTCCGGGAAGGACTCGTTAATCATTACTTTATCATTTCTGTCCATCCCCGGGCTCTCCAGTCTAGATAAATGGTTAGCCATTGGTTCTCGGTCCCTTTTCTGTGTTTAATTTCTAAGTTAAACTCTTGGAGAAGAAGTATCCACCGAATGAGTAGAGGTTTAGCATCCTTCTTTGAAATTAGGTATCTGATCGCAACATGATCTGTGTATACAATTACCTTTGTGCCAATCAAATATGACCTGAATTTGTCAAAAGCATATACCACTGCAAGAAGTTCTTTCTCGGTGGTGGTGTAGTTTAATAGGGCATCTGTCAGGGTTTTGCTTGCATAATAAATCATATGAAAGATCTTGTCCATGCGCTGTCCCAATACCACCCACACGGCGAAGTCGCTTGCATCACATATCAACTCAAAGGGGAGAGACTAGTCTGGTGCTGTAATGATAAGAGCCATAGTTAATTTCTTTTTCAAGTGTTCAAAGGCAACATGGCATTCCTTGTTAAATTTGAACGAGACGTCCTTCTCAAGTAAACTGCACAGAGGCTTTGTTATCTTTGAGAAGTCTTTGATAAAACGCCGATAGATGCCTGCATACCCGAGAAAACTACGGACTCCTTTTATAGAGGATGGTGGCGGTAAACTTTCTATGGTATCCAATTTAGCTCTATCCACCTCTAGACCTTTCTCAGAAACCTTCTGGCCAAGAATGATGTCGTCCTTTACCATAAAATGACATTTCTCCCAGTTCAGAGCAAGGTTAGTCTCAACACATCTTTTTAACACCAATACCAAATTCTCTAAACAGATGCCGAAAGAGCCCCCAAAGACAGAGAAATCATCCATGAAGACTTCTACGTTATGTTCGACCATATCTGAGAATATAACCATCATGCATCTTTGGGACGTGGCTGGTGCGTTACATAGCCCGAAAGACATCCTTCGAAAAGTAAAAGTGTCATATTGGCACGTGAAGGTGGTCTTTTCTTAGTCCTTGGGGGCTATGACTATTTGATTATACCCCGAGTAACCGTCCAGAAGGCAATAATAGTCTTATCCTACCAGCCTATCCAGCATCTGATCAATAAACGGGAGAGGAAAATGATCTTTCTTTGTAGCTTTATTCAGTCTACGATAATCCATGCAGACTCTCCATCCCGTAACTGTCCTAGTAGGTATAAGCTCATTCTTTTCATTAGTCACGACGATCATGCCTCCCTTCTTCGGGACGTACTGCACCAGGCTCACCCACGAGCTATCTGATATCGGATAAATTATTCCAGCATCTAACCACTTAAGGATCTCTTTTTTGATAACCTCTTTCATGATCGGATTTAATCTTCGTTGTTGCTCTATTGATGGCTTGTTGTTATCCTCCAAGAGTCACTTATGCATGCAGTAGGAAGGGCTGATCCCCTTGATGTTAGCTATGGTCCACCCAATAGCTGATTTAAACTTTCTAAAGACCCTCAGCAATTTACCATCAGGTTCGGATGATAAAGTAGAAGCGATGATAACCGGCAACGTAGAAGATTCTCCCAGATATACATATCTCAAGTGATCTGGAAGAAGTTTCAGGTTAAGTGTGGGAGCCACTTTAAGAGAAGGCTTTAGTCGCCCTGATGACTCCCCCGTCTGTCCAAGTGGTTCGATGGGAATTTTAAACTTTCGCATCTGAGGCACTGTAATAAGAATTTATATGCACTTCACCACATCAGTCTCTTCTATGTCTGAGTCTCCTAGTAGAGCACTCTCTAATGGATCCACACTCAGTAAGTGTTCAGTCTCCTCCTGCTGTATCCTATCGACAGTATTAATTCTAAAATAGTCTTCCTCATATGTGGGAAACTTCATAGCCTTGAAGACATTAAAAGTCACCTCTTGGTCTTGAACCCTCATAGTTAATTCTCCCTTTTGTACATCTATGAGAGTTCTCCCGGTGGCTAGAAATGGTCTCCCCGGAATAATTGGAATGTTCTTGTCTTCCTCGAAGTCCAGGATGATAAAATCTGTAGGGAATATGAATTTGTCAACTTTCACCAACATGTCTTCAAGAATGCCTCTAGGGTAGGTGATGGATTTATTGGCTAGCTGCAAAGATATGCTTGTCGGCTTAGGAGCCGGTAAACCCAATTGAGTGAACACCGATAGTGGCATCAAATTTATGTTTGCCCCCAAGTCACATAGGCACTTGTTGAAGGACAACTCCCCAATACAGTATGGAATTATGAAGTTCCCTGGATCTTTAAGCTTTGGAGGTAGTTTTCTCTGTAAGTCTACACTGCACTCCTCTGTCAAGGCCACTATTTCATAGTCTTCTAACCTTTTCTTCCTTGACAGTATCTCCTTCATAAATTTCGCGTAGCTCGACATTTGTTCCAAAGCCTCGGCAAAGGGAATGTTTATCTATAGTTTCTTGAATACCTCCAAAAACTTAGCGAACTGCTTAACCAATTTCTGCTTCTGAATCCTCTGTGGATATGGTATAGGAGGGTAAACTACTTGGGGTGGAACATGGGTTTTCTCAGTGTTTTGCTCCTTATCTGCCTCAATTGCATTGCCCCCAGCATTCCCATCCTTCAGATTTTCTTTAACATTTTTTGCACTTGTGCGCGGGCGCGCCGGGTTTTGGCCTTCCTGAGGCGCGGCCGCGCTAGCATCTATCTCAGCAGTTTTCTTCCCAGACCTTAATGTGATTGCTTGGCATTTCTCTTTGCCATCCCTTTTCCCTGGATTCACCTCCGTACTACTAGGAAGAGTCCCTTGCTGTCTATTGAGGACTGCATTAGCGTTTTGACCAATTTGAGTCTCCAATATCTTGAGAGATACCGCTTGACTCTTAACCAACAACTTGAGTTCTTCTATTTTAGCCCTCTCCTCTGATTGATGACTAGGAGCTGGAGTGTGTTAATGTTGTGGTTAATGAAATCCGGGTGGGTGTGACTGTCTCGGTGCATACTGCTGTTGAGAGTGTTGTGGCTAAGATTTTGGGTGGTAGGGTTGATATTTGGAATGTTGGGCATTTTGGTATATTTGTTGTGGTTGTTGTTGAGGAGGTTGATATTGATTTTGTTGTTGTGGTGTATGGTATTGAGTTTTTTGAGATGTTTGAGGCTGTTGGGCAGTTTGGTTGTTACTCCAACTGAAGTTAGGATGGTTCTGATTGTTTGGATGGTAAGAGTTTGGGAACTAATTCTGAGGCTTCTGGTAGTTACTGAAGAACTGGACCGACTCGATAGTGATGGCACACTGCTCAGTCGGGTGTACTCCGGCACACAACTCACATACAAATGCAACTTGCTGAACTCTATTCTCAGCCATAGAATCTATCTTCTTGTTCATGGTTGCCATCTGCGCTGACAATGCTGTGATAGCATCAACATCCAATACTCCGGCCACTTTAGGTTGAACAATTCTTGTTGTTGGGTTCTGATATTCATTGGCTGCCATAGTTTTAATCAGATCATAGGCTGTCGGATAGTTCTTGGCCCATATAGATCCTCCTAATGCGACGTTAATGATTGGCCTTGACTGCCACCCCAAACCATTAAAGAACAAATTTATCACCATCCAGTCAGGCATTCCATGGTGCGGGCATTTCCTGAACATCTCTTTATAGCGTTCCCATGCCTCATACAACGATTCCCTTTGTTGCTGTGCAAAATGAGACAGAACACTCCTCATGGAAGCAGTCTTAGCCATGGGGAAGAATTTGGTTAGAAATTTATGTGCTAAATCTTCCCACGTGGTGATTAATCCTGAGGGTAATGAATTTAACCAACTCTTCGCCTTATCCCTCAAGGTAAATGGGAATAATCGATGTTTCACTGCATCATCTGAAACGTTGTTGAATTTAAAGGTGTCTCATATCTCAATGAAGCTTAGGATATGCTCATTCGGATCTTCATTCGCTGCACCCCCAAACTGGATAGTATTTTGAACCATCTGCAGTGTCTCTGGTTTAATCTCGAAAGTGTTCGCAACTATTGCTGACCTAACTATACTTGACTGCAGATCAGAAATTTTTAGTATGAAGTAGTCCCTCAAGGCTCTATTGTCGGCTCTTTGGTCTTCGTCCACCATTTGTTTGTGTTGTTCAGGTTCCTCTTGTTGGTTAGTATTTCTAGCGTTTGCTCTCCACGCTCTGCTGTTAATGTTCTCTTGAAGAGGCACCAACTCAGGATTGGAGGCTCATGTGTGCATAAACTAACCACAAGTACCTGAAACACAAATAAAGATAAAGTTAGAAATAAGATAAGAAGAGATTTGTTCAAGTCAGACAAATATAACAAAAACTGATGTCAATAGTAATAAACTAACAACTATATCCCCGGCAACGGCGCCAAAAACTTGTTGCGCCGTTTTGTTGTTAACAAAACGGGCATAAAACACATGTAAGCATGCACGATTGACAAGTAATAAAGTGATAAATCAAAATCGTTCCGACGGAGAAAAGGAGTTAGGCTTAAACTATCATGCAACAGTTCTATAGTTATCTTCAGCTGCTCAAACGCGTATTAAAGAATGACTTACTAACTAGACTGATTTTAACATAAACTTAACTAATTAACAGACGAGGGGTTCAAATTAGAGAAATATGGGATCCTAACTTCACCTATTGCATCGTCTAGATTACCAACACCTCATGTCATGTATAAATAATCACATAGGAATGCTAGTCGGGAGCACCAATGTGAGACAAGGCTATTTGTCAATAAACCAAACCCATATCATATAATATCCACAAAAGAGATAGAAATTACATGAACACTAATAAAACCTAAATCACTATATGTCTATGTGATTTATAAGCTATATTAGTTTAAGTGCAAGCCCCCAATAGACTACATATGGCAATACGGTATATTTCTATCCGGATTATGAATCACAAAACTCATCGAATGTAAGTTTCACGAACTTAAGCTTGAATGGCAAAATCTAAGTTTAAACTTCCTCTTTCAATTCCATATAAACTATTACAGTAGATGTTGATCAAGCATCTAAACATACAATACAACTATGCTAGGTAATCCATACATTTTTACTCATACATTTCAAAGAGGCATAAAACCCTAGACTAAGCAATTAGATCCATTAGAATCCCATAATGGTAGTTAGTTCATCTTTGAACCATAAACCGTTATGGGATTTAAGCCAAGCATTTGAAGCAATAATGAAAGTAAGAGAAAAGAGAGATAGAGAATGCAAATCTTGTGGTTCCCCTTTCAATAGAAGCTAAAAAGCTCAAGTTTAGACCACAAACAAGCTCCAAAGTGAGCCCTAAAAATGGAAATGCTACTAGAACTAAAAGAAAAGAAGAGTTAAGCTCTCAAACTCTATAGCTCTCTAACCCTAGAAATGTAAGAACTTGTAATAAATGTTAAGTCTGAAAAATGATAAGTGATGATCCTCGTTCAATACACAACATAAACCCTTATAAGAATTAGGCTCAGCTGATTAAAAATTAAAAGTTAGCATCCTAGACATGCGTGGCCGCGCGGGCTCCCTTTGATCTCCTAGTGCGGGAGGGCTGATGTCTAGAGTAGCCCTCTGGATCTGCTACTCTGCGCGGCCACACGTGCTGCTAAAATCTACTGATGCAATCTATTTTTTGTTGTGATTTGTGCTTCCTTCATGCTTCTTGCTCCTTCACTTTTGTTGCTTCAAGACCTTTGTGCACCTTCCCTTTTCATCATCATGCCAAGTCCAATCCCACCGTGCCTTGCCAATACCATGCCATTTTATGACGTTTTCAATGCCATTCCATGCCAAACGAGCTTCCTGTCTAAAATATGCAAAACGAAGACAAAACATAATAAAAGACACTAAAATGCTTGAGTTAAAGCCATAATCATAGCAAGTTGATATCCAATAAGTAGGTATAAAACCTACTTATTAGGTCCAGTTTGAGCATCCTTGTGGGATGTGCCGAATCAGGAGGTGATCAAGTTATAGCACTGATTGAAGATATTCATGACCAGGAGGTAACCTCTACGACAAGCCTCGAATGCAACATAACCACTGACAACTAGACTATCAGGCCTCAGCTAGCCAGAAAGACGTAGATTTAGAGGATACGGTTGCAGGCCCCAAGAAATGTGGGGACGTTATCACTTTCTTAGCATTATGTCTTTTTATTTTCAATGCATAAAAAAAGAAAGAAATAATAAAGAAATAATAAAAAGTAATAAAAAAAAGGGAACAGAAAAAGAAAAAGAAAAAGAAAAAAATTAAATCAATCAGGTCTTTAGAGTTTAGCCTGAACTACAAAAGACTTGATCTCCCTCCATCAATGGGAGTACGTAGGCGGCCATCTATGGTACGGTCTAACCCATAAAAGAAATAAACAAACACTATACCTCTTAACCTAAATACCAAACCAAACACCAACCCCAAGACACCAAAGTCTACACCCAAGAAAAACCCTCAAAGTTGACGACCAATGCTGAGAAGACCCTACGACATCTCAACACCATTCCATCAAATCCAGCACAAGTCCCAGAAAGGAGTATTCAGTGATACATTAAGACAACCAGTCATAGGGATGAAATATCAATCACCCTAAGATGTAACCCTTCAGCAACTCATCAACCCATGAAATGCGAGAATACTTTATCTCCTTTTGACATATAAAAGTATATGGGCGACCATCATAGAAAAGTTTATCTTATAACCGACGACCCGTTTGCTGAGAAAAAGGCCATAGATTAAACCGTACAGATCAAACCAAACTCAGTTGAAGCCATCATATCATAAAGCAAGACGAGCTCTTAGGTCCAAATCAGTGGAATCTGAAGGCCTCTCGACATCAATCATCCAAGTTAAAGCAATAACATAGCGCTATATCAAACATGATCATCAGCGAGTATATATACAACCTAAGGCGATCACAACAAATATTGACTCAACAATGCAAGCTGACACCCTCGATCACAAGTCTTCGTCAAATCAGAAGAAAATCATCAAAGCAAATTGTGCCTCCAAGTCAAAAATAATGATTGGGGCACCTAAACATTAAAGTTTATATCCACTACCTATTCACCATATGGGTCATAAGGTAAAAGACTTTTGCGATCTCAGCATCTTATCAGCCCATCTGTCAAACATACAACAAAGCGACTACCCTAGACGATAAGCAAGACTGGGGCAATTTCATAATCGATGACAACCCGATATTACGACCCTAACAACAAACAAGACTGGGGCAATTTCAAAAATAGCGATAACTCAAAACTGGGGCATTCATCGACCATCCTAAAAAGGAAAATGCATCAGTCGACACATCAGCATGGTCAGTCATCATCAAAGCTTCCCTCATTTCACTGGCGATCTGGTACGATTATTTGGGCTTTTCCAATCATAATTTTCTTAGAATACAGTGATTCACATATGAGGTACAACTCTTTTAACTCTTTATCTATTTTTTGTCTCCATACATTAGTAATGATAGACAGTTAGGTATAAGTAAATCTTATAATAGAATCTTAAAAAAAAGTTTTAAAAGAGAAGATTTTGTTTAACTTGTTATGAATTGGATTAATTCTGATAAGCATCTGTGGAGCAAAAATCACGGGAACAATTAGAGAATTTAAACTATTCAACCTTTTAATTAGGCAAAATCCTAGTTCAAAGCGCTTTTTGGAGCAGACTTGATCTCGTATGCAGGTCTGCACTTTGTAGTTGCCCTGACTCTTAGTTGTGGGGTATGAAACTATGGCGACAACGATGAAAATTAATGCAAAGTTAGAGGGTAGGTAGCGGCCAACATAATGTCTCAAATCGTGGCCTGAGTTACTCAAGTAATTAAGCATGAGGGGTGTCTTTACACCTAGTACCCTAATACCGTCTGGTTTTGGAGTCACCGGCCCAAAATTCGCTATAAGGATAACTTATTACTTAAGAAAACGAGCATTGTAAGAAAAGAGGGCGGGACCTGAGCAGATCCGAATCGTGGCCAGGGTTACTCGAGTAATTAAGCCTGAGGGGTGTCTTCACACCTGGTGCCCTAAAGCCGTCTGGTTTGGGAGTCACCGGCCCAATGCTCACTACATCGGTAGCTTAGAGCCTAAGAAAATGAATATTGCACAAGCTCAAGAGAAGAGCAAATAGATCAGACCGAGCAAGTAAACCCGAAAGGGTGTCTCTACACCTAGTGCCGTAAAACCGTCTAGTTTAGAATTCATTGGCCCAAAACTCATTAAATGGGTAACCGTGAATAGCCTAAGAAAATGAGACAAGTTAAGCGAGGGAAAAAAGAAAAAACAAAATTTGGAATCAAAAAAATTGTAAAATGGAAATGAAATCATCTAAAAGTCATAGAAGAGAAACCTTTACTAAAGGTTGCGTCACTCATACTGAACATGTCATATGACATTAATTCTGCGAAGAACGGTGCCTAGAGTGAGGATGAAGTATCATACTTATAAACAATGACCATGGATGCTTAAATATTTTCTAGCAATTTCATAACTTGTTAAATGAAAATTTAGTCGAAATAAAACCTAGAAGATAGAGATTCGCAACTGTTGGTCCGATTAGATGACACAATTAATGCGCAAGTATACGCGGCTAACGAGTAATAAAGTGAAAGTAAGATATCGTTCCCACGAGAAATTAACAGATAAATGGCCGCCAAAGCACTAGCACATAATCATTTCAGTCTTATTTACACGGGTGGTAAAGAGGATGAATTAAAACTAAGTTAAACTAGGCAATAATTGAAGTTAAACTAATTAATCCTAGAGTCGAATTAGATAATGAAGATAAGAGATCCCAATTTCTCCTAATGATTCGTCTAAGTCGATACACTCCCAAGTCAGGTCAAATCAATCATTATAGTTATTAGCCGAGAACACGAAAGTGGGAGTAGGCCATCTTTCGATGCACCTAAACCGTATCACGTGCAATCCACAGGTTATAGACGCACGTGAACACCGACTTTACCTAAACCACTATATGTCTATGTTATTTACAAATAAATAGGGTTGAAGGTCAAGTTCTCTATTGACTACGAGCGGTGCTTCGGTATATGTCTATCCTAAGCACAAATCATAAGTCCAACGCCATGTGAACCTACAATTGCCCGCTATCGCGATTAGATCTAAACCTATGCTTCGTCTTTCGATCCCACATAGGTTATCACAGTATTTGGTTGCAACTCAATTAAGCAAATAAAGCATACATCGCAATAGATAAGCATATAGCAATCAACTAAGACCAACATGGAAAGGAAATCAACACTGACTAGGCAAAAGGTTCCATTGGAACCTCAAAGTAGATTTAAGGCATAGACAACCCAAATATATGATCCACAAGTTGATTATACATTATCCAAATACACAATGATAGCAAAAAGAGTTAAGAGATAGAGAAATGCAAATTTTTGTTCTTCTCTCCAAGCTTGGATCTTTGAATACAACCACTTGCTTCAATCTTCAACACTAACCTAACCCTAGAATCTAACTAACTAATTAAACCGTAATCTAACACTAAACTACTCCTAATCTAACAAACAAGAGAGAAAAAAGAGAAAATGAAGAACAAGCTAGGGCTTAAGGCCAATGTTTACTCCCTAGTGGAGATGCTGAGCAAATGAGGGCAAAAGCCCTAATATAAGCCTTCTCCCGATCTGCTAAGTCGAAAGTCAAACTTGGTCAAGTTGGGAGTCGGCGCGGCCGCGTGGGCTTTGGTCTTGGCGCGGCTGCGCGAGCACAAAAACTGGGACTCTGGTCTGGGGGTTAGCATGGGCGCGCAGGATGGCTGCCTTAACACTGCGCGGCCGCGCGTGCCATGAAATTCTGCTGGTGCATTTCATTGTTGCTGCACTTGGCTTCCGCTCCGCTTCCTTGCACTTCTGCACTTTTAGCCTCGCAACATCTTCATCTATCATGCTATCATGCCTTTAACGCTTAATTTGCTCTCGGAGAGTTCCTAAACATAAACGGTGCAAACAAAGGAAAAACATATTAAACGCACAGGATTACTTGAGTTTAAGCAACAGAATGAGCAGGTTATTATCTGAATAAGTGGTCATAAAACCACTTATCAAATACCCCCAAACTTAAACGTTGCTTGCCCTCAAGCAACCAAAACAAAACTAAACACATATGCAATGTTGTATCTACAATGTATGCAACCTACGCTGTCATGAATGCGAATCTAAGTTCCCAGCTTGCATTGAACTTTCAAAGCAATGCCTCAGAAAACCACGAGATAGTCGAACAGATAAGCTACCCAAAACAAGACCATAAGGCATATTCTGCAAATCCAAAACTGTCAGCACTGATGTATTGTGCGTTGTGTGCCTAGCAACCATTAGATATGCATTCAAACAAATAATTCACATACTATGCTTCTTAGGGGAAAAACAAGCTTTAACTTAAGAAAAATAGTAAATTATATAAGTTCTAACTAAACCGTGTATTACTAGAGTTAAGAGTCAACAAGGGGTTTTCATTAAGCTTTTATTACTCACGAGGGCGTATTCGCACTTTCCCGTCTACACAATCGACTATGCAATGCCTAGTCCTCTTAGGCTTTTCAATCATATCCATGTAGCGAGCTTTCGACCAACGACTCCCTGACCAGACGGCCTTAGGGCGCTGGGTGTAGAGACACCCCTAGGGCTTACTTGCTCGAATATCAAAGGCCACAGAACTCGATGTAGCTGAAGTGTTTATTCTATTTTTTTCTTTTTCAATGCATTTTTTTTTATTTTCTTTTTCTTTTTTTTTCTGCAAGGGAGTGCGTCTTACTCTCCATCTCCCCGCATAAATCATACATGCCACCTGTTTCCCCCAAACTTAAGCTTTTAACAGTTTAGTTATTATTATATGCGAACTGAAACTCTTTTATTAAAACATAGTTTTTCCACCAGAAGACAAGTATGTAAACATTTAAACTTAGCATATCATGGTGTTTACTCTATCGTGGTTACTGGTTACACAGTATCTGACAGGTAAGGATTTACATATATGACCATAAAATCAGGCTTAAGTCTCAAATCAGTTCAATAATCAAGTGATTTCAGTTTCTTCACAGGCAAAATACATAACTAACCAACTAGAAACTGGATTCATGCAGTATGCTCTAACACAGAGTGCAAAAATAAAAGAAAAATTTTAAAATTTTCACAAATTTTAACTATTTACAACCTACATGCACTAAATAGACAAACACAATATGCAATATGAATGCAACTACCCTATATGCAAAATAAAGCCAATACCCCCAAACTTAAACTATTCAATGTCCTCATTGAAGGTAAAGGTAAAAAGAAACTTCCCCTATTTGGCTTCTGATGATGCATGAAATGAGGTGGCGCCCTCTCAGAAGTTTCCCCGTCTCTCTCTCTCTGCTCTTGGTGAAATAAACCCCGCTCAACACTATTCTCAATGAACCAACCCAACTCCGTATCCATCTTGCTCTGCTAGAGATCCCACACTCAATATCTCAATTGATCAGGTTGAGAGGATGAGGTGGATGAGAATTGGTACTTTGGATTGAGGAGGTAGGAGGTTTTCAAAACTAAGGCTTGTAGTGGAGGGGATTGCATGAGATGGACGAGATGGGGGATTACATGAAAGAACTTGAGGGTTTGGGATGAGAGGGGCTGAGGCTTGGGTGCTGTTGATAATTGATATGAATTGGTGCCCCCAAAAGCTGCCAGAATTTTCCTTAAGTCAGGCCCAGTCTGTGAGAGGCGCAGCCGCGCGCCAGCTCAAGCTTATCCTGGCGCGGCCACGCGGCATGCCAGATCCTGTTTTCTGCAGAATTTTTCTAGGCACAAAGGCTATGGCATTTAAAATTTGCTCCCAAGCAGCTTTTAACCTGAAATATGCAGACAAGACTTATTAAGCCCTATTAAACCATCAAAAGTTGATACTTAATATTTACATCAAGAGAATATTAAACATGGAAAGATATATGCATTCAAATTCCCAAAAAATTCTCTAAGTGCGTATACGCAATGTGCAAGTGTATCAAAAGTATGCTATAAGCTTTGTAATCCCAAAAATATACGCATTCATGCCTAAGTTCAAAAATGTAGGCAATGAATTCCTAATTCCTACAGTATGCAAAAATTTAAACTAAATATTAACTAATAAGAATTAAACGAGGGGGAGGGAAATGTGATAGAAAGCATGTAAATGGAGAATTAAACAAAGAGATAGAGATAGGGATGATGGGAAGTAGGTAATGGAGAATTAAACAAAGAGAGAGAGAAATGATGGGGTGCCTCCCATCTAGCGCTTGATTTATAGTCCTCTAGCTCGACTGTGTCTGCCCACTGCTACCCAACTCCCCGACGATACTGGAGAACCCCTCCATCCATCAGAATAGCTGTGTGACTTTGGCGGCTTCACAGTAGGAGAGGATGCAGATTTAAACTACGTAGCACATGATATGAACAAGAATTCCCCGTACGGAAGGTAGGGGAGCTAGGCAATGGTCCCGTTGTGTATGTGAAATGATCTGGGCATGGAAGCATAGAAGACACAATGGACTCTTCTTCAATTCTCTTTTCTTCTGACCACTATGGAGTCGAGACTGCGGAATCTCTCGTGTCATCAAGATCCGTCTCAGTGATGTGGCTACCAAGGGGGCAAGGATGTGCAAACTTGGCTGGCTTGTTCCACTTAGGAGGAGGAGGCTCTTAGGGGATTGTCACTGTTGGTTCACATTCATACTCCACAGCCCCAATTGGCTCCTCGATGTCCATTGCCTTCGGCTCGTCCAGTTGCAATTGCACTTCGGATTCTCTATCAGTTTCTGCACCCATATCATAGCACCAAGTAGTATGGGGATCATAACTTACGGCTTCAGTCATTGGAGGCACAAAATCTTGCACTGTTGTTTCTTGTTCACATACCTCCTCCTTCCTTAATGCCATGCTAATCTGCTCCACCCAAGTCTGAAGATCCTCAATCGATTGCTCTTGCTCAATCAAGGTCTCTTGTGTTGATGCTAATGAGTTCCCCCACAAACTATCTAATCCTTCCTTTTCTATTTCAGCCACGGGATCCATGTACTGAGTCTCACTGGTAAAAGCATGGTTGATTGAGGCCATCTGATATTGAAAATTTTGGCTCAATTCTTCTGGGCTCCCAAACAACTCCTCTTGGTTTTCTGAGCTTGCATACATGAATTGCATTGAAGACTGCTCTCCTTGTAAACACGGGGGTTGGTATATGGGTTCGGGTGCATAAATTGGTCTTGGCTCACATTGTTCTTGATAGCTCACAATATGGGTCTGCCTTTGCTCATCCTCTATCATTAAGGCCCTACTAATTTGCTCTGCCCAGTTCTGGATATTCTTGACTGACTTCTGTTGCTCAATCAAGATGTCCTTCAATGATATGTCACCTCCTTCCTCCAAGCTTGCATTTTCTGTGTCACCCTCAAAATTGTGTTGAGGCTCATAAACTGGAGTCTGGAATGTGCATTCTGGGGCGTAAACTGGATTTGGATCCCAATATTGGTCTTGATAATAGTCTGATGAAGGGTCTAGGTGATACCCCCAGTCTTGCTGATAGTCGGGATAAGGTTCACTGAAGGAATAACCACCCCCATACTGCTCATGTCCATAACTGATAGGCTCCTGATGGCTCGCGTAGCTCCCAGCACCGTAGTCATTGGTCACTGCCGTCTCTTGATTCTGCTGAGCTGAGACAGTATCCAGCTTCCTCGAGAGAACCTCTAGCTATGCTAAAAGTGTTGCAATTGGGTTGACGCCATCATTGTATGCTTCCCTTGGTTGCTCTTGCCTTGTACCATTCCATAGATAGAAATTTAAGTTCATTGTACCTGAAAATAGAATATGAGAAGAGAATTAAACAAAAATAAAAATAAAATGTTTAAAGTAAGACTAATTTGATTTAAACTAATGTTGGCAAACAGTTATCCAAATAATTCCCCGGCAACGGCGCCAAAAACTTGTTGGTCCGATTAGATGACACAATTAACACGCAAGTATACGCGGCCAACAAGTAATAAAGTGAAAGTAAGATATCATTCCCACGAGGAATTAACAGATAAATGGTCGCCAAAGCACTAGCACATAATCATTTTAGTCTTATTTAAACGGGTGGTAAAGAGGATGAATTAAAACTAAGTTAAACTAGGCAAGAATTGAAGTTAAACTAATTAATCCTAGAGTCGAATTAGATAATGAAGATAAGAGATCCCAATTTCCCCTAATAATTCGTCTAAGTCGATCCACTCCCAAGTCAGGTCAAATCAATCATTATAGTTATTAGCCGAGAACACGAAAGTGGGAGTAGGCCATCTTTCGATGCACCTAAATCGTATCACGTGCAATCCACAGGTGATAGATGCACAGTGAACACCCACTTTACCTAAACCACTATATGTCTATGTGATTTACAAATAAATAGGGTTGAAGGTCAAGTTCTCTATTGACTACGAGCGGTGCTTCGGTATATGTCTATCCTAAGCATAAATCATAAGTCCAACGCCATGTGAACATACAATCGCCCGCTATCGCGATTAGATCTAAACCTATGCTTCCGTCTTTCGATCCCACATAGGTTATCACAGTAATTGGTTGCAACTCAATTAAGCAAATAAAGCATACATTGCAATAGATAAGCATATAACAATCAACTAAGACCAACATGGAAGGGAAATCAACATTGACTAGTCAAAAGGTTCCATTGGAACCTCAAAATAGATTTAAGGCATAGACAACCCAAATATATTATCCACAAATTGATTATACATTATCCAAATACACAATGATAGCAAAAAGAGTTAAGAGATAGAGAAATGCAAATCTTTGCTCTTCTCTCCAAGCTTGGATCTTTGAATACAACCACTTGCTTCAATCTTCAACACTAACCTAACCCGAGAATCTAACTAACTAATTAAACCCTAATCTAACACTAAACTACTCCTAATCTAACAAACAAGAGAGAAAAAAGAGAAAATAAAGAACAAGCTAGGGCTTAATGCCAATGTTTACTCCCTAGTGGAGATGCTGAGCAAATGAGGGCAAAAGCCCTAATATAAGCCTTCTCCCGATTTGCTAAGTCGAAAGTCAAACTTGGTCAAACTTGAACGATATGCGTACCGTAGAGTACTTTAGGCTCATCACCTGTTGTACTTGTTTTATTGGATTTTTAGTATATTACTGTTAATTCTAGTAGAAGCTCATAGTCCTTAGTGACTGCTCAGTATTCAGTTATCTTAAAATCTTAAATTAATTTAGTATTGAATCATATTGATTTTATTCTATCCTTAGCGATTGTTATTGAGAACTGTTGATATTCTTGCTATCCTTGAACTATCATACCTTGCTATACCCTTCTTGAGATTCGAGAAGAATATTACTCACCCTTGTTGTTATATTACTTGCTGAGCAAACTTGTTGCTCATTCTTGCTTTCCCTAAAATATTTCAGTTAAGGCAGAGCAGTGCGGACCATCGGGCACAGACAAGGGAAAGGGAAAGGCTACTGAGTATCTTAATGTTATGTAGAACTTATGATTGTAATAAGACTTATTCTATTATGTATTAGTTATGGTTATGTATGCTTAAGTTATGTCTAAGCTATGTAATCAATGTTTAAGTTTCGAAACCTTGGGATGTGAATAAATTATATTAATTAAATATAATCTATTTGGTAGTAGTTGTGTATTATTCCGCTGTGCGATGCGACATTAAATCGTAATATTTCTTATGGTGTTACATATTAGAACGTGACAAACTGAATTCGAGTGACCTTGCGACGGTCCGAATTTGGGGGCGTCACAGAGACCTTGAACTTGGATAACCGTTTTAAGGTCTTTTAATTGTACATTTTACAGAAAAACTGGCAGGGTACATTTATAAAGTGGAGTTTGTCCATTGTGGGAATCAGATTCTGATCAGTTTGATCATGAATCCCATGATTCCTAGGCTCACAGAGGGAAGCAAATAAAACCTACACAGCTCAAATATGCAAAGAAAAGATATATTTACATCCAGATTTTGCCAGAACCAAGGATTCATCAGTAAATCCTGGCTCGCACGTAGCCTAAGTGTCTCGTTCCCACTAGATAGCGATCTAAGGGTCGCCAGGTTGCTTTCAAGAATGAAACTAGCAAAATTGCTAGATTTAAGTAAATATCAGCCATTCTAGCTTCCCGGTTCCGTCTGAAACTATTTTGAACCGTTTGAAAGCTAGAGTTGGCGAGATTTAAAGAAATCTATTTCTCCTGCAGAAATGTCAGTGCTGTTTCATATCAAATAAATGTTTAAAGTAACAATTTAATCAAAATGAGTAATAACATATATATATAGTTATATGGGTTTTCACTCCGATGCCCGGACTGAAATGTAAATATATATATATATATATATATATATATATATATATATATATATATATACGCATATATATATATATATATATATATATTTATAAAAGCTATAAAAAGCCACAGAGTAATCCAGGCTTTGACAAAATGGAAATATATATATATATATATATAAGCCATAAAGCGCGGTGGATTTTCACTCCGATGCCCGGACTGGAATGGAAATATATATATATATATATATATATATATATATATATATATATATATATATGTATAAAATCAGTAAAAAGGCCAAAGAATGATCCAGGCCAAACTGGAATGTAAATAAAAATTATATAGTTAATATATATATATATATATATATTAAAGCAATAAAAAGGCCACGAAGTATAAATCTAGGCCCAAATAAGTCAAAAAAAAGTACATATATATAGTTATATATAAAAGTAGTAAACCACCTCGGATTTGACATCCGGACTTGACAGAATTGAAAAGTTAGTATATATACAGTTAAATGTATACATTAAAAAGCTAAACCCGGACTGGGAAGATAATCCAGTCCGGCGAAGTTGCTAAAACCAAAGATATATGTATATGAAAGCTGTTAAAAGTGACGGATCGTTAATTCGAGTTGTAAAAATGCCAGAAAATGCGTTTATGTACTAAAATGTACGAAAACGTAAGTAAAACGGCCACGGAACTGAGTTCCGGGCATAACCAAAAAGTGAAACTTAACGTTCAATTGTATAAAAGCGCAATGAAGTAATATAAACTTCCTGATCGTAAAAATATTCACAATGGACTGCTACACGGGCTTTTTGCCAAATCGTAGGCTTTAAATGTCCGTTTCTATCATTTAATTTTTGATATGTGGTAGTATAGGAGTATATCTAAGTGTTAGAGTAATTAAATTTGGGTTTGGAGTACAAGAGTGGGGCTGAGAAACCAAACAGGCAAAGGTTCAGAGTGTTTTTCTATATAAAATGAGTCGGGGGTGCGTTTTTCTATTGTTTCCGAGGTTTGTATCCCAACCAATTCTATTTGTCCTCAAGGTTGTCTCTGCGGCTGACTTGGTTCTTCCAAGTTTGTCTCTTGATATGATGTAAGGCTTCGGGGTTGTCTCCGAAGTTGAGTTGGCCTCCAGGGTTGTGACCGGAGCTCGACTTGACCTCTAGGGTTGAAACCGGGGCTGACCTATACTTCTCGGGTTGAGAACGGGGCTGACCTGTACTTCCCGGGTTGAGACTGGGGCTGACCCGTACCTATCGTGTTGAGACCGGGGCTGACCTGTACTTCTCGGGTTGAGACCGGAGCTGACCTGTACTTCTCTGGTTGAGACTGGGGCTGACATGTACCTCCCGGGTTGAGACCGAGGCTGACCTGTACTTCCCTGAGTTGAGACCAGGGCTGACCTGTACTTCTCGGGTTGAGACTGGGGCTGACCTATACCTCCTTAGTTGAGACCGAGGTTGACCTAGACTTCCCGGTTTGAGACCGGGGCTGACCTATACTTCCTGGGTTGAGACCGGGGCAGACCTGTACTCCCCAGGGTTGAGACCGGGGCTGATATATACTTCTTTAGTTGAGACCGGGGCTGACCTGTACCTCCCGGGTTGAGACCGGGGCTAACTTGTACTTCCCGGGTTGAGACCGGGGCTGACCTGTACCTCCCGAGTTATTACCGGGGCTGACCTGTACTTCTCGGGTTTAGATGGGGGCTGACCTGTACCTCCCGAGTTGAGATCGGGGCTGACCTGTACTTCCTGGGTTGAGATCGGGGCTGACCTGTAGTTCTTGGGTTGAGACCGGGGCTGACCTGTACATCCCTGGTTGGGACCGGGGCTAACCTGGACCTCCCGGTTTGAGACCGGGGCTGACCTGTACTTCCCGGGTTGAGACCGGGGCTGACCTGTACTTCCTGAATTGAGATCGAGGCTGACCTGTACTTCCCTGGTTGAGATTGGGGCTGACCTGTACCTCCAGGGTTGAGATCGAGGCTGACTTGTACTTCCCGGGTTGAGACCAGGGCTGACCTGTACCTCCTGGGTTGAGACTGGGGCTGACTTGTACTTCCCTGGTTGAGATCGGGGCTGACCTGTACCTCCTGGGTTGAGACCGAGGCTGACCTATAGCTCTCGGGTGTAGACCGGGGACGACCTGTACCTCCCGGGTTGAGATCGAGGCTGACCTGTAACACCTGGGTTGAGACCGCGGCTGAGTTGACTGTTTTTCCCTCTTACAGGGTTAGTAACAGGAACACAAAATCTCGATTGTCTACAACAGAACTGAAGAAAATTCTGAGTGTCTACAGACGCCCCTCTTTATCATATTTATGTAAAGGAATGAATTGAACAGGATAAAGATAGCTAAACACTTGGAATATGATGAATGCAAATGTAATGCAATGCATGACGTGATATGTGATGAATGTTAGATGCCCTTTTATCATTGAATGTCTACGTTATTTTATGCTAGGGATAACGTTATTCATGATAACCCTTGGGGCAGCACTATCAACCAGTTACCAGTAGGATATCACTGATAGGCTATCAGAGTTAGGCTATCACAGATTGTTCTCGTCTCTTTCTGCTGGGGATGATGTTATCCGTGATAGACCTGTTGACTCTGATGGGGATGATATTGTTGATGCAACATTGGTTTGAGACCAATGGTTTCACTCGTCTGTCAATACTCTTTGTAGGGCATATTTTCCTTCGGCTGATGACGTTGTACATTTCTGAAGGCTCCACCACTTGGGACATATCTCGATTACCGAGTTACTTTAGTGGGCGCTTCCGACGCCTATCCTGACGATAACTTACACCAGTAATTTGCAATAGGGAGTTGAATCACCAATCCTTCTTGGTGCTCCCTCTGGGAATGTGTATAATAGATTCCATCATCTGTCCTTTGTGGGGATAGATTGATATACTATTTTCGCCACCAGATAATTCCCGATACTTCGCTGGAGTTGAGCCAATGGCAGAACTATCACCGGTCTGTACCCATCGCTTCGGTGGGGCTGTGCCAACAGCTGAACTGTCACCGGTCTGTACCCGACGCTTCGCTGGGGCTGTGCCAATGGCTGAACTGTCATTGAGCAGTACCCGACGCTTTGCTAGGGTCGAGCCAACGACTGAACTGTCATCAGTTAGGACCCGATGCTTCGTTGGGGTTGTGCTAACGGCTGAACTATCATCGGTCAGGACCCGACTCTTCGCTGCGGTTGTGCCACCGGCTGAACTATCATCAGTCAGGACCCGACACTTTGCTAGGGTTGTGCCAATGGCTGAACTATCATCGATTAGTTCCCGATGCTTCTCTAGGGTTGAGCCAATCGATGAACTGTCATCGGTCAGTACCCGATAATTCGATGGGGTTGAGTCAATGGCTGAACTATCATCGATCAGTACCCGACGCTTCGCTGGGGTTGTGCCAACGACTGAACTGTCATTGGTCAGTTCCCGATGCTTCGCTTGGGTTGGGCCAACGGCTGAACTGTCATCGATTTGTACCCGACGCTTTGCTGGGGTTCAGCCAACGGCTAAACTATCATCAGTTAGGACCCGACACTTTGCTGGGATTGAGCCAACGGCTGAAATGTCATCGGTCTGTACCCGATGCTTCGCTGGGATTGTGTTAACGGCTGAACTGTCATCGGTCAGTACCCGAAGCTTTGAAAGTGGCAGTTTTTGAGTTTTGTGTAGTTTGCATCATTGGTCCCCGGATATTTCTTCGGGATGAATACCAGTGGCTTTCATGAAGTTCCCACCTCTGTGAGTAATCCGATGCTTAAACGCAGGATTTCAGGACAAACCGCTCAATCGCGTAGCGATTTTTTTTTCAGATTTAACTTTTCAGCTCATATAAATTATGTTTCAACTCGAACTGGACTGAGCCAGAGGGAGCGGAGCCCACCCTGGCGAGCTGTAGGTAGGGGTACGACAGTCGTAGGTGGGCCCGCTCCTTAATGCGGTTTTAAAATGGGCAGCGGGAGCTCTGATTAGTCATTTTTAGTTTTGAGTTTCCATAGAAATCCAATTTTATTTTTCAGATCTACGGAGTTCGGGCAGTTATTTTAAGATTCCTAACTTAAATTTTTATCAAGAGATAGAGAAAACTGCAGATATAAAAGAAGCTCTTATTCCAACACTTAAAAAGAAAAAGACGATGGTACCGAACAACAACTGGACTTTAAAAGAACTGGCTACTCTAGACCTTGATCAACCATCCTTATGTATTGAATATCCTACCATAGATGTTGCTTTTGAACTTAACTACAGACTAATTCGCTTTTTGCCTATTTTTCGTGGTCTTACAGGTGAAAATCCATATACGCATCTAAAGGAGTTCCATGTGGTGTGTTCCACGATGAAATCACAAGGAGTGACAGAGGATCAAATCAAGCTTAGACTTTTTCCATTCTCCTTAGCAGATTTGGCTAAAGACTGGTTATACTATCTTCCTTCAGGATCGATACGATCATGGACTGATATGCAAAGGCTATTCTTGGAGAAGTATCTTCCTGCATCAAGAGTTGCTGATACAAGGAAGGAGATATGTGGAATCAGCCAATTCAATGGAGGAACTCTCTACGAGTATTGGGAAAGGTTCAAGAAGTTGTGTTCCAGCTGTCCACCTCACGGAATTGATGATCATTACTTGATACAGTACTTCTATGAGTGGTTGCTACCAATGGATGGAGGCATGATTGATGCAGCAAGTGAAGGAGCACTGGTAGACAAAACTCCAAACACTGCAAAGAACTTAATTGCAACTATGGCAGCCAACTCATAGTAGTATGGTACTAGGATGACTCATGCTCCACAAAGGGTAAGTGAAGTAAGCACGAGTGAATAGGTACAACAGATTTCTAACTTAACTGATGTGGTGCAACAATTAACAACAGGGAATATGGAAGTTGCAAAAGTATGTGGAATTTGCACAAAATCAGGGCATGCGACAAATGATTGTCCAATAGTGTAAGAGGATGTAATTGTTCATCAAGTTAATGCTGTGGAGACATTCTCCGGATAAAATCCACATCAATGTGATCCTTGGGTAGACATTCATAATTCCGGATGGAGAGATCATCCTGACTTGAGCTATAAAGGTACTAGGCCACCAATGCAACCTGTCTTTTCAAGTACGAAGCAATATTTTTAGCAGACTCAACCTCAATACCCCACATATACCGAAGAAGTACTTACCAATTTGGGCCCATCTCTTGAGGATATGTTCAAAGCATTCATGAGCCAGACACATCAGTTCCAGCAGGATACAAGGACTTCAGTTCAAGAATTGAGGAACCAAGTGGGTCAGCTTGCAGCCACGGTAGGGAGGTTGGAATCTCAAGGCTTAGGGAGGTCACCCTCTCAAACTATTGACAACGTAAGTGCAATTACAATGGGATGTGAAGATGAGGAGTTCACTAGTGGAAATCAGTTGGAAGTGTTTGAGGCTACTATTGAATTTGAAGAAGAAATCATGTATTCAAAGTATGACAATGATGAACAAGAGGAAGATGAGAATAATTTGATAAGTTCTGCAGATCTTTACAAAGAGGATATAGATGATACATCGGTGCAAACAACAAAAACACTACATGATACATACCATGGGACCTTAACTATGGAATTGGATGAGGCACATGTCCAGTTCAACATATATGAAGTTAAAAGGTAATCTTGGTAATTTTAATTCTATTTTTTCTACTGATGTTGTTGACTCTATGGTACATGAATCTTTTGATCGAATACAATTATACAAGAAGGATTTAGTGGCTGGAAAGGAGCAGGATCAGGTAGTACACAATGTTTTTCATTTAAGGATGAGACTGTTACTAGTCCACTTGAAGTTCACAAGTCCAATTACATAGAATGGAGGAAAGATGTCAAGCCAATGACAATAAACAAGGGAAGCTGCTTAGGAGGCAACCCAAGAATTCAGATTAGATCTTTCTATCCCTTTTCTTTTTAATTTGTTAGTTGTAGTTCTTTCTTCTTTGCATAATTTTATTACATTGGGGACAATGTCAAGATTGAGTGTGGGGGGAAAGATTTAGGTTTTTATTTTATTTTTAGGGATATTGATCACCATTTTTTTATAGGGAAATTGAAAAGGTGATGCCATTTAAAATTTTTGAAAAATTGATTTCCATAATTATATTTACCTATGTGTTTAAAGGTTAAAATCAAAAATTGGAAATCAATGCTAAAATTCAAAATCTGTTTAATGCTGAATTGGTTAATGATTGATAAAAACTAAGTCATGATCCATAGTAGTTGATTTGAATTGAATTTGTGTCTCATGAGTACTTGAACATGTGATATATGCTTAGTTGGCTATGTTATCTGTGGAGTTGTCTATGTGCACTAATCTCATGCTCTAAAACTATTGAACTGCTTATGCTTTTTGCAGGACCATGTGAAAAAAAATTAGAAAAATTGAAAATCAATGAAATTGTTGAAAAAGAAACAAAAGAGAAGTCATGTGGTGGGATGAGATGGAGCATAAAACGCACTCTCCAATAAACACGTGCGAATAAGTGAGATGTAGCATAAAATGCATTCACTTACAAAAAGAAAGATTGAGGAAGGTGAAATGGAGCATAAAATGCATTCACCGAAAACAAAGAGGAAAAATGAAAGGGAAAAATAAAAAAAATTAAAGTAGGAAAAATATGTTTTGAGTTTTTGAGTGGTGTGCACGGTTTTTGCTCCATGGTAACTATGTTGAGTAAGTGTGTAGATTTTAGAAGAGTGTTTATGTGGATACTATTTGATTTAATGAAATTCATTGGTGAAGTGGCAAGGCGGTTATCTTGAGTTAATTGATGAACATTGATCATGCTTTTGTGGGTTTAGTATTGATAATCATGATTTGGTCTTGAAATCCTTTTGACGTTATGGTTGAGTAGAATTTTTGGAAATCAAACTTCTGGTTTATACGAGGACGTGTAAAAGACTAAGTGTGGGGGAATTTGATAAGAACACAATATTCATGATTTTTTATTCCTTTACGTTTGGTTTTATTACATGTTTCATGTGTATATGAGCTTAATAAGTTGTTTATTATTTTCAGGTGAATTAAAGCTAAAAGGATAGAAACAAGTTGTTTTTGAGTTGAATTGAAGAGGAGTTTGACTAGCAGTTGACTTTCTAAATTTTTGGAGATTCCTACATGGAATTTAATTGATATTACTATTAGAATTAGGATTTCTTTGGACTGAGATTTTATTTTCTTATTAGATTATATTCTTTATGGAAATTAGTTATGTTTTGTAATTCCTATTAGGATTTGGATTCCTAGTTCTCATAGGATTTAGGTCTTTGTCTAGCACTATAAATAGAGGATGATAGTCAAGGTCTTAATTCATTCAATCTTCTATCAACTCTCATACCTCATTGAAGTGCAGACTTGGAGCATGTCAGTCTAGTTTCTTTATTCAGTTCTAAAGGGAGGTGGAACCTTGTTACAAGTAATTAATTAATTTAGTATTATTATTTATTCCTTCTTGTATGAAATTTCTTCTGATAATCTATTTTTATTGATTGCATGCTAATTGATGTAATTAATTTGATATGGCCAATTGAGTTAATTTAATCATTATCATATGCTAGATTAAGATTGGTATTACATGTAATTGATATCTGTCTTCATCACAAGTAGCAAATTAGTGATACTAATTGTGGACAAGCTTTTGTGTATTGCTAAGATTATCAGAAAATAAGTTAAACAAATCGAGCTTATGTGTTTGTTTCTTGGATTAGCCTAATTCTCTATTTCTTAATGCTTCTATCATATTAAATCTAGAAAGCTTATTCTAGGTTGTATGCTAGTTGGATCTGGTGAAGAGCTTGTTTCATACAGTGAATATCTAAGGAGAATTTCGGATAGCAGAGCTTATTGTTATCTAGGGCTAATAGTTTCATTGAAGGGTAAATAATAATAACTTGATTAATTGATTGTTGTGCTCGGTGAAACTAAACTGCAGAACTGAAGTTTTTACATATTTGGTTAATCTCATTATTTAATTCTGTTTTTCTTAGTTTAAAACATTCAAAAATTCCCTATATTTATTTTCTGTTAAAATAGTAGAATAAATCTAAAATAAATCACTCTCTGTGGGATCGATCCTTACTTACTACTGTGCTAATTGTTTGAATTTGTAAAGTGAAAGTGAGGTTAATTTAGGAGTGTAAACGACAGCTCCCAACAACCCAACTCAGATTGACAAAACTCAGATGGTGTAATCCATTGGAAACAACCCAATGCAGATAGGCAAAACCCCGATGGTGTAATCCGTTGGCGACAACCCAATGCAGATCGGCAAAACCTCGATGGTGTAATCCGTTGGAAACAAACATAAGCAGATCGGCAAAACCTCGATGGTGTAATCCTTTAGCGACAACCCAACGCAGATCGGCAACACCCCGATGGTGTAATCCGGTGGGTACAACCAAGTGAAGGCATCCGCTCGATCCCCGACGATGTAATCTGTTGGCTACTAATGAAGGCGTCGACATGACCCCGTTGATGTAATCCGTTGACTACAATCCAACACACGTCGGCTCAGCCCCGATAAAATAATCCATTGGTTACAACCCAGTGAAGGCATCGGCATGACCCCGATGGTGCAATCTGTTGGCTACAACCCAGCGCAGGTCGGCTTAACCACGACAACGTAATCTTTAACTTCCCCATAAGAGGGGAGTAACCCTTTTCTAATCTCCCATATCATTACATGTTTTTTACATGACATTACATCATCAGATACACCTTTTTCATGTATTCTTCGTGTCTAGTAATCTTTGTCGTGTTCATTCCATTACACTACATAAACATGACAAAGAGGGGCATCTGTAGACACTCGAAAATTTGCTTTCTTTGTACTAACCTTGCAGAAGGGCAACAGCATAATTTTACTTCAGAGACAACCCCGAGGTAGGGAAAAAGAGGTACACCACTACTTTCAAATAACCCTAAATAAAGACTCAGAATAAAAAATGACTAAAGCTTTCAAAATAAAACACATACACACTTTATGCACATAAAATCAATAAGATGCGGTACCGTGTTTTCATGGGAGTCGGGGGGTGCCTAACACCCTTCCCCTGCTTAACCTAGCCCCCGAATTTCACGAATCTAGGGTTTTAAGACCAATCTTTTAGAGTCACATATTGGACCATATTGTGAAAACTATTAAAACTCGGATGAGTTGGTACATCCATTTAAATCATACTAACTGGCGACTCTATCTCATTCGGTCCAATCATCAAAATTAAATAAATAAAATCAATCTTTTCAAAGTCGTCGACACTTATGCCAGTATCGCTTTCCTAAAACTTCACCCTTTAAGAAAATCCAAAGACATAGCGAATGGAAAAGGGTAAAAACAAACAAACTTAAGAAAGATGGACACTTCCATTTCCTCTGCGTTTGAAAAGGAGCGACAAATGTGATAACAATAAAAAAGAGGACAATCGAACAGTAGATTTTTCCCGGTGTCGACACACAAATGCAAAAATTTTAAAATGTCAAAATCATTAATTTCACTGCGTAGAATATATACTTGATGCTAATAAACTAACCGGACCTGAAAAGACTTCTTATGTCCTAAATTCACTTGTCCCTAGAACTGTTCCAGATTCAGCGTATGAGGAAGAGATTGCCACCATAACAAAGTGGCGAGATGATGCATCTATGGCTTAATGCATCATGCTCGCATCCATGAATAACGAGCTTCAGTGTCACCATGAAAATATGGATGCTCCTATTATGTTGCTTCACCTCAAGGAGTTGTATGGTGAACAAAGTAGGACTGCTAGATATGAGATATCTAAGGAGCTCTTCCGATCTCAGATGACCGAGGGCACTATCATTGAAACTCATGTCCTAAGGGTGATCAATCTGATTGAACGCCTTGGACAGCTTGGGTTCATCATGGATGGGGAGTTGAGTCAAGACTTGGTCTTGCAGTCACTCCCTTAGACATTCTCGCAGTTCGTTGTTATTTTCCACATGAATAAGTTAGATGTCAGCTTGCCCTGAATTACTTAATATGTTGAAAACTGCAGAAGGTCACTTCCCATCCAAGAAGAACCATGTTATAATGGTGGATTCTTCCAAGAAAAAGAAGAGGCCCAAGGTATCTTCTGAAAAGAAGAAATCTAAGAAGGTTAAAGGTAAAGTGAATATGAAGGATCAAAAGAAACCTGATCTAGCTAGCAAAGGAATGTGCTTCCATTGCAATGAACCGGGTCACTAGAAGACGAACTGCAAGAAGTTTCTAGCAGAGAAGAAGCTTGGAGAAGCTTCGACTTCCAATAAAGGTTTGTTCATGATTGAAATTAATTTTATAAAAAGTCAAAATTCTACTAGGGTATTAGATATCGACTGTGGTTCTCACATATGTAATACTGTGCATGGACTAGTCAGAAGTAGAAAGCTGAACAAGGATGAGGTTGTCCTACGAGTGGGAAATGGAGCAAAGGTTACTGTATTAGCTATAGGCACTTATTGTTTAGCACTACCTACGGGCAAGTCCATTTATTTAAATAATTATTATTTTGTTCCGAATATCATTAGAAACATTATTTCAAATTTTGTATTAGATATGGATGGATTTAAAATTATAATAAAGAACAATAATTGTTCTATTTATAAAAATAATATTTTATATGGTGTTGTTTATTTGCGAAATGGACTTTACATACTTGACTTGCATAAAAATATATTTCAAATAGAACAAACTAAGAAATGAAAAGGAGATGATGTTAATTATACCTATATGTGGCACTATAGACTCGGTCATATCAATGAAACAAGATTATCCAAGTTGCATATAGATGGGCTCTTAGAGCTATCCGATTATGAATCATATCCAACTTGTGAATCTTGTTTCATGGGTAAAATGACTAAATCTCCTTTTAGTAGAAAAGGAGAAAGAGTTACAGAGTTCTTAGTGTTGGTTCACACAGACGTTTGTGGACCTATGACAACGAATGCACGGCGAGGGTTTTCTTTTTTTATTACTTTCACTGATGATCACTCTAGATTTGGATGTGTATATTTAATGAAATACAAATATGAATCGTTTGAAAAGTTCAAAAAGTTCTGAAGTGAAGTAGAGAAACAAACGGGCAAGAGTATTCAGATTCTTCGATCAGATCGAGGTGGAGAATACTTAAGCGGTGATTTTCTCAATTGTTTCAAAGATAATGGTATAATCTCACAATAGACTCCACCAGGTGCACCACAGTTAAATGGAGTATCTGAAAGGAGAAATTGAACATTGTTGGACATGGTTCATTCCATGATGAGTTTTACCGATCTTCTAAGTTAATTATGGGGTCATGCCCTAGAAACGACTACATAGCTACTAAATAAGGTCCCCTCGAAATCCGTCCCCAAGACTCTATATGAGATGTGGACAGGGATGAAACCTGGTCTTAAGCATGTTAAGATTTGGGGATGTCCAGCTTATGTGAAAAAGTTTCAAAATGATAAGTTTGGGACAAGATCTGATAAGTGCATGTTTGTGGGATATCCTAAAGAAAGTTTGGGATATTATTTCTACAATCTTACTGAGCAAAATGTGTTTGTTACGAAACACGCTGCCTTCTTGGAAAGTGAGTTTATCCTTGAAGGGGCCAGTGAGAGGAAAATAGATCTTGAAGAAATTCAAAAACCACAAACCACGACAGATCAAGTGGATAACCTGTCCAAGTAGAGACACCTTTTGTACAACACCCTATTCGTAAATCTGAAAGAGTACCGTAGATACCTGAAAGTTATAGATTTTTCATAGAGGATGACGATGAGGTACACATCATGGATGATGATGATCCATTGAATTACGAACAGGCTATGAGTAATAAAGACTCAGGAAAATGGTAGATGACCATAAATCTAAAATAGATCTTTGTAGCAATGCTCAAGTCCATTTGGATTTTACTTCCGATTGTAGTTTATTATTACTAGATCTGGCAAAATGGACGTGGAGACGCCCTTCCTCAAATATACTTATTAAAGGAGAATATAAGTATGATACAGCTAGATGGATTTGTTTCACTGGTTGAAGAAAATCATGTATATGAGCTACAACCAATCCATTTATGGATTGAAGCAAGCTTCTCGTAGATGGAACATCAGTTTTGATGAGACAATCAAAGAGTTTGATTTTGTCAAAAACAAGGATGAACCATGTGTGTACAAGAAGGTTAGTGGGAGTGCTGTTTCATTTCTTGTATTACATATTGATAGGGAATGACATTTCTATACTACAATCGATTAAAATAAAGTTAACTAAACATTCCTCCATGAATGATTTGGGTAGAACGGGTAGAACATCCTACATTTGGGATATAAATCTGTATAGATAGATTTAAAAGGATGTTCGGCTTAACCCAAGGAACTTATATTCATTTGATGCTAAAGGCGTTTAGCATGGCAAACTCTAAAAGGTGTCTCATGATGATGAGATATGGAGTGTATCTCTCTAAAATTATCCTCAATAAAAGATAAATCGCATGAGTTACTATTATGTATGCAATGAAATATATGAGACTTGATGTTGATCAGTCATATTCTGGAGAAGATCACTATAGGACAGCGATAAACATCTTAAAGTACTTAACTGACACTTAGGATGTCATCATAACACCTGATGGGTTTGAATTAAACTAGAGGAATAAACAGACTCAAGTTTTTAGACTGACCAAGATGACAGCAAATCCACTTTAGGGTAAGCTGTTATCTTGAAAGGTGGTGTAGTGAATTGGAAAGGTTCCAAACATCAAAAGGTTGATGGTATAGTGACAAAGACAAAGTATATAACTGTAAGTGAAGCTGCAAGTTGATGTTTCGGATGAAAAGTTCATTATAGAACTAGGAATAGTTCCTATGTCTCATCTTGAATCTAAACATGTGTTTCAGCACTTTGATTAAAGAAATCATTGAAAGAGGAGACGTCACCTTAGAGCGTGTAGACTCTCAAGACAACATTGCAGATCTATTTACTAAAGCTTTAACACAACAACAGTTTGATGTTTGATCGTCACTTAGAGAAGATGGGTATGAGATATCATGGCGATTGACTTTAATGCAAGTGGGAGATTAATAGTAGTGCGCATACAAGCCAATCATTTATGATGATAAAGCACATACTTTGTAAACAATCTTTTTTTTATTAATAAAAGAATTCATTTATTAAAGGCATGTAATTATCTACATGATGCTATTTTTATAATATGTAAATAACCCACAGTTTTAAGCAATGCTTTTAGAATCATGATGTTGATCATACTAATGAGATCTAAATTCTTAGAAAACTTAAAACTAAAATAGTTCTCAATCGTTGGATTACTAAAAAAGGGATTAGTAAATTCGGATAGATTGGTACATATGTTGCTTGCTCATTGGATGAGGATGATTGATCTCATGATCATTTGTGTGGGGACACTAAAGCAAGTATGTAGGTGCTTATTAGAGAATAAGTTCACTGAAGCTGACTCGCTATGGAATACCTAATGGAGTTTTACTTGCCTGCCAATAGAAATTTCTAATGTGATAGTAGTACAAGTGATCCTTGGACTTGAGATCATCATAGTATCTTGTATGTAATGAATTATACTTTGACTTATTCCTTAAAACCCTTAGGGTATATCAAAGGGTATGCTTGAGTATAATGAGTTACATATGAAGATAATGAATGATCAATAAAGAATCTATCACTTCTAGTAAAAGAAGAGATATGTCCTATGTGATTCGTTAAATGACAACCCAGTAGTCCTTGGCCATGGCAGAATGAAATTAGAAAGGAGCTTCTAATTTGCATTTTTTGGATTTGTGAATTTTCTAATCGAAATACATATAATTAAATAAAATAAGACTTAACAGTAATTTCATGTCTTATATTTAATTAAGACATTGTATGGTGGAAGGATTGAATTGTACGGTAACTATTTACTCACAAATTCTTTTATGATTAATGTTGAAATCTATATTATCTAGAAAGTCGTTGATCGCTAGGGAGGCTTATCCCTATTGTAAAATAAATATTATTTATTTAAGTAGATTATAGTTTAATTTATTTATTTAAATAAGATTAGAATTGTTCTAATTGATTTATTCACAGCCGGTTTAATATGGAGAACCTAAAGGATCACACCACAAAAGGAAGAATAATTATTTAAGAAGGTAATGGCATATTCATAATAATATGGTATGTGAAATTAATTTAATCTATGGTGAAAGAATAAATTAAATAGCATAATATTTATTATTTAATATTTTAGAAATATTAAATATAAATTAATAAGAAGACTCTTATTAATATTATTACAATTATTATTATTTTAATTTCTAAAGGAGTTTAGGAATTAATTTAATATTAGTACTCTCATTTATTTCTAATAAGATTAGGTGGCAAATTAATTAAAGGAGTTTAATTAATTAATCCCAATATGTTGGGAAGATTAATTAATTAAAAGAGTTTAATTAATTAAATGAAACCATGTGTCTAATAGGACTATAAGGGTTGACCAATATCTATATAAGAGGAGTCCTATGTTAGATATCAGTTGATGTAATTTTAATTATTGGAGAGTACTCCTTTTCTATAGAGGATAAGAAACTAGGGTTTAGCCAACCAACCTCCTTCTTGAATAATTCCTCTTCCTTGGTGGATCACCTCTAGAGGCCAAACACTTGGGTGGCTAACGTTAATCAAAGGAAGGAATCATTCACGGATATTCAATGAGATCGCGAAGAACAAGAAGTTGAACTTATACCTGTGGAAGCTTCGTTCTACAAGGGTATGAATTCCATAACTTTTTATTTATCGTATTAAATTAATAATTTGCATAAAGGATGATCCGAGTAATGGTTCTGTAGAAATTTTTAAACTCCGATATATCATGTTTTCGCTTATTTTGTAATTTGATTGTGCCCATAATTTCGTATAAATCCAACAGTGGCATCAGAGCCAAACCTTTGTGCAATTATTAATTATTTTGATTATATATATATATATATATATATGTAGACCCTCAAAATTTTTCTTGCCCCAATACTAACACTGTAGGAGGGCAAAATCGTCAATTAATTCAAATTCGGGCACCAATGCCGGTCCTTCAATTCAAATCCGGCCGCCAATGCCGGTCCTTTAACTCAAAATTGGCCGCCAATGTCGGTCCTTAATCCTAAATCCGATCCCCAATATCGGTAACCTAAATTCAATCCCCAATATCGGTAACCTAAATCCGATCCCCAATATTGGGAACCTAAATCCGATCCCCAATATCGGTAACCTAAATTTGATCCCCAATATCGGTACTCCAGCGAAATCTGATCCCCAATATTGGTAATTCAGCCAAATCCGATCACTAATATCGGCACTCAATTCAGCTCCGATAATCGATCGGACCGTCCATCCAGCTCCGATAGTCAATCGGACCATCTATCCAGCTCTGATAGTCAATCGGACGATCATTCTAGCTTCGATCTCCAATCTCTAATTGGACCGTAAATCTAGCTCCGATAGTCAATCGGACCGACAATCCAGCTCCGATAGTCAATCGGACCTTCAATCTAGCTCCGATCTCTAATTGGACCGTCAATTTAGCTCCGATAGTTAATCGAACCATCTATCCAGTTCCGATAGTTAATCAGACCATCTATCTAGCTCCAATAGTCAATCGAAACGTCCATCCAGTTCTGATAGATAATCAGATCGTTAGATCAACCCCGATCTTCACATCGGGCCATCAAGTCAGCCCCGGTTTCATCCCAAGAGGTATAGGTCAACCTGGACATCAACCCAAGACATGTCAAGTTATCCCCGGTCACAGCCCGAGAAGTACAGTTCAGCCCCAGAGATAACCCTGGGAAGCCAGATCCATCAAAGGCCGTGCCAACACTACGGGCAACCCCGGAAGGGGAAAATGGTAATTTTATTCAACTCTCAACCAATTCGGTCAAACTCAAGCCGAATTGATGCCAACGAAGTCAGAAAAAACCACAACAACGATCCCGAGTGCTAACAGCGCAAGACAACTCAACGGACAAACTGCGAGGAATCGAAGACCTGGTTATGAACCCGTCTTCTCGGACCTGGAAAATGTTTTATCCCATGTAATTGCGACACTCTCGGCGATGGATTTCCGAAAAGGTATCGCACGCCTCAAACGGTAGCTCCGATCAAAAGTTTTAAAGTTTCGACTTCGACTGCGTATTGACCGAAGTGCGCGTAGTTCAAGACGATGGAACCCTGCATCGCGGGCCCCACCTAGGGAGCCTCACCTCTACCTGCGACAGCCGCAGGTTGAGCTAAGGCTCCCTGGCCTATAAATAAATGTGCACCCCTCTTTCATTTTTAGAATTTAAAAACGCAGCGAAGCTCTGCTTGTGACTCCCCCAAATTAGGACCGCTACTGGTCTCTCGAATTCAGTTCGTCACGTTCTATAATCTAGCACCATGATAATAATAATACGACTAAATGTCGCATCGCATAGCGGAATAATACACATCACTATTACCGAATAGATTACATTTAATTAATATAATTTATTCACGTCCCAAGGTCTCATAACTTAAACATCGATTACATAGCTTAAACATACCTTAAGCATATATAAACCTAACTAATACATAACAACATAAGTTTTTATTACAATCATAAGGTTCTACATAATATTAAGCTACTCAGTAGCCTTTCCCTTGCCCTTGTCGGTGCCCGAAGGTCCACCCTGCTCTGCCTTAACTGAAATATTTTAGGGAAAGCAAGAATGAGCAACAAGTTTGTAATACCCGAGAATTTTCTAATATTATTAAATGAATATATTAATGAAAATGAGAATTTATTTGAATATAAAAAATTTTGTCTTATGAGAATGACTAATTCAATTATATATTAAATTGAATAATTATAATAATTGAGAAATTGATGGAGTTTGCGATAAACTCGTTGATAGCCTTGTGTGGCACAATGACGTAAAATAAGAATGATTATATTAATTTAAGTAAACAATTAATCTATATTAATTGTTATGGTAGAATATTAATTAATTGTTATCATAGAATATTAATTAATTGTTGTGGAATATTAATTGTGATTGATTAATAATGTGTGATTATTATTATTGCAAGAAATATAATAATAATAAGCAATGTGTTTATAAATATAATAAGATTTATATTCATTTAATGTGATATTTAATATATAAGTGTTAATCGATTATTATGAAAATTAATAATCAATGAGGAATGTATTAATTAATATTATCATTAATTAATCAATGAGATAAATAATTTATTTATTTGACAAATAAGTAAGTTATTAATATAATAAGATTATATTAATTGATATGTGCAAATGTGCAATACTTGAATATATAAAGTATATGGAATATAACTATGTTATATAGTGTAATGTGAATATATTACACATAGAGACCATATATTAAGATTGATTGGAATATATAAGCTACATGTTTATGCTTGTGTGACAATAAATATGTGGGTATACATTGTATAATATATCATGATCATATTATAAACTATTAGTTTTAATAAAGTGAGACATCATGAATATATGGTGAACAATTTAATAATACATGAGATAATGTAATGAGATAACATCCGATTAATTTATACCAGTATGATAAAAATGTACATGAATTATAAGCATACAAATTACCTTCACTACATTGAAGTATTACTTATTTAAATTTATATTATGACATTAAGTTATAACCTATGTATAGACAATATGTATATATTATACAACATAAGAGTAGGAACTATGTTATGTATGTATAATAATTTAAGTGTAGTGTTACTAGAATGCTGAGTATATGGCTTTGTCCCTTAATGATAGTCACTCTGCTTCACGTGATATACTCAAGCTATCCTACTATCCTATATTCATCAAAATCAGCAAACCTCCATAGCTCTCTAGCAAATGATGAACAAGGGAGTGGGCAAAATAGTGTAATTCACCAACTAATTGCCTACTCTTCCTTAACCAACATACAAATCTTCAGTTCATTGGTTTGAATTAATGGGAGAATGCATTGTCTGGATATTGGTTCTTCTATAAATAATGGCTCTTCTTCTCTCATTTCAATTGCTGAGAATTCATAAGTAAGAGAGAATAAAAATTAAGCATATATCAGTTGAGGAAGGAGTGAGATAGCAGCACATTCATTTTGCATTTAGCAGAGGTATAATCCCTCTTTCCTTGTTCTTGATTTTTTGTTTTTTGATAATATTTAAATTCTTGGTTATGCCATACTAGATTGTAATTGGATTGGCAAGTGGTTGTTAAGTTGTTATATGGACTTATATACATGTTGGAATTACAATATGGCTGTTTAAAACTGTTTTCGTGAAAGAAAGTTGGCATTTGGCCTAAGTCCTGCCGAAGCAGGAAGTTTACTGGTATGGACTGGACACGGCGCAGCTGCGCCGGGTTTATACCCAAGCGCAGCGCAGCTGTGCCAGCCTCTGCAGACAGACTACTAATTTCTGCTATAAACTGCTAATGCTAGGATGTTAAGATGACTTAAATAAAGCATAATAGTAAGAGTAACCTACATATATAGGTACGTAGAACTAAAATGAGCATGTTTCATTATGTTCGCATGAATGATTAACGAAAGGACTTGTAGATTGAAATTGAACTTATGGTTCTTAAAGTAAACTTTGATACGTATATATCATATCTATATTCTGAATTTTGATATATATTAGTATGGTTTAAAATTGCATGACGGACATGATGACTTGTGTATACGTGTTTAATAATGTAACATGGACATGCTATGCCTTATTAGTACTAATGAAAGTATGAATTTTTGAACGTGCACTTAACATATTACATGGAGTTTTAAATTCTGATAATTTTGGACATGATTGGATAGTACCCTTTAACCTCACTAATGTATCAAACATACATATCTACCATGATAGAAGCCATGAAAGCAAGTTAGGCACAAGTGAAGCATGAACTAAGTTGTAACATGTATATTATATAACTACTTGCAAGCATGCCTAAATCAAGTTATATGATCACTTCACATGTTTACACGACAAGCATGATGACTTACGAGAACTCATAACGTTGCATGACCGTAAGTCGTAAGAAACCATGATTTAGAACTATAGCATGTATGATTGAAATTGGAAAGGTTGAACAAACATGGAGAGACTCTTTAATATGCATATAAGTTATGTGATATCATATAATGTTACTTGAACCCAATTTTGACGGTTAAATTATGAGAATGCCATAACTTGCTAAAATGAAATATATTTAGTATTGATTGTAGTCTTATGTGATATTAATAATATGCGAGTATGTTTGATAATTATGATAGTCTCACATGATAGTAATGATGTATGAATATGATCAACTTGAGAAAAGAGGAAGTTAAGGATAGAAATTATATTCTATATAACTGTGTAGCTAGGTTAGAACTTAGCTTGTGTGTTAATCGTATATTCGAAGATATAATGTGAAGTTAAATTATATGACTAATAAATATCATATATATACGTAACTGTATTACGATAGGAATTCGAAAGTGTTGATTTGCTTTTCTTGGATAAACTACGCTAAAGGCAAGTTTTCTAACTTACACTCTTTTAAAGTGCAAGTTTCCTTACTTACACTCAGTTATAAGTGCAAGTAACTTAGACCTTCGTGTTTTACTTTATTCAAAGAACGTTGTAAGCAAGTTCCTAACTCTACTCTTTATTGAACATTCAATTGGCTTATGCTATTATTGTCATACGAATAAACTCTTGAGACTAAATTTAGTTATTATAAATCATATACTTCATAAATAGGATAAAAGTCGAATTATATTCTTCGGACTTTAAATCTTGAAATTAAATTTGTTGAGATCTATGCCATTTGATTCGGCTAGACTTATATTATTGAAAAGCGACCCAAACCAATTGATTGGTGCAGGATCTTGTATTTGACTGAGAAGAACAAAATATAACTATTGGAGAACCGACGCGCGCACTTGAGTATGATTGATTGTTATGAATAACGATGGTACTTTAGGCTGATCACCTGTTGTACCTGTTTTTGTTGGATTTTCAGTTTATTACTGTCAATTCCTGTGGAAGTTCATAGTCCTTAGTGACTGCTCAGTATTCAGTTATCTTGAAATCGTGAATTGATTTATTATTGAATCACATTGATATTATTCTGTCCTTAGCGACTGTTATTGAAAACTGTTGATATTCTTGTTATCCTTGAACTATCAAACCTTGTCATACCCTTTCGAGAATTGAGAATTATATTACAAACCCTTATTGTATATTACTTGCTGGGCAATTTGTGCTCATTCTTGCTTTCCCTAAAAACATTTCAGTTAAGGCCGAGCAGTGCAGACCCTCGAGTACCGACAAGGGCAAGGGAAAGGCTACGGAGTAGCTTAATATTATGTAGAATTTATGATATTATGTACTAGTTAAGGTTATTATTGCTTAAGATATGTCTAAGCTATGTAATCACTTTTTAAGTTACGAAACCTTGGGACGTGAATAATTATATTATTTAAATGTAATTTATTCGATATTAGTTGTGTATTATTCCGCTTTGTGATGCGACATTTAGTCGTATTATTATTGTGATGTATTACCCTGAGCACGTGACCAACCGAATTCAAGAGACCCGGTGACGGTCCTGGAATTTGGGGGCGTCACAGGTTGGTATCAAAGCCGTAGTTATAAACCTTAGGAACGAGTGTCCTTAGACTATAACTTAGGCGAACTTAGAAGTTAGGAAGAAGATAAAACTCATGTAGAGTTTTCCTTGAGAGACTTAGTCTGTTATGAAATGTAACTTCATTTTATACAATGAACTTATGTTTTGTTTAACATTCTAATGGAGTTGCTGTTTCTTGTCTTGTGTTTGTGATTGTAGGATGACAGACACAGGTGTACCTAGTAGAGTGGTAGAGGAGGAGCCCAGGGATATACATGTAGTATACGAGGCACCTCTAGAGGCTACACCAGTGCAGGCTGTTGCACCGTTCGAGTCTGACTACTAGGACGAGATTGAGATAGAGTCTGATCCAGAGGAGGAGCCGATGGAGGACGACCCGATGGGGGATGAGCCAGTGGAGGACTCTGATGAGGCTACTATAGAGGAACAGATGCTAGGAGAGTATGAGGAATGTATCCTAGAGTTGGACTGCAGGGTCCAGGAGCTAGAGGCAGAGGCCCAAGAGAGAGAGTCCGTGTTCCAGAAACTGAGGGAAGAAGACCATCAGAGGAAGCTGGCCATGCAGGAGTTAGAGGTGGAGATCGCCTACCGTAAGGAGGCAGGGATCTAGATGGGGACTCTGTTTCACAGGTCAGTGGCTAGGAATGTAGATTTGGCAGAGAAGCTATAAGAAGTAGAACAGAGGGAATTGAGTGAGAAGACTGAGAAAGAGGCACTCCGTAGTCAGTTAGAGTTGGAAGTGATGGATAGGATACACTTCGTGGAGAAGTGGGAAGAGACCAATGAGAGAGCTGACGACCTAGAGGACTAGGTCAGGTGCAAGAAGAGAAAGATGAACAAGATGGGGTATGTGTTCCGTTCAGCTTTTGAGAGGGTGATTGATGGTGTGTACCACTACCCGGCAGAACAGGGACAAACTCTACATACCTTGAGCCGAGAGCTGGTTGCTTATATAGTGCATATGGAGTACAAGAGCGCAGTAGAGCACGGGATGATGTGATGAGATTCCCTTAGATAGTCTAGTGGTATTCTCTTTATGTACTGTTTATACTATGTTGTAATCCCAATCTTTTGTGTAAGATGTGGGATAGTGATGTCAACCCCGTATTAGCTTTTCTTAGAGGGGTAGTATAGTAGTAGGTTGGTATATTCCCCGTCTTTTGTGATATTAGGGGATATAGGTGATAACATTTATAGCAGTATGCTAGGGAAATCATGTAATGAAACGATTTGGCATATAAATATAAATGAAGTTTATTTCAGAAATGTGTTACAAATTTTGTTTTCTTTTAGTATTAAAAGAAATACTTAAGTAATATACTTGAATAATAATAAAATAAAAACTTGTGATGCAGATAATGCCGCCCAGACGTAGATTGATTGCACCTAAGGAGTCAGTGAACAATGAGAGGGAACAAGTAGACCCGATCCAGAAACTGGTAGACTTGTTAGGAGAAGCCTTAAGGGGAAGGAACAATGAACCCATTCGCCCAAACACTCAGACTGTGCCAGTAACAACCTTTAAAGACTTTAAGAGTGTAGGACCCCCCAAAAAAATGGGCTGGGCCTTCTTGATGATGATAGATAACCGAATCCAGGAATCTCTTGGAAGGAAATGGGCTTTCTTATTCATCATTCATCCTCTGGATAAGGTAACTACCGACCCAATCGTCGCACAAACGTGGATCAAGGAGATCGAAAAAGCTTTCACTATAGCCTAGCATAGGCGAAGATCAGAATACGGTGTTTGCCACGTACATGATGAGGGGAGAAGCGAACTACTGGTGGGAGGCTAATCAACAAAGAGCTGGAGAAGGGATAATAGCTTGGGATAAGTTTAAGACGCTATTTTTCAAAAATTACTTCCCGAAAAGCATGAAGAATAGGATAGAGGTGAAATTCCTAAAGTTAAAACAAGGTGAGATGACGGTGGCGCAATACACGGCTAGGTTTAACGAACTAGTACGATTTGCGGAGCACCAAGTTGGTGATGAAGAGAGAAAGGCTAGACGCTTCGAACAAGGGTTGAAGCCGCGGCTGTTCAATAAGGTATCAGTCCTTCAAATTGATTCCTTTGCAACATTACTGGAAAAGACAATCATTGCGGAAGGTGGCAGTGAGGCCTTAAGTCTGTATAACAAGGAGAAGAAAGGAAAGAATACTGGAGGAGAGAACCGTACGGGAGGAAGCAGTAGCGGAGGAAGCAACTTGGGAAAGAGAAAGTGGGAGAACAACAACAACAACAAAAACAATAATAATCAATTAGGGAATTTATGTGGAGGTTTCAAGAAGAGGGCTGAAGGATGCCCAAAGTGTGGGAAGAATCACTAGGGCGAGTGCTGGAAGGGACGTGGCACTTGCTACAACTGCGGATAGGAAGGACACATCTCGCCCAACTGTCCGAAGCCAAAGAAGATCCAAGGGTGTTTTGCTTGCGGCTTAACTGAGCACCGTATTAAGGATTGCCCAAAGAAGGGAAGTGGCGGGGGTAGCAATCAGCAAGGAGACAACAAGCTGATGATCAGCGGGCCGACATAATCCAACCGCCCAACCGCCAGAACTTTTAACATGACTGTCCAGGACTTCGTGGCTGCGAAGGACGTGGTGTCAGGTATAATCCCGATCAATGATATAAATGCTTATGTATTATTTGATTCGGGTGCCACCTGTTCTTTTATATTCGAAGAATTTGCTAGTAAACTTAGTACACACTAAGAATGATTAGAAAATCCTTTGAACATAGAAGTTGCGAATAAGGAAGTAATCCCTGTAGAATACGTTTATCGAAATTATCGCGCAAACATTAGGGAACATGAAATTGAGCATAGACTTAATTCCTATTAGACTAGGAGAATTTGACGTAATACTGGGGATGAATTGGTTGTATAACCATGCTGCGATAATTGACTGTCAGAATAAATGTGTGAACCTTCAGACTCTGAGCAAGTCTAAGGTAGTGTTTTATGGTAGCTCATCTCTTAAGCAATCGTGTTGCGTTACGATGATGCAGGCCAAGAAATTGTTAAGGAAAGGACGTGTAGGTTATTTAGCTTACATCGTTGATACTCGAAAAAAGGGAGTAGAAATTAAGGATATATCCGTAGTTAATGAATTTCAAGATGTGTTTCCGGACGATCTGCCTGGTCTTTCGCCAGACAGAAAAATCGAATTCGTAATAGACTTAGCACCGGGAACGGCACCGATTTCGAAAGCTCCATATCGTATGGCGCCAGTAGAAATGAAGGAATTGATGATACAATTGCAAGAATTATTGGATAAGGGTTACATTCGTCCGAGTGTTTCTCCTTGGGGAGCACCAGTACTATTCTTTAAGAAGAAGGACAGATCGATGAGGCTCTGTATCGATTATCAAGAATTGAACAGAGTAACGATCAAGAACCAATATCCGCTACCGAGGATAGACGACCTGTTTGATCAACTGAAGGGAGCAAAGTGTTTCTCAAAAATTGACCTACGAACAGGATATCATCAACTGAAAGTAAGGGATGAGGACATACCAAAGACTGTGTTTCGAACCCGTTATGGACACTACGAGTTTTTGGTAATGTCATTTGGATTGACTAATGCTCCGGCAGCATTTATGGACTTGATGAACCGAGTTTTCAAGCCATTCTTTGATAAATTTGTAGTGGTTTTTAACGACGACATTTTAATCTACTCGAAGACAGAGGAAGAACACGCCGAACATCTGAAGATTATCTTGGAGGCATTAAGGAAGGAGAAGATGTATGCAAAATTTTCTAAGTGCGAATTTTGGATGGAGAAGGTTCAATTCTTAGGCCACGTGGTGGATAAGAATGGAATCGTTGTAGACCCTGCGAAGGTAGAAGCAGTGAGTAATTGGGAACAACCGAAAACACCGACGGAGGTGAGAAGCTTTTTAGGGTTAGCTGGGTACTATCGAAGATTCATCCAAGATTTTTCCAAGATAGCAACCCCGTTAAACAATTTGACTAGAAAGATGGTGAAATTTGTATGGACCGACAAATGTTAGGAGAGTTTTCAGGAGTTGAAGAAGAGATTGAGCGAAGCACCTGTATTATCATTACCAGATGATGCGAGAAATTTTGTGGTGTATAGTGATGCATCGCACAAGGGACTTGGCTGTGTGCTTATATAGCCCGACAAGGTTATTGCATATGCATCACGACAATTGAAGGATTACGAAAAACGATACCCTACTCACGACTTAGAGTTAGCGGCAGTAGTTTTTGCGTTAAAGATATGGAGGCATTATTTATACGGAGAGAAATGTGAGATATACACTGACCACAAAAGTCTGAAATATATCTTCACACAGAAGGAGTTGAATATGCGGCAGAGAAGGTGGTTAGAATTGATCAAGGATTATGACTGCGATATTCTTTATCACCCGGGAAAGGCAAACGTGGTTGCCGACGCTCTGAGCAGAAAAGGGAGGGAGAAATTATTTAATTTGACGACTCAGGAAGAGTTGATAAGAGAGATGGAGAAATTGAAGATAGAGGTGAAAGAACCAGAAAAGTCTGGTGAGAAGTTATTTGTAATGGAAGCTCATCCGACGTTGTTGGATAGAGTGAAGGAAGCCTAGGAAAAGGATGAAGAGTGTGAGAAAATCCGAAAGAGGATCACAGAAAATGAGGAAGAGAAATTTTGAATGGATAAAGACGGTATCTTAAGATTCGAAGGAAGAGTGTGGGTACCAGCGGTAACCGAGTTAAGGGAAGAAATTTTGCACGAGGCACATAATACGACGTATTCCGTTCATCCGGGAGGCACTAAGATGTACCGAGATTTGAAGCAACATTTTTGGTGGCCCAATTTAAAACTGGAAGTCACAGAGTGCGTCAGTAGATGTTTGACTTGCCAACGCGTTAAAGCAGAGCATCAACAGCCGAGTGGTTTACTACAACCGTTAGAAATACCAGAGTGGAAATGGGAGCATATTACGATGGACTTCGTGGTAGGACTTCCAGTTACACAGAAAGGTTATGATGCCATTTGGGTTATCGTGGATCGACTAACGAAGACCGCACATTTTCTACCAATCAAGATCCGCTACAGTTTGAATCAGTTAGCGAGCCTATACGTAAAAGAAATTGTCTCACGACATGGAGTGCCGGTGTCAATTGTCTCTGATCGAGATCCGCGCTTCACGTCAAATTTTTGGAAGAGTTTGCAAGAGCGAATGGTAACGCAGTTGAGGTTGAGTACCACGTATCATCCTCAGACAGACGGACAAAGTGAGCGAATTATACAAACGCTGGAGGACATGCTTAGGACTTGCGTGATGGATTTTAAGGGAAATTGGGACGACCACCTACCCTTAGTCGAATTTGCGTAAAATAATAGTTACCATGCGAGTATCGGTATGCCACCGTACGAAGCTCTTTACGGGAGAAAGTACAGAACGCCATTGTGTTGGGACAAAGTTGGGGAGCGACGAATACTCGGACCAGAGCTAGTACAACAAACCGCAAATGTGGTGACAGTGATAAGAGCCAGACTTGTAGCAGCTCAAGATCGCCAGAAGAAACACGCAGATTTGCATCGGCAGGACCGGGACTTTAAAGTCTGTAGTTTCGTATTCTTGAAGGTATCTCCATGAAAGGGAAAGATCCGTTTCGACAAGAAAGGAAAATTGAGTCCAAGATTCATAGGACCGTTCGAGATACTGAAGCGAGTGGGCGAAGTGGCATACAAAGTTGAGTTACCACCCGAATTGGAGCACATCCACAACATGTTCCACATTTTCGTGTTGCGACGGTACAAGGCCGACTACAAGCACGTGATTTCTTACGAGCCCATTCAAGTGGAGAAGAACTTGGCATATGAAGAAATTCATGTCCAGATATTGTTGGGTTTGTACGAAATCGTGATGCAATCAAATTGCAAAAATTAGCGGAAGCATGGTATATCAGAGTTTAAAAAAAAATTCTACAAAACCATTACCCGGATCATCCTTTATGCAAATTATTAATTTAAAACGATAAATAAGAAGTTATGGAATCATACCCTTGTAGAACGAAGCTTCCACAGGTACTAGTTCAACTCCTTGTTCTTCTTGATCTCCTTGAATTTTCGGGTTAGATTCCTTCCTTTGATCAATGTTAGCCACCCAAGTGTTTGGCCTCTAGAGGTGATCCACCAAGGAAGATGAATTATCAAGAAGGAGGGTGTTTGGCTAAACCTTAGTTTTCTATCCTCTATAGAAAAGAAGTACTCTCCAACAATTGGAATTGCATCAACTGATATCTATTATAAGACTCCTCTTATATAGATGTTGGTCAACCCTTCTAATCCTATTAGACATGGGATTTCTTTTAATTAATTAAACTCCTTTAATTCATTTAGGCTTCCCACCACATGGGAAATAATTAATTAAATTCATTTAATTAATTTGTCTCCTAATCTTATTAGGAATAAATGAGAGTACTAATATTAAATTAATTACTAAACTCCTTTAGAAATTAAAATAATAATAATTATAATAATATTAATAAGACTCCTCTTATTAATTTATATTTAATATTTCTAAATATTAAATAATAAATATTAAGCTATTTAATTTATTCTATCACCATAGATTAAATTAATTTCACTTAATGCATTATTACGATTATGCCATTACCTTCTTAAATAATTATTCTTCCTTTTATGGTGTGACCCTTTAGGTTCTCTATATTAAACCGGTTGTGAATAAATCAATTAGAACAATTCTAATCTTATTTAAATAAATAAATTAAACTAATAATTTATTTAAATAAATAATATTTATTCTACAATAGGGATAAGCCTCCCTAGCGATCAACGACTTTCCAGATAATATAGATTTCAACATTAATCATAAAAGAACCTGTGAGTAAATAGTTACCATACAATTCAATCCTTCCACCATACAATGTCTCAATTAAATATAAGACATGAATTTACTGTCAAGTCTTATTTTATTTAATTATATGTATTTCGATTAGAAAATGCACAACTCCAAATAATGCAAATTAGAAACTCCTTTCTAATTTCATTTTACCTTGGCCAAGGATTCCTGGGTTATCATTTAACGAATCACATAGGACATATCTCCTCTTTTACTAGAGGTGGTAGATTCTTTATTGATCATTCATTATCTCCATATGTAACTCATTATACCCAAGCATACCCTTTTATATACCCTAAAGGACTTTAAGGAATAAGTCAAAGTATAATTCATTACATACAAGATACTATAATGATCTCAAGTCCAAGGATCACTTGTACTACTATCACATTAGGAATTCCTATTGACAGGCGAGTAAAACTCCATTAGGTATTCCATAGCGAGTCACGTTCAGTGAACTTATTCTCCAATAAGCACCTACATACTTGCTTTAGTGTCTCCACACAAATGATCATGAGATCAATCATCCTCATCCAATGAGCAAGCAACATATGTACTAATCTATCCGGATTTACTAATCCCCTTTTTAGTAATCCCATGATTAGGAACTATTTTAGTTTTAGAGCTTTCTAAGAATTTAGATCTCATTGGCATGATCATCATCATGATTCTAAAAGCATTGCTTAAAACTATGGGTTATTTACATATTATAAAAACAGCACCATGTAGATAATTAAATGCCTTTAATAAATGAATATTTTTATTAATAAATAAATAAGATTGCCTCCAAAGTATATGCTTTATCATCATACATGATTGGCTTGTATGCATACTACTTTCAGATATTAGATAGGAAAGAGCAAACCTTGAGAAATAAAATTATTTCATCTGTAAAAGTACTTTGGCGTAACCACGATGTCGAGGAGGCTACGTGGGAATTAGAAGATAGGATGATAAGAGACTATCCCCATCTATTTGTGTAACCTTGTAGCAATTCCGAGACAGAATTTTTATAAGGGGGGAGGATGTAATACCCGAGAATTTCCTAATATTATTAAATGAATATATTAATGAAAATGAGAATTTATTTGAATATAAATGATTTTGTGTTATGAGAATGACTAATTCAATTATATATTAAATTGAATAATTATAATAATTGAGAAATTGATGGAGTTTGCGATAAACTCGTTGATAGCCTTATGTGGCACAATGACGTAATATAAGAATGATTATATTAATTTAAGCGAACAATTAATCTATATTAATTGTTATGGTAGAATATTAATTAATTGTTATCATAGAATATTAATTAATTGTTGTGGAATATTAATTGTGATTGATTAATAATGTGTGATTATTATTATTGCAAGAAATATAATAATAATAAGCAATGTGTTTGTAAATATAATAAGATTTATATTCATTTAATGTGATATTTAATATATAAGTGTTAATCGATTATTATGGAAATTAATAATCAATGAGGAATGTATTAATTAATATTATCATTAATTAATTAATGAGATAAATAATTTATTTATTTGACAAATAAGTAAGTTATTAATATAATAAGATTATATTAATTGATATGTGCAAATGTGCAATACTTGAATATATAAAGTATATGAAATATAACTATGTTATATAGTGTAATGTGAATATATTACACATAGAGACCATGTATTAAGATTGATTGGAATATATACGCTACATGTTTATGCTTGTGTGACAATAAAATATATAGGTATACATTGTATACTATATCATGATCATATTGTAAACTATTAGTTTTAATAAAGTGAGACATCATGAATATATGGTGAACAATTTAATAATAAATGAGATAATGTAATGAGATAACATCCAATTAAATTATACCAGTATGATAAAAATATACATAGACAATAAGCATACAAATTACCTTCACTACATTGAAGTATTACTTATTTAAATTTATATTGTGACATTAAGTTATAACCTATGTATAGACAATAGGTATATATTATACAACATAAGAGTAGGAATTATGTTATGTATGTATAATAATTTAAGTGTAGTGTTACTAGAATGCTGAGTATATGGCTTTGTCCCTTAATGATAGTCATTCTCCTTCACGTGATATACTCAAGCTATCCTACTCTCCTATATTCATCAAAATCAGCAAACCTCCATACCTCTCTAGCAAATGATGAACAAGGGAGTGGGCAAAATAGTGTAATTCACCAACTAATTACCTACTCTTCCTTAACCAACATACAAATCTTCAGTTCATTGGTTTGAATTAATGGGAGAATGCATTGTCTGGATATTGGTTCTTCTATAAATAATGGCTCTTCTTCTCTCAGTTCAATTGCTGAGAATTCATAAGTAAGAGATAATAGAAAGTAAGCATATATCAGTTGAGGAAGGAGTGAGATAGCAGCACATTCATTTTGCATTTAGCAGAGGAATAATTCCTCTTTCCTTGTTCTTGATTTTTTGTTTTCTGATAATATTTAAATTATTGGTTATGTCATACTAGATTGTAATTGGATTGGGAAGGGGTTGTTAAGTTGTTATATGGACTTATATACATGTTGGAATTACAATATAACTGTTTAAAACTATTTTCGTGAAAGAAAGTTGGCATTTGGCCTAAGTCCTGCAGAAGCAGGAAGTTTACTGGTATGGACTGGACAAGGCGCAGCTGCGCCGGGTTTATACCCAGGCGCAGCGCTGCTGCGCCAGCCTCCGCAGACAGACTACTAATTTCTGCTATAAACTGTTAATGCTAGGATGTTAAGATGACTTAGATAAAGCATAATAGTATGAGTAACCTACATATATAGGTACGTAGAACTAAAATGAGCATGTTTCATTATGTTCGCATGAATGATTAACGAAAGGACTTGTAGGTTGAAATTGAACTTATGGTTCTTAAAGTAAACTTTGATACGTATGTATCATATCTATATTCTGAATTTTGATATATATTAGTATAGTTTAAAATTGCATGACGAACATGATGACTTGTGTATACGTGTTTAATAATGTAACATGAACATGCTATGCCTTATTAGTACTAATGAAAGTATGAATTTTTGAACGTGCACTTAACATATTACATGGAGTTTTAAATTCTGATAATTTTGGACATGATTGGATAGTACCCTTTAACCTCACTAATGTATCAAACATACATATCTACCATGATAGAAGCCATGAAAGCAAGTTAGGCACAAGTGAAGCATGAACTAAGTTGTAACATGTATATTATATAACTACTTGCAAGCATGCCTAAATCAAGTTATATGATCACTTCACATGTTTACACGACAACATGATGACTTACGATAACTCATAATGTTGCATGACCTTAAGTCGTAAGAAACCATGATTTAGAACTATAGCATGTATGATTGAAATTGGAAAGGTTGAACAAACATGGAGAGACTCTTTAATATGCATATATGTTATGTGATATCATAAAATGTTACTTGAACCCAATTTTGACGGTTAACTTATGAGAATGCCATAACTTGCTAAAATAAAATATATTTAGTATTGATTGTAGTCTTATGTGATATTAATAATATGCGAGTATGTTTGCTAATTGTGATAATCTCACATAATAGTAATGATGTATGAATATGATCAACTTGAGAAAAGAGAAAGTTAAGGATAGAAATTATATTCTATATAACTATATAGCTAGGTTAGAACTTAGCTTGTGTGTTGATCTTATATTCGAAGATATAATGTGAAGTTAAATTATATGACTAATAAATATCATATATATACGTAACTGTATTACGATAGGAATTCGAAAGTGTTGATTTGCTTTTCCTGGATAAACTACGCTGAAGGCAAGTTTTCTAACTTACACTCTTTTAAAGTGCAAGTTTCCTTACTTACACTCAGTTATAAGTGCAAGTAACTTAGACCTTCGTGTTTTACTTTATTCAAAGAACGTTGTAAGCAAGTTCCTAACTCTACTCTTTATTGAACATTTAATTGGCTTATGCTATTATTGTCATACTAATAAACTCTTGAGATTAAATTCAGATATTATGAATCATATACTTCATGAATAGGATAAAAGTCGAATTATATTCTTCGGACTTTAAATCTTGAAATTGAATATGTTGAGATCTATGCCATTTGATTCGGCTAGGCTTATATTATTGAAAAGCGACCCAAACCAATTGATTGGTGCAGGATCTTGTATTTGACTGAGAAGAACAAAATATAACTGTCGGAGAACCGACGCGCGCACTTGAGTATGATTGATTGTTATGCATAACGATGGTACTTTAGGCTGATCACCTATTGTACCTGTTTTTATTGGATTTTCAGTTTATTACTATTAATTCCTGTGGAAGTTCATAGTCCTTAGTGACTGCTCAGTATTCAGTTATCTTGAAATCTTGAATTGATTTATTATTGAATCACATTGATATTATTCTGTCCTTAGCGAATGTTATTGAAAACTGTTGATATTCTTGTTATCCTTGAACTATCAAACCTTGTCATACCCTTTCGAAAATTGAGAATTATATTACAAACCCTTGTTGAATATTACTTGCTGGGCAATTTGTGCTCATTCTTGCTTTCCCTAAAAACATTTCAGTTAAGGCCGAGCAGTGCGGACCCTCGAGTACCTTCAAGGGCAAGGGAAAGGCTACGAAGTAGCTTAATATTGTGTAGAATTTATGATATTATGTACTAGTTAAGGTTATTATTGCTTAAGATATGTCTAAGCTATGTAATCACTGTTTAAGTTATGAGACCTTGGGACTTGAATAATTATATTATTTAAATATAATTTATTCGGTATTAGTTGTGTATTATTCCGCTGTGTGATGCGACATTTAGTCGTGTTATTATTGTGATGTATTATCATGAGCACGTGACGAACCAAATTCAAGAGACCCGGTGACGGTCCTGAAATTTGGGGGCGTCACAAAGTTTACTCAGCAAGTATTATAACAACAAGGGTGAGTAATATAGTTCTGGAATCTAAAAGGGTATAGCTAGGTATGATAGTTCAAGGAGAACAAGAATATCAACAATTCTCAATAGCAGTCGGTAAAGACAGAATAATATCAATATGATTCAAAGCTAAATCAATTTAAGACTTCAAGACAATTGAATACTGGGCAGTCACTAAGGACTTCGAACTTCTTCTAGAATTAACAGTAATATACTGATAATCCAAGAAAAACAAGTACAACAGGTGATCAGCCTAAAGTACCCTACGTTATGCATATCGTTCAATCGTACTAAAGTGTGCACGTCGGTCTCCCGATAATATATAATTTCCCTTCAAAGAAGGTTGTTCATCTCAGTCAAATACAAGATCCCGCACCAATCAATTGGTTTGGGTTGCCTTTCAATAATATAAGTCTAGCCGAATCAAATGGCATAGATCGCAACAATTATAAGTCCAAGACTCAAGATTTAAAGTTTGAAGAATATAAATCGATTTTATCTTGTCCACGAAGTAACTAAGTTATGAAACATGATTCGCAATTTTGATAGTTTACTTGTACGACAATAATAACACAAGCTTAATGAATGCTCAATAAAGAGTAAGGTTAGAAACTTGCTTACAATGTTCCTTGAATAAAGTAAACACAAGGATAGGATACTTGGCTTATGCATAGTTTATCCATGAAAAGCTAATCAACACTTTGAATTTCTATCGTAATATAGTTACGTATATATAATATTCAATAGCTAAGCACATTCGGTATTCAAGCTTGATATGAAAGTTAGATATACACATACTGTTCTAATTCAATCATATAGTCATATACATATGTTATTATAACAATTTATAACACTAAGTTGGTTATATCACTACTATCCCTAAAGTTCCTTTTATAAGTTAAATGTCTTCATATATCATCATCAACACATAAAACCACAACCAATACCAAATATATTCTATTTAGTAAGTTATAGCATTGTTATAAGTTACCTGTCAAGATCGGATTCAAGCATCAACATACGATATCACATAGCATATATACATGTTAAAGGGTCATTTCATGCTTTCATAATCTTTCTAAATTCAACCTTTCACGAAATGATTCTAAGATTTACTCTTAAATAAATTACAGCCATATTATGTCATGATATCACATAAGCTATCATGTTCGCCGTGTAAACATTTGAAACGGTCATACAATCTATTAATAAGAATGCTCACATGTTTCTATATCATAAATGTGTAACTAGTGTCGTTATTTATTTGAAAAAGTGCTTAAACTCTTACGTGATTAACTTTCATTAAATCTAGCAAGTGGGTACATGTGTATGATATACTAGTCATGTTAAAAGCACTCCCATGCATGTCCAAAATATCATAACATTATGAATTTGGTTCATGCATCCTTAGTTTCCAAAACTTCCAAGTTTAGCTTTTGAAATCACTTTAAACTCAAACCATGTATGCTAGTGAAATCACAACACTTTAAACAATCTTTTCATGCTTTAGCAAACCATATAATCATGCTTGCAAAATCAGAACGTTAGTATGATACATACATGTCAAAGTTTGGTTTCAATACTTATATTTTTGTTAGTAACATTCACTATTGAGGTCCACATGCTCATGTTACATTATGAAACCTATATACATAAGTCAACATGCCTTTCATGCATTTTTAAGTCATACTAATATGCTTGCAAAGTCAGAATGTCAACATGGTTCGTATATGTCAAGTTCGTTTACAAAACTTTTCTTTCATTTCGGAAACTAAAACCTTTTGTCAATCATGCATACAAACATAATAGAACATGCTCACTTTAGGTCTATATACCCATATATACAGGTTACTCATGCTACCATACTTGTTTAAGTAGTATATTAACTAACTAGCATTAACAGGGAGCAGCTGCGCTGCACCCTAGTGTAAACAGGGCGCCGCTGCGCCGTTACCTGGACAGAGCTGAAAGCTTCTGCTTCGGCATTAAGCAAGCCAAACCTCAAAATTTCTTTACGAAATTGAAGGTAATCAAGCAACATTGTATACTAATATACTTAATAGTTCACGTAACACTTAAGCAAGCATTCTATACTTCAATTACAATCTAATTCAACATGATCAAAAATTTAAACTTTGACAGAAAACAAGAAATAGAGAACATGGATAGGAAATTATACCTCTGTTATACGAATTGAGCTTGCTAAGTTGAACTCTCTCCAATTCTTAGAATGTTATCGCTGATATATAATTTGCTCTCACCTCTATACTTAGGAAAATTCTCAGCAAATGAAAAAAGAGGAGAAGAGCTTCCATTTATAGAATTTCAAATACACAGACAATCACTTTGCACTTCGAATTAAACCAATGGAATTGAGAATTGTATGAAGGTTATGGAGAAGTTGGTGATGGGTAGTTTGGATTCACTATTGAGGCCATTCCCTTGTGATGATTTGCTAGAGAGCTATGGAGGTTTGCTGAGTTTGAGGAGAAGTAATAAGCTTAGGCCTCATAATGTTATACACGTGAAGGAGAATGAGACTCTCATTGAGGGACAAGCCAATACATCTCAGCATTTGGTAACATGAATATATGTACAGCACTTATGTTACTTTGCACATAATATATACTTAAGTTGTATTCATATAATACATGCTTAGGTTATAATTTTAATGTCACAATGTAATTCAAATAAATACTAATTCAATGTGGTAATTGTAAGTTGCACATATATAATCCATGTATATTTTATCATACCGATATAATTTTAATCGGGTATTATCACATTACATTATCTCATCTATTATTCAATTAAATATTGAAATCATCATCCATATATTCAAGAGATATTAATTTAATGTTCACACACGCACATTTTTCCACATAAGCATTGATATGTAACTTATATAATTTAATCAATCTTAATACATGGTTTTTATATATAATATAGTCACATTGATTGTCACATTACACTATATAATATAGTTGTAGCTACGATATCTAATTATCGCATGCTCTACACATAACAATTAGTTGAGCAAATATAATCTTAATAATTTACTCGCTTATGCGTTATTAATCATAATGTCAATTAATCGACAATAATTTATCTTATCAATTAATTAACAATAATATTAATTAATACCCCCCTCATTAATCTATTCTTTTAATCACGTATCATTATACGATAAATTATCACATTCCTTAACAACTTAATAAATATAATTCTTATTATATTTACAAACAATTTACTTACTATTACTTGTAATAATTAACTCATCATCAAATCTATTCTCGTGCCACACAAGGCATTTCAACGAGCTTATCAAAAACTCCATATTCTTCTCAATTATTATAATTTCAATTCAAATTTATTTTAATTAACTCATCTTGTAACGACCAGGAATTTTAGGCTCCTTATTAATTTTATGTGTGATTTAAAATTTTTAGGAGTTAATTTTTCAAACTTATTTAAACCTTATGTGGTTATGTGCTTATGTGAATTTAACCTATGCGAATAAATGCTAGGATTTTTATTAAAGGGAATCACTAATTGTTATTTAACTTAGTAGATTAACCCTGAGACTTTTATATCAGAATATTGATAAAAGTAGATTCCTAAGGCATGAGTTATGACAATTAAAGTATACACTTGTAGTATACGCACAAGCATAACTACTTAAGTATTGTTTGACCTTGTTATGTGATAACATGACTTCAGTAACCAATGTTGAAGCATGAACTTATATGGTTTAAAGTATGTGAATGTCCGACATAAAAACATGTGGTCTTGAAGTGAACATAGAATGAACATGTTAGCTTTCGAACTTGAATTAGATAAACTTGATAAGCATTTGTGTTGATTTATATCAGTAACTGGAAGTGCTATGTGTTCAAGCCTATATTGACGCATAGAAACTAAGTAATCTAAAGTTAGTAAATCTAAAGGCAGGATTAGATTGACTTACGTGAACTATATGATAGAATTATATAATGACTAGATTCTTGTATGTGTGAACTTATATTAGTTTATATATACTAACTGGAGAGATCGACTTGTTAATATTAGGTCGTTCCAACGCCGTTTAAATTAAAGCTAGAATTATTTGTAGCTAAGCAAACAGGCAAGTTTCCTAACTTCAGTGATTGTTATATTGAATGCAAGTATCCTACACCCTTGTATTACTTTATTCAACGGATATTGTAAGAAATTATCCGAACCCTACTTTTATTGTGCAAGTATTCTAAATTCGTGTACTACCTTATTCAATGAATAGTGTAAGCGAGTTTCTAAACTTCACTTATTTTTGGTGAAAGTTTCCTATCCTTCTCATATTGTATTGAGCAGGTTATTATTATATTGTGAAAGTTCCCCGAACTTCACACTTTGGTTATTGTGAAAGTTCCTCGAACTTCACATTTTGAGTATTGTGAAAGTTCCCCGAACTTCACATTTTGAGTATTGTGAAAGTTCCCCGAACTTCATACTTTGGTTATTGTGAAAGATCCCCGAACTTCACATTTTGAGTATTGTAAAAGTTCCCCGAACTTCACATTTTGAGTATTGTGAATGTTCCCCGAACTTCACACTTTGGTTATTTTGCATGTTCCCAAACTTCATTTCTTTATTGTGCAAGTTCTCTAAACTTATACAAACTCGTATATTGTGCAAGTATCTTATCTTTGTGTTTACTTTACTCAAAGAACGTTTTAAGCAAATGTCCTAACCTATGCATTTACTTTATGCAAGGGATCTATTATGGTGAAATTCCCCGAATTTCACTCTTTGATGTTGTAAGTATCTAAGCCTATGCATTTATTTTATGCAAGGAATCTATTATCGTGCAAGTTCCCCGAACTTCACACGTTGCGTATTGTGCACGTTCCCTGAACTTCATACGTTGAGTATTGTGCAAGTTCCCCGAACTTCACACATTGAGTATTGTGCAAGTTCCCCGAACTTACACAAATTCATATATTGTGCAAATTCTGAACTTCACTTTGTGCAAGTTCTCAATCCTTCTCATATTGTATTGAGTAGGTTATTGTTGAATCAAAAATTGTTTACTTAATTGCTTGAACTTTATTTCCAAGCATTTTATTTAGTGGTTTAATTACTTATCAATTATTCCACATTGATATTATTGATGTCCGCACCTAGTGCATTTGAGCTCGTACAGTCTTGGACTTGTACATTATTCAAGGTTCTAAATTTCTTGAACTATGTCAGTAAGAGTTTGAACCTTTGCTCGGTCAGACTAGTGTATGAGGTTTTCTTTGAAGCTATCCAAACCAATTGATGGTAAGGATTCTTAGACGGAACAGAACACCCCTCATATGTAGGAGTGTGCCCAGATATCTAATATATATGATACGAGTTAGCAGATATAAGTGTTATGCATATTCACGTTGTGCCCGAGGCTGATCTCCTTGAGGTACTTAGTTTTGTAGCCAGAAGCCAGTAATTCTAAAAGGGTCAATTAGCTATTGAACCCATTGGAAAGTTATAGTTAGAGTCTACTCGACTATCAGTTATTCTAAAGGCAATTATTATCTTTGCTTTTAATAGTCATATTATTGAATCGTTCAGTTATTCATAGTGTTGAATCATGCAGGTTGTTGAACCTTACAGATATTAATATCGTTAAATCATACAGATATTCATAGTATTGAATTATTTAGATTGCTGAATCATTCTAACATTCATATTGTTGAATCTTTAAGATATTCATTTTGTTGAATTCATTGTCAGATATTTTTTCATTCATCATGATATATCCTTTATTGTTGTATTTAAACTTGCTGAGCAAACTTGTTTCTCATTCTTATTATATCATGACTTATATTGCAATTAAGTCTGACCCCTCAAGGAAGGGCAAGGGTAAAGGAAAGATTTAGGATGGTTTGCAAGGAGCAGACTTTGTCTTTGTGATTTGTTTAATTACTGTAAATGTAATATAAAGCCTAATGTTTATTCTAGGGTATATTTGTATTGATGTATTAAGGTTATCGAATCTTGGGACTAGTAACACCTTTTGAATGAACGACGTACGTTTATTATATTCCGCATTTTAGTTATCGTATGTTACTTAAAGGTGGATGTTAGTATTGTTTCGTGGTGACCGGACCGGGGTCAGAGGAACTCAGATTCGGGGGTGTCACACATCTCATAACACATAAATAGTTATATTCAAATAAATACTCATTTTCATTAATATATTCATTTAATAATATTTGAAAATTCTCGGGTATTACATCATCCCCCTCTAATAAAAATTCCGCCCCGAAATTGCTACAAGGTTACACAAATAGATGGGGATAGTCCCTCATCATCCTATCTTTTAATCCCCACATAGCCTCCTCGACATCGTGGTTACGCCAAAGTACTTTTACAGATGAAATAACTTTATTTCTTAAGGTTTGCTCTTTCCTATCTAATACTTGGACAGGAATTTCTTCGTTAGCTAAGTTCTTCTCTACTTGTATAGGTTTATAAGAAATCATGTGCTTTTAGTCGGCCTTGTACGGACGCAACACAGAGATGTGAAACACGTTGTGAATGTGTTCCAACTCGGGTGGTAATGCAACTTTGTATGCCACTTCGTCCACTCGCTTCAGTATGTCGAACGGTCCTGTGACACCCCCAAATCCGGGTACTTCATTTCCACATGATTTGGTGTTCACTTTCTATCTATAACATACCTTTACCCAATATATCTCAAAATGAATTACAACCTTAATTCAAAATAATAAAATCTCCCTTAAACAAGGGTTACAACCTTCTTGAACTCAATTCCAGAGTTACTCTAACCTTGACATAAACAATAAAGTGCGGAATAAAAACATAACCTAAAATTATTATAATCATTTCAAAATAATTAAACAAGTCTTCACTTGTTCATCTTTCCCTTGCCTTTACTCGTAGACGGGGCAACAACGTTATCAACTTTAACTGCAATTGTTATTTAATGCAAGAGTGAGCAAACAACAGCTCACTGGAGTTTAACAATAATAAATATATGAAAGAATATCTTTACAAAGATCTAAATAACTTAGCTTACTTCAACAATAAAGAATTGAATAATAATTCTCTATCAATATCAAAATTCGAATATAGAATTTATCTGAGGGTCATAAGACCTTTGAACTCTTCTTGTCCTAGGTTATAAATATTTCTATTTAAACCTTTAACAGTCAATAAGACTATGGACCTCAACTCGTACTTAGGGGGATCAGCCCTTTGTACCATGTATTGTGTACAAACATCTTAACACTATGCGTACTAACCTCCCCTAATAATTAGGGTGGTTCAACTCAGTAATTTGAATTCAAGTCCGCACTAAAGAAAGTTTGGTTTGGATAAGCTTGCAATGGTAATTTAGAATTCACGTTCATCAACTAAGGATTAGTTGAATCGACTTTCAATAATTCATAAATAAAAGAATTATGAATTAACATACGCTTTAGAAGTAAACTTAACGCATTTAAAATAATAAACTGGATCTTACTTGAACAATTAGTCAATATCTCTTCGGTTAAGTAAATAATTGTCCAGTACATAAATGAAAAGGATATTCTCAACAATGAAAATATGAACATCAAAGAACTTGCGTAGAAATAGCGAGTTTAGGGTTTAGAAGACTTGCCTTAAGCGCAAGCTACTTAACATAATTCACGTACTTTAATACTTCCTACACATATATATTAAGTCACAAAAACCAAAATTAGTTAACACATAACTAATTCACATAAGTGGTTAACACTCATGGTTAACTCACTCTAATTAAATAAATAATCAACTATCACATAATTAATTACATCACACACATACTCACATAATTAAATTAATTATGTATTTTAGCTAAATTATAATTAAATAATTATAATTTAAACACTTAATCTAATTATAATTACTCAATTATAATTACCTCTTAAATTATCAAAATTTCATAATTAATAGTTAATTAAACTATATTATGCATTATAATTACACAATTTATAATTAATCATGTATTTATCAATTATAATTTATAATAGTCATGCATTTATTAAATTATAATTACATAAATTGTAATTTAAATTAACATCTAATTGATTAAAATAAATCAACTACTACTCATTATAATTTAACAAAATTATACTTTAAATTAAACACTTACTCTTAATTATAATTAATCAAATTAAGTAACTCATTTTACTATCAAACAATTATAATTTAATTAAGGTTTTCAAAATTCTTTTCTCTAATTATGAAAATTTTCAACTCATACTAGCAACATTTTATAGCCACTGAATTCATGCTCATTATCATAACCAATTATCATAAGCTATCAAATAAAACTGCACATGTAAGTAAAACTCACTGCCCAAGCACTGTGCCCGGCGCAGCTAGCTCGGCCAGACGCAGACAGCCACGACTCTCTGTTTAACCGAACAACCCAAACAAGTCAACAACGCCAAAAATACAGTACTATAGACTCTGTAAAAAAATATATACGCTATTACACATATATAAAGAATGCTTCCAAAACACAAAATCATTTAAACAATGATAATCACAAGTTTTCAAAATTCATTTTGGCCATTTTCATGAAAACTCATATTTTCTCAAAAATAATCCACTGTAACTATTTTTTTCCATCAATTCGAATTTATATACATGCATTATATACAAGTTGAAGATAACATCAAGTAATTACCTAATAAGCATATTAACATATACCAATTTCATCAATTTATCAATTAAAATTAACCAAACTCATGAAATTCCATATGAACTCATATAAACATGACTTTTCTATTAAAATAAATTTATACAGTAATTTGATTTCTGAAAATCATTGATAACCATATAATTCACCATGAACAACACCACCTATATATATATCATCCATGTTTATGCAATTACATAAAAACTCAATTTTCACAGAGAATAAAACATGAAACTTAAACCCGAGTTCTGAAAATATGAAAGTAGAGATTATGGATTACCTTTCGGTGATAGGAGAAGAAAACAAAGATTAACTCTAGCCTTCACAAGCTTCTTCTTCCTTCTCTTCTTCTCCAACTCTTCTCTACTCTTTTCTTTCTTCTTAACTCTTAATTTAGACTTAGGATTAATCTAACGTAGTATAGAACTAACGTAATATAATATAATACGCGTATTAACTAATACTAATTAGCCTAATTAATTTAGCAGTTACATAAGTTTCAAAATTCAACAAGCCTTAAGGCTTTGTTTGGCCAAAACAACATTATTTTTAAAAACAGATTATTATTACTAAGGCCATATTTGGTAAATAGATTTAAAACAAATGCAAAGCCTTGTTTATTTAAACTCATTTAAAATCTTTTTTCTTTTATTTTAACACATACTTAAATGTCATATTTTAATTAATTAAACATTAATCATCTAATTTAATCAATTAAAATCTAACATCAATTAATCACATAAACTTGTCACATAATTATAATTACTCGCTAATTAAAATTCATGTAACAGTTCATCACATAATTCCTCTAATTCAATTAAATTAGAACTATAATATAAAATTAATATACATTAATTAAATAAATATTACACATTAATTTAATTAATATATAACACTTAATTAAATCACTCCATAAATCACATAATTTATTTATTTAACTCAACAAATAAATCACATAAAATATTTATTTAACTCAATAAATATTTTAAATTATTATATAAAATCACAATCGTTACAGGTCCTATGAATCTTGGACTCAATTTTCCTTTCTTGTCGAAATGAATTTTTTTCTTCCAAGGAGATACCTTTAAGAATACGAAACTGTCGATTTTAAAGTCCCGGTCTTGTCGATGCAAATTTGCTTACTTTTTCTGGCGATCTTGAGCTGCTACTAGTCTGGCTCTTATAATTGTCACCACGTCTGTGGTTTGTTGTACTAACTCTGGTCTGAGTATTCGTCGCCCTCCGACTTCGTCCCAACATAATGGCGTTCTGCACTTTATTCCGTAATAAGCTTCGTACGGTGGCATGCCGATACTCGCATGGTAACTATTGTTATACGCAAATTCAACTAAGGGTAGGTGGTCGTCCCAATTCCCCTTGAAGTCCATCACGCAAGTCCGAAGCATGTCCTCCAGCTTTTGTATTGTTCGCTCACTCTGTCCGTCTGTCTGAGGATGATAAGAGGTACTCAACCTCAACTGCGTTCCCATTCTCTCTTGCAAGCTTTTCCAAAAATTTGATGTGAAGCGTGGATCTCGATCAGAGACAATTGATACCAACACTCCATGTCGTGAAACAATCTCTTTTACATACAGACTCGCTAACTGATTCAAACTGTAGCGGATCTTGATTGGTAAAAAATGTATGGCCTTTGTTAGTCGATCCACGATAACCCAAATGGCATCATAACCTTTCTGCGTGATTGGAAGCCCTACCACGAAGTCCATCGTAATGTGCTCCCATTTCCATTCCGGTATTTCCAACGGTTGAAGTAAACACCTCGGCCGCTGGTGCTCTACTTTGACGCGCTGGCAAGTCAGACATCTACTAACGCACTCTATGACTTCCCGTTTCAGATTGGGCCACCAAAAGTGTTGTCGCAAATCTCGGTACATCATTGTGCCTCCCGAATGAATGGAATATGTCGTATTGTGTGCCTCGTGCAAGATCTTTTATCATGCTTTGCAAATGCCATGTGTATTTAAGCAGTTGCATATATTAATGAAAGCATTTTTGTTTTCAAGACCCAAGCATTAGATGTGTGTGTCTTTGCTGATGAGATGCCAACCTGTCAAGATGACTCCGACTTGGATGTAGAATTGAACTTCAACTTGATGGATATTGATCAAAAGGAGGAATATGACTATGAGGTGCCAGAGTAGAGATCAAGGAATGGGTCAAAGACAAACCCAAACCAAACCTTGACCAAACCCTCACCATCAACGTAGGAACCTCCGAAAACATCAAAGAAATCCAAATAGGTTCAGACCTCACACCAAATCAAAAAGCCGACCTGATCAAACTCCTAACACAGTACCAGGAAGTGTTTGCATGGTCACAAGAAGACATGATCGGTCTATCCACAGAAATTGTTATCCATCGAATGCCCGTCAAAGAAGGGTTCAAACCAGTCAAAAAAAAACTAAGGCGATTGAAACCTTAGTGGAGTCTCAAAGTCAAAGAAGAAGTCATTAAGCAATTCAAAAGCCGATATCATTATGGTATCAACCTACCCCGAATGGCTATCAAACATAGTCCCTGTACCTAAACTGGGAGGGAAGGTACCAGTATGTGTGGATTACCGGAATTTGAACAAAGCCTGCCTCAAGGACAACTTCCCAGTACCTTTTATCCACATTCTAATCGATAATACTACGCCGTATGGCATGTATTCCTTCATGGATTGCTTTGCTGGTTACCATCAAATCATGGTTACTGAGGAAGACCGGGAGAAAACAACCTTTATCACTCCCTGGGGAACTTTCTGCTACTGACGACCATCATTCGGCCTAATCAATGCCATAGCAACGTATCTGCGAGCCATGATGGCCCTCTTTCATGATATAATACACAAAGAAATAGAAGTTTATGCTGACGACATCATCATCATATCCCGGAGGGAGGATGATCAAATAGACCATCTCAGGAAGTTGTTCAACAGGTTACGCAAGTACAACCTCAAGCTAAATCCTGCAAAATGTGCTTTTGGCGTCAAAGCAGGGAAACTGTTAGGATTCTTGGTGAGCAATAAGGGCATTGAACTCAACCCCGCAAAAATCAAAGCTATTACTGAAATGCCCGTGCCTCGTACAAAGAAGGAGATACGTGGATTCCTGGGAAGGATGAACTTCATAAGCAGATTCATTTCCCAGCTCACAGCAACCTGTGAGCCCATCTTCAAGCTGTTAAGGAAGGATTCCTCCACCACTTGGAATGAGGATTGTCAACAAGCCTTCCTTGCCATCAAGAAACAGCTGACTGAAGCTCCTATTCTGATACCCCCAAGGGAGGGAGTCCCTTTGTTCATGTACTTGTCCGTCAATGCCAATGCAATGGGCTGCATGTTAGGACAGAAGAATAATAGTAGCAAGGAAAGTGCCATCTACTACATCAGTAAAACATTCAGCAGTGGGGAACAGAAATACACCCTTATCAAAAAGACATGTTGTGCATTAGCATGGGCCGCCATGAGGTTACAACACTATTTGCATGGGCACACGACCTACCTCATATCCTGTATGGATCCGCTCAAATATGTATTCAACAAACCAATGTTGAATTGCCGACTGTCCAAATGGCAATTAATCCTACAGCAATTCGATATTGTTTATGTAATACCCGAGAATTTCCATATATTAATAAATGAATATATTAATGAAAATGAATATTTATTCATATATAAATGATTTTGTGTTATGAGATGGATTAATTCAATTATATAAAATTGAATAATTATAATAATTGAGAAATTTATGGAGTCTGCGATAAACTCGTTGATAGCCTTGTGTGGCACAGTGATGAGAATTATTAATGATTATATTAATTAACGAATGAATTATTAAGTAAACAATTAATCTATATTAATTGTTAATTGCTATTGTAAAATATTAGTTGATTGTTATGGAATATTAACTGTGATTGATTAATAATACGTGACTATTATTATTGCAAGAAATATAATAATAATAAGCAATGTATGATATTTAATCATATAAATTAATAATCAATGAGGAATGAATTAATTAATATTATCGTTAATTAATCAATGAGATGAATAATTTATTTATTTGATATTATGAATAATAAAATAAATAAGTAAGTTATTAATATGATGAGATTATATTGACTTCTATGTGTAAATGTGCAATACTTGAATATATAAAGTATGGAGAAACACTTAGGTGTGACCATGCAAGTATACATAAACTATGTTATATAATGTAATGTGAATATATTAAACATATGGACCATGTATTAAGATTAATTAAACTATGTGAGCTACATGATTAATACCTATGTGACAATGTGAGTAAGTATACATTAAAATGATATATCATGAATATATTGTAAACAATTATTAAATTAATAGAATTTAATAATGAATGAGATAATGTAATATGGTAATATTTGATTTGAATTATATCCGGTAAAACAAATGTGCATGGATTATATGTGTGTAAATTACACTTATTACAGTATGTGAATTACATTGTGACATTTTAATTACAACCTAAGAATGTATTATACAAATACAACTTGGATATATACATATATATATATGAAATGTGCATAGTAAAATAAGTATTGTATATATATATATATATCAGTGTTGCAAATGCTGATAATTCCTTCTCCCAATATAATAGTCATTCTCCTTCTCCTTCACGTGTATGGCAAAAAAGGCTAAGGCCTATTCTCCCCATTCTTCTCCCAAGCTTAGCTAGCAATGATCAATGGGGAGTGGTTTTGATGATGAGATTTACCAACCATTTACTAACTCCCTCTTATCTAGCATGCAATCCATTCATCTATTAGTTTGATTTGAAATATAATTGCATTGTCTGTGTAAGAATTCATCTATAAATAGCAGTCATGTTTCTTCATATTTCTAATTGCTGAGAATTGCTTGAGTTTGATAAATTGAGAGCATATATAATATCAGTCTAGGGTTGTAAAGATTGAATATCAGCAAGTTCAATCACTTACAGAGGTATAATATACATTCTTGTTCTTCATTTTTCCATTTCTGCAATTCTAAAATTCTTGGATTCTTGATTTTGGTTGTAAGGCATGTTAATTGGATTATAGGATGATTATTAATTGTTATATAGATTTGGTAACATGTTAGTATATAATGTAGCATGTTTAAAAATCGAATCGATGAAGTAAGTTTGTGAATTGGGCTGATAACTGCCGAAGCAGACTATAGTCCGGCCAGAACCAGGGGTGGCGCAGCTGCGCCGGTTTGGCCTTGGCATGCTGCGCAGCTACGCAGGGCACTGTGTACAGTTTTGATTTCCTGCTTGTTTTCTGCTACGTACTAATGGTTTGATTTGGCGTAAGATAGCATGCTAGCTTGTGTAACACATGTATATGAATATATTAAGGCGATGTAAACATGTTGTATTATACTATCATACATGGTTAACAAAAAGCGTTAGGTTTTCGAAGTGAACTTAGGAGCTTTAAGAATGGACTTTGATATATAAGCGCCATAGTTAGGTTCTGACTTTTGAGACATGTTAGTATGACTTAGAAACACATGAAATGCATGCTAACTTATGTATATAGGTTCTGTGATACAATATGAACATGTGAACCCAACTAGTGCACCTTTCTAACAAAAATACAAGTTTTGAAGATTGATATTGACATGTAAAGACCATATATATGTGGATAGCATGAACATGTTAGGCATATTATATAACCTTGTAATGCGTGTCAGACATGATAACATATGTATGTGGATAGCATGAACATGGTAGGCCTTATTAGCAAGCTTTACTAATGACAACATAAGTTTTAAATGTGGACTTTGACATGTTATATTAGGACTCTACATTCTGATATTTTCAACATGATTGAATGTGCTTTGAAGGCATCATACATGTACGTACTTGTTAGATGTAATGCAAGTTAATCAAGCATGAGTTCGATTAAGTCACGAACTATGACATCCCAGATTTTTTAAGAAATTATAAATGGGAATTTAATAATAAAATTCTTATTACGAGATATTTTGAGTTTGGATATGTGTTATATGTGGTGAAGTATATGATGTGATGTGAATATAGAAGATATATATATATATATATATATATATATATATATATATATTCATAGGTTGGAGGAATGAGATTTAGTAGTTAATTTATTTTAACTATTAAAGAAGGGAAACGAAATTGTTGAAAAGAGAATTAAGTTAATTAAGTTGGAACTTATATTATTGAATAATATAATTTGATTATTATGCCTTGTTGGCACTATAATTATTATGAATTAAATTTCATAAATAATGAGAGTAATTCACTTAATTAAAATAGTGAATTAATATAAATATAATTGTTTTAATAAAATATGAAGGTAATATATTACATGTAAGAGTAATACGTTTATGTAATGGCTTAATATATTATATTTAGCCAAGTGAATGTAAATGGGTATGAGAATGAGAAGAACCAATATAATTATAAATAAATATTGGTGTTAGGATTAATGAATAAAATAAATATTCAATGAAAATTATTATGGAATAATTTATTTAAGTATGATAGTATTAAATAAATTGATTAATATTTAAGTAGTGATTAGATGTATGGATTAAATAAATTGTATTGAGACAAGTTATGCGAGAAAATGAATTAAATAATTATATATTATAATTATATATTTCATGTGAGTTAATTAAAATAAAGGTAATAAATATTAATTATTTTAATGGAAAGGGTTATTTTAAGTTGAGGGTTATGTATATAATTTCGTAATGTATGGAGTAATAGTTATACATATTATAATCGTATAATTATTCAATGTAGTTAGCTAAATAATTTAGCAACATAGTTAAAGTGTGACGTTTAGAGAAAAGAAGATATACCATATGATAAGGAGAATTATTAAAATAAATTAAAAGGATGTTTGAAGGGGCTAGCCAAACATGGCTTTGTGGCTTTTGGATTTCTATAACCCCTAATTTAATTGTATATTAAGTAATATAATAAGTATTAGTAATATACGTATTATATTATCAGTTATATGAGTTACGAGTTTTGTTTCTAAGCCTAAACTGAAAGAAGAAAAGAGAAAGGGAGAAACAGAGGAGAGAATGAGAGAGAATAGAAGTTCTCTGTGAAATTGGAGAAGAAGAGATGCTAAAAAAATCAAAAGAAACAAGGTTTTTCAATTCATCTAGACAAGGTTTAGAAGAATCAAAAGGTATTAATCTATTTTTTCATTCTCTTGAGTTTTCGTTGAGAAATTGGATTTCTATGTTTAATTTGTTAAGGAATTGGTTATAGATGTTAATGGATATGTTTAATATGCTTTATATAATCTAAAAGTGATTTTTAAGAAATCAAATTCATAAAGATGTGTTGGAAGATGAAGAAATTTAGGTTATGGCTTAGTATATGTATTTTGGTCTATTTTCAAGCTTAAATTGATGGTTAAATCAATTGTGTAATCTGAAATTGATTATAGATGTTGTTAGTATGTTGAAAGACGAAAACAATGAAGTTTAAACGGATTGATTTGGTTAGGAATCGAATTCGTGGTGGATGATTTCGCTAAAACATGTTAAAACATGTAATACTAATATGAACATGAGTTTTGAGTAAAAATTTAGGTTCTTAATGTTTCTATAAATTATGAATATCCTTGCTATGTCGTAGTTCTATGAATTACGAATCCATAAAGTCGAAAACGGACTCAATTGGATGTGTATAACACAATTTATGAAGATGGGAAGGAGGAAAGGGTTAGAGAATTCGCCAGAACAACATACTGGAGGAAAAAGTCGCGTAACACGCTGCCAGGGGCGCAGCTGCGCTGCCCCCAAGGCTGATTGGGGCGCAGCTGCGCCTGGAGGAAAGTTAGTCGGGGACGGTTTTGACCTCCTGTGGTTAAACAGCCATAACGTTTTCATACGAACTCGTATTGAGGTGATTCAAGATGATCCGGAACGAGCACGAGTAGACCTACAACTTTTGTTCTTTAAGTTTTTTAATTTGAGGTCGTTAGATAGGGTCAAAATGGTTATTTATGGGACTGATGTGTTTTTGGAGGCAATCGGAGGGCGTCGGGCATGCACGTAAGCACATGTAATGCTCCCGATCATGTAAAATGATGTTCTAACTTTCATAACATGACTATTAGGTATTATAATAATACTTAACATTAACCTTTGAGTATTAGACAATTTGGTTGGGCGTGCTAAGCGTGCACAAATGCGTGTCGTTTGGGTGTTCGAATAGGCAAGTTTGGCGTACGAACGTGCAAGCGTCTCAATGCCGTAACGAGTGTGTATGACCTTGTTTAATATTATGTTTTTAATAAGAATGAAACATTATAGAGTAATGTAACCCAATATAGGAGCATGCAAAGCACATGCAGAAGAGGCGAGTTAGGCGTGTGACGTATAAACGTCGAAACGCCGTGTAATGTGGTAATACACTTAAATAGTGTTTCGATTCTAATGAAACGAATATTATAATATATGAAATATGGTTAATATAAAACCAATAGGTAGTCCTAGCAGGACTTAAACACTTGAATGAATTTCGAATATTACGAAAAAGAATCATAGTGAAATATAAGTCGATAGTTAACACAATCAAATTGAACATTGTGTATTGATAATAGGAAGGGTTATGAGATGTAGAGTAAAGTTTACGTTATAACTAATATGCATTGCTATGTGACTGATAATTGATGTGCATGATTATATAATTGTGTAGGGCACGTGAAGTGCAGATATCTGTAAGCTGTTAAACTGTTATTGGTAAACAACGATCAAGGCAAGTCTTTCAGTTCTTATTTTCTACGTGAATTTGATGATGAACTGTTTTAAATTATTTTGCAAATAGCATAATATGTTGTATATGTGTCGTAAGCATGAAATGTTAAAGTCAATTTATGACTACATTGATTGATTAAAGAATGTTGATTGAGTAAGGAACTCAATCTTTATATTTGTTATGTGAAGTAGAGCATGTATGCCATGTTACTTTAATTATTATGAGATGTATGTTGAGCATGTATTTATGTGCTATGTGATGCATGAAAGCTGTTAGATCTTGCTGAGCTGTCGAGCTCATTCTTGCAAATAATCACTTTTGCAGGTTATGTGCTAGTTGAAAGAAATAAATCAGATGTAACGCATGAAGATTTATATACTTTGGCTGAATTATTTTTATTTTGGACCCTGTTTAAGGTTTCAGATAATGTACTTGATAATGTATGATGCCTAACAGATGTTGAGTTGTAAAGTTTAAATTTTATCCGATGTATAAGGTTATTGAATGTGGTTGTAATTTTTAGTTTATAATAACTCTGACGAATCGATTCATGAAATAAGGTTGAATCAAAGTTATGTAATGATAAAGGTTGAGATTCAGGGATAATAAAGAAGGAATAATATAAAAGTTTTAAATATTCCGTATTTTTAGTGATTGTATCATGGATTAATGATGTAAAGTCTGAATAAGGATGTATTATTAGCGACCGATGTCGAGAGTTATATTGTATGAATTTTGGGGTCGTTACAGTTGGTATCAGAGCTCATAGGTTATACACCTTAGGTAAGAGTACCTTAGGCTATGACCTTAGAGAATGAGAAGTTAAGTTACGTATAACGAAAAGGTGATTCCTTTCGTATACGTAGAAGTATAGAATGAGTTAAGTCCTAGAAATGTTATAGGAAGAAAGTGAGAATAACGAGGAATAAAACTCGAATAAAATGTTGAACTTTATGAACGAAGTTAGAAATTCTTAAAAGAAGAGTTGTTAAATAAACAAGAAGATTCAAAGAAGAATCTTGAAGAGATATGAAGATGAGAATCAGGAGTTACCTAACTCCAATAATAAAGATGACGAATAACGATGAATAGACAAAGTTTATAAGATTAAAATCATAATGAAGTCATGATATGACATGATGATAGGTAAAGATAAGAAGTTTTTAAAACAAAACGATAATGAGATAGGAAAGAATCATATGGGAGATGATTATAGAATAAGATCACGACGTGATCTTTTGAAGTTAAAAGACAGATGGTCTGTAATGATTGTATAGTTATAGTTTGAGACTATAACGAGAATGTACTATGATATAGTACGAGGTTAACTCACGAGGAGTTATAAATGATGAGATGCGGAAAATTCGTATCGAGTAAAGAGCAAGTTATGAGCAAGATAGAGTTAAGTGGGATTTCAATTGAGGAATCATGTGATGGCTGAGTTGTACAAACCTTTGTATGGGCGAGGGTTTTGTGCTTGCACTTAGTTTATCACATTGATAATCATTGGAATGTTGGTGTCGCGCTAACAATGTATATGTGGTGAAAAGGTGATTCTTTTCTCATGTGTATATTTGATAGTTAGAGACTATTAAGATTAGTAAGATGTTATTAGGATTAAGTAAGAGTTCTTAAAACTCATACTTATGATAAGTTCATGACTCATAATCATATGGTATGTTTGGAACTCCTCAGCGAATGGACGCCTATGGTCTGACTAGGAAGTTCTTAAACTCATATTATTGTGGAAAGTTCCTGACTTCCAAAGTGTGGAAAGCTTGATGAACTATATTGGGAATAGAAAGGTTATGGTGTAGGAAGCATTGATGTTGTTTAAGGTTGATAGAATGATTAAGTAATGATGGAGTAAAGATTTAATTGATGGAGAAAGTTTTATATTCTAAATCTCCTAGCTTTGCTAGATTTTCAAAATTTATTGACTTCGTGCTGATGTTGCACTTCTGTTTTCTTGAAAAAACGTTGGATCAAATGATGGAACCAATGATTTTTTTAAAAAAATAGTGCTATTATTCACATGTCTATGCTAATTGCTTCAGCTAGACAAAAATAATTTTAAATTTTCAAAATGTATTTTATGTGTTCTATGCATCATTTGATAAGGTGTAAAGACAATAATCGAGGAAGTTATCAATGCAGTTAAACCTAGTGTTGGTTGTGATCGTATGATCATCAGCCCACTATGGTATGATGTAGTATAACGACGTCATGTAATGACGAAATCCTCAACGTACCATTATTACGGTACAGTATCAGGATATTATGAAAAGATTCATTTATTTTTAGTTTCTTTAAACTATAAAAAAAGGGGGATTTATTTACTTCTAGTTTCTTTAAATGAAAAAAAAATTGAGTTGGTTAAAGATGTATATATATATATATATATATATATATCTCGATTGATGTCCGAGTTATTGCTAGAAGTCTATGCTACTTGATTCAGCTAGACGACTATTAAAAGATGTTCATGAAATTCAAGCGTCCTTTGTCAAACTATACCAAACCAAATTGTTTTGGTGTGGATGCAAATGTTAAGAAGCTGAGGTGAACAACCCTGTAAAGGGGACATGTTATCGGAGACAATGGTTCCGAAAGTAACGCATATAGTCGTTACGATGTTAAGATGTAATACGTTGTGCACGACGTAGGGGTACGATAGGCTGATCACCTAGAGTACTTGCAGAGAGTGGTTTCAGTCTGTGTGATTGCTAAACATTCTGTTAAAGATGGTTTACAGTGGTGATGCACTATTAAACCGGGAGAAGAGTTCAAGGTCTTATGACCTCTCAGCATGAAATAGAATCTTTTAAATTCCTGTTATTCATATCGCTACCCAATTATTGAACAATTGTGGAAGATTCTTATTATTCTGAAGTGAAGGTGGCAAGAATGATATTTCCTAGAAAGAAATAGTTGTGGAACACATCAAGTTAGTGAATAAGATTAACTTAAAATCTACTTTGATAGATTGAATGAATGAAGATTAATGAAAATTTCGAGGACGAAATTCTTAGAAGAAGGGGCGAATGTGATAACCCGAACAATTATAGATGGTGAATTACGAGGTATATGAATTCTACGAGTAGAATATATAGTAATGATCGTTAGAAAGAAAATGAATGAGCTAAAGAATATATGATTGTGTTTAAATTGAAGGTTGTGTAATAAAACCTAAAGCTTGTTGAAGAGGTGAATTTAGTAAGATATATGTGTAGTTTATATAAATGTTGTTAAGATAACGTGTTGAAGTATTCAACGATAGTCGTGGAAGAGATTTTGTGAAAACTGAGTAAGGAAGGTTCCGTTGATTCCGAGGACGGAATCCTTATAAGGAGGGAAGGATATGACATCCCAGATTTTTTAAGAAATTATAAATGGGAATTTAATAATAAAATTCTTATTACGAGATATTTTGAGTTTGGATATGTGTTATATGTGGTGAAGTATATGATGTGGTGTGAATATAGAAGATATATATATATATATATATATATATATATATATATATATATATATTCATAGGTTGGAGGAATGAGGTTTAGTAGTTAATTTATTTTAACTATTAAAGAAGGGAAACGAAATTGTTGAAAAGAGAATTAAGTTATTAAGTTGGAACTTATATTATTGAATAATATAATTTGATTATTATGCCTTGTTGGCACTATAATTATTATGAATTAAATTTCATAAATAATGAGAGTAATTCACTTAATTAAAATAGTGAATTAATATAAATATAATTGTTTTAATAAAATATGAAGGTAATATATTACATGTAAGAGTAATACGTTTATGTAATGGCTTAATATATTATATTTAGCCAAGTGAATGTAAATGGGTATGAGAATGAGAAGAACCAATATAATTATAAATAAATATTGGTGTTAGGATTAATGAATAAAATAAATATTCAATGAAAATTATTATGGAATAATTTATTTAAGTATGATAGTATTAAATAAATTGATTAATATTTAAGTAGTGATTAGATGTATGGATTAAATAAATTGTATTGAGACAAGTTATGCGAGAAAATGAATTAAATAATTATATATTATAATTATATAATTTATGTGAGTTAATTAAAATAAAGGTAATAAATATTAATTATTTTAATGGAAAGGGTTATTTTAAGTTGAGGGTTATGTATATAATTTCGTAATGTATGGAGTAATAGTTATACATATTATAATCGTATAATTATTCAATGTAGTTAGCTAAATAATTTAGCAACATAGTTAAAGTGTGACGTTTAGAGAAAAGAAGATATACCATATGATAAGGAGAATTATTAAAATAAATTAAAAGGATGTTTGAAGGGGCTAGCCAAACATGGCTTTGTGGCTTTTGGATTTCTATAACCCCTAATTTAATTGTATATTAAGTAATATAATAAGTATTAGTAATATACGTATTATATTATCAGTTATATGAGTTACGAGTTTTGTTTCTAAGCCTAAACTGAAAGAAGAAAAGAGAAAGGGAGAAACAGAGGTGAGAATGACAGAGAATAGAAGTTCTCTGTGAAATTGGAGAAGAAGAGATGCTAAAAAAATCAAAAGAAACAAGGTTTTTCAATTCATCTAGACAAGGTTTAGAAGAATCAAAAGGTATTAATCTATTTTTTCATTCTCTTGAGTTTTCGTTGAGAAATTGGATTTCTATGTTTAATTTGTTAAGGAATTGGTTATAGATGTTAATGGATATGTTTAATATGCTTTATATAATCTAAAAGTGATTTTTAAGAAATCAAATTCATAAAGATGTGTTGGAAGATGAAGAAATTTAGGTTATGGCTTAGTATATGTATTTTGGTCTATTTTCAAGCTTAAATTGATGGTTAAATCAATTGTGTAATCTGAAATTGATTATAGATGTTGTTAGTATGTTGAAAGACGAAAACAATGAAGTTTAAACGGATTGATTTGGTTAGGAATCGAATTCGTGGTGGATGATTTCGCTAAAACATGTTAAAACATGTAATACTAATATGAACATGAGTTTTGAGTAAAAATTTAGATTCTTAATGTTTCTATAAATTATGAATATCCTTGCTATGTCGTAGTTCTATGAATTACGAATCCATAAAGTCGAAAACGGACTCAATTGGATGTGTATAACACAATTTATGAAGATGGGAAGGAGGAAAGGGTTAGAGAATTCGCCAGAACAACATACTGGAGGAAAAAGTCGCGTAACACGCTGCCAGGGGCGCAGCTGCGCTGCCCCCAAGGCTGATTGGGGCGCAGCTGCGCCGAGAGGAAAGTTAGTCGGGGACGGTTTTGACCTCCTGTGGTTAAACAGCCATAACTTTTTCATACGAACTCGTATTGAGGTGATTCAAGATGATCCGGAACGAGCACGAGTAGACCTACAACTTTTGTTCTTTAAGTTTTTTAATTTGAGGTCGTTAGATAGGGTCAAAATGGTTATTTTTGGGACTGATGTGTTTTTGGAGGCAATCGGAGGGCGTCGGGCATGCACGTAAGCACATGTAATGCTCCCGATCATGTAAATGATGTTCTAACTTTCATAACATGACTATTAGGTATTATAATAATACTTAACATTAACCTTTGAGTATTAGACAATTTGGTTGGGCGTGCTAAGCGTGCACAAATGCGTGTCGTTTGGGTGTTCGAATAGGCAAGTTTGGCGTACGAACGTGCAAGCGTCTCAATGCCGTAACGAGTGTGTATGACCTTGTTTAATATTATGTTTTTAATAAGAATGAAACATTATAGAGTAATGTAACCCAATATAGGAGCATGCAAAGCACATGCAGAAGAGGCGAGTTAGGCGTGTGACGTATAAACGTCGAAACGCCGTGTAATGTGGTAATACACTTAAATAGTGTTTCGATTCTAATGAAACGAATATTATAATATATGAAATATGGTTAATATAAAACCAATAGGTAGTCCTAGCAGGACTTAAACACTTGAATGAATTTCGAATATTACGAAAAAGAATCATAGTGAAATATAAGTCGATAGTTAACACAATCAAATTGAACATTGTGTATTGATAATAGGAAGGGTTATGAGATGTAGAGTAAAGTTTACGTTATAACTAATATGCATTGCTATGTGACTGATAATTGATGTGCATGATTATATAATTGTGTAGGGCACGTGAAGTGCAGATATCTGTAAGCTGTTAAACTGTTATTGGTAAACAACGATCAAGGCAAGTCTTTCAGTTCTTATTTTCTACGTGAATTTGATGATGAACTATTTTAAATTATTTTGCAAATAGCATAATATGTTGTATATGTGTCGTAAGCATGAAATGTTAAAGTCAATTTATGACTACATTGATTGATTAAAGAATGTTGATTGAGTAAGGAACTCAATCTTTATATTTGTTATGTGAAGTAGAGCATGTATGCCATGTTACTTTAATTATTATGAGATGTATGTTGAGCATGTATTTATGTGTTATGTGATGCATGAAAGCTGTTAGATCTTGCTGAGCTGTCGAGCTCATTCTTGCAAATAATCACTTTTGCAGGTTATGTGCTAGTTGAAAGAAATAAATCAGATGTAACGCATGAAGATTTATATACTTTGGCTGAATTATTTTTATTTTGGACCCTGTTTAAGGTTTCAGATAATGTACTTGATAATGTATGATGCCTAACAGATGTTGAGTTGTAAAGTTTAAATTTTATCCGATGTATAAGGTTATTGAATGTGGTTGTAAGTTTTAGTTTATAATAACTCTGACGAATCGATTCATGAAATAAGGTTGAATCAAAGTTATGTAATGATAAAGGTTGAGATTCAGGGATAATAAAGAAGGAATAATATAAAAGTTTTAAATATTCCGTATTTTTAGTGATTGTATCATGGATTAATGATGTAAAGTCTGAATAAGGATGTATTGTTAACGACCGATGTCGAGAGTTGTATTGTATGAATTTTGGGGTCGTTACACGAACTAGCAACAGTGCTAGAATCACACATCCATGACATAAAAATATATGAACATGCGTATCAATAAAATATATGACTACTTTATATGTCTAAATGATAAGCATGATAACTTATGTAAATTCATGGCATTGTATAACCCTAAGTCGTTAGGGATCGTGAATTAAAACTAAATCATATATGATTAGAATTAGAAAGGTTGAACAAGCATGAAAATGTCCTTTAAATATGTATACATACTTTGTGATATCATATGTTATGTGTTACTTGAACCCGATTTTGACGGTTAACTTATGAGAATGCCATAACTTGCTAAAATGAAATATATTTTAGTATTGCTTGTAGTCTTATGTGATATTAATAAAATGCGAGTATGTTTGCTAATTGTGATAGTCTCATATGATAGTAATGATGTAAGAATATGATCAACTTGAAGAAAAGAGGAACGTTAAGGATAGAAATTATATTCTATATAACTGTATAGCTAGGTTAAAACTTAGCTTATGTGTTGATCGTATATTCGAAGACAAAATGTGAAGTTAAATTATATGACTAATGAATATCATATATATACGTAACTATATTACGATAGGAATTTGAAAGTGTTAGCTAGCTTTACGTGAGTAAACTACGCATAAGGCAAGTTTCCTAACTTACACTCTTTTACGGTGCAATTATCCTAACCGACGCATTTACTTTGAATGCAACTATTCTATCCTTGTATATTGCGAACTAGTTTCCTGCTTAATCGTTTGAATTAAATTAGCATACTTGAACTATTATTTCATTAAAGCTATTATTCATGCTGAACTTAGTATTGTTCTTGAATATTGTGAAAGTGTCTATGCCATTTGATTCGGCTAGACTTATATTATTGAAAAGTGACCCAAACCAATTGATTGGTGAGGGATCTTGTATTTGACTGAGAAGAACAAAATATAACTGTCAGAGAACCGACGCGCGCACTTGAGTATGATTGATTGTTATGCATAACGATGGTACTTTAGGTTGATCACCTGTTGTACTTGTTTTGTTGGATTTTCAGTTTATTACTGTCAATTCCTGTGGAAGTTCATAGTCCTTAGTGACTGCTCAGTATTCAGTTATCTTGAAATCTTGAATTGATTTATTATTGAATCACATTGATATTATTCTGTCCTTAGCGACTGTTATTGAAAACTGTTGATATTCTTGTTATCCTTGAACTATCAAACCTTGTTATACCCTTTCGAGAATTGAGAATTATATCACTTACCGTTATTGTATATTACTTGCTAGGCAATTTGTGCTCATTCTTGCTTTCCCTAAAAACATTTCAGTTAAGGCAGAGCATGGCGAACCTTCAGGCGTTGATAAGGGCAAGGGCAAGGCTACCAACTAGCTTGTCTCTTTTATGTTTTTAAATATTTTAATGTTGTATTAAGATGATGTAGTAAGACTGGATTTGTTTATGTTTAAGCTTAAGTTAGATTATGTAATGAGTCGTTAATTGATATTATTATGTAATCTATTAAGTACTATAGGTTGCGAGACTTGGGGGAATAATTATAATAAATCATTGTATATTATTCTAAATTAGATATTCCGCTGTGAATGTGTGATTTTAGTTATCATTGTAGTACCATGAGCACGTGACGAACCAAATTCGAGAGACCAAGTGGCGGTCTCGGATTTGGGGGCGTCACAGTCTACGTGACTCAGAAGTCAATCAAGGGTCAAGGCATTGCAGATCAATTAGTAGAAGCCCTTTCAAGAGGGTTCGAGCCCCTGGAGACATATTTATCGGATGATGGGATCATGACAATTCAACAACTCCAGTCTGAGAATACAGTCCAACCATTTAAAATTTATTTTGACGGAGCAGTAAACATAGAAGGTGCCGGAGCTGAAGCAGTTCTCATCTTTGTTACATGTGATTAATATCATGTGGCTACCAAACTTTAATTTAGCAACACCAACAACACGGCCTTGTATGAAGGCTGTATCATAAGGTTAAAGCTAGCCCAATCCATGTCTATCAAACACCTACTCGTCTTCGAAGATTCCGAGCTGGTCATCAGACAAACTACCAGCGCTTATCTCACCAAAGAACTGCATTTGCTGCCCTACCATCGGCAAGTCCTCAAAATATCTCGAGAATTCGAAGCAATAACCTTCGTTCACATTCCTCGGGGTCGAAATGACTTCGCTGATGCCTTAGCAATGTTGGCTTCATTAATTCGCATGTACGATAAGAGTGGATTTCCCAACATTCAGTTCACAATTCAGAAAACCCCGACATATGGGAATTATATGGGAGAAGTATTAGATGAAATACCTCCTGTCAAGCAGCCTTGGTTTTAAGACAAAAAGGAATATCTTCGTGATAGATCCACACCAGCTGGTGCAAGCCAGTCAGAGCAGAAATTGATCCTAAGAATGGCCATGAAGTTCTATTTGAGCGGAGATGCACTTTATAAAAGGGATGCTGGAATAGGCCTATTAAGATGCCTCGACAATGAGCAAGCCCAAAGACTAATGGATGAAGTCCATGGAGGAGTCTGTGGTCCACACATGAGAGACCATCTGCTGGCTAAGAAGATAATCAGAATAGGACATTACTGGATCTCGCTCAAAACTGATTGCGATGATCACGTTAAGAGATGCTTTCAATGCCAAATACATGGAAATGCCATTCACACTCCTCCAAATGAGCTGCATAACATGAGTTCACCATAGCCTTTCTCTATGTGGGGAATGGACGTAATAGGTTTAGTGGAACCCAAAGCCAGCAATGGTCATCGATTCATCTTCACTATGATAGATTACTTCACCAAATGGGTCGAAGAAGCCTCTTTTCCCAAAGCCACAAAAGAGGTCATCATCAGTTTCATCAGAAATAATGTCGTCTGTCGATATGGACAACCGAAGGTGATCGTATCAGACAACGCCAAAAACCTGAATAATCAAATGATGGTGGATCTGTGTAGTAAGTTCCACATCAAGCATCTCAATTCCGTCATCTATCTGCCCAAGATGAATGGTGCTGCTAAAGCAGCCAACAAAAACATCAAAAAAATAATGCAAAAAATGTCCGCCAATCACAAGGACTGGCTTGACCTACTACCTTTAACTCTGTTAGCATACTGGACGTTACTGCGCACCTCTACTGGGGCTACCCCCTACTCTTTGGTCTATGGAATGGAAGCAGTCCTTCCCATAGAAGCAGAGATAGAATCTTTACGAGTGTTGATCGACGCTCAAATAGATGAAGATCAATGGTTGCAAGACCGATATCATCAGCTGTCTCTGATAGATTAAAAGAGAGCTACGACCATTTTTCACTAACAGTTATACCACCAAAGGATCGTCAGATCCTACAATAAAAAGGTTTGAATTCGGTAATTAAGAGAAAACGACATGGTGCTCAAGAAAATCTTGGCCAATCAGGATGAAGCCAAAGGAAAATTTGTCCCAAACTGGGAAGGCCCTTTCATTGTCAAAGAAGTGTTGATTGGGGGCGCTATCAAACTGCAAGAGATGGATGGGACAGAGTTTCCCCAAATCATCAATTCAAACATCGTGAAAAGGTATTACATCTGAAGCACATGCATATCCGCATCGGGTCCTACAAATCAAATCAGGTTTGGTTTTTCACTACAAAGCCGAAACTACGAATGACCTGATCTCCCTCAACCCGGGAGTACGTAGGCAGGCATTTTTGGTGCGGTCAAACCAAATAAAAACTCAAAAACTCATCAAACCAGACTCAAAATCCAAGATAAAATCTTTTCAAACCCCTTTCCAACCAAACTAGCAGGAACTATGAATGACTTGATCTCCCTTAACCCGGGAGTACGTAGGCAGCCATCTACATTCAAGAAAAAATATATATAAAAGACCAATTCCAAGACACCAAAGACAAATAAAAGCTAAATTCTATCAATCCTATCCTGGTTAACATTCCTATCTGAGATACTCCTTGACATCTCAACTGTCAGTCCATCAAGGAGAAACTCAAGATACATCGACAACTGCGAGTCATGAAAGAAGTGGTAATCACTCAGCAAAGGCAATACATCTCCAGTCAGGGAAGTGCATCAAAAATATATTTCCCTGATATATATAACTGCTTTATATACATAATGCCCTGTACATAACAAAAATGGCTGATCTAGTATGTGCATGAAAAATAAAGCTAGTCTATGGACCCAGGGACAAGCGGGTCAGCAATGCCAGCATGGCATCTCTCTCTGAAGATGGTGGAGCAGTCGTAAGTGCAGTCCACTCAGCCTCCATACGGCCCAGAACATCCACAGTCATCTGCAAGGTGGTACTGTGGTCATCAATATAAGCACTCATCTCGATTACCAAACCATGGGTGTAGGATCGAAGAGCAGTACTATCAGCAATATGGAAATCACGAGAAGCTATAGCCTCATCTCTCTCCGCAAAAGCTGCGTCTCGAGCAATCAAAGTCTCCTCGATCTCAACATATGCTGCATCCCTAGTCGAGCGAATCTCGTCTCGCTCTATAACTGTAGTATCCAGAGCAGAGCGAAGATCTTCCCACTCAATCAGTCCAGCATCCAAAGCAGCCCTGAGACCATCCCTCTTAGCAAAAGCTAAATCTCTTCCAGACAAGGCAGCCAGCATCTGTGCTCTAGACGAGTCTCGCTTAAACGTCATCCTTAATAGTGAGTCTGATAAAGGCGGATCTGTCCCCACAGGAATGGTCAGGGAATCGCTAACCAGAGCAGCGGTCAAGCCCGTGAACAGCTCATCCTCGATAGGAGAATCTGGATCCTCCATGGGCTCCTCCTCGTCAGAGTCCACACTAGGAGATGAAGAAGCCTCTACTACCACTACTGTCTCTACCTATAACTACGCAGAATATTCCAGAGAATAGCTCAGATGGCTATTGGAGAAATCAGCCCTCTCCCGATGAGTCCAACACTCATATACTCTAACCAAGATGGCAGATGACATGGAAGAAGTCGACATCCTCTAATCAGCAGACCCCCCCCCCCCCCCCCCCCCCCACCCCCCGAAATGGTTCCAACTCTATAGCTGATCAAAATGACACATGACTGCCAAAGGATGATAGGTAGTCACTCCTCTCAAACCCGCTAGGGGCAAATAATCAAGGCCAGATGCATAAGTGATAAAGCTATATGGGGATGCTAGCCCTAAGTATAGCAAGATCACAAACAGATGCTCAATATCCGACAGAAATGCCGACCAAGACTCTGCATCAATGCACTATGCAGGCTGAAAAAAGAAAACTCTGGATGTCTCGTGAGTAAAGCAAAAACCCCTAGGCCCAAAGGATCCAATCTGTCGTATATGAGACATCAGCCATATATATAGCAAGACAGAGCTGCCCCTAAAAAATCCCTCTGGATAGGTACTACAATACGTGGCGGATCTAAATATCTCAGCCATTATCATCGGGATGATGGTGCTACCCTGTCTAAGGGCTCTAACCACTACTACCAATCCCACATCTAGATGATCCAATAGCAATGACATGTAGACATATGGCACAATACACATCAGCAAGATGTTTATCCTGGCCGCATGCCATGCCTCTGCTGAACAAATAAAATCTCTGACGTGGCGACCATAGCTGTCAATCTTGCCAAAGCGCTCAATCAAGAAGTCCATGGAGATCACGTGCCCCGAAATGATCTCATCCATGACTACACTCTGACGGAGATCGGACAGCCTGATAAACGACCTCCTCATATCACTAATCGCCGTCTGAGCGCACGACAACTCTAAATCTATGCCAGTAAATCTTTAGTACTCCTCCAGGGTCGGCGTCAGCTCACTTCGTACGAAGTGGAACACCTACCTGTCAGTAATCCAGCAGGGTAGAAAGCCCTCAAAAAATTCGACCGGAACCCAAAAATCCGCAAGGGCCAATGAATGTCCCAACATCTGGTCCACAATCCCCCTAGCAAGAAAGGACAAACTATCATACCAGGACCTCGATGATGCTGCCACTGCAGATGGTGGTAAATGCTTAATACGGCTGACTGCAGACGATGTCATTTGTAGCACCGTACCACAAGACCATCCAGAGGTCAAGTCAAAATAGAACTGTCTGAATGCATATACATGACATAATACATGCATGATGACAGTAATATAAATATGGTGCATAAGATAATATATGGCAGGAATATCTACAAAAAGCTATCTATTGCATACAACATCCCTGTATCATGATACAAAGTGAAAGGAAGAATAAAGGGAAAATGGGGCACCACCACCCAACTACTACAATGGTCTATTAAAATGATGGCACAAACGCCGAAGAGCCAAAATAGTGGCTGACCAAAAAGTATAGCTCCAATAGCTATCAGAGGAAGTCGTAGACATCAGTGTCGAATCGATCAACCTGCTCCATCTCCTCTGTCTGCACAAAGCTGCTAGGATCAGGCATATATTGTCGGTATAAGGGAGGATCTGCCCCTGTATAAGTGCTGCTAAATGGACCTAAAGAGGGACCTACTCCTGAGCTGGATGGGTTAAAAGAAGATGCCTCTGACGAATCTCGGCCAAGGTGCCTGATAAAGAAACGAGACTGCTCTAACTACCTGGTCAGATCTGCTATCTGGTCTGCATGAGTCGGCCCCCTGAGGCAAGCAATCCAATCCATCATCATCACAGATCCTGGCACCATGTCTGCCACAAAATGGGTAGCACGGATCTGAGCTCCAATAGTACGAGAGCTCCACCATCTGCCAAATTCCTCCTGGCTGTACGGACCCTCTGATAGGGTGAAGCCATCAATACCCTCCAAAGGGATGTCTGTCAAAGGCACAGTCAATGGCCAATGATGCCAAGCTGGAGTAACAATGGGAATGCGGATCTCTCTCGTGATGCTCCTAATAGCACGCTCTCCAAGATAGAGCTTCCAGCCTCCCTCTGTTAACAACGGTACCCTGCGGGTCGATAAGTCAAACTCCCGGCCAGTAGGGACTCCTCCCTCGAATTCGACGGTCAAGTGCTCGGATGTGTACGACGCCCAGGTGATCAAACCTACAGTCAAAAGCTCCCACTGAAGATGGGCATGACTGAATCCCTTAGTAATAGGGACGTCCGTCAAAGTGGAGTGATGCCCTCTCCGCCCTTGAGGATAGGTCTCCAGACCTAAAGCAGTAGCGGGCCGTAAGCAAGGAAGCCTCTCAAATGCCCAAAGCTGATCATGCAAATATCAAAAGTCCTCAGTGATCAAGACTGACAAAAATGCTGAAATCAAAAAGGTACAAAAAGATGTACTCACCAGCAAGAATGGGTAAAATTATAACCAAGCCTCCGTCGTACCCTCCGAAAGCATGCGTATGCTCCGAAAAAAATAGGCAAAGGTATAGGAGCCCCAATTATAGTCACCGAGGCGCTCTACATGTCGAGTGGCGCTGATCAAAGCAAAGGACATAGTAGACGAGTTGTCCCCCACAAAACAACCCTTAAGTATTGACAAAAATAATTACCTCAAAATGCGATCTCTAGCCCTCTGGTCATCAGGCGAAGGCAACTGCAAAGTCCCATCCTGGGCATCTATACTCAAGGGACCAGATCGGACTGCCCGGCCCTTGAATGTCGTCGTTGGGACTCCCAGCAGGGACCGAACGATAGCGGGCAAAATGTCAGTCATGACAGGCACTGACTCGCCCTCAAACTCAATGCTGGTGATAAATCTCCAGTCCATAGGAGTCATCATCACCTGGCAATCTAGCAGATGAAGGGACTGAGTCTGGTGGAACCAGTGCTCAGAGAAAGCCCTCATATACACCCACGGGAAACAGTGGGGAAGGATCGAGAAAAAAGCCTGAAAGCCCCAGCCATCTACGATCTCCTTATAATCCTCGTGCAAAGTATGATACAGGGAGTGCACACTGAACCAGTTCGCTCGAGGCTGCGTAAAGCAGGGAACATAAATAAAAAATTAACCCATGTCAAAAACCTGTGTCCCAAGAATGGCAAAAAGGAAGAAAAGAATCCAGAGAGAAGAAAGACTTCAAGTCACCTTGTTCGCGTGAAGATATCTTGAAGGATGGCGACTCAAATAGCCTAGTAGCTCCTGAGTAGGCACATCAATGCCTGGGACCTCCGCACGTGGAGCCTGAGCGAGAGCAGGAACGACAAACGGAGCCTCATCATCATCAATATCCAATGGCTGCTCGTCTTGTGTGGGACGAATCCTTCCCCCTATCAGTCTACGTGGCGTCCGAGCCGGACGTGGCTGTGGCACATCAGAAGCCTTCCTATGTCTAATACCCGAGGAGACGCTACTAGAACTGCCGGATCTATCACGATCCATCTATGGTAATAAGTCTCCAAATCACCTCAGAAAGGGTGCGGTAAGCCTAAAACATGTGGCTTATCATTTTCAATCAGTCCAGCATATATCTCTAGTTCCTAAGACATGCATGGGTCAATCAAAAATACTCAGTAAAGTTAAAAACTACATGTTTTCAAAACCTAGCAACTCAAAACCTGCATGGGTCAGTAAAAAAAATTCCCCACATTGTCAAAAATGCATGTTTTTTAAAGCCTAAGATTTTGAAAAAATTTCGCCAGAGTCTCCTTTGTAAAATGGATTGTCCACATGCACACAAGCATGTAGGTGGCCATTCAGTAGCACACCTACCCAAAAATAGAAATAGTTTATATTTATGAAAAAAATCAAAAATCAACCTCATATGGTAGCCAAATTACTATAGACATTTTTAGTTGAAAATACAGGCTCACTAGGCCTAAAAAAGGATGATTAAAATGATCAAAAAGTGCAAAAATTGACTGTCTCAGAACCTGCATTTTCTTACATCTAAACGTGCATTACAGTAAGATATGCATACATATGTAGTAAGGAAATTTTTTACAGGTCATATAGGCATACATTTTTCATACATTGCGTTTGAAAGCACCCTAGGTGGTTCGCATTCTTTTAACTGTCAAAAAATGCGAAAAAAGAATGTAAAATGTTACCTGCGTTGCGCTGAACGCGTAGGAACTGACAGATTCAGAAAATAGCTATCCAAGCTCCGTAGATCTGAAAAAGAAGATCAGAATCCTTTCGAAACTCAAAACGGGAAGCTTGCAAAATGAAAATCCCGCATCACATTAAATAAGCCAGGTAGCGGCAAATCCACATGTGGCTGCCACACCTCCACCTGTGGCAGCCTAGGTGGGTCCCACTTCCCCTGGGCCCAGTTCGGTTCGAGTTAAAACAGAGTTTAAACAGGCTGCCATGTCAAATTTGAAGAGAAATCGCTATGCGATTGAGCGGTTTGGCCAGAAATCCTGCGTTTAAGCAGCGTAATCCTGATGAAAAGGGAAATTCCACGAAGACCCATGGTATTCATCCCAGAGCCGTGTCCGGGGATTAACAAATCAAACTGTGGAAAAATTGCGCAATAATTGCGCAAAACTGTCAAAAACTATCATTTTTCAAAGTTCAGGTACTGACCGAAGCAGTTTTAGCCGTTGACTCAGTCCCAGCGAAGTTCGGGTACTGACCGAAGCAGTTTTAGTCGTTGGCTCAGCCCCAGCGAAGTACGGGTACTGACCGAAGTAGTTTCAGCCGTTGGCTCAGCCCCAGCGAAGTTCGGGTACTGACCGAAGTAGTTTCAGCAGTTGGCTCAGCCCCGGCAAAGTTCGAGTACTGACCGAAGAAGTTTCACCCATTGGCACAGCCCCAGTGAAGTTCGGGTACTGACCAAAGTAGTTTCAACCGTTGGCTCAGCCCCAGCGAAGTTCGGGTACTGACCAAAGCAGTTTTAGCTGTTGGCTCAGCCTTAGCAAAGTTGGGTTACTGACCGAAGTAGTTTCAGCCATTTGCTCAGCCCCAGCGAAGTTCGGGTACTGACCGAAGCAGTTTCAGCCGTTGGCTCAGCCCCAGCAAAGTTCGGGTACTAACCGAAGAAGTTTCAGCCATTGGCTCAGCCCCAGTGAAGTTCGAGTACTGACCAAAGTAGTTTCAGCCGTTGGCTCAGCCCCAGCTAAGTTCGGGTACTGACCAAAGAAATTTCAGCTGTTGGCTCAGCCCCAGCAAAGTTCGGGTACGGACCGAAGTAGTTTCAGCCATTGGCTCAGCCCCAGCGAAGTTCGGGTACTGACCGTAGCAGTTTCAGCCGTTGGCTCAGCCCCAGCGAAGTTCGGGTACTGACCGTTGCAGTTTCAAGTCGTTAGCTCAGCCCCAGCGATGTTCGGGTACAGCCGTTGGATCAGCCCCAGCAAAGTTCAGGTACTGATCGAAGCTGTTTCAGCCGTTGGCTAAGCCCTAGTGAAGTTCGGTACTGACCGAAGCAGTTTCAGCCATTGTCTCAGTCCCAGCAAAGTTCGGGTACTGAACGAAGAAGTTTCACCCGTTGGCTCAGCCCCAGCAAAGTTTGGGTACTAACCAAAGCAGTTTCAGCCGTTGGCTCAGCCCCAGCGAAGTTCGGGTACTGACCGAAGCAGTTTCAGCCATTGGCTTAGCCCAGTGAATTTTGAGCACTGACCAAAGCAGTTTCAGCTGTTGGCTCAGCCCCAGCAAAGTTTGGGTACTGACCGAAGTAGTTTCAGCCGTTGGCTCAGCCCCAGCGAAGTTCAGGTACTGATCGATGCAGTTTCAGCCGTTGGCTTAGCCCCAACAAAGTTCGGGTACCGACCAAATCAGTTTCAGCCGTTGGCTCAGCCCCAACGAAGTTCGGGTACTGACCGTTGCAGTTTCAGCTGTTGGATCATCCCCAGCGATGTTCAGGTACAGCCGTTGGCTCAGCCCTAGAAAAGTTCGGTACTGCCCGAAGCAGTTTTAACCGTTGTTTCAGCCCCAGAAAAGTTCGGGTACTGACTGAAGAAGTTTCAGCTGTTGGCTCATCCCTAGCAAAGTTCAGGTACTGATCGAAGCAGTTTCAGCTGTTGGCTCTGGCCCAGCGAAGTTCGGATACTGACCGAAGCAGTTTCAACAGTTGGCTCAGCCCCAGCCAAGTTTGGATACTAACCGAAGTAGTTTCAGCAGTTGGCTCAGCCCCAACGAAGTTTGGATACTGATCGATGCAGTTTTCAGTCGTTGGCTCTGCCCCAGCAAAGTTCGGGTACAAATCGAAATACAGTCCAACCCAATGACGTTTCAACTGTCGGCTCAACCCCAGCCAAGCAACAGAAGGGATCCGATGACGAAAGCAATTATAATAATCCATCACAAATGATGGAATATGTTATATACATCCTCAAACGGATCATTGAGGTAGTATCAATTAGATCAACCTCAATTAGAATCTACAAAGATATCGCGGAGAACGTCATCCCCAACAGATCCAGACGTGGACAATCTGTGATATCTCATCTTCGACAACCTCATCCCAATCAGAATCAAATAAGTTCTCATGAATAATGTCATCCCCAGCAAGAAATGAAAAAATTAGCTTGCGGTAACTTCCCAACAACATCAATGGCTGCACATGACAACATTATCCCTAGCAGAGTGATAACGTAGGCAGCTAACAGAAGCCCCATTCCACTCAAAGACACCTAACCTTCGAAGCAGCTCTGGCACTTTTTATTTCCAGTGTCTACTAATCTTTATCCTATCTATTCCATTACATTGCATGGACATGATAAAGAGGGGCATCTGTAGACACTCAAAATTTTTCTTGCCCTAATACTAGCATTGTAGGAGGGTAAAATCGTCAATCAATTCAAATCCGGCCACCAATGCCGGTCCTTTAATTCAAATTCGGCAGCCAATGCCGGTCCTTTAACTCAAAACTGGCCGCCAATATCGGTCCTTAAACCTAAATTCGATCCCCAATATCGGTAACTTAAATCCGTTCCCCAATATCGGTCCTCCAGCCAAATCCGATCCCTAATATCGATAATTCAGCCAAATCCAATCACCAATGTCGGCACTCAATCCATCTCCGATAGTCGATCGAACCGTCCATCCAGCTCCAATAGTCAATCGGACCATCTATCCAGCTCCGTTAGTCAATCGGACCATCAATCTAGCTTCGATCTCCAATCGAACCGTCAATCTAGCTCTGATCTCCAATATGACCATGAATTTAGCTTCAATAGTTAATTAGACTGTCTATCCTGTTTCGATCTCCAATCGGACAGTCTATCCAGTTCTGATAGTCAATCGGACCATCTATCCAGCTCTGATAGTCAATCGGACCATCCATCCAGTTCCGATCGACAATTAGATCGTCAGATCAACCCCGATATTCACATCGGGCCTTCAAGTCAGCCCGGGTCTCAACCGGGGAGGTACAGGTCAACCTGGACATCAACCCAAGATATGTCAAGTCATCCCCGATCTCAGCCCAGGAAGTACAGTTCAGCCCCAAAGACAACCCTGGGAAGCCAGATCCATCAAAGATCATACCGACACCACAGGCAACCCCAGAAGTGGCAAATGGTCATTTTATTCAACTCTCAACTAATTCGGTCAAACTCAAGCCGAATTTATGCCATCAAAGTCAGACTGAACCACAACAACGATCCTGAGTACCAACAGCGCAAGACAGCTCAACGGACAAACTGCGGGGAATCAAAGACCTGGTTATAAACCCGTCTTCTCGGACCTAGAAAATGTTTTATCCCATGTCATTGTGACACTCTCGGCGAGGGCTTTCCGAAAACGTATCACACGCCTCAAAGGACGCTCCGATCAAAAGTTTAAATATTTTAACTTTGACTGTGCGTTGACCGAAGTGCACGTACTTTGAGACGACGGAACCCGGCACCACGGCCCCACCTGGGGAGCCGCACCTCTACCTGTGTCAGCCCTAGATAGAGCTAAGGCTCCCTGGCCTATAAATAAACATGCACCCCCCCCCCCTTCATTTTGAGAATTCAGAAACGCAGCGAAGCTCTTCCCGTCTGAATTTCTGACTTCTACATCTCTTCCATACCCAAATATGTTTACTCCAACACGTAGAAAAACCCATATACTATCACATATCTAAAAACCACCGATAGATTTGGACGTTTAAAGCCTACGATTTGGAAAAAGGCCCGTATTGTAGTCCATTGTAAGTATTTTTACGATCAGAAAGTCAATACTACTACTTTGCACTGTTTTCCACCTGCACACGAAGTTTTATCTTCTAAATATGCCCGAAACTTAGTTCCGTGGCCGTTTTCGTCAAAATTTGGTACATTTTTGTACATAAACGCAAGTTTTTGCATTTCCACAACTCGGATTGACGATCCGTCAGCTCGAGTAGCTTCAATGCACTAGCACACACATTTTTGGCAACTCCGCCAGACTGGGTTTTCTTCCCAGTCCTGGTTTGGCCTTTTTTTTTGTATATATTTGTTAGGTAAAATCTAGTTACGCACAACACGCAAGTATACGTGGTCAAGAAGTAATAAAGTGAAAGTAAAGTGTCGATCCCACGAGGAATTATTTAATACGAATCACCAAGTACTAACCCGTAACCAACTCGATCTTATTTAAACGAATGAATTTCAAATATATAATTAAACTAATATTAAATTCTGCTAATTACCATTAGTTAAATTCAGATTATGGAGATTTAAGATCACAACTTCACTTATTGCTTTATTTAAGTTAACACACTCCTCATCAATTATTCTCATTTATTCTGAATTGCTAATCAAGAACATGAAAATAAATATAACCACCTCTCGATGCATCATACCATACTCACTCAAATCCACATATTATAGAATTAAGCAAGACACCCTAATTAACTAATCTACTATATTGCTATGTGAATTACAATTAAAAAGGATTTAATCACAAGTTCTCTATAAGATTACATATGGCGTAAAGGCATACTTCTACCCTAAACACGAATCATGATTTCCATCTATGCAAAAATCACAAACAAATGCTATCATGACCAGATCTAAATCTATACTCATATCTTGATTTCATATAGATTATCACGGTAATTGTTAGCTAGGCAATTAAGCAATTAATTCCAAATCACAATAGACAATCTCAACGATAGATCACAATAATTGATAGAGAAGCATATTAAAATAAATTACACAATAAGATCCATTGTAATCTCAAACAAAGAATTAGTTCATTGAATTAAAACTATGAATCCACACTTGAATACACATTAAAAGATAAGAAAAAGATTAAGGAAAAGAATTGAATCTGTTGCCGGCAAATTCTGCTCCGTCTCGCTCTTAATCTGGATCTCCAATGGCCTCCACTTCTTTCAATCTCCAATTCCCCTTTCAACTAGGTTTATTATTTTTATTGAAAACTAAAACTAAAACTAAAAATAATCTATTACTTAATAATAATATATGCTACGCCCCTAAAACTAAACTATCTAATCTATATATATAAGCTTCCAAGCTGCTCCTTTTTATAATCTAATTGAATATTACTATATTATTACTATATTATCTAATATATATAATCTCCTAATCTAAAGATACCTCCTCCTGCCTTAAGTCCATTCTTTATATACTCGTGGCCCCCACCACCTTATATTAGATCATGTTTTTTTAGAGAGCATCCTTGATTCTTGCCCAATATATTGCCCAAGTCCGTGAGCTAATAGGAAAAGAAGCCTACTACCTTTTTGCTTATCTCCTATTGGTGCAGCATCCGTGTCCAAATATCTCCAATTGCTAGCCTGTTGCATCGGTGTCCCTCCTCATATCATGTTCGGTCAAGCCCCAATCCGGATTGGAAAAGGAGAGCATGCTTTAAGTCCAATACTCGTGGCCCACTTACCTTTTCTCCTTCATGTCATCAGGTTCGGTCTCCTCTATATATTATAATTCGTAGCCACTTATCATCCCAATTGCACCATCCGAGTCAGCAGCCATCAATTAATATCATTTATGTCCCTTCAATACTCGTGGGCCCCACCATATGAAGTGCAGCCTTCTTTATATCATATATACTAGCCGCCTTTCATGCTATATTGCACACAAATCCAAGCTGCAGTAGGAAACAGCCATGCTGCTTCACGCATCCCCGCCCCGGCGGGAGGTTCCTTCATTAATGCCCCGCCTCAGCGGAAGAATCCACTGTCCAGCTGCCTTGATATATATTTTCTTTGTTCTCGTGAGCTCCCTCTATATCATATATGATGATTTCCATGTTGCTTTGGACCCCGTGAACCCATCATATTACCATGCAAGCTGCTAGGACGTGAGCTGCTCTAACAAAATTCGTGCGTGGCCCATATTATTTGAGAATGAATTGAATTAATTGTCACTTTAAACTCTTTTTGCATTCATTCTAATTTCTGCACATAATAACATAAAATCCAGTGAAATGACGGAAAAATTACTTGAAAATAACGAGAATCAAGCTATAACGAATATCGATTAGTGGGTATTAAACTCACTCATCAATATTTAACTGCAAATGTACTAAACATTTCAATTCTGTCAAAGCCCGGATGTCAAATCTATGGTAGTTTATCGGTTATATATATATATACGCATATATAATCGAATTTCACCATCACTGGTATTCATATCAATTCTGGTTGACTACATTTATGTCAATATATATATATATATATATATATATATATATATATATATATAGTTATATATTTTCAGTCCGGCATGGATTACTTCATGGCCATTTTACTGCTTTTGCACACTTCGCCATACTGGGTGCTCTCCCCAGTTACTAGCTGACTACTTTTTTGTCAATTTCAATTCCAGTACGGGTACCGGCGTGAAAACTCATCGTCCTTTTTACTATTTTTCTATATATTTATATATTTTCTGTCACAGCCTGGATTATTTCGTGGCTATTTACAGTTTTTTTTATAAATATATATATTTCAATTCCAGTTTAGGCTTGCGAGTGAAAACCCATCGCCCTTTTACATCTTTTGTATATATAATTATATATATATATATATGCATTACTTTACTCAACTTATTCAACTGTTGCATTTAATATTCATTTGTATATGAATCTGCACTGACATATCTGCAGGAGGACTAGATTTATCCAAATCTCGCCAATTCTAGCTTTCAACGGTTCAAACCGGTATCGACAGAACCTGGAAGTTATACAGGCTGAGATTTCTTTAAGTCTAGTTATTTTTATAGTTTCAGCTTTGAAAGCAAACTCGCGCCCCTTAGATCGCTATCTAGTGGGAACGAGACGCTTTGGCCATTCGCAGCTAGGATTTACTGATGAATCATTGGTTCCATTGCGACATGATGATGCATATATGTCCATTTTTGTGCAAATTTGAACAGTGCAGGTTTATTGGCTACTCATATATGAGCCTTGGAATCGTGGGATTCACGATCAAATCGATCTGGATCTGATTCTCACGATAGACAAACTCCAGTTTACAGATGTACCTTGCCAATTTTTCTGTAAAATGTACATACACAAACCTTAAATTGGTTATCCGGATTTAAGGTCTCAATATAATGAAAAAATATCAATTGTCGTGTCAGCGTCCCTCCGATGGTTTTCATACCCACAAGGAGACCGACACTAGTATATTTATGTGGTCAAAGATGCTTCGCAGCCCAGCAAATCACCATTTGCATGCAGCCTTAAGGCTATAAAAGATAAAATTTGGAAGTATAAAAAGGCTTCAATTCCTATGTCAGTGTAAGGGTTTGATAAACAGCTTTCAAAACATCACTGTCAATTCAATTTCAAAGATTTTACAAATCTAATCAAAATACTTTTGCAAATCAAATCAAAGACTGATTTTCAAAATCAAATCGAACCCTTCGTATATATGTTCAACAAAGCGAAGCATTACTTTCAAATCAATAGGCCCAATTTTCAAACAGCATTCACTCACGCATTCACAGTTTTAAGGGAAATATTGAAAAGATGCGGTACCGTGTTTACACAGGATTCGTGGGGTGTATAACACCTTTCCCACACTTAACCAAGCCCCCGAACTCAAAACTCCAATTTCAAAGATCAAGTTTCGACAGTGTCCAGCAATTGGGCCTCTTTTTAAATCAAACTCGGTTGAGTTGGTATAACTATTTTCAAGTCTACCAACTGGAGACTCTATTAAAACATTCAAATCGTCGACATAAATACATGTTGTCTCTTTCCTAAAAAACCCTTCAAAACTTTTTTCTAAATAAAAAGAATAAGGGTAGAGAGAACTTAGGAAGATCGATTTGAGGAAACCCGAGTTACGAACCGACCCGTGGGATTCTTAAATTTTCCAACGTCGACAATATATATATATATACAGGTACATATTTAAAATAATTTATGGGGCATAATTAATTGGATAAAATTATTTTTTTATGAAAAAAAACGCAAAATCAACTTTTATTTTATTTTTTCTCTTCGCTGCGTGCCATCCATGTTATTAAAAGAATTCATGGGAAACCTATTACTTCGTGGGAAACTTGTTACTTTGTGGGTAAAACAAGTGACCTAGGAGGCCATGAGATCATGCATGTTACTTTATATATATATATATATATATATATATAATATTCTTAATAATTTTATAATTAAAATAAAGAGTTTATTTTAATCTTGAAATTGGATTTCATGCAATTTAAAATTGCTCATTAAATGATACTCGTATATATATGGAATGATTTAATTCATGAGATGAATATTTATTTATTGATGCATATGGTGATATGTATGATAATAAATGGGATTGATTATGGACTATTGACCAATGTGATTGAATTTTATTTTAGTTGAATGCTTGAATGAATGAGTTTTATTAAATGAGGTATGCGTACCTAGTCTTCTCTGGTTTTTTCTTGATATAAAATTCTATCTCCCTCCTATGTACTTCCCCTTAACTACTGATCAAGATTTTTATTTAATTTAAATAGTTTATGTAATAGAGATAGTTAGAATTATTTTGAAGAAATTGGAGACCAAGGAGTAAGGAGCCCGTGAAGACCCGTTTGTATAGAGCCCGGGTTTAAATGTAATAGTAATGTTTAAATTTAAATTATCACTCATAGGTTTGACCTTTTGGTTCACTTGGTGGCTCTAGTGAACCAAACTATAGTAAAAGTTCATAATCAATCCGGGTAGAATATAATATTTTATATGTGCATGTTAAGTATTATGTATATTATATTTTATGCAAACATGCTTCTCATGTTTAATAAAATGACACGTATTATATATATATATATATATATATATATATATATATGTGTGTGTGTGTGTGTGTGTGTGTGCATGCGCACTAAATAATATGAGACAAATAATAACAAACCCTTCAAAGAAATTCTATTAAGTCTAAAGCGTTCAGAGATATTTGGAATATCGAATATCGCCTTCTAGCATGATAAATTAATAGATTATTAAATATTTAATACAAGTTTGTTATGCTATCCACAAGACAAGTATTACGTATTTAAGATTTTAATTTAATCACATTTGATACTTATCAAGAAAATTGAACAATATTATTTTGTTGTACTATCCGCAAGGACAATATTTTTCTTTTTTGAATTTATGGAAGTGCTAGGTTGGACTTAACTTAAATTATTTTAGTTCGGATGTGCACACACTTGAACATTATGATTTAAGAGGCAAAATAAAAAGGAGTTACAAGTTGATGTAATTGACAAAGAGTTGTCTACATATTTATTTATATATTATTTGTTGTGCTATCCACAAGGCTATATACATTTAAAATGGGATCCTTATTCTCACTAGCAAATCTTTAACTAGATGTTGCCGAACTATATAAGTGAGAGTAATATAGTTTAAAGAATATAGTGGGAGATACCAATCTAAAATAAGAATTAATTTATTTTGGTATATAGAATTAATTAAATGAATGTTTGCTAAAATATTATCTTTTCACATGCAGAAATTTAAAAATATCAAAATCACTAATTTCACTGCGTAGCATACTTGATGCTAATAAATTAACCGGGCCGAATTACATGGACTGGTTAAGGAATCTGAGAATAGTTCTCACTGCTGAAAAGATTTCTTATGTCCTAAATTCACATGTTCCTTGAACTGTTCCAGATTCAGCATCTGAGAAAGAGATTGCCACCATAACAAAGTGGCAAGATGATGCATCTGTGGCTCAATGCATCATGCTTCCATCCATGAATAACAAGCTTCAGCATCACCATGAAAATATGTATGCTCCTACTATATTGCTTCACCTCATGGAGTTGTATGGTGAACAAAGTAGGACTGCAAGATATGAGATATCTAAAAAGCTCTTCCAATCTCGGATGTCCTAGGGCACTGCTGTTGAGACTCATATCCTAAGGGTGATCAATCTGATTGAACGCCTTGGACAGCTTAGGTTCATCATGGATGGGGAGTTGAGTCAAGACTTGGTCTTGCAGTCACTCCCTAAGACCTTCTCGCAGTTCGTTGTTAATTTTCACATGAATAAGTTAGATGTAAGTTTGCTTAAATTACTTAACATGTTGAAAACTACAAAAGGTCACTTCCCATCCAAGAAGAACTATGTCTTAATGGTGGATTCTTTCAAGAAAAGGAAGAGGCCCAAGATATCTTTTGAAAAGAAGAAATCTAAGAAGGCTAAGGGCAAAGTCAATATAAAGGATCAAAAGAAACCTGATGCAGCTAGCAAAGGATGTGCTTCCATTGCAATGAGTTGGGTCACTAGACGAGGAACTGCAAGACGTTTCTAGCAAAGAAGAAGCTTGGAGAAGTTTCGACTTCTAATCAAGGTTTGTTCATGATTGAAATTAATTTTTCAGAAAGTCAAAATTCTACTTGGGTATTGGATACCGGCTGTGGTTCTCACATATGTAATACTGTGCAGGGACTGGTCAAAAGTAAAAAGTTGAACAAGGATGAGGTTGTCCTACGAGTGGAAAATTGAGTAAAGGTTGTTGCATTAGCTGTAGTCACTTATTGTTTAGCACTGCCTATGGGCAAGTCCATTTATTTAAATAATTGTTTTTTGTTCTGAATATCATTACAAACATTATTTCAAATTCTGTATTAGATATGGATGGATTTGAAATTATAATAAAGAACAACAGTTGTTCTATTTATAAAAATAATATTTTCTATGGTGTTGGTAATTTGCCAAAATGGACTTTAAATACTTGACTTGTAACGATTGAGAATTTTAAATATTAATTGAAAATATTTATTGAATTAAATAAATATTTTATTGAGTTTAATTGTGAAGATAAATAGATAAAGTGTGCGAGTGTTGTGGACAATTTAATTAAGTGCTATATGATTAATTAAATTGATATGTTAGCAATGGTGTAGCATCATTTTAATTTAATTGGGAATAATTTAATTAGGATTAATGTTATATGCTAAGTGATAATAATTTGTTATACGAATTATGTTTAATAAAGAAAATTCAATTGTGTGACAATTTGGTATTATGTGAATGTTAATTTATTTAATTGAATTAGAGTGTTGTAATTTAATTAAATAAGTGTAATATTTAATCTATGGATTTAAAGAGTTATTAAAAGACTAGAAAAGGATTTTAAAGTGTTTTTCCAAACAAGGCCCTTGTACTTGTTTAATCTTATTTTACCCAAACAAGGCCTTAGCACTACAAACCTATTTTTCTAAGAGGTTGCCAAACGTGGCCTTACTCTTTTCAAATTCTATAACCTATGTAATTAATAATACTTATTATGGTTATAAATATTATACTTATTATTTATAAGTTACATATATGTATATGATTATATGTATAATATTATATATGTCAGTTAAAAACAAAGTTACGTTAGTTTTACAAAACAAAGAAAGAAAAGAAGAAGAGGGTTAGAGAGAATTATCAGAGAATTCTCAGAGAAGAAGAAGAAGAAGAAGAAGAAGGCAAAGCAAGCCCAAGTTCATCTCTCTCTTAACCCAAAACTAGTAAGGTTATAATCTTAACCCTAGAACTAATTCTTATGTGTTGTGTTTTCTTCTTTGCCAAATTAGGTCTTTACAATCATGAAATTATATGTGTTATATGATGTTATATGTTTTCATATGAAATTGTATGCCATGAAAGGGTTTTCAAAATACAATTGTTGTAAAACAAGTTTTCAAAGCATATTCTTTTATGTTTTCATGGTTTTAGAACTCTATGTGAAAGTCTCTTAGTGAAAGCTATTTATTTTGATATGTGAATGGGATATGTATGCATATATATGCATATATATATATATATATATGTTTACATGAGAGTTTCATAGTTGTTTAAGAATTTCAATTCACAAGTATATGATGAACACTATGAAATTCATGTTCATAGTGTTAGATTATGAAGTTATGTAGAAAATTTCCTTAAATCCTTGAGGTAAGCATGAATTATGTGTAATAGGTGATATAACATGATTATATATGAGTTATATGATGATTCTAGCAATTCAATCCATGAATTTTTGATAAACAATAAGAAGCATGTTCATAGTGATTTTCGGTGAAACTATTTTTGAAAAATGGCTTTTGAAACTATCAAATTGATGTTTGATTTTGAGTTATTGTTAAAATTGATCATGTATTATGTTAATGTGTTAAGAATATGAGTTAACACAATTGGAATCACTTGAATTGGATGAAAAACAAATTCGTAGTAGCAAATTCCGTCAAGAACGCTTAAAATTATATTTTTCTTTGAAAATCATGAAATCTTGTTTTGGATTATGTGTTTTATGGATTATATATGTTATGAGCATGATAATAAGTTTAAAATATTGTTAGTATCAAGTTTTATGTTTATCATGTTGGGAAAAATTGAATTCGGTGTGAAGAAATAAGCCAAATTGGCTTATTTCTCCACCAGTTCGCGAGCCGGGCGCTGTGGCAGGGGGAACACCAGCCCCAGCTGGTGTTTTGCACTGGGAGGACCCGCCCCAGCGGGTGGGGCTGCTGCCAAGAAAATCTGGAATTTTGTTTTTGAGTTTTTATGCCCCGTTTGCTAAGCTAACTTGTTTCTAAGACTTGGAAAGTGAAATGTCTATAAGATAACATGTTTTTTATGTGTTTAAGTTAGATTGAAATATATTATGAATGTGTTACATGTGTGTGTATGTGTGTTGCTTTCACGAGGCACACAACACGATTCCTTGAGTATAGGCTTATTAATGCATGCCGTGAGTATAGACTCACGTAGTTGACTAATTAGTAACCAATGTGGTAAATTATACTATGAGTTGGACTTGGATATGAAGTTCAATGGTTTAAATTGTTGTAATTGGATACTAATAGATGGTTTGAATGTAATATAAATGTGTAGGGTGTTTGTGAAGTGCGTATAGTTGTTAAAGTATAGCTTGCGCTTAAGGCAAGTTCTCTTACCCTTATTCTCTTATGTTAAACAAGTTTCTAAACTTGTTATTTATATTGTGCAAGTTCTTTAATCTACTCTTGAATGCTATACAAGCCTATTCATTGTATATTTTCATTGTGCAAGTTTCCTAACCCTTGCTCAATAAATCATGAAAGTTCATTCACTTGTTATATGTGGTACAAGTTATACCATACTCATAAAGCGTAAGTATTAAAGCGTTATTTTAGTAATATGATCTTGACTTAGTTGTTCAAGTAAGATCTACTTAGTCTATCGAATGCTTTAAGTTGTTTCTAAAAGCATGCCTATCTATTATGAAGTTTATTGTCATATTTTGCAATTTGTTCATGATTGAACTGTAAAGGACTGTAAGTCGATTCAACTACTCCTAGTTGATGATAGTTGAACTCTAAAGTTCCCTTATCTATCCAAACCAAACTTTCTTTGGTGCGGACTTGTATTCAATTTCTGAGAAGGAACAACCCTATTAATTAGGGGAAATTTATGCGAAAGCGTTAAATGGTTGTGCACAATTCATGGTACAAAGGGTTGATCCCCCTGAGTACGAGTTAAGGGTCCATAGTCTTATTGACTGTTAAAGGTTTAAATAGAAATATTTATAACCTAGGACAATGGTTCAAGGTCTTATGACCCTCAGATGATTTCATATTCGAATCTTATATATTGATGAAAGAATTATATTTCAATTCTTTATATTGATGAAAGTAAAGTTATTCAAACTCTTTTGAAACGATTCACTTATGTCATATCACTGTTGTATATCCAAGTGAGCTTTTGTTTGCTCACTCTTGCCTGCTTTACCACCATTTGCAGTTGAGACCAAGAATGTTGACATACCATCAACAAGTAAACGAAAAGGAAAGATGAATAAGTGAAGGCTTGTGACGTCAAGTTGCTTTTGTAATAAGACTTAGTTGGTTATGTTTATATTTCCGCATTTACGTTATTTGAATGATGTTAAGGTTTAGATAACCCTGGGATTTTTGTTGAACAAGTTGCCATTCTTTCTAGAGGAAGATTTTATTAAGGTTTTATGAAGGTTGTAATTAGTTTGAAATTTTATTTGGGTAGATGTATGTTTTAATTAGAAAGTGAACACCAAATCATGTGAAAATGAAGTACCCGGATTTGGGGGTGTCACATGACTTGCACGAAAATATATTTCAAATAGAACAAACTAAGAAAAAGAAATGAGATGATGTTAATTATACCTATATGCGGCACTGTAGACTCGGTCATATCAATGAAACAAGATTATCCAAGTTAAATAAGGATGGGCTCTTAGAGCTATCCAATTATGAATCATATCTAACGTGTGAATCTTGTCACATGGATAAAATGACTAAATCTACTTTTAGTGGAAAAGGAGAAAGAGTTACAGAGTTGTTAGCATTGGTTCACACAGACGTTTGTGGACTTATGACAACGAATGCACGGGGAGAACATTCTTATTTTATTACTTTCACTGGTGATCACTCAAGATTTGGATATGTGTATTTAATGAAATACAAATATGAAGCATTTGAAAAGTTCAAAGAGTTCAGAAGTGAAGTTGAAAAACAAACGGCCAAGAGTATTCAGATTCTTCAATCAGAACGAGGTGGAGAATACTTAAGCGGTGATTTTCTCAATTGTCTCAAAGATAATGGTAAATTCTCACAATAGACTCCACCAGATACACCACAGTTAAATGGAGTATCTGAAAGGAGAAATCGAACATTGTTGGACATGGTTCGTTCTATGATGAGTTTTACCGATCTTCCAATTTCATTATGGGGTCATGCCCTAGAAACGGCTACATATCTACTAAATAAGGTCGCCTCAAAATCCATCCCTAAGACCTCATATTAGATGTGGAAAAGGAGGAAACCTGGTCTTAAGCATGCTAAGATTTGGGGATGTCCAGCTTATGTCAAAAGGTTTCAAAATGATAAGCTTGGGATAAGAACTAAGAAATGCACATTTGTGGGATATCCTAAAGAAAGTTTGGGATATTATTTCTACAATCGTACTGACCATGATGTGTTTGTTGCGAAACACGCTGCCTTCTTGGAAAAGGAGTTTATCCTTGAAGGAACTAGTGAGAGGAAAATAGATCTTGAAGAAATTCAAGAACCACAAAACCACTACAGATCAAGTGGACGAATCTGTCCAAGTAGAGATACCTTCTGTACAACACCCTATTCGTAAATCTAGAAGAATACCGAAGATACCTGAAAGGTATAGATTCGTCATAGAGGATGACGATTAGGTACACATCATGGATGATGATGATCCATTGAATTACGAACAGACTATTAGTAATAAAGACTTAGGGAAATGGTAGATGACCATAAAATCTAAAATAGATATTTAAAGCAATGCTCAAGTCCATTTGGATTTTACTTCCGATTGTAGCTTATTATTACAAGATCTGGCAAAATGGACGTGGAGACGCCCTTCCTCAAATATACTTTATTAGAGGAGAATATAAGTATGATACAGCCAAATGGATTTTTTTCAATGGTTGAAGCAAATCATGTATATGAGCTACAACGAATCCATTTAGGGATTGAAGCAAGCTTCTCGTAGATGGAACATCAGTTTTGATGAGACAATCAAAGAGTTTGATTTTATCAAAAACGAGGATGAACCATGTGTGTACAATAAGGTTAGTGGGAGCACTGTTTCATTCTTTGTATTATATATTGATAGGGAATGACATTCCTATGCTACAATCGATTAAAATAAAGTTGACTAAACATTCCACCATGAATGATTTGAGTAGATCATCCTACACTGGGGATATAAATCTGTATAGATAGATTTAAAAGAATGTTAGCCTTAACCCAAGGAACGCATATTCATTAGATGCTAAAGGCGTTTAGCATGGCAAACTCCAAAAGTTGTCTCATGATGATGAGCCATGGAGTGTGTCTCCCTAAAATTATCCTCAATAAAAGAGAGATCGCATGAGTTACTATCATGTATGCAATGAAATATACGAGACTTGGTGTTGATCAGTCATATTCTAGAGAAGATCATTGTAGGACAGCGATAAATATCTTAAATTATTTAACTGACACTAAGGATGTCATCATGACACATGATGGGCCTGAATTAAACTAGAGGACTAAACAGACTCAAGTTTTTAGACTGACCAAGACAACAGCAAATCCACTTTAGGGTAAGCTGTTATCTTGAAAGGTGGTGCAGTGAATTGGAAAGGTTCCAAATAGCAAAAGGTTGTTGGTCTAGATGTTAGCTTGCCTGAATTACTTAATATGTTGAAAACTGCAGAAGGTCACTTCCCATCCAAGAAGAACCATGTTATAATGGTGGATTCTTCCAAGAAAAAGAAGAGGCCCAAGGTATCTTCTGAGAAGAAGAAATCTAAGAAGGTTAAGGGCAAAGTGAATATGAAGGATCAAAAGAAACCTGATCCAGCTAGCAAAGGAATGTGCTTCCATTGCAATGAGCCGGGTCAATAGAAGAGGAACTGCAAGAAGTTTCTAGTAGAGAAGAAGCTTGGAGAAGCTTCGACTTCCAATAAAGGTTTGTTCATGATTGAAATTAATTTTTTAGAAAGTCAAAATTCTACTTGGGTATTAGATATCGGCTGTGGTTCTCACATATGTAATACTGTGCAGGGACTGGTCAGAAGTAGAAAGCTGAACAAAGATGAGGTTGTCCTACAAGTGGGAAATGGAGCAAAGGTTGCTGCATTAGCTATAGTCACTTATTGTTTAGCACTACCTACGGGCGAGTCCATTTATTTAAATAATTGTTATTTTGTTCCGAATATCATTAGAAATATTATTTCAAATTCTGTATTAGATATGGATGGATTTGAAATTATAATAAAGAACAACAGTTGTTCTATTTATAAAAATAATGTTTTATATGGTGTTGTTTATTTGCGAAATGGACTTTACATACTTGACTTGTATGAAAATATATTTCAAATAGAACAAACTAAGAGATGAAAAAGAGATGATATTAATTATACCTATATGTGGCACTGTAGACTTAGTCATATCAATGAAACAAGATTATCTAAGTTGCATAAGGATGGGCTCTTAGAGCTATCCGATTATGAATCATATCCAACTTGTGAATCTTGTCTCATGGGTAAAATGACTAAATCTCCTTTTAGTAGAAAAGGAGAAAGAGTTACAGAGTTCTTAGTGTTGGTTCACACAGACGTTTGTGGACCTATGACAACGAATGCACGGGGAGTGTATTCTTATTTTATTACTTTCACTGATGATCACTCTAGATTTGGTATGTATATTTAATGAAATACAAATATGAATCATTTGAATAGTTCAAAAAGTTCTGAAGTGAAGTAGAGAAACAAACGGGCAAGAGTATTCAGATTCTTCGATCAGATCGAGGTGAAGAATACTTAAGAGGCAATTTTCTCAATTATTTCAAAGATAATGGTATAATCTCACAATGGACTCCACCAGGTGCACCATAGTTAAATGGAGTATCTAAAAGGAGAAATTGAACATTGTTGGACATGGTTCATTCCATGATGAGTTTTATCGATCTTCCAATTTAATTATGGGGTCATGCCCTAGAAATGGCTACATATCTACTAAATAAGGTCCCCTCAAAATCCATCCCCAAGACTCCATATGAGATGTGGACAGGGAGGAAACCTGGTCTTAAGCATGTTAAGATTTGGGGATGTCCAGCTTATGTGAAAAGGTTTCAAATAGATAAGCTTGGGACAAGATCTGATAAGTGTACGTTTGTGGGATATCCTAAAGAAAGTTTGTGATATTATTTCTACAATCCTATTGAGCAAAATATGTTTGTTACGAAACACGCTGCCTTCTTGGAAAGTGAGTTTATCCTTGAAGGGGCCAGTGAGAGGAAAATAGATCTTGAAGAAATTCAAAAACCACAAACCACTACAGATCAAGTTGATAACCTGTCCAAGTAGAGACACCTTCTGTACAACACCCTATTCGTAAATCTGAAAGAGTACCGAACATACCTGAAAGGTATAGATTCGTTATAGAGGATGACGATGAGGTACACATCATGGATGATGATGATCCATTGAATTACGAACATGCTATGAGTAATAAAGACTCAAAGAAATGGTAGATGACCATAAAATCTAAAATAGATCTTTGAAGCAATGCTCAAGTCCATTTGGATTTTACTTCCGATTGTAGCTTATTATTACTAGATCTGGAAAAATGGATGTGAAGATGCCCTTCCTTATATATACTTATTAGAGGAGAATGTAATTATAATACAGCTAGATGGATTTGTTTCAATGGTTGAAGAAAATCATGTATATGAGCTACAACCAATCCATTTATGGATTGAAGCAAGTTTCTCGTAGGTGGAACATCAGTTTTGACGAGACAATCAAAGAGTTTGATTTTGTCAAAAACAAGGATGAACCATGTGTGTACAAGAAGGTTAGTGGGAGCGTTGTTTCATTTCTTGTATTATATGTTGATAGGGAATGATATTCCTATGCTACAATCGATTAAAATAAAGTTAACTAAACATTCCTCCATGAATGATTTGGGTAGAACATTCTATATTTGGGATATAAATCTGTATAGATAGATTTAAAAAGATGTTCGGTTTAACCAAAGGAACTTATATTCATTAGATGCTAAAGGCGTTTAGCATGGCAAACTCTAAAAGGTGTCTCATGATGATGAGATATGGAGTGTATCTCTCTAAAATTGTCCTCAATAAAAGACAGATCGCATGAGTTACTATTACGTATGCAATGAAATATACGAGACTTGATGTTGATTAGTCATATTCTGGAGAAGATCACTGTAGGACAGTGATAAACATCTTAAAGTACTTAACTAACACTAAGGATGCCATCATGACACCTGATGGGTTTGAATTAAACTAGAGGACTAAACAGACTCAAGTTTTCAGACTGACCAAGATGACAGCAAATCCACTTTAGGGTAAGCTGCTATCTTGAAAGGTGGTACAGTGAATTGGAAAGGTTCCAAACATCAAAAGGTTGATGGTATAGTGATAAAGACAAAGTATATAACTGTATGTGAAGCTGCAAGCTGATATTTGGGATGAAAAGTTCATTACAGAACTAGGAATTGTTCCTATGTCTTATCTTGAATCTAAACATGTGTTGCGGTACTTTGATTAAAGAAATCATTAAGAGAGGAGACGTCACCTTAGAGCGTGTAGACTCTCAAGACAACATTGCAGATCCATTTACTAAAGCTTTAACACAACAGCAGTTTGATCGTCACTTAGAGAAGATGGGAAATTTATTGATGCATATGGTGATATATATGATAATAAATGGGGTTGATTATGGACTATTGACCAATGTGATTGGATTTTTTTTAGTTGAATGCTTGAATATATATATATATATATATATATATGTGTGTGTGTGTGTGTGTGTGTGTGTGTGTGTGTGTGTGTGTGTGTGCAGGCGCGCTAAACAAGATAATACTAATAGTAACAAACCCCTCAAAGAAATTATTTTAAGTCTAAAGCGTTCAAAGATATTTGGAATATCGAACGTCGCCTTCTAGCATGATAAAATTAATAGAGCATTAAATATTTAATATAAGTTTGTTGTGCTATCCACAAGGCAAGTATTAAGTATTTAAGATGTTAATTTATCACATTTGATGCTTATAAAGAAAATTGAACAATATTTTTTTGTTGTGCCTACCAAAAGGACAATATTTTTCTTTTTTGAATATATGAAAATGCTAGGTTGGACTTAACTCAGATAATTTTTATTCGGATGTGCCACCACTTGATCAAAATAATCTGAGAGGCAAAAGAAAAGGAGTTACATGTTGATGTAATTGACAAAAAGTTGTATAACTATTTATTTATATATGGTTTGTTGTACCATCCACAAGACTATATATATTTGAAATAGGATCCTTATTGTCACTAACAAATCTTTAATTAGATGTTGCCAAACTATATAAGTGAGGGTAATATATTTTGAAAAAAATTATAGGAGATACCAGTTTAAAATAAGACCTAATTTATCTTGGTATTTAAATAATTAATTAAATAAATATTTGCTAAAATATTGTCTTTTCACATGCAAAAATTTAAAAATGTCGAAATCACTAATTCATTGCGTAGCATACTTGATGCTAACAAACTAACCGCACCGAATTACACGGACTAGTTAAGGAATCTGAGAATAGTTCTCACTGCTGAAGAGATTTCTTATATCCTAAATTCGTCTATCCTTGGAACTGTTCCTGTAACAAACGAGAATTTTGTATTTTAATTTTAAAATATTTATTGAATTAAATAAATATTTTCGCTGATTTATTTATTGAGTGGAATAAATAATTGATGTGATTGTTGTGGAGTAATTTAATTAAGTGCAATATGTTAATTAAATTGATGTTTGAGTAATTCTGTGATGAAATTATAATTTAATTGAGATAATTAAATTAGATGAATATTATGTGGTATTTGGTAATGAGGATATAATAATTTGATTTAAATAATTAAATTAGATATTTACTAATTTGTTATATGGAATTATGATTAATGAGTAAATTATAATTCTGTAGCGATATAGTTTATGTGGCAACTTTATTTAATTAATTTATGTTGGCTTTAATTTAATTAAACTGGAATAGTGAGATTTAATTAAATAAAGTGTGATATTTAAACTATGTAGTAAAAGAGTTATTAAAATAAATTAAAAAGGGTTTTAATTCTGTTTTACCAAACAATGCCCTTAAATATATTTTAATGTAGTTTTACCAAACAAGGCCTTAGCCCTAAAAATCTATTTTTAAATTAAAGGGATTTTTGCCAAACAAGCCTTATGACTTTTGAGTTTTAAAAATTTGTAACTAATATATGTATTTAGTAGAGTAAGAATATATTGTCAGTTATATGTTTATATCTATTATATCTATATTATTAGTTATATGTATATTTTAAAACTACGTTAAGTTAAAATAGAGTTAGAAGAAGAACAGAGTTAGAGAGAAAGAAAGAAGAAGAAAAGTTTCTGTAAAATCAAAAAGGGATGTTGATTGCCATCTTCATCACCATCATCTTCTTCTTCTAACAACAAAAAGGTATAATTTAGTTTAAGTTTTGTTCTTCCATGTTTTCATAGTTTTAAGTTCTCTTTAACTTGATTTTTATGAGAATTCATGTAAATATAGTTTATGTGTTAAATTGTATGTATAAACTATTATATATGATTGATATGATTGTTTATGTGGTTCAATTAATATAAATATGATGAACATGAAGAAATCATGTTTATAGCAATTACAGTGAATTAGTTTGAAAAATAGTTTCTGAAATATCAAAATCTGTGTTTGATTGTGATATGTTATATAAATTAATCATGGGTTGTAATAATATGTTAAGAAACCAAGTTAAAATGATGTGAATTATGTGATTTGGTTTAAAAACAAACTCACAGTGCTTATTTTCTTCAAGAATACTTAACAATGGTGTTTTCTTCCAAATCACAAAATTAAGGGTGTTTGATTATGTGTTATGATGTTTTTATATAATAACAAATGTTAGAAGCTTAAAGTATGATTTTATAAAGTTTTATATGCATTATATGTGCTAAATTCTGAGTTTGGTGCGAGAAAATAAGCCAAATTTGCTTTTTTCTGCACAAGTTCGCGAGCTGATTTTTCCCCTCAAACTCCGCCCCAGCTGGCTAAAACCCCGCCCCAGCAAGCTCCTTTGTTGTCCAAAATTTATTTTGTGTGTTTTAAGCCCTAACATGATTAACTAACCGAATGTAATGAACCTGATGACATGATAAGTATATAAAATAATAATATTATTGTTAACATATATAAGACAATTTGACGTCTCATATTAACAAGTTATGTGTGGATTTGGATATTGTTGTTGCATGGTATGATTATGATGGTTTAAAAGATTATACACGTGTGATATGCATGTTGTGAGTTTAGATTAACATTATGTGGTTAGTTAACAAGTTAAGATTACGAACCACGTTGTTAAGTTGAACTTAAGTGAGAAGTTCAACGGTTAAACGTAGTGGTTATGAAACTAATCGATATTGTAAACGTAATGTAATGTGTAGGATGATTGAGGAAGTGAATTGTAATTATAACTGTAGCTTGTGCACGAGGCAAGTATTCTATCCCTAATTTACTATTGTTGAGCAAGTTCATAAACTTTTCTTTTATATTGTGAAATTTTCCTAATTATACCTTTATTTGAGCAAGCCCTTTTATTCTGCAATGTACAAGTATCTTATTGAAATAATGTAGCCTTGACTTAATTGTTCAAGCAAGGTCTTCTCATATCTTTAAAATGCTTTAAGTTTAATTCTAAAGCATAAGTTATGTCATAATTCTTTGGTTATTGATCCCTTAATTATTGTAAGTTGATTCAACTACCCCTGAGTTGATGATAGTTGAACTCTAAATTACCCTTTGAGCTTATCCAAACCAAAATTTCTTTGGTGCGGACTCGTTAATTAATATACTGAGATGAACAACCCTATTAATAGGGGATTACCATGCGAAAGCGTTAAGATGTTTGTGCACAATACATGGTATGAAGGGCTGATCCCCCTAAGTACGAGTTAAGGTCCATATAGTCTAACGACTGTTAAAGGTTTAAATAGAAATATTTATAACCTGGGACATAGTTCAAGGTCTTGTGTCCTTCTGATGAATTCTAAATTCTATATTCAATTCTTGATTATCGATGATAGGAGTAATATTCAATTCAGTTAAAGTTATTCAGTGATATGTCATCATTATTGATTGTTATTTCAAGTTAGATTTTGTTTGCTCGCTCTTGCATCTATATAACCATTGCAGCCAAAGTTGAGAAAGTTGACGAACCGTCAACTAGTAAAGGAAAAGGCAAGATGAACAAGTGAAGACTTGTTCAAATTTGAAATGATTTGTAATAAGACTTTAAATTATGTTATGATGTTTTATTTTCCGCATTTGATGTTTATTAAGGTTAGGAACCTGGGAATGATTTGATAAAGTTGTAATCCTTTTTAAAGGAAGATCTTATTTGGTTAAGGTTGTAATTTATTTTGCATTCCTTATTTATGGGCAGTAGTTATGTTTTATTTAGATAGTGAACACCAAATTCTGTGGAAATGAAGTACTCGGATTTGGGGGTGTCACAAGTTAGTATCAAAGCTTTAGGTTATGAACCTTAGGTGGGGAAACCTTAGGTATTACCCTTATAAAAGATCAAAAAGATAGTGATGATAGTTAAGATAATAAACTACCTTACGTGCTATGTGTTTACGTTTATGTACCTGAGGAGTATCGATCGATATCACGTAATAATTAAACTTTAAAATTTTATATCATGATGACGAATGTTGGAGAGTCCAGTCATGCTAGGGAGGAGTTACCCCAGATGCCTAGGGATGAGGAGCCCCGCGAGATCCATACTGTCTGGGAGCAAATGGTTTAGAGAGAGCCATCTCCATTGATCACAGTAGTGGGTCAGAAGCATGAGCCAGTCTTTGACCGAGATGACGAGGATGAGTCATAGGAGGAGGAGTATTCTGAAGAGGAGATTCCACCTAACTCCATCAACGCTGTGATGTACGAGGAAGTCTACAGCAGCAACATTGTGCTGTAGGATAGAGTCGGAGAGCTGGAGGAGCTGGTGGACGAGAGTCGGACTACTATACAGAAGAAGGAGGAAACGATTCAAGAACTGGACGATCAGCTTGGAAGCACGAAGTGGGATCTGGTTCACGTGGAGAGTGAGAGGGATGATGCACGGGCTGAGCTAGCAAAACTGAAGAATGACATTAAAAAGGAGTCAGCGAAGCGTGCCATAGCGGAGGATGCTTGCTTGAGGGCTACTCAACGTGCAGATCGAGCTGAAGATGAGGTTCAAGCGAAGAAGGACAAGCTGAATTAGATAAACTATGCTTTTCATTCAGCTATAGATAGGGCCCAGGATCATGTCTTTTATTACCCAGCTCAGTTCAAGGATTTGTCATGGTATATGGTGGATCGCAGAACAGTGTTCCGGGTGATGGAAGAAGAACGTGGAGAGGCTGTGCGAGGTCTTAACATGCCTAAATAGTAGAGTAATATACTATATGTTTCCTTATGTAATAAATAAATGTAAATCCCATAATTTGAGATAATCATGGGATAAGATGATGAGGTTATCCTGTAACTTGTTCAGTTCAGGAAAGATGATGTAAATAGTAGAGATGCTATTTATTCTATGTTTTAAAACTACGAATGAATAAATATCAAAGTTTATTGACATGTTATATGCTCAAGTGTGAATTAATTTATTTTAAATGTTTAAGTTTGATCCTAAACATTTAAGAGATGAGTCGTGATCTAATAAGAGTATGTCTTAACAGAAAGATGCCTCCTAGAAGAAGACCTACGCATCAACAACAAGAGGGTTCTATGAAGAACAACAACGATGAGACGAATGCCAATCCAGTTCAGCAACTGGTGAACTTACTTACGGGAGCGCTTGCGAATCAGCAGCAAGTTCAAGCCGCGACGTTTAAAGAATTCAAAGCTGTAGGACCGACAGAATTCAAGGGATCTGTTAATCCGATAGAGACCCAGACATGGGTAATGGAAATGGAGAAGGTCTTTGATGTGGCCAGAATTAACGATGACCAGAAGACAGCTTTCACGACGTTCATGCTAAAGTAGGAAGATAGCTACTGGAGGCAGGCTAACAAGAATCGGGGAGGAGAAGGCATGATAGTGTGGGACAGATTCAAAGAGATGTTCTTTGAAATGTATTTTCCAGTAAGCTCGCAGAACCAAATGGAGGTTCAGTTTGTATAGCTGAAGTAGGGAATAATGACGGTGCCTGAGTACGCCGCAAAGTTCAACGAGCTGGCAAAGTTTGCAACATACTAGGTCAATACTGACGAGAGAAAGGCAAGAAGGTTCGAGCAAGGATTGATGCCCTGGTTATACAGTAAGGTCTCCATGTTCCAGCTAAATACGTTTGCTGCAGTTTTTGAGAAAGCGATCATCGTAGAAGGTGGAAGTGATGCCTTGACCAAATACAATCAAGACCTGAAGAAGAAGAAGAATGAGACAGAGAATAAGGCTGGTGGTAGCGGTGCTAACAACCCGAAGAAAAAGTGGAATCACAATACGTCTGCTGAAAGTCAACAGGGAATCCGAAAGAAGAGAAGAATTGAAGCATGTGATACATGTGGGAAGAATCACACTGGAGTGTGCTTGAGGGGAAGGCGAGTATGTTACAATTGTGGTCAACAAAGCCACATTGCGCCAAATTATCCTAACTCGATGAAGGGAGCGTGCTTCACATGCGGGTCAAAGGATCAAATGGCCCGGGATTGCCCAAAGAAGCCAGTTGGAGGGTCTACAGGAGGGAGAGAAAATGACAGCGGCAGTACTTTGACTATCGCTGGACCACCGTAGGTGAGCCGACCCACTGCCAGAACATTTAATATGACCATGCAGGATGCTGTGCAGTCAAAGGATGTGGTGTCAGGTATTATTCCGGTCAATAGTATTAATGCTTACGTATTATTTGATTCGGGTGTTACTTGTTCATTAATATCTGATGACTTTGCTAAAACTTTAGACTTACCTAAAGAGGAATTAATTTACCCTTTGAATATAGAGATTGCGAATAGGGAGGTTATTCCTGTTAGGTTTGTACACAAGGACTGTAGGTTGAACATTAAGGGTCATGAGTTGATGGTATATTTAATTCCAATTAAACTTGGGGAATTCGATGTTATACTGGGTATGGATTGGTTGTTCAACCATGGGGTGAAAATTAATTGCTAAAAGAAGTCTGTAAACCTTACGACTCCGTTAAAGGTAGTGTTTTATGACAGCAAGTCACCTAGGCAAGCGAGTTATCTGACGATTATTTAGGCCAAGAAGCTATTGAAGCAAGGTTGTGTAGGGTACTTAGCCTACATAGTGGATATATACTCATAAGGAGAGTCCAAAGCTGGAAGAGATATCAGTGGTTAAGGAGTTTGTGGATGTATTTTCGATCGATTTGCCAGAACTTCCGCCGGATAGAGAGATAGAGTTCGTGATCGACTTAGCACCGAGGACTGCTCCAATATCAAAAGTCCCATACAGAATGGCTCTGGTTGAGATGAAGGAGTTGATGATTCAACTACAAAAATTGATGGACAAGAAGTACATTCAGTCGAGCGTATCACCGTGGGGAGCACCAGTATTGTTCATAAAAAAGAAGGATGGATTGAAGCGGCTTTGCATTGATTATAGGGAGTTGAACAAAGTCATAATCAAGAATAAGTATCCTTTACCTAGAATTAATGACTTGTTCGATCAACTGAAGCGTGCTAAATACTTCTCAAAAATAAACTTGAGAAATGGGTATCTGATAAGTGGTTTTATTGACCACTTATTCAGATACTTTCCAACTCATTCTGTGGCTTAAACTCAAGTAATCCTATGCGTTTAATGTGTTTTTCTGTTGTTTTGTGCTTTTCAGGTTTAGGAACTCTCTTGGCAATTATTGAGCATTAAAGGATTAAAGATCGCTTAAATGGGGCAAAGAGCTAAAATGAGCTTAAAGTATAAGGATGGCACGGAATGAAGTTATAATATAGTGAGGCTCCGAGGCTGCAAGATGGAAAGAGAGCATGGACAGAAGCTGAGTGCAACCTGCACTAGCAAGCATCCAGCAGCAGCAAATTTTCCAGGGCCGCGCAGCAGCGCCTGGAATAGGCCTGGGGCGGGCTAGGCCTGGGGCTGGGGCGGGCGAGGCCGCGCCAGTCTTCAGCAGGAAAATCTTTGACTTTTCATTTGGCCAGACGGGAGAGGCATTAAAGGGGGAAAAAGAGCAGCACTTAACATAGCCTCCATTAGGGAATTCTCCCTTAGCTTAGCCCTAATTCCTTTCTTCCTTTCCTTTACATTTCTTGTGTAATCTAGGAGTAGTTTAGTGTTAGATTAGTGTTTAATTAGTTAGTTAGATTCTAGGGTTAGGTTAGTGTTGAAGATTGAAGCAAGTGGTTGTATTCAAAGATCCAAGCTTGGAGAGAAGAACAAAGATTTGTATTTCTCTATCTCTTAACTCTCTTTGCTATCATTTTGTATTTGGATAATGTATAATCAACTTGTGGATAATATATTTGGGTTGTATATGCCTTAAATTATATTTTGTGGTTCTAATGGAACCTAATAAGTAGTTAATATTGATTTCCCTTCCCTGTTGGTTGTAATTGATTGCTATGTGCTTGTCTATTGTGATATATGCTTCCATTTCTTAATTGAGTCGCAACCAATTACTGTGATAACCTTTATGGGTTTGAAAGACGAAATATAGGTTTAGATCAAATCGCGATAGCGGGCGATTGTAGGTTCACATGGCGTTGGACTTATGATTTGTGCTTAGGATAAACATATACCGAAGCGCCGCTCGTAGTCAATAGAGGATTTGACTTAAAACCCTATTTATTTGTAAACACCATAGACATATAGGGGTTTAGATAATGTGGGTGTCCACGTGCATCTATCATCTGTGGATTGCAGGTGGTATGGTTTAGGTACATCGAATGATGGCCTTCTCTCACTCTCGTGTTCTCGGCTAACACATATTGTGATTGATTTGACCTAATTGGGAGTTTATCAACTTAGACGAATCATTAGGGAAAATTAGAATCTCTTATCTTCGTTATCTGATTCTACCTTATGATTATTTATTGTATGTTTTAATTCTTGCCTAGTTAACTTAGTTTAATTCATTCTCTTTACCACCCATTTAAATAAGACCGAAATGATTATGTGCTAGTGGTTTGGTGTCTGTTATCCTTTAAATCTCCGTGGGAACGATCTTTACTTTCACTTTATTACTCGTTGGCCGCGTATACTTGCGCGTTAATTGTGTCATCTAATCGGACCAACAAGTTTTTGGCGCTGTTACCGGGGAATTATTTGGATAACTATTTGCCAACATTAGTTTAAATTAAATTAGTCTTAATTTAAACTTTCTATTTTTGTTTTAATTCTCTTCATTTGTTCTCTTCTCAGGTACAATGGACTTAAATTTCTATCAATGGAATGGTACAAGGCAAGAGCAACCAAGGGAAGCATACACTGATGGCGTCAACCCAATTGCAACACTTTCAGCATAGCTAGAGGTTCTCTCGAGGAAGCTAGATACTGTCTCAGCTCAGCAGAATTGAGAGACGGCAGTGACCTATGACTACAGTGCTGGGAGCTACGCGAGCCATCAAGAGCCTATCAGTTATGGATAGGAGCAGTATGGGGTGGTTATTCTTACGCCGAACCATATTCCACTTATCAACAAGATTGGGGGTATCACCCAAACCCTTCATCAGACTACTATCAAGACCAACACTGGGATCCAAATCCCACATACGCCCCAGAATGCACCTTCCAGACTCCAGTTTACGAGCCTCAACATAATTTTGAGGGTGACACAAAAAATGCAAGCTTGGAGGAAGGAAGTGGCATATAATCACTAAAGGACATCTTGAATGAGCAGCAGAAGTCATTCAAGAGTATTCAGAACTGGGCAGAGTAGATTAGCAAGGCCTTGATGATAGAGGATGAACAAGGGATGCAAAACCATACTGTGAGCTATCAAGAACAATATGAGCCAAGTCCAACTTATGCACCAGAACCCCTATATCAATCCCCATGTTTATAAGGAGAACACTCTCCTAATGGAATTCATGTATAGGAGCTTAGAAAGCCAAGAGGAGAGGCTTAGGAGCCAAGAGCAATCAAGCCAGAACTTCCAGAATTAGATGGCCCGAATCCACAACACTCCCACCAATAAGCATCAGTACATAGAGCCCGAGGCTGAAAAAGAAAAGGAAGGATTGGACACTATGTGGGGTAGCTCATTAGCATCAACAAAGGAGATCTTGGTCGAATAAGAGAAGTCAATTGAGGATCTTTAGACTTGGGTGGAGCAGATTAGCACGGCAATAAGGAAGGAGGAGGTATGTTAACAAAAGACAACAATGCAAGATCTTATACCTCCAATAATTGAAGTCGTAAGTTATGAACCCAAAGATACATGGTTCTATGACATGGGTGCAGAGACTGATAAAGAGCCTGAAGTGCACTTGGAACTGGACGAGCGAAAGGTAATGGATATCGAGGAGCCAATTGGGGCTATGGAGTATGAATGTGAACCAACAGTGACAATCCCCCAAGAGCCTCCTCCGCCTAAGTGGAACAAGCCAGTCAAGTTTGCACACCCTTGCCCCCTTAGTAGCCACATCACAGAGACGGATCTCGATGACACGAGAGATTCCGCCCTCTCGACACCATGGTGGTCAGAAGAAAAGAGAATAGAAGAAGTGTTCATTGTGTGTTCTATGCCTCCATGCCCAAATCATTTCACATACACAACGGGACCATTGCCTAGTTCCCCTACCTTCCATACAGGAATTCTTGTTCATATCATGTGCTAGGTAGTTTAATTCTGAGTCCTCCTCTATTGGGAAGCCTAAAAAAGCATATAGCAATTCTGATGGATGGAGGGGTTCTCCAATATTGTCGGGGAGTCGAATAGCAGTGGTCAGACACAGTCCAGCTAGAGGACTATAAATCAAGCGCTCGATGGGAGGCACCCCATCATTTCTCTCTCTCTCTCTACCTGTTTAATTCTCCATTACCTGCTTTCTATCACAATTCCCTCCCCTTTGTTTAATTCTTATTAGTTTAAAATTTTTTGAATGCTCATAGATTTAGGAGCTCATGCTTACATTTTTGGTTTTAGGCATGAATGCGTATAATTTTTGGGATTAAAAAGCTTATAGCATATTTTTGATGCACTTGCATTGCTTATACGCACTTAGAGAATTTTTGGGAATTTAAATGCATATATCTTTCCATGTTTAATTCTCTTGATGTAAATATTAAGTATTAACTTTTGATGGTTTAATAGGGCTTAATAAGTCTTGTCTGCATATTTCAGGTTAAAAGCTGCTCGGGAGCAAAGTTCAAATGCCATAGCCTCTGTGCCTAAAAAAATTCTACAGAAAATAGGATCTGGCATGCCGCGCCGCCGTGCCAGGATAAGCCTGAGCTGGCGCGCTGCCGCGCCTCTCACAGACTGGGCCTGACTTAAGGAGAATTCTGGCAGCTTTTGGGGGCACCGCTTTATATCATCTATCAGTAGCACCCAAGCCTCAGTCCCTCTTATCCCAAACCCTCAAGTTCCATAATGCAATCCCCCATCTCTTCCATCTCATTCAATCCCCCCCCCCACTAAAAGCCTTAGTTTTGAAAACCTCCTACCTCCTCAATCCAAAGTACCAATTCCCATCCACCTCATCCTGTCAACCTGATCAATTGAGACATTGAGTGTGGGATCATTAGCAGAGCAAGATTGATATTGAGTTGGGTTGGTTCGTTAATTATAGTGTTGAGCGGGGTTTATTTTACCAAGAGCAGAGAGAGATGTGGAAACTTCTGAGAGGATGCCACCATCACAGTCCTAGTCCTCCAACTTAGTTCACGAGCATATTGACAGGACGACGGTGACCACGAGCCAGAATAGGGGAATTTCTTTTTACCTTTACCTTCAAGAAGGACATTGAACATTTTAAGTTTAGGGGTATTGGTTTTGTTTTTGCATGTAGTTAGTTCATTTCAAGTTGTGTTAGTTACATTTAGTGCATGTAGGTTGTTTTTGTTAAAATTTGTGAAAATTTTAAAAATTTTGTTTTTGTTTGAGTCATTTATGTTAGAGCATTTTGCATGAATCCAGTTTCAGTTGGTTAGTTATGTATTTGGCATATGAGGAAATTGAAAGCACTTGATTTTTGAACTGATTTGAGACTTATGCGTGATTTGAAGGTCATATATGTAAATACTTAACTGTCAAATACTGTGTAATCAGTTAGCACAATAGAGTAACCATCATGACATGCTTAGTATAAATTCTTACATACTTATCTTCTGGTGGGAAATCTATATTTTAATAAAAGAATTTCAGTTCTCATATGATAATAACTAGACTGCAAACAGCCTAAGTTTGAGGGAATCAGGGGACATGCATGATTTATGCTGGGAGATGGAGCGTAAGACGCACTCCCTTGCAGAAAAAGAAAAAGAAAAAGAAAACAAAAGAAAAGATTAAGAAAAAGAAAAAAATAGAATAAACACTTCGGCTACGTCGAGTTCTGTGGCCTTTGATATTCGAGCAAGTAAGCCCTAGGGGTGTCTCTACACCCAGCGCCCTAAGGCCGTCTGGTCTGGGAGTCGTTGGTCGAAAGCTTGCTACATAGATATCATTGAAAAGCCTAAGAGAACTAGGCATTGCATAGTCGATTGTGTACACGGGAAAGTGCGAAGACGCCCTCGTGATGAATAAAAGCTTAATGAAAACCCCCTGTTGACCCTTAACTCTAGTAATACATGGTCTTAGTTAGAGCTTATATGATTTACTATTTTTCTTAAGTTAAAGCTTGTTCTTTCCCCTAAGAAGCATAGTATGTGAATTATTTATCTGAATGCATGTATAGTGGTTGCTACTCACACAACGCACAATACATCAGTGCTGACAGTTTTAGATTTGCAAGAATGTGCCTTATGGTCTTGTCTTAGGTAGCTTATCTATTTGATTATCTTGTGGTTTTTCTGAGGCACTGCTTTGAAAATTTCAATACTAACTGGAACTTGGATTTGCATTCATGATAGCGTAGGTTGCATACACTGGATATACTGCATTACATCATGTGTTTAGTTTTGTTCTGGTTGCTTGAGGGCAAGCAACGTTTAAGTTTGGGGGTATTTGATAAGTGGTTTTATTGACCACTTATTCAGATGCTTTCCAACTCATTCTGTGGCTTAAACTCAAGTAATCATGTGCGTTTAATGTGTTTTTTTGTTATTTTGTGCTTTTCAAGTTTAGGAACTCGCTTGGTAATTATTGAGCATTAAAGGATCAAAGATCGCTTAAATGGGTCAAGGAGTTAAAATGAGCTTAAAGTATAAGGATGGCATAGAATGAAGTTGTAATATAGCTAGGCTACGAGGCTGCAAAATGGCAAGAGAGCGTGGACAAAAGCCAAGTGCAGCCTGCACCAGCAAGCATCCAGCAGCAGCAGATTTTCCAGGGCCGAGCAGTCGTGCCTGGAATAGGCATGGGGCACGCGAGGCCGCGCCAGTCTTCAGCAGAAAAATCTTTGACTTTTCATTTGGCCAGACGGGAGAGGCTTTAAAGGGGGAAAAAGAGCAGCATTAAACATAGCCTCTGTTAGGGAGTTCTCCTTTAGCTTAGCCCTAATTCCTTTCTTCCTTTCTTTTACATTTCTTGTGTAATCTAGGAGTAGTTTAGTGTTAGATTAGGGTTTAATTAGTTAGTTAGATTCTAGGGTTAGGTTAGTGTTGAAGATTAAAGCAAGTAGTTGTATTCAAAGATCCAAGCTTGGAGAGAAGAACAAAGATTTGCATTTCTCTATCTCTTAATTCTCTTTGCTATCATTTTGTATTTGGATAATGTATAATCAACTTGTGGATAATATATTTAGGTTGTCTATGTCTTAAATTATATTTTGAGGTTCTAATGGAACCTAATGAGTAGTTAATGTTGATTTCTCTTCCCTGTTGGTTGTAATTGATTGCTATGTGCTTGTCTATTACGCTATATGCTTCCATTTCTTAATTGAGTCGCGACCAATTACTGTGATAACCTATGTGGGTTCGAAAGACAAAACATAAGTTTAGATCAAATCATGGTAGCGGGAGATTGTAGGTTCACATGACGTTGGACTTATGATTTGTGCTTAGGATAGACATATACCGAAGCTCTGCTCGTAGTCAATAGAGGATTTTACCTAAAACCCTATTTATTTGTAAACACCATAGACATATAAGGGTTTAGATAATGTGGGTGTCCACGTGCGTCTATCATCTGTGGATTGCACGTGGTATGGTTTAGGTACATCGAAAGATGGCCTTCTCTCACTCTCGTGTTCTTGGCTAACACATATTGTGATTGATTTTACCTAATTGGGAATTTATCAACTTAGACGAATAATTAGGGGAAATTGGAATCTCTTATCTTCGTTATCTGATTCTACCTTAGGATTATTTATTGTATGTTTTAATTCTTGCCTAGTTAACTTAGTTTAATTCATTCTCTTTACCACCCGTTTAAATAAGACCGAAATGATTATGTGCTAGTGGTTTGGTGTCAGTTATCCTTTAATTCTCTGTGGAAATGATCTTTACTTTCACTTTATTACTCGTTGGCCGCGTATACTTGCGCGTTAGTTGTGTCATCTAATCGGGCCAACAATATCATCAGTTGAAGGTATGAAGAGATGATGTACCGAAGATGGAATTTAGAACTCGGTATGGACATTACGAGTTCTTGGTGATGTCATTTGATCTAACGAATGCACCAGTAGCATTTATGGACTTAAGAAATAGTGTGTTTAAGCGATTTCTAGAAAAGTTCGTAGTGGTGTTCATAGATGACATTTTGGTTTCTTCCAAAACTAAGGAGGAACACACTGAACATTTGAGGCTAACATTGGAATCACTGAGACGAAAGGAGTTGTATATGAAATTCTCGAAGTGCGAATTCTGGTTAGAACTCGTGCAATTTCTTGGCCACGTGATTGACAAAGATGGGATTTCAGTAGATCCGTCGAAAGTTGAAGCTGTAATGAATTGGGATCAGGCCGAAGACACCGTCAGAAGTGAGGAGTTTCTTGGGATTGGAAGGTTACTACAGAAGATTTATTCAAGACTTTTCAAATATCGCAAATTTGTTGACAAATTTGACTCGGAAGACGGTAAAGTTTATTTGGACAAAAAAGTGAGAGGAAAGTTTTCAAGAACTAAAAAAGAGGTTGTACTGCGCCTGTGTTGTCATTGTCGGATAATACAGGAAATTTCGTGGTATACAGTGATGCTTCACATAAAGGATTAGGCTGTGTGCTGATACAGAACGGCAAAGTCATTGCTTATGCATCACGTCAGCTGAAGGATTATGAGAAAGGGTATCTGACCCATGACTTGGAATTGGCGGCAGTAGTGTTTGCTTTGAAGATATGGAGACACTACCTATATGGAGAAAAGTGTGAGATATACACAGATCATAAGAGTCTGAAGTACATCTTTACACAGGAAGATTTGAATATACGCCAAAGGAGATGGTTGGAGCTTATCAAGGACTACGATTGCAAGATTATATACCATCTGGGTAAAGCTAATGTCGTTGCCGACGCCTTAAAAAGAAAGGGTCGGGAGAAGTTAATATTGTTAACTGCTCAGGAACAGTTGGTAAATGAGATGGCTAAGTTGGAGCTGGAAGTTAAGTATTCGAACGTGGGGGATGAGAAATTGTTCCAAGTAACTACCGGTTCAACTTTGGTTGACAAAGTGAAAGAGGTACAACTACATGATGAGGAATGTGAGAAGATCTGGAAGAGAGTAACCGATGGTCAAGAGATAAAGTTCAAGATTGATAGTGATGGACTACTATGATTTGAAAGGAGAATCTGGGTACCGCCAGTGCCCGAAGTTAAAGAGGAAATTTTGAGTGAAGCTCACAGTTCGAGATATTTGATTCACTCTTGGAGCATGAAGATGTACCAGGATCTCAGACAGCATTTCTGGTGGCCGAATATGAAGAGAGACGTGGTTGAATGTGTTGCAAAGTGCCTAACATGATAGAAAGTCAAAGCAGCACATTAGAGACCAAGTGGATTGCTACAACCGCTGGAGATTCTATAGTGGAAATGGGAGCATATCACGATGGATTTCGGCGTTGGTCTTCCAACAACTTAGAAGGGCTATGATGCAGTATGGGTTATCGTGGATCGACTGATGAAGTCAGTGAATTTCTTACCTATCAAGATTAGATTTAACTTGGATCAGTTGGTGAATCTGTACGTTAAGGAAATTATTTCTAGACATGGTGTTCCGATATCAATTGTATTAGAGAGAGATCCGCATTTCACATCAAATTTCTGGAAGCGATTACAAGAATGCTTGGCAACGCAATTGCGAATGAGCACGGCGTACCATCCTCAGACTTATGGCCAGCGCGAGAAGACGATACAGACTCTAGAGGATATGCTGAGATCTTGTATTATGGACTTCAAAAGAAGCTAGGATGATCATCTACCATTGGTGGAATTTGCTTACAACAATAGTTACCATGCGAGTATTGGCATGCTGCCTTACGAAGCATTGTATGGCAGGAAATGCAAGACTCCATTATACTGGGATGAGGTTGGTGAACAACAACTGTTGGGATTGGACTTGGTGCAACAAACTGCTGAGATCGTCAAGATGATCAGAACAAGATTGGTAGCTGCTCAGGATAGACAAAAGAAGTATGCCGATTATCATCGTCGGAATCGAGAATTTTAAGTGGGAAGCTTCGTTTTCCTGAAGGTATCTCCTTGTAAGGGGAAGATTCAATTTGGCAAGAAGGGAAAACTGAGTCCCAGATTCATTGGACATGTTGAGATACTGCGAAAGGTTGGTGAGGTAGCTTACGAGGTAGCATTATCTCCGGAGTTAAATCATATTTATAACGTATTCCATATTTCTGTGTTGTGACCGTACAAACACGATTAAAAGCATGTGATAAAGTATGAGCCGTTGCAGTTTGACAAAGACTTAATGTATGAAGAAGTTCCTGTTCAAAGTTGACAAGAAAGAACAAGTACTTAGAAAAAAAGTGATACCTTTTGTTAAGGTAATCTGAAGGAACCACAATGCTGAAGAAGCTACGTGAGAACTCGAAGATGTTATGATGAAAACTTATCCCCAATTATTTGTTTAATTTCTTGTATATCGATTATGGGGACAGAATCTTTTTAAACGGGGAAGTATGTGACGAATAAGTTTTTTTTTATTTGTGATTCTAGGGACAGAATCCTTTTAAGGAGGAAAGATTGTAACAAACGAGAATTTTGTATTTTAATTTTAAAATATTTATTGAATTAAATAAATATTTTAGCTGATTTGTTTATTGAGTGAAATAAATAATTGATGTGATTGTTGTGGAGTAATTTAATTAAGTGCAATATGTTAATTAAATTGATGTTTGAGCAATTCTGTGATGAAATCATAATTTAATTGAGATAATTAAATTACATTAATATTATATGGTATTTGGTAATGAGGATATAATAATTTAATTAAAATAATTAAATTAGAGATTTACTAATTTGTTACATAAAATTATGATTAATGAATAAATTATAATTGTGTAGTAATTTAGTTTATGTGATAATTTTATTTAATTAATTTATGTTGGCTTTAATTTAATTAAATTGGAATGGTGTGATTTAATTAAATAAAGTGTGACATTTAAACTCTGTAGTAAAAGAGTTATTAAAATAAATTAAAAATGATTTTAATTCTATTTTACCAAACAAGGCCTTAGCCCTAAAAATATATTTTTAAATTAAAGGGTTTTTGCCAAACAAGCCTTATGGCTTTTGAGTTTTAAAAGTTTGTAACTGATATTTGTATTTAGTAGAATAATAATATATTGTCAGTTATATGTTTATATCTATTATATCTATATTATCAGTTATATGTATATTTTAAAACTATGTTAAGTTAAAATAGAGTTAAAAGAAGAACAGAATTAGAATAACAGAGAGTTAGAGAGAAAGAAAGAAGAAGAAAAGTTTCTGTAAAATCAAAAAGGGATGTTGATTGCCATCATCATCACCATCATCGTCTTCTTCTAACAACAAAAAGGTATAATTTAGTTTAAGTTTTGTTCTTCAATGTTTTCATAGTTTTAAGTTCTCTAAAACTTGATTTTTAGGAGAATACATGTAAATATAGTTTATATGTGTTAAATTATATGTAAAAACTGTTATATATGATTGATATGATTGTTTATGTGGTTCAATTCATGTAAATATGATGAACATGAAGAAATCATGTTCATAGCAATTTATAGTGAATTAGTTTGAAAAATAGTTTCTTAAATATCAAAATTTTTGCTTGATTGTGATATGTTATATAAATTAATCATGGGTTGTAATAATATGTTAAGAAATGAAGTTAAAATGTTTTGAATTATGTTATTTGGTTTAAAAACAAACTCACAGTGTTTATTTTCTTCAAAAACACTTAACAATGGTGTTTTCTTCAAAATCATAAAATTTAGGGTGTTTGATTATGTGTTGTGATGTTTATATATAATAAAACATGTTAGAAGCTTAAAGTTGTGATTTTATAAAGTTTTATATGCATTATATGTGCTAAATTCTGAGTTGGATGCGAGAAAATAAGCCAAATTGGCTTTTTCATACACAAGTTCGCGAGCTAATTTTTCCCCTAGAAGGGACCCCCGCCCCAGCGGGCTCTCTTGCTGTCCAAAATTTGTTTTGTGTGTTTTAGGCCCTAACATGAAGAACTAATTGAATGTAATGAACCTGATGACATGATAAGTATATAAAACAATTATATAACATATTGTTAACATATATAAGACAATTTGAAGTCTCATATTAACCAGTTATGTGTGAATTTGGATATTATTGCTATAGGGTATGATTATGATGGTTTAAAAGATTATACATGTGTGATATGCATGTTGTGAGTTTAGATTCACGTTATGTGGTTAGTTAACAAGTTAAGATTACGAACCACGTTGTTAAGTTGAACTTAAGTGAGAAGTTCAACGGTTGAACGCTAGTGGTTATGAAACTAATCGATATTATAAACGTAATATAATGTGCAGGACGATTGAGGAAGTGAATTGTAATTATAACTATAGCTTGTGCACGGGGCAAGTATTCTATCCCTAATTTACTATTGTTGAGCAAGTTCATAAATTTTTCTTTTATATTGTGAAATTTTCCTAACTATGCCTTTATTTGAGCAAGTCCTTTTATTCTACAATGGACAAGTATCTTATTAAAATAATGTAGCCTTGACTTAATTGTTCAAGCAAGGTCTTATCGTATCTTTCAAATGCTTTAAGTTTAATTCTAAAGCATAAGTTATGTCACAATTATTTGGTTATTAAATTCTTAATTATCGTAAGTTGATTCAACTACTCCTGAGTTGATGAAAGTTGAACTCTAAATTACCTTTTGAGCTTATCCAAACCAAACTTTCTTTGGTGCGGACTCGTTAATTAATACTGAGATGAAAAACCCTATTAATAGGGGATTACCATCCAAATGCATTAAGATATTTGTGCACAATACATGGTGTAAAGGGTTGATCCCTCTAAGTACGAGTTAAGGTCCATATAGTCTAACGACTGTTAATGGTTTAAATAGAAATGTTTATAACTTCGGACATAGTTCAAGGTCTTGTGACACTCAGATGAATTCTAAATTCTATATTCAATTCTTGATTATCGATGATAGGAGTATTATTCGATTAAATAGAAGTTATTCAGTGATATGTCATTATTATTGATTGTTATTTCAAGTGAGCTTTTATTTGCTCATTCTTACATCTATATAACCATTGCAGCCAAAGTTGAGAAAGTTGACGAACCGTGAACTGGCAACGAAAATGGCAAGATGAACAAGTGAAAACTTGTTCAAGTTTGAAATGATTTGTAATAAGACTTTAAATTATGTTGTGATGTTTTATTTTCCGCATTTGATGTTTATTAAGGTTAGGAACCTGGGAACGATTTGATAAAGTTGTAATCCTTTTTAAAGGAAGATCTTATTTGGTTAAGGTTGTAATTTATTTTGCATTCCCTATTTACGGGAAGTAGTTATATTTTATTTAGATAGTTAACACCAAATTCTGTGGAATTGAATTACCCGGATTTGGGGGTGTCACAGTTCCAGAAACAGCCTCTGAGGAAGAGATTGCCACTATTAAAAAGTGGCAAGGTGATGCATCTGTGGCTCAATACATCTGTGGCTCAATGCATATGCTCGCATCCATGAACAACGAGCTTAGCGTCAACATAAAAACATGGATGCTCATACTATATTGCTTCACCTCAAGGAGTTGTATGGTGAATAAAGTAGGACTGCTAGATATAAGATATCTAAGAAGCTCTTCCAATCTCGGATGACCGAGGGCACTGCCGTTGAGACTCATGTCCTAAAGGTGATTAATCTGATTGAACGCCTTGGACAGCTTGGGTTCATTATTGGTGGGGAGTTGAGTCAAGACTTAGTCTTGCAGTCACTCCTTGAGACCTTTTCACAACTTGTTGTGAATTTTCACATGAATAAGGTGGATGTCAGTTTGCCTGAATTACTTAATATGTTGAAAACTGCAGAAGGTCACTTCTCATCCAAGAAAAATCATGTCTTAATGGTGGATGATTCTTCCAAGAAAAGGAATAGGCCCAAGGTATCTTCTCAAAAGAAGAAATCTAAGAAGGTTAAAGGCAAGGTGAATAAAAAGGATAATAAGAAACATGATCCAGATAGCAAAGGAATGTACTTCCATTGCAACAAGTCGGGTCATTGGAAGAGGAACTGCAAGTATTTCCTTGCAGAACAAAAGTAGGAGAAGCTTGGAGAAGCTTCAAATCCTAATCAAGGTTTGTTTATTATTGAAATTAATTTTTTAGAAAGTCAAAATTCTACTTGGGTATTGGATACTGGCTGTGGTTCTCACATATGTAATACTATGCAGGGACTGGTCAGAAGTAGAAAGTTGAACAAGGATGAGGTTGTCCTACAAGTGGGAAATGGTGCAAAGATTGTTGCATTAGCTGTAGGCACTTATTGTTTAGCACTTCCTACAGGAAAGTCCATTAATTTGAATAATTGTTATTTTGTTTCAAATATCATTAGAAACATTATTTTTATTTTTGTATTAGATATGGATGGATTTGACATTATAATAAAGAACAACAGTTGTTCTATTTATAATAACAATGTTTTATATGGTGTTGGTAACTTGCGAAATGAACTTTACATAATTGACTTGCATAAAAATATATTTCAAATTGAACAAACTAAGAAAAGCAAAAGAGATGATGTTAATTATACCTATATGTGGCACTGTAGACTCGGTCATATCAATGAAACAAGATTATCCAAGTTGCATAAGGATGAGCTCTTAGAGCTATCTGATTATGAATCATATCTAACTTGTGAATCTTGTCTCATGGGTAAAATAACTAAATCTCTTTTTAGTGGAAAAGGAGAAAGAGTTACAGAGTTGTTAGCGTTGGTTCACACAGACGTTTGTGGAACTATGACAACGAATGCATGGGGATGTTATTCTTATTTTATTACTTTCACGGATGTTCACTCAAGATTTGGATATGTGAATTTAATGAAATACAAATCTGAATCATTTGAAAAGTTGAAAGAGTTTAGAAGTGAAGTTGAGAAACAAACTGGCAAAAGTTTTAAGATTCTTCGATCAGATCGAGGTGGAGAATACTTAAGCGGTGAGTTTCTTAATTGTCTCAAAGATAATGGTATAATCTCACAATGGACTCCACCAGGTACACCACAGTTAAATGGAGTATCTGAAAGGAGAAATTAAAAATTGTTGGAAATGATTCGTTCCATGATGAGGTTTACCAAACTTCTAATTTCCTTCTGAGGTTGTGCCCTAGAAACGGTTGCACACCTACTTAACAAAGTGCCTACCAAATCCGTCCCAAAGACCCCATATGAGATGTGGAAAGGGAGAAAACCAAATCTTAAGTATGCTAAGACTTGGGGTTGTCCAGCTTATGTCAAAAAGTTTGAAAATGATAAGCTACAGACTAAATTCGACAAGTGTAGATTTGTGGGATACCCTAAAGAAACATGAGGGCATTATTTCTATCATCCAACTGTTCAAAAGGTGTTTGTTACGAAACATGCTGCCTTCTTGGGAAAAGAGTTTATCCATGAAGGGGTCAGTGGGAGTAAGATATATCTTGAAGAAGTTCAAGAACCACAAATTACTATGGTTCAAAGTCAGGTACCTGACCAAGTGGATGAACCTATTGTACAAAACCCTATTTGTAAATCTGGAAGAATACCGAAGATACCTGAAAGATATGGATTCGTCATAGAGGATGACGATGAGGTACGCATCATGAATGATGATGATCCATTGAATTACGAACATGCCATGAGTAATAAAGACTCAGCAAAATGGCTAGAAGCCATGAAATCCGAGATGGACTGCATGGATGAGAACCAAGTATAGACTTTGGTTTCACCACCTGAAGGCAATAAGCCTATTGGGTGTAAATGAGTCTTTAAAAGAAAGACTAGAGCGGATGGCAAGGTAGAGATCTATAAGGCCCGACTGGTTGCAAAATGTTTCAAACGAAGACAAGGAGTTGACTATGATGAAACCTTCTCACCAGTAGCTATGCTCAAGTTCATTCGGATTTTACTAGCGATTGCAGCTTATTACGACTATGAGATCTAGCAGATGGACGTGAAAATGACCTTCTTGAATGGAAAACTTGAGGAGGATGTGTATATGACACAGACAGAGGGATTTATTTCAAATGTTGGAACAAATCAAGTTTGTAAGCTGTAACGATCCATTTATAGATTAAAGCAAGCTTCTTGTAGATGGAACATCCGTTTTGATGAGACAATCAAAGAGTTTGATTTTATCAAAAATAAGGATGAACCATGTGTGTACAAGAAGGTTAGTGGGAGCGCTGTTTCATTCCTTATATTATATATTAATGATATATTACTGATAGGGAATGATATTCCTATGCTACAATCAATTAAAATCTGGTTATCTAAACACTTCTCCATGAAGGACTTGGGAGAAGCATCCTATATTTTGGTGATAAAGATCTATAGAGATAGATCTAAAAGGATGTTTTGCTTATCCCAAGGAACGAACATGAACTCGATGCTAAAGAGGTTTAGCATGGAAGATTCCAAAAGAGGTCTTATGCCAATGAGCCATGGAATACATCCATCCAAGAAATAGGCCCCAAAGACACTTGAGGAGAGAGACTGTATGAGTAAAATTCCTTATGCTTCAGCAATATGATCTATCATGTACAGTATCATATATACTAGATTGGATGTCACTCATGCACTTAATGTAACAAGTAGATATCAGTCAAATTCAGGAGAAGAGCACTGAAAGGCAGTGAAAAATATCATAAAGTACTTACGAAGGACTAAGGATGTATTTCTTGTCTACGGTGGGTCTAAATTAAAAATCGAGGGCTTCACAGACTCAAGTTTTCAAACGAACCAAGATGACAGTACATCCATTTCGGGGTATATGTTTACCTTAAACGGTGGTGCTGTAAGTTGGAAAAGTTCCAAACAGCAAATAATTACTGATTCAGTGACAGAGGGAAAGTACATAGCTGCAAGTGAAGCTGCAAAGAAGGCTGTTTGGATGAAGAAGTTCATAACCAAACTTGGTGTGGTTCCTAGTATTAGAGGAGCAGTCCCCTTATATTGTGACAACACCCGAGCTGTTGCACAGGCTAAGGAACCTAGGTCTCATCAGAAATCCAAACACGTGTTGCAGCGATTTCACTTAATCAGAGAGATCATTGAAAGAGGAGACGTCACCTTAGAGTGTGTAGACTCTCAAGACAACATTGCAGATCTATTTACTAAAGCTTTAACACAACAGTAGTTTGATCGTCTCTTAGAGAAGATGGGTATGAAATACCATGACAATTTGCTTTAGTGCAAGTGGGAGATTGAAAGTAGTATGCATACAAGCCAATCACTTATGATGATAAAGCATATACTTTGGAAACTATCTTATTTATTTATTAATAAAAGTATTCATTTATTAAAGGCAATTAATTATCTACATGATGTTGTTTTATAATATGTAAATAACCCATATTTTTAAGCAATGCTTTTAGAATCATGATGTTGATCATGTTAATGAGATCTAAATTCTTAGATAGCTTAAAACTAAAATAGTTCCCAATCGATGGATTACTAAAAAGTGGATTAGTAAATCCGGATAAATTGGTACATATGTTGTTTGTTCATTGGATAAGGATGATTGATCTAATGATCATTTGTGTGGAGACAGTAAAGCAATTATGTAGGTGCTTATTGGATAATAAGTACCCTGAACGTGACTCGCTAAGGAATACCTAATGGAGTTTTACTTGTCTGTCAATAGGAATTCATAATGTGATAGTAGTACAAGTGACCTCAGATTTAAAATCATCGTAGTTGTAACAAATGAGATTTTGTATATTTCATTATAAATATTTATTGAATTAAATAAATATTTTAATTGATTTATTTATTGAGTAAAATAAATAATTTATGTGATTGTTATAGAGTAATTTAGTTAAGTGCAATATGTCAATTAAATGATTATTTAATATTAAATTATTGTGTAAGCAATTTTGTGGTGTAGTTCTAATTTAATTGAGATAATTAAATTCGATGAATATTATGTGGTAATTGTTACATGAGATTTTGATTAGTGAGTAATTAGAATTCTGTAACAATTTAGTATTATGTGGTAATTTTAATTAATTAATGAATGTTAGCTTGTATTTAATTAAATTATAATGTTAGGATTTAATTAAATAAAGTGTGACATTGGAAACTATGTGTTAAAGGAGTTATTAAAATAAAATAAAAGGATTTTAAATTAGTTTTTCCAAACAAGGCCCTTAAACCTATTTTAAAGAGTTTTTACCAAACATGGCCTTAACTATTAAAAAGCTATTTTGTAAAAATAATGAGTTTATTTCCAAACAAGCCCTAGTGGCTTTTGATTTTCAAAAAAATGTAACTGATATGTATTAAGTAGAGATTTAATATTTTGTCACTTAATGTTTTATTATTATGTTTTATATTATACGTATATATCAGTTTTATATTACGTTAGTTAAGTTAGAGAGTTAGTCAGTGTTATAAAGAAAGAACAGAGAAAGTTAGAGATAAGAAGAAAGAGAGAGGAAGAAGAAGTTGTGAGAATCAAACACACCATCTTCATCTTCTTCTACTAAATCATCAAGGTATAATTTAAATTTAAGTTTGTTCGTAGTTTAAGTTCTCTGTAATTTGATTTTTATGAGAATTTGTGCAATATGGTTCATATATGTTTAATATGTGTTATAACATGTTTATATATATGATTTATATGGTTGTTTAAGTGATTAACTTCATGTAAATATGATGAACATGAACAAATCATGTTCATAGCAATTTACAGTGAACTAGTTTTGAAAAATAGTCTTTAAATTATCAAAATTCGTGGTTGATTGTGATATGTTATGTAAATTGATCATAGATTATGATAATATATCAAGAAACAAAATTAACATTCTTTGAATTGTTTGATTTGGTTTAAAAACAAAGTCCCAGTGTTAAATTTCTTCAAGAACGCTTAAAAATGGTGTTTTCTTCAAAAATCATGAAATTAAGTGTTTTGATTATGTGTTGTGGTATTTATGTATATTAAAAACATGTTAGAAGTTTAAGATTTTGTTTCCATAAAGTTTTATATGCATTGTGTTAGTTAAAATCAGAATTTGGTGCGAAGAAATAAGCCAAATTGGCTTTTTCTCTGCACAGTTCAGCGAGCCGGGAATCCCTACCAGCAAGGGGACCCACCCCAGCGGGCCTTTTGGCCTAGAAACACCCGCCCCAGTGGGTGTACATGCTGTCCAGAAATTTTACTTGGCTTCCGAGTAGTTTTTATGCATTACATGATTAGCTAACTTAATGTGATGACATGTTAAGTGTATAAAATAATAAGATAACAAATTTTTGATATGTTTAAGACAATTTGAAGTCTCATATAAAAATTTTATGTGTGTACTTAGATATTATTATCATAGGGTATGATAATGATAGTTTAAAGTGTTATATACGTATGATATGCCTGTTGTGAGTTAGACTCACGTATGTGGTTAGCTAGAGAGTTAAGTTTACAAACCATGTTATTAAGTTGAACTTAAGTAAGAAGTTCAACGATTAAGCATAGCGGTTATGAAACTAATTGATGTTGTAAACGTAATGTAATGTGTAGGACGATTGAGGAAGTGATTTGTAAATTGTAAATTATAGCTTGCGCTTAAGGCAAGTCTTCTAACTATACTATTTCATTAAGCAAGTTTCCTAAACCTTTCTTGTTACGTTTATGCAAGTTATTGTATTCTTTATAATTTTCGTATTGAGCAAATACCTTATTGAAGTTCATTATTGAATTGATGTAACCTTGACTTATTTGTTCAAGCAAGGTTGATTGTATCTTTCAAATGCTTTAAGTTTAATTCTAAATCATAAGTATTTCATAAATTCTTTATTATCGAATTCCTATTATTGTAAGTTGATTCAGCTACTCCTTAGTTGATGATAGTTGAACTCTAAATTACCTTTAAGCTTATCCAAACCAAACTTTCTTTGTTGCGGACTTATTATTAAATACTAAGACGAATAACCCTATTTATTAGGGGATTACCATGAGAAAGCGTTAAGATGTTTGTGCACAATACATGGTACGAAGGGCTGATACCCTTAAGTACGAGTTAAGAGTCCATATAGTCTAACGATTGTTAAAGGTTTTAAATAGAAATGTTTATAACCTAGGACATAGTTCAAGGTCTTATGACCCTCAGATTGAATCCTAAATCTTATTCTTGATTATCGATGAATGAATTATTATTAATTCAGTTGAAGCTATTAAAATATTATGTCATCATTATTATTGTTGTTATTTCAAGTGAGCTTTGTTTGCTCACTCTTGTAATTAAATAACCATTGTAGCTAAAGTCGAAAGAGTTGATGAACCATCAACTAGTAAGGGCAAGGCTAAGGTGAACAAGTGAAGGCTTGTTGTATTTGTTGATTATGATTTGTAATAAGACATAAGAGTTTACTATGTGATGTTTATTTTTCCAAAATTTGTTTATGTTAAGGTTAGATAACCCTAGGATATTTTGAGCAAGGTTGTAATCCTTTTGATAAGGAAGATTTTTAATTATTTATAAAGGTTGTAATTTTTTTGCATTCCTTATTATTGGGCAGTAGTTGTATTTTATTTAGATAGTGAGCACCAAATCACATGGAAATAAAGTACTCGGATTTGGGGGTGTCACAATAGTATCTTGTGTGTAATGAATTATACTTTGACTTATTCCTTAAGACCCTTAGGGTATATCAAAAGGTATGCTTAGGTGTAATAAGTTATATATGGAGATAATGAATGGTCAATAAAGAATCTACCGCTTCTAGTAAAAAAAAGAGAGATGTCCTATATGATTCATTACATGACAACCTAGTAGTCCTTGGCCATGGCAGAATGAAATTAGAAAGGAGTTTCTAATTTTTATTATTTGGAGTTGTGCATTTTCTGATCGAAATACATGTAGTTAAATAAAATAAGACTTGACAGTAATTCCATGTCTTATATTTAATTGGGACATTATATGGTGGAAGGATTGAATTGTACGATAACTATTATTCAAATGTTCTTTTATGATTAATGTTAAAATATATATTATTTGGAAAGTCGTTGATCGCTAGGGAGGCTTATCCCTATTGTAGAATAAATATTATTTATTTAAATAGATTATTAGTTTAATCTATTTATTTAAATAAGATTAGAATTGTTCTAATTGATTTATTCACAACCGGTTTAATATGGAGAACTTAAAGGATCACACCATAAAATAAAAAATAATTATTTAAGAAGATAATGGCATAATCGTAATAATATGTTAAGTGTAATTAACTTAATCTATTGTGATAGAATAAATTAAATAGCTTAATGTTTATTATTAAATATTTTAAAAATATTAAATATAAATTAATAAGAGGAGTCTTATTAATATTATTACAATTATTATTATTTTAATTTCTAAAGGAGTTTAGGAATTAATTTAATATTAGTACTCTCATTTATTCCTATTAAGATTAGGAGGTAAATTAATTAAAAGAGTTAAATTAGTTATTCCCAATGGGTTGGGAAGCCTAATTAATTAAAGGAGTTTAATTAATTAAATGAAACCCTATTTCTAATTGGATTAGAAGGGTTGACTAATATATATATAAGAGTAATCTTATGTTAGATATCAGTTGATGCAATTCCAATTGTTGGAGAGTACGCTTTTTCTATAGAGAATAGAAAACTAGGATTTAGTCAACCATCCTCCTTGAACAATTCCTCTTCCTTGGTGGATCACCTCTAGAGGCCAAACACTTAGGTGGCTAACGTTGATCAAAGGAAGGAATCAATCCCGGAGATTCAAGGAGATAGCGAAGAACAAGGAGTTGAACTCGTACTTGTGGAAGCTTAGTTCTACAAGGGTATGAATCTAATCTCCTTCTATTTCGTTTTAATTAATAACTGTTCATAAATGATGATCTGGGTAATTGATTTGTTAAAAAATTTAAAACTCTGATTTTACCATGCTTCCGCTATTTTGCAATTTTATTGCGCCCATGATTTCATACAAACCTAACACTTAGATCACGATTCTACAGAAGATCAACTCACGATCCCTTGCATGGATAGAGCTGAAGGGAGTGTCCCAAAGGGGAATGCCGAGCTTGACAAAAATGTTATCTTAGTCATCATCAAAGAAGAGATGGACAACAGGAACCCCTTTATCCTCCCTATTAATGAGGATTTGACTCTAGACAATTGGAGCAGCACTCCATGCATCAATCGAAAAGGGTAAAAGGGCATAAAGTCCATCTGGCCTGAAGTGTGGTTTTATTTTCTTCTTATTTTGTTGCGCAGCACTAGTAGTTACTTTCGTCATACTTTTGCTAATGCTTTGTATGATCAAACAATTTCATATATTAAGTGAAAGCATTTTGTTTTCAGGACTCTAGAGTTGGATTTTTTTGGCCTTGCTGATGAGATGCCAAATTTTCACAGTGACTACAACTATGATGTAGATCTGGACTTTGACTTAATGGGGATTGATCAAGAGGAGCTAGATGACTATGAGGTGCCCGAGGAGATCAAAGAATGGGTTAAATACAAACCCAAACCAAACCTCGATCAAACCATCACTGTCAATATCAGAACCTTAGAAAACCCTAAAGAAATGCAGATAGGCATAGACCTTACCCCAAACCAAAGAAAAGGCCTGATTAGCCTCCTAACTCAGTTCTAGGATGTGTTTGCATGGTCACATGAGGACATGATTGGTTTGTCTACTGATATTGTCATTCATCGACTGCCCATTAAAGAGGGATTCAAGCTAGTTAAGCAGAAGCTCAATCGAATGAAACCTGAGTGGAGTCTGAAAGTCAAAGAAGAAATTGTGAAGCAATTCAAAGCTGGCATCACCATGGTATCAACCTAACATGAGTCGCTATCGAATATAGTTCATGTGCCTAAGCCCGGAGGGAAGGTACGAGTATGTATAGATTATCGGGATTTGAACAAAGCTTGTCTCAAGGAAAACTTCCCAGTACCTTTTATCCATATACTAATAGACAACATGGCACAGTATGGCATGTATTCTTTTCTTGACTGTTTCACCGGGTATCATTAAATCATGGTTGTTGAAGAAGATAAGGAGAAAACAACCTTCATTACTCCCTTGGGAACCTTTTGTTATAGAAGATTATCTTTCGGCCTTATCAATGCCGGTGCCATATATCAGCTAGTCAAAAGGCCCTTTTCATGACATGATGCACAAAGAAATATAGGTATATGTGGATGATATCATCGTTAAATCCCAGAAGGAGGACGACCACATCAGCCATCTCCAAAAGCTTTTCAACAGATTGCGCAACTACAACTTAAAGCTGAATCTGGCCAAATGTACCTTCGGTGTCAAATCAGGCAAGTTGTTGGGATTTCTATTGAGCAATAGAGGCATTAAACTGGATCCCGCCAAAATTAAAGCAATCCCCAAGATGCCCGTGCCCCGAACAGAAAAGGAAATACGGTGATTTCCAGGGAGAATCAGTTTTATAAGCAGGTTCATATCTCCACTCACGGCAATATGTGAACCCATCTTTAAGCTATTGAAGAAAAACTCCTCCATGAAGTGAAATGAAGATTGTCAAAAAGCCTTCCTTTCCATCAAGAAGCAGTTGATCGAAACCCTTGTCTTGGTACACCCAAGAGATGAGGTTCCCCTGTTTATATACCTGTCAGTCAATGCCAAGGCTATAGTCTGTATTCTGGGGCAGAAGGATGATAAAAACAAATAAAGAGTTATCTATTACCTCAGCAAAAGATTCAGTAGCGGCGAGCAGAAGTACACTTTTAGTGAAAAGACATGTTGTGCGTTAGCATGGGCAGCCATGAGGTTACAACACTACCTTTATGGGCATACAACCTATCTCATATCCCGCATGGATCCTCTGAAGTTCGTATTCAGCAAGCCTATGTTGAATTGTCGTTTGTCTAAAAGGCAGTTGATCCTCCAACAGTTCGATATCATCTACGTGACTCAAAAGTCTGTCAAAGGTCAAGGAATTACGGATCAACTGGCTGAAGTACCATAAAGGAATTTTGAACCCTTAGAAACTTATTTCCCGGATAATGGGATAATGACAATTCAACAAATCCCTCGACAAAATACAGTCCAATATTGGAAAATGATTTTGATGGAGTTGTGAACATGGAAGGTGCCGGAGCAGGGGCAGTTCTTTTATCTTTTACAGAAGAACAGTATCCTACGACTATCAAGCTACAGTTTGCCAATACCAACAACATAGCCGAGTATGAAGGCTCTATAATGGGACTTAAAATGGCCCAATCCATGGGTATCCAATGCTTAGCAGTCTTTGCAGATTATGAGTTGGTCATCAGACAAACCACCGGGGCATATCATACAAAAGAATTGCATTTGCTACCTTATCATCGGCAAGTTATTGCGGTGGCTCTAGAGTTTGACGAAATAACTTTCATCCACATTCCTCAAAGTAGAAATGACTTTGATGATGCATTGGCAACGTTGGCTTCCTTGATCCACATATCTGATAGGATGGGAGTTCCAGACATCAAATTTGCAAGCCAAAAGTCCCCGGCATATGGGAATTACATTGAAGAAGTATCAGATGAACTACCTCCTATCAAACAGCCTTGGTACCATGATACAAAAGAATATCTGCAAGAGGGATCTATGCCCGCTGGGATAAGTCAAGCTAAAAGAAAATGGATTCATAAGATGGCTATGAAATTTTATTTGAGCAGAGATGCACTCTATAAAAGGGATGCCGGAATAGGCCTTTAAGATGCCTAGACAAAGATCAAGCCCAAAGACTCCTGGACGAACTCCATAGCGGAGTGTGCGGTCCACACATGAGCGGTCCTTCACTTGCCAAAAAGGTATTGAGAACGGGGCATTACTAGATCTCTCTCAAAGCTGACTGTGATGATCATGTCAAAAGATGTTATCTATGCCAAGTCCATGGAAATGTTATCCATGCACCTCCGAAATGAATTACACCGCATGAGTTCGTCGTGGCCCTTTTCAATGTGGTGAGTGGACGTGATTGGGCCAATAGAACCCAAAGCCAGCAATGGTCATCAATTCATATTCACCATGATCGACTACTTCACCAAATGGATAGAGGCTGCATCCTTTCCCAGAGTCACCAAAGAGGTAATCATTGGCTTTATCAGAAATCATGTAATTTGTTGATAAGGACAACCGGAGGTGATCGTATCAGACAATGCCAAGAATCTAAACAACCAAATGATGAAAGAATTATGTAGTAAGTTTTAGATCAAGCATCTTAATTCTATCATCCGTCGTCCCAAGATGAATGGTGCTATCAATACAGCCAACAAGAATATCAAGAAAATTATGTGCCAATCATAAGGGATTGCCTGACTTATTGCTTCTGACTCTGCTAGCCTACAGAATGTCAATGCGCACTTCTACTAGGGCTAGTCCCTACTTATTAGTCTCATGGAAGCAGTACACCCCATAGAAGTAGAAATGGAGTCATTGAGGGTGTTAATAGATGCTCAGATGGAAGAAGAACAGTGGTTGCAAGAGCGGTACCACCAGTTATCTCTGATAGATGAGAAAAGGGCTACAACTTTCTTTCATGGGCGATTATATCAGTAAAGGATTGCTCGGTCATACAAAAAGAAAGTTCGCCTTCGAAAATTCAAAGAAAATGACTTGGTGTTGAAGAATGTCCTTACCACTCAAGATGAAGCCAAAGGGAAGTTTGCCCCAAATTGGGAAGGCCCATTTATTGTCAAAGAAGTGTTGATAGGAGGAGCCATTAGATTGCAAGAAATGGATGGGAAAGAATTTCCCCAGCTTACCAATTCATGCACCATGAAGAGGTACTATGTCTGAGTCACCTGCAAACCGCTATTTGGGTCCTGTGAAAAAAAAACACAGCAATAATCAATCTAATCAGGTCTTTACAAAAAGTCTGAACTACGAATGACCTGATCTACCTCAACCACGGGAGTACTTAGGCAACCATCTATGGTGCGGTCAAACCAAACAAAAAATCCAAAAACCTCTTAAACCTAACTCAAACCCAAATAAACACTTTTCAACCATTCAGGCCAAGCCTGAACTACGAATGACCTGATCTACCTAAACACCAGAGTACGTAGGCAACCATTTATGGTGCGGTCTAACCTTCAAGAAAAAATAACACTTTTTGAAAACCAGTCCCAAGACACCAAACATCATATAAAACCCAAATACTATCAAACCTCCCTAATCAACAGGCCCTTCTGAGGTACTCTTCGACATCTCAATATCAATCCATCAAGGAAAAGCTCATGATACATCATGACAGCAAGTTATGAAAAAAGTGGTAATCATTAAGCAATGACAAAACATATCCAAAAGGGAAGTGAATAAAAATATATTTCTCTGCCATATAATACTGTTTAATATATACAATGTATCCCTTACATGACAAAAGTGGTTGACCTAGTCTATACAGGAAAATGAAAGCTAGTCTATAAACCCGCTAATAAACGGGATAGCAAGTCCAACATGGCGTCCCTCTCAAAAGATGGAGGTGCATCTGTAAGCTCCTACCCTAAGGTCTCCATGCGAACTAAAAGATCCACAACCATCTGCATAGTGCTACCATAATCATCTATCAATGCACCCATATCTGCAATAATGCCATATGTGTATGATCTAAGTGTAGTACTATCAACAATGGAAGCGGCCCGGGCAGCTAGAGCCTCATCCCGCTCAACAAAAGCAGTATCCCGGGCAGCTAGAGCCTCATCTCTCTGAATAAAAGTTGCGTCCCTAATAGCTCGAGCATCGTCCCTCTCGACAAAAGCAGCATCCCTGCCAGAAAGGGTTGTCAACATCATTGCTCTAACTTGATCCCTCTCAAAGATCATATGAGCTAAAGAATCTATAAGAGATGGGTGGAAGTGCTCGGCGTGTCACTGGACAAAGCTGCTGTCAAACCAACAAATAACTCATCCTCGGTGGGAGAATTAAGGTCCTCCATAGGCTCCTCGTTAGCAGAATCAATACTCAGCTCTGAGTGAACAATCACGGACGATAAAAATATCTGCCTCTAGCCATGCTGAGTACTCTAAATAACAACCCGGGTGACTAGTCAAAAAATCAACCCTCTGGCGATGGGTCCAACAATCATAAATCCTTGTCAAATCATCTTCTGACAAAGATGAAGCTGATAGTCATTGATCCATAGCCCCATTAAAGGGGTGAATGTCCTTAAACTGGTCGAACTGTCCCATGACATCCAGTGGATGATATGTGGACACCCCTCTCAGACCAGCCATGGGTAGATAATCCGTGACAACTATATGACTAATAAAGCTATAAGGAGAGCTGAGTCCTGAACATGACAAGATAGCAAAGGGATCTTGGATCGCCATCAGAAAATACAACCAAAATTCTGCATCTATACACTCAGCAGGCTGGAAGGAATAAGACATGGCTATCTCATGAGTAAAACAGTACACATGATGTCTAAAAGTGCCGATCGGTCTCAAGTGTGTCATGAACAACACGTATAATAAAATGGCACTCCCCTTGAAGAACACCACAGAATGGGTATGGCAAAATGTGGCCGACCTCAAGGTCTTTGCCAATACCATGGGTAAGATGGTACAACCCTCTCTGAGAGCACGAACCACTCTGATCAGGCTAATATCCAAATGGTCCATATAAAACGGCATGTACAAGTAAGCTGTGACACACATCAACAGAACATCGACACAAATAATCTGCCACTCCGCTGCAGTGATAGTAAAATCTCCTAAATATCGTGCATAGCTATCCAGCCTGCCAAATCGATCAATCAGGAAATCTAGGGACACCACATGCCTTAAAGTAATCTCATCCGCTACGACTCTGCTCCTCAAGCCAGTAAAGGTCATAAACTGTTGTCTCATATCACTGATGGCCATCCTAGCATAAGGTTAATCCAATGATAAATCAGTGATGCACTCATACTCCTCTAACGTAGGAGTCATCTTGTAGATCCCAAATTTGAAAACCTGTTGCTCAGGTATCCAACAAGATTGCATGATGTCTACAAAGCCCGGTGATACCTGGAAAGCTAAGATACCCATAGAATGCCCCAACATCTGATAAAATGTCACCCTATTTGTGGGAGGCAAACTGTCATACCATGATCTCAAAGAAGAGGCTATCAATGTGGGTGGCGTGTGATCAATTCGGCTGACGGTAGATGAAGACATCTGTAGAACCATATCATGAGACCATCCAGGGGTCAATGCTAAACACACCTATATGAATGCATATCCATGACATAATGCAATCATCATAATATTGAATGACAATAGGATACAATAGATAGGAAATATCATACATTTCTCAATACACTATCTAATAAAATCATCATCTTTGTCTGCCACTAAAATGAAAATATAAAAAATATAGGGAAATGGGGCACAGGCGCCCAATGACTAATAGAGGCCTATCAAATAAGATAATGAGAAATGGGACAGAACCGCCCAACAACTAGCAGAGGCCTATCAAAAGATATAGCGAGAATCATATCAGAAGAAATCTATGATATCTATATTACCCTGCCGATTAACCTACTGTAACTCCACCTGAGTCACTAAATCTCTGCTAGAAGGGATGTCGGGCCGATAGAGAGGAGGATTTGCACCAGTGAAACAGCCAGAATATGGATCACCTAAGGGGCCAGCACCAGAGCTGGAAGGATCAAGAGAATTTACTTTCGAAGGATCCCTGCCAAGGTACCTGATGAAAAACTGTGCCCGCTCTAATCGTTGGGTCAAACTGGTAATCTGATCTAAATGAGTAGGCTCTCAAATGTAGGCTATCCAGACTGTCATCATCACAGACTCAGGAACCATGTCTGCCATAAGCTGGGTGGCTCGTGTCTGAGCCCCAATAGTGCGACGGCTCCACCAGTGATAAAATGTCTCCTTAGTGTAAGGACCCTCTAATAGGGTGAAACCATATAAGCCCATCATGGGAATGTTTGCGACAGGCTGATATAGGGACCAATGTCGCCTAGCAGGAGGAAGGAATGGAATACAAATCTCTCATGTAACGCTCCTGATAGCCCGCTCTCCCAAGTAGAGCTCCCAGCCTCCATCAGTCAAAAGGGGAATTCGACAAGTGGATAATATAAACTTTGCCCCGGTCAAAAATCCATCCTCAAAATTCGACTGTCAGATAATCAGGTATATAAGGAACCCACGTGATAGCAACAGCAGTAAATAGCTCCAACTGCAAGCGGGAATGAGTAAACCCCTATGCCACTGGGACCTCTATAATGGTGGAAAAATGCCATCACCGTCCTCGTGGATAGGTCTCCAGACCTAGAGTAGTAGCCGGCCTCAAGCAAATAAGCCTCTCATATGCCCAAAACTGGGAGTTCAAAGATCCAATGTCCTCAATGATAAAGATTGACAATCCAAATGAGAGAAATTGAAAGGTGAAAGAGAAGTTACTCATCAGCAGATAGGGGTAAAAACCCAGCCAAGCCTCCGTTACGCCCTCAAATCGTAGGCGCATCCCATGAAAAAAATATACAAAGGTGAAGGAGCCCCAGTCAAAATCCCTGATGCGATCCACATCCCGAGTGGTTTTAACCAGAGCAAAAGAGATCGTCCAGGAGTTGTCCGCTATGAAACAACCCCTGATGATGACCAAGAACAATCGCCAAAGAACGCAATCTCTAACCCTCTGATCATCAGGCAGAGGCTCAATCAAAGCCCCACTCTGGGCATCCACACTCAAGGGCCCAGAACGAACAGTCCGACCCTTGATGGCCGTCGCAGGAACTCCCAAGAGGGATCGAATGGCAGCAGGTGAAATATCAGCCACCAAAGGCACTGGCTCGCCTGTAAACTCCAACCATGTGATGAATTGCCAATCCATAGGTGTCATCATAATCTCGCAGTCCAACAAGTGAAGAGACTGCGTCTGGTGGAACCAGTGCTCATATAAATAACGCAAATAGCCCCAAGGATAACGACGAGGAGGAATAGAGAAGAATGCCTAAAAACCCCAAGAGTTGACTACGGCATAGTACTGCAGATGGAAAGTCTAGTACAAGGAATGAACGCTAAACCAGTTCCCCCTGGGCTAAGTAAAGCCGAGAACCTGCATCAAATTGCAAATCAATATTAGGCCCTTTGTCCCGAAAATGGCAAAAGGAAGAAAATTCCATAATAAAAACTTTTGTTAACTTATTGGCGTGGAGATGGATCAAAGGATGAGACCTCAAATCATCCAAAAGCTCTGGAATCATCACAATAATAGCTGAAACCTCCCTACGAGGAGTAGTAGCAGGAGCGGGGTCCATAACAGGGACATCTTCCTCGTCGTCCACAACATCTGGCCTATCAAACTGGATAGGATGAATCACTGACTCATCCAACTGGCGAGGCTGTCGGACTGGATGAGGCTGAGGGACATCAGAATCTCTCCTCTTCCTCAAACCTGCAGAGACTCTGCGAGAGCTGCCTTGTATATCTGAATCCATAACCTGAATAAAATCTCTAAATCACCTCAAAAAAGGTAAGGTAAGTTTCAAACTTACAACTTATTAAAATTAAATCATTGGTTCATGCATTATCTAAGTCCTAAAGCATGCATTAGTTTAACATACATCCCCAGTAGAGTTAAAATTGCATATTCATTAAATGCTCGGGCTTGTGAAAAAAATTCAGTCTCCTTTGTAAAATGGATTATCTGCATGCACATAGGCATGACTAGGTGGCCATTCAGTAGCACACTAATCCAAAATTATGAGCATTTTATATAGATGAAAAACATCAAATCAAACTCCCCATGGCAGCTAAATTACCATGTGTATTTTTATTTGAAAATTCAGGCTCATTTGTCCTCAAATAGGATGAATAAATTGGCAAAAAAGGCGCCAAATGATTGTCTCAGAAATCATTTTTTTCACAACAATACGTTCAGCATGGTAAAATATAAGCATTTACTAAGTTTGAGAATTTTTATCAAGTCATATAAGCATGCATATTCGCTATTTTGCGTTTAGAAGCATTTTATATGAAATCTAACGTTCTAACGGTCAAAACTTGAAAAGAAAGGATGTAAACGTTACCGGAGTTGTGCAGAACGATTGTACGGCGAAGGAATTTGCAAAAAGTAGCCCGAACTTAGTAGATCTAAAAAGGGATTTTTGGATTTTCTATGTAGTTCTACTTGAAAATTACTTGTGAAAGCCACGGGGGTACTAAAATAGATCCGCGGGGAGCCGTGGCTCTACCTGAGGCTGCCGCAAGTAGACCTACGGCCTCCCGAGGTGGGCCCCACCCCCTCCGATTCAGTTCAATTAAAGTTAAAGCAGAGTTCCCAGAAGCTAAAAAGTCAAATCAGGAAAAAAGTGCTACGCAATTGAGCAGAAAAGGCCTGAAACCCTGAATCCAGGTGTCAAACTCCTGATTAAAGAAAATCTTCATATAAGCCATTGTTATGAGCCCTAATATAGTATTTGGAATGCCAATGATCGAATTTACTAAAAGTTGCCTCTGTCAAAGCATCAGGAAGGTCCGGCGTTATGAACAGTTAATTTTGAATGCGTCAAAGTATCTAGACTTGATCAAAGGTATGACTTGTCAGAAAGATACCCCCAACATCGATATCAGGCATGTCTGACATTGCAAATCATTGGCGACAACTCTAGCGTGGCATCAGGAAAGATCTGATGATGAAAGCCATTGAGAACTTCTTCAATGAAGAGCAGAGTATCTGATATTGTAAACCGTTGGAGATAACTCCAGCGTAGCATTGGTAAAGATCCGTTGATGAAAACCGTGGAAAAATCTCTTCGTCGGGGAGGACTGATGATGGGATCTATTATATAAATCCCCAGCCGAGTAATCAAATCAAGCCAGTTCAATCGACCGTTGTAAACTACCGTTTTGAGTAGGCATCGAGAAGGTTCGCTGATTGTCAACTCTGCAAACTACCATTCAAGTAGGTATCAAATCAAGTCGGTTCAACCGACCATTGTAAACTACCATTCGAGTAGGCATCCAGGAGGTTCGGTGAATGGTCAACCCTGCAAACTACCGTTTGAGTAGGTATCAAATCAAGTCAGTTCAACAGACCATTGTAAACTACCGTTCGATTAGGCATCGAGACGGTTCGATGATGGTCAACTCTGTAAACTACCATTCGAGTAGGTATCAAATCAAGTCAGTTCAATCAACTGTTGTAAACTACCATTCAAATAGGCATCGAGAAGGTTCGATGATGGTCTACTCTGCAAACTACCGTTTGAGTAGGTATCAAATCAAGTCAGTTCAACCGACCGTTGTAAACTACCGTTCGAGTCGGCATCGAGGAGGTTCGGTGAATAGTCAACCCTGCAAACTACCGTTCGAGTAGGTATCAAATCAAATTAATTCAACCGACCGTTATAAACTACCGTTTGAGTAGGAATCAAGAAGGTTCAATGATGGTCAACTCTGTAACTACCGTTCGAGTAGGTATCAAATCAAATCAGTTCAACCGACCGTTGTAAACTATAGTTTGAATATGCATCAAGAAGGTTCAATAATGGTCAACTTTGCAAACTACCGTTCGAGTAGGTATCAAATCAAATCAGTTCACTTGACCGTTGTAAACTACCTTTCGGGTAGGCATTGAGAAAATCGATGATGGTCAAATCATTGTCAACTAATGTTCGAGTAGATAGTAAGAATTCTATCCCCGACAAAAATGTCGGCATCAACCAGACAGCAATCCAAACCGTTATTGACAGCCCTAACGTAATGTCGAGAAGGATCCGACGATGTAAACTGGTGTAATCTATCATCATGATAGGCATCAGGAATCCCCAATGAGGTAACTCGTCAAGAAAAGGAACGATCGCAGCGGAGGTAAAGTTAGAAAGGGTATCTGAAGACAAAGAGTGTTGGTGACAACCCCAACATCGAATTCAGAAAGGTCCAGTGGTATTAGCCATAGAAAAATATCTCCAACAGGGATCTTGAAAACATCTCTACAACATTTAATAGAATCAGTCTTGGTAGCACCGATGGAAATTTTCAAAACCATTGGCTTCAACCCAATATAGCATCAAGAAAGTTCGGTGATGAATGCTTTGCAAACTACCATTCGAGTAGGCATCGTGAAAGTTCAGTGATGAAAGCTTTGCAAACTTACGTTTGAGTAGGCATCAAGAGAGTTCAATGGAAGCCATCATTGACAATGCCATCCCCAATAGAAGTGGCAAGAGCAGTCAGTGATAGAATACCGAGGCAACTAACCCCACAAGAATATATAGCATTCATAACATAGCATATCATGCATTGCATTACATTTACATGTATTATATTTCCAGTGTCTAGCAATCTTTATCATGTTCATTCCATTGCATTGCATAAACAAGATAAAGAGGGGCATCTGTAGACACTCGAAATTTTGCATTCCTGTTACTAACCTTGCAGGAGGGTAAAACTATTTTTTACCTTCCGGTGAAAACCATAGAAATCCAGCTCAAATCAAAACCCCCGGCGACAAGCCCAGGAAACCAAATCAAACCCCCGGCGACAACCCCAGGAAATCAAGTGAAACCCCCAGCGACAACCCCGGGAGACCAAATCAAACCCCCAGTGACAATCCCAGGAAATTAAGTCAAACCCCCGGCGACAACCCCGAGAGATAAAGTTAACCCCCGACGAACCCCGGGAAATCAAGTCAAAACCCCAGCGATAACCCCGGGAGATCAAGTCAAACCCCGGCGATAACCCCGGGAGACCAAATCAAACCCCGACAACAACCCCGGGAGATCAAGTCAAAGCCCCGGTGACAACCCCAGGAGATCAAGCCAAACCATTGGCAAAAACTTCGGGAGATCAAGCCAAACCCCAGACGATAACCCCGGGAGATCAAGCCAAACCCCCGGCGACATCCTCGGGAGATCAAGTCAACCCCTGGCGACAACCCCCGGTAATCAAGTCAAACCCCCGGTGACAACCCCGGGAGTTCAAGATAAACCCCGGAGACAACCACGTGAAATCAAATCAAACCCCAACGACAACCCCCGGAGATACAGTCAACCTTTGGAGATGACCCCAAAGCATCAAATCAATCCCCAGAGTCAACCATGGGATATCAAATCAGCCCTCGGAGATGACCCTGAGGAAGAACAGAGTCGACTGGGATCAAACCTCGGAGACAACCCCGAGAAATAATTAAAAGCCCTATCAGTCCTAGAGACAACCCCGGGAAGAAAAAAATGGTCATTTCACCAACATAACATCAAATTATGTCAAATCACTGCCATAAATGTTATGCGGAACCATAAAGTCAAACCTGAGTGAAAAATAGCACAAGACAACTCAACGGTCGGACTGCGAAGACCTGAAGATCTAGTCACGGACCCATCTTCCCAGATTTGAAAAAGGTCAAATCCCATGCCATTGTGTAGCTCTTAGAAAGTGCTTTTCGAAAAGGTATACCACGACTCCATCAGATTCCCGGATTGAAAGTTATAAAGGTTTTAAGCAAATAGTGCGTTGGTCGGAGTGTACGTACTTCGAGACGACAGGACCCATGGGACTGGGGCCACCCGGGTCAGCCGCAGGTAGACCCGCGGCTGCCGCAGGTGGACCCGTGGCTCCTTGGTCTATAAAAAAGACCCCCCACTAGCCAAAAAGAGAGGAAATTCCGCCCGTTTCAGCTCTTAACCCTACCTACAGTGTTCCAAACTTCAATATTCTTCTTTCTAAACACTTGTATACGTATATATACTAACGTATCAAGTTTTAACCGATGAAAACAGAGTTTTCAAGCAACAAAAGCAGTTCAAAGCCCGTCTCGCTGTACACTATGAGATTTCTTCATATCTGAAGCTTTTTATATGTGTACGTATTCTATGTTAATGGGTCAAAGAAACAAAGTCTGAATTATAACTATAGCACAGCTATAAGAAATAACAACAGCAATTCATAAGTATAAAAGAGTTTATAAAAATAAAACTTTTATTGAACTTTGAAATAATTACAAACAAATAACTTGATAACTTACAATAGATTGACTCGATTATAGAAACTTAGCATATCTAAGAGAGAAGGCAAGAGAGCTGAAGATTCGTTAGATAGGAATCTAAGTCTTCACAAGCTTTCTATTGGATTACTAAATCCTCCCTCATAACAATGACTGAGCCTCTCTTATATAGGAAGAGAAAAGGCGGAGTGATTACAACTCAATAATTACAAAACATAAATGACTATTGAACAACAGTAATGCTTTATCAAAAGATGAAAGCATTATTACAACTTTTGACTATTACAAACAACTTTTACTATTACAGACGCGTTAATCAAATACCGACAAATAATGATAATAACAACTTTTGACTACAGACATCTGACTAATACTAAATGACAACTGACTCAGCAACTGCTTTCGGCTACTTTGGACAAAGGAGCACGGGCTGCGCGGGCAGGGGCATCTAGCAACAAAGCTGACCAAGGTGACTGTAGGAACCCAAGGTGAAAGGAAACCGGGTCCTAAGCAAACGGATCCTGGGCATCTTGAAGAGAGATGGTTCCGTATGGATCAGTAGGACTAGAGTGATGACTGGAGCGGGAAGAAGAAGATGAACAAACAGAAGGAACTGAGTCCTCACTGAGTTTATCCATTCTTTTCTGAATTAAACGAGATAACTGTTTGAGCTCATTATTGGTACAATGATCAATATCCGCGAAATCTAACTTAGAACTGGAAGATTTCTTGGATTTAGATTTACTGGAGGATGATTCCTTTGGAGGAGGAATCGTTTGAATGGGTGAAGGATTGGGGAATTCCTTCTGGACTTGACCCACGATGCGATAAGGATCAAACTTATCCCACCATTTAACTGAAAACTCACGAGTAACATGAGTAATTTGATTAAGATGATTACTAGAGGCGCCTTTTTCAGGGGCGACTAGGGAAGAAAGAGCAACATTGACTGTTGGGGAATAAAATCCATAGTTCCATCGAAGGATCCATGGGACTTTATATTTACTGGCGAAATGAAGAATAACTGGGATGCAGCAATTAGACTGCACCACTGGAACCCTAGAGCTAAAGACATTAAGAACAGTCTGAAGCTCAATGGGGAGGATATCAAAGATGAGACCATAACGTTCCCACCAAAGAACAAACCAATGAGGAAATTGACTTTTAAATTTGTGGTCAAATTGGATGAACCACGAATGACTAAAGGATGGAGTTTGAAACAGAAAAACTCTGTTCCAAGCTTCCATGTAATCATAATAGCAAAACTGGCTATCATGACCTTCAAGCTGCCTAAGATCACTAGGATGATTACCCCAATTAGGCATGGAGATAACTTGTTTAATATAAAGAGAATGATAGATGATTTTTGAAGAATCATTTCTATCATAAATAGGTTTAATAGCGATTGACTGAGTTTGCAAAAGAACGTCCTTATAATACATGAGAGATTTATAAGGAGCAGAAGGAATAAAATGCCAACCAGTTGGGAAGAACTGGGCAGCTAATTTGACTGGATCATCAATCGATTTCATATGTCTTTCGATATGAAATAAATTAGTGCTGAAAACAGGGATGTATTCAGTTTGAATACGCTGACCAGCAGGAGGATTACTGGAGGAAGCATATGGATCAACCATTAAAGGGGGTTGAACCAGAGCCGAACTATAGGGTTTCGAGCTAGAAACCAAAGGAGTGAATCTATTAACTACAGTAAGGGGAGTGACTGGATGTGGGATTATAGCTCCCACGGGCTTCTGACTAGGTGGGCTTGGGCTTGGAGGACCCAAGGGCCGAACATTTTTATCTTTCCCTCTCACACTCATTTTGAACCTGAGGGGTACCTGAATTAATAAATTCCCGAGTTAGAAAATCAGGAACTGAATTATCACTACCTTTAATATATTCAATTTCAAAATCAAAAATACTTAAAATAGATTGCCATCTGGCGAAAATATGTTTAGCAGCGATGTTTTTAACATCTTTTTCTAAAATATATTTAGCAGACTTACAGTCAATACGAACTAAAAATTTTTGATTTAATAAATCATTTTGAAATTTACTGACACAGAAAACTAGAGCTAAAATTTCTTTTTTAATAGTGCTGTAGTTTAATTGTGCTTGATTCCACGCGCCAGAGTGGAACCGAACAATTTGTTCAGAAGAAGCAGGAGTCAACTTCTGCTTCAGAATACCGCCGAAACCAATTTCGGAGGCGTCAGTTTCAACAATTTTGAAAGCTAATTCATTAGAAATGCCAAGGCAAGGAAGAACCTTAACATATTTTTTAACTTGCTGAACGATGGCAGAATGCTCATCAGTCCAGGGAGGAGGATTCTTCTGTAAACGAAGAAACAAAGGTTTACAGATTTTTCGTAAATTTTTATAGAATTTGCCAACATAATTAAGAGATCCTAGGAATCTTTGAAGTTGAGTTCTATCAAGGATTTTATCAGGAAATCTATCAGCGAATTGAATAACTCTTTGAATAGGACGAACCAAACCCCGATGAATATCATGACCAAGAAACTTAACTTTAACTTGGAAAAGAGAACATTTGGTTGGTGATAAAACCAAACCATTGACTTTGATAGCTTTGAAGAACGAATTCAAATGTTTGAAATGTTCGTCAATAGATTTAGAAAAAACAAGGATATCATCAATATAGACAATAATGAAATGACTAAAGGGATTTAAAATTTCATTGAGAATATTTTGGAATTCACTAGGAGCGTTTTTCAAGCCAAATGCTTGAACAACCCATTCATAATGACCAAAAGGGGTGGTGAAGGCGGTTTTGTACCTATCACTAGGATGGATACTGACTTGCCAGAAACCAGACTTAAGGTCGAATTTACTAAAAATGGTAGCATTACTAAGACGACTAAGAAGGTCCTCTTTATTAGGAAGGGGATACCTGATCCATTCTAAGACCTTATTAAGAGGCTTATAATTGATGACTAGACGAGGGACACCTCTCTCTTTCTCTGCTTCATTATTAACATAAAAGGCAGGGCAAGACCAAGGAGATTTACTATGTTTTATTAAGCCTTTGGCAAGTAAATCGTTAATTTCTTGTTTACAAAGCTCCATTTGTTGGTGACTCATTTGAATAGGTCTAGCTTTAGTAGGAATAAGATGCTCTTTAAATTCTTTAGCGTAAGGAAGTTTAACTACATGTTTCCTTCGATGCCAAAAAGCATTAGGAGAATCAGCACACAAATTTTTAACCATGAATAGACGAAGTTCTTCAATTTTATCTTGTATTTTTTCACTTAAAAGAAGATCTTCAACCTGTTTATACTTAATTTCATGTTTTAAAAACTTTAAATGAGAGGTTTTACATTTTAACAGGTTAAGTGACTTAGAAATAGACTCATCTTGAATAAACCTTAAGTCTCTTTCTTTGGGCTGAGATAAAAACTCAAAAACAACTTTGTGCCCAAGGTGCTCAGTAGTTAACCCATTATTACTGGTGGTGAAAGGGTACAACAAATAAATAAATGGTAATCCCAGAATAATTTTATCAGTTAAATTACGAATTAACACAAAAGAAGTTTTAAAACATATATCGTTTTGACAAATATGAACCTTAGGGAGCTTATATTTAATTTCCATGCTACTTCCATTAGCAGAGTTTAAACGTTCACTGGTTTTAACATAAAATTTGGTAGGGATTAACCCTTCCTGGATACAATTAAGATCTGCACCAGTATCAACAAGAGCAGGAAGTTGAATGGCAAAAGTGCCATCAACCATCAAACGTATCAAAATGTACCACTTTTGAATGGTAATATCTTTTATCCTTTTTAACGAATTACCTTGAATAAACAAAGGAGACTCTTCATCCTTGACTCCTGAAGTTTCAGGCATGTCTTCATTTTCTGAAGAATCAGAAATATGAAGTTCAGAGTCTTTATTAACTAACGCAGTCATATCACTTCTTAAGTTGGAGATCTCAGTCTTGAGACTGGAAATCTCTTTCTTAAGCTTGTTGACCTCTTGATTTAGTTCTGGGAGAGTAATTTCTCTCTCAGCCACTTTAAATCTCTCAAGGGTTTTATTAAGGCTTATAAGCGGCTTCTCTTTAGCTTTTATAACTTTACCTTTTGCAGAAATGTTTTTGGAAAACAATTCTTTTAACTGTTTCATGTATTGCAATTTCAAATCTTCATCAGTAAGCTTACTAATTAATTCAATTAACAAAGAACTTTCTTGGTCTTCTTTAGAAAGAACATTAATAGTTTTGAGTTTTCATATTTAGCTTTCTTTTTATCTTTTGCAGCTTGTTTAGCAATTTTAAAATCAATACACATTTTTAGGCCAATTTTTTGAATATAACTAACAATGTCACCGTAAGTGAGGTTATCATAATCAATATAGCCCAATGTTTTACTAAGTTCTTCACGGACTTTATGAGCAAATAAAGACGGAAGACCATTAACAAATTTTTCCTTCCAAAAAGGTTTATTACTATCATTACGAAGCATGACACGTGAAATAAAAACATCTTTATACCATCTAAAATCACTTAAAGTAGGACAAGTAAGATTACTAAGTTGATCATGAATACGTTCAGTAATATTACTAGGAGTACCAATAAAATGTTTTATTATAGTGAAAATTAAATGCCAGATTCTTGAATCTGATCAATGATGGCAACGGTTCCACTGGCTTCGCCAGAGCTCGAACCAATTTTTTTAATAAGTTTATCAATACTTTGAACAAGATCAGAGTCTTTACTAGGATTACATCGTATCTGGATCTATTTACAAAGGGAAGAAGAAGTACAGGAACTTCTTCTTCTTCTAACTAGAAAGAAGGTAGAGAGAAGGTAGAGAGAAGGAGGAGAGAACCTCAGATGAGGCTAAATGGTTTACATTTCTAAGCCTAAGGAAACTCTAACACTTGAGTTCCTTTAAATAGAACTAAAGTTACCGGTTTATATTTACCGAAGTAACTTTTACATTTACTTAAGGTTAAAAGTAAAAACATTTAACTAAAGTAAGAAACATTTAACTTAAGTTAAAAACATTTAACTTAGGTTAAAAGTAAATTACTTTTACATTTACTAAAGGTAAAGTAAAAACATTTAACTAAAGTTAAAAATATTTAACTAAAGTTAAAGTAATTACATTTACTTTTACTTAAGTAAATAACTTTTACTAAAGTAAAGTTGTCCTTTACTTTTTGACTTTGTCGGACGCACTGATTGCATCTGATGATGACTGGTGTCGGATGCGTTGATTGCATCTGGAGCATCCGATGACTGTGGGACCCTGGGGGCCAGCGTCGTCTGACTGTTGACTGTTGAGGTCCGGCTCCTTCCTCGCCGGTGGGTGCTGTTGATCTTCTTCTCAGAGAGATCACCATCCCCTATACTTCGACCCCAAAAAAAAAATCCAGGGATTCAATCCTTTTTCCCCCCAAAAATTATGTTTAATTTTAAGAAAGGAGAAAAAATTTCACCGAAATTTTTGGTCACCGACTGTAGATTTCAAAAATTTTATGTAAAATTTTTTAGAAAAACTGATCAGACTGTGTCTGATACAAGGATCACACGGCTGACTCTTGACTAACTGATGAACTCGATCTAAACAGTCTACTTCGTTTTAACTTTGTTCAAACCTAATCTCTAGATCTGTTGATATTCCACTTAAAGACATACCAAAGTCGCTTAAGTACATACCCCTTTCTTTGCTTAACATAAACACATACCCTAGAATCTAGTGATTCCCTTTTTGCCTTAACTGCTCACACTCTTGAGACTTACAACGGCTCGACGGGACCTATGGCGAAACAGGGTGGTTTATACAAAGAGACTAGGTGACTTAAACTAGGTGCTCTAAGGACGGAGCAACAGAAGTCTAAAGAAGAAGTAAAAACAAGGTTTTAAACTCAGACCTCTGTGTTTGACCGGAGAACAAACAGTGACACCAAGAGACAACACCGCATGGCTCTGATACCATTTAACAGCGGACGAAAAGTTTAAATAAAACTTTAAACTTAAAACAATTTTGAAACTTAAAGAAGATGACCAGTGAATCGGTGAAGTAATCTCTTTCTATTAATATAAACAGTTGGGAAAGGATTACATCGTATCTGGATCTATTTACAAAGGGAAGAAGAAGTACAGGAACTTCTTCTTCTTCTAACTAGAAAGAAGGTAGAGAGAAGGTAGAGAGAAGGAGGAGAGAACCTCAGATGAGGCTAAATGGTTTACATTTCTAAGCCTAAGGAAACTCTAACACTTGAGTTCCTTTAAATAGAACTAAAGTTACCGGTTTATATTTACCGAAGTAACTTTTACATTTACTTAAGGTTAAAAGTAAAAACATTTAACTAAAGTAAGAAACATTTAACTTAAGTTAAAAACATTTAACTTAGGTTAAAAGTAAATTACTTTTACATTTACTAAAGGTAAAGTAAAAACATTTAACTAAAGTTAAAAATATTTAACTAAAGTTAAAGTAATTACATTTACTTTTACTTAAGTAAATAACTTTTACTAAAGTAAAGTTGTCCTTTACTTTTTGACTTTGTCGGACGCACTGATTGCATCTGATGATGACTGGTGTCGGATGCGTTGATTGCATCTGGAGCATCCGATGACTGTGGGACCCTGGGGGCCAGCGTCGTCTGACTGTTGACTGTTGAGGTCCGGCTCCTTCCTCGCCGGTGGGTGCTGTTGATCTTCTTCTCAGAGAGATCACCATCCCCTATCTTCCGTGAAGATATTGGTTTTGGTGTTCCTGATGGTATTAATACTTTAATTTTCACTATAATAAAACATTTTATTGGTACTCCTAGTAATATTACTGAACGTATTCATGATCAACTTAGTAATCTTACTTGTCCTACTTTAAGTGATTTTAGATGGTATAAAGATGTTTTTATTTCACGTGTCATGCTTCGTAATGATAGTAATAAACCTTTTTGGAAGGAAAAATTTGTTAATGGTCTTCCGTCTTTATTTGCTCATAAAGTCCGTGAAGAACTTAGTAAAACATTGGGCTATATTGATTATGATAACCTCACTTACGGTGACATTGTTAGTTATATTCAAAAAATTGGCCTAAAAATGTGTATTGATTTTAAAATTGCTAAACAAGCTGCAAAAGATAAAAAGAAAGCTAAATATGAACTTGGTACTTTTTGTGAACAATATGGTCTGCCTCCTATTGCCCCTTCCCGTAGAAAGCATAGGAAAAAGCAATTGGAAATTCACAAAAAACGTAAGCACCATAAAAAACGCTCTAGTCAAACTAATAAAGAAAGTTATTATGAAAAACCCAAGTCTAAAGGAAAAACTAGAAATAAAAAATCAACTTCTAAATCCACTGATAAGAGAAAAATTACTTGCTATAACTGTGGTAAAAAGGGTCATTATAAGAATGAATGTAAGTTAAAACAAAAATTAAACCAGTTAAATATTTCTGTGGAAGATTCTGAAAAGATTTTTGATTTACTTAGAACTCAGTCTGATAATGATAATGATATTTCTGATGTTCCTTATTCTTCTGATAATGGTCAAAATAGTCAAACTCCTAGTAAATGGTAGCATTACTAAGACGACTAAGAAGGTCCTCTTTATTAGGAAGGGGATACCTGATCCATTCTAAGACCTTATTAAGAGGCTTATAATTGATGACTAGACGAGGGACACCTCTCTCTTTCTCTGCTTCATTATTAACATAAAAGGCAGGGGATGACCAGTGAATCGGTGAAGTAATCTCTTTCTATTAATATAAACAGTTGGGAAAGGATTACATCGTATCTGGATCTATTTACAAAGGGAAGAAGAAGTACAGGAACTTCTTCTTCTTCTAACTAGAAAGAAGGTAGAGAGAAGGTAGAGAGAAGGAGGAGAGAACCTCAGATGAGGCTAAATGGTTTACATTTCTAAGCCTAAGGAAACTCTAACACTTTAGTTCCTTTAAATAGAACTAAAGTTACCGGTTTATATTTACCGAAGTAACTTTTACATTTACTTAAGGTTAAAAGTAAAAACATTTAACTAAAGTAAGAAACATTTAACTTAAGTTAAAAACATTTAACTTAGGTTAAAAGTAAATTACTTTTACATTTACTAAAGGTAAAGTAAAAACATTTAACTAAAGTTAAAAATATTTAACTAAAGTTAAAGTAATTACATTTACTTTTACTTAAGTAAATAACTTTTACTAAAGTAAAGTTGTCCTTTACTTTTTGACTTTGTCGGACGCACTGATTGCATCTGATGATGACTGGTGTCGGATGCGTTGATTGCATCTGGAGCATCCGATGACTGTGGGACCCTGGGGGCCAGCGTCGTCTGACTGTTGACTGTTGAGGTCCGGCTCCTTCCTCGCCGGTGGGTGCTGTTGATCTTCTTCTCAGAGAGATCACCATCCCCTATACTTCGACCCCCAAAAAAAAATCCAGGGATTCAATCCTTTTTCCCCCCAAAAATTATGTTTAATTTTAAGAAAGGAGAAAAAATTTCACCGAAATTTTTGGTCACCGACTGTAGATTTCAAAAATTTTATGTAAAATTTTTTAGAAAAACTGATCAGACTGTGTCTGATACAAGGATCACACGGCTGACTCTTGACTAACTGATGAACTCGATCTAAACAGTCTACTTCGTTTTAACTTTGTTCAAACCTAATCTCTAGATCTGTTGATATTCCACTTAAAGACATACCAAAGTCGCTTAAGTACATACCCCTTTCTTTGCTTAACATAAACACATACCCTAGAATCTAGTGATTCCCTTTTTGCCTTAACTGCTCACACTCTTGAGACTTACAACGGCTCGACGGGACCTATGGCGAAACAGGGTGGTTTATACAAAGAGACTAGGTGACTTAAACTAGGTGCTCTAAGGACGGAGCAACAGAAGTCTAAAGAAGAAGTAAAAATAAGGTTTTAAACTCAGACCTCTGTGTTTGACCGGAGAACAAACAGTGACACCAAGAGACAACACCGCATGGCTCTGATACCATTTAACAGCGGACGAAAAGTTTAAATAAAACTTTAAACTTAAAACAATTTTGAAACTTAAAGAAGATGACCAGTGAATCGGTGAAGTAATCATGGTGACTGGTGTCGGATGCGTTGATTGCATCTGGAGCATCCGATGACTGTGGGACCCTGGGGGGCCAGCGTCGTCTGACTGTGGACTGTTGACTGTTGAGGTCCGCCTCCTTCCTCGCCGGTGGGTGCTGTTGATCTTCTTCTCAGAGAGATCACCATCCCCTATATTTTCGTCCGCTGTTAAATGGTATCAGAGCCATGCGGTGTTGTCTCTTGGTGTCACTGTTTGTTCTCCGGTCAAACACAGAGGTCTGAGTTTAAAATTTGTTTTTACTTCTTCTTTAGATTTCTGTTGCTCCGTCCTTAGAGCACCTAGTTTAAGTCACCTAGTCTCTTTGTATAAACCACCCTGTTTCGCCATAGGTCCCGTCGAGCCGTTGTAAGTCTCAAGAGTGTGAGCAGTTAAGGCAAAAAGGGAATCACTAGATTCAAGGGTATGTGTTTATGTTAAGCAAAGAAAGGGGTATGTACTTAAGCGACTTTGGTATGTCTTTAAGTGGAATGTCAACAGATCTAGAGATTAGGTTTGAACAAAGTTAAAACGAAGTAGACTGTTTAGATCGAGTTCATCAGTTAGTCAAGAGTCAGCCGTGTGATCCTTGTATCAGACACAGTCTGATTAGTTTTTCTAAAAAATTTTACATAAAATTTTTGAAATCTACAGTCGGTGACCAAAAATTTCGGTGAAAATTTTTCTCCTTTCTTAAAATTAAACATAATTTTTGGGGGGAAAAAGGATTGAATCCCTGGATTTTTTTTTGGGGTCGAAGTATAGGGGATGGTGATCTCTCTGAGAAGAAGATCAACAGCACCCACCGGCGAGGAAGGAGGCGGACCTCAACAGTCAACAGTCCACAGTCAGACGACGCTGGCCCCCCAGGGTCCCACAGTCATCGGATGCCCCAGTCATCATCAGATGCAATCAATGCATCCGACAAAGTCAAAAGTAAAGGACAACTTTACTTTAGTAAAAGTAATTTACTTAAGTAAAAGTAAATGTAAATACTTTAACTTTAGTTAAATGTTTTTAACTTTAGTTAAATGTTTTTACTTTACCTTTAGTAAATGTAAAAGTAATTTACTTTTAACCTAAGTTAAATGTTTTTAACTTAAGTTAAATGTTTCTTACTTTAGTTAAATGTTTTTACTTTTAACCTAAGTAAATGTAAAAGTTACTTCGGTAAATATAAACCGGTAACTTTAGTTCTATTTAAAGGAACTCAAGTGTTAGAGTTTCCTTAGGCTTAGAAATGTAAACCATTTAGCCTCATCATAGGTTCTCTCTCCTTCTCTCCCCCTTCTCTCTACCTTCTCTCTAGTTAGAAGAAGAAGAAGTTCCTGTACTTCTTCTTCCCTTTGTAAATAGATCCAGATACGATGTAATCCTTTCCCAAATGTTTATATTACTGGAGGATTATCCTCCAGTAATCCTCCTGCTGGTCAGCGTATTCAAACTGAATACATCCCTGTTTTCAGCACTAATTTATTTCATATCGAAAGACATATGAAATCGATTGATGATCCAGTCAAATTAGCTGCCCAGTTCTTCCCAACTGGTTGGCATTTTATTCCTTCTGCTCCTTATAAATCTCTCATGTATTATAAGGACGTTCTTTTGCAAACTCAGTCAATCGCTATTAAACCTATTTATGATAGAAATGATTCTTCAAAAATCATCTATCATTCTCTTTATATTAAACAAGTTATCTCCATGCCTAATTGGGGTAATCATCCTAGTGATCTTAGGCAGCTTGAAGGTCATGATAGCCAGTTTTGCTATTATGATTACATGGAAGCTTGGAACAGAGTTTTTCTGTTTCAAACTCCATCCTTTAGTCATTCGTGGTTCATCCAATTTGACCACAAATTTAAAAGTCAATTTCCTCATTGGTTTGTTCTTTGGTGGGAACGTTATGGTCTCATCTTTGATATCCTCCCCATTGAGCTTCAGACTGTTCTTAATGTCTTTAGCTCTAGGGTTCCAGTGGTGCAGTCTAATTGCTGCATCCCAGTTATTCTTCATTTCGCCAGTAAATATAAAGTCCCATGGATCCTTCGATGGAACTATGGATTTTATTCCCCAACAGTCAATGTTGCTCTTTCTTCCCTAGTCGCCCCTGAAAAAGGCGCCTCTAGTAATCATCTTAATCAAATTACTCATGTTACTCGTGAGTTTTCAGTTAAATGGTGGGATAAGTTTGATCCTTATCGCATCGTGGGTCAAGTCCAGAAGGAATTCCCCAATCCTTCACCCATTCAAACGATTCCTCCTCCAAAGGAATCATCCTCCAGTAAATCTAAATCCAAGAAATCTTCCAGTTCTAAGTTAGATTTCGCGGATATTGATCATTGTACCAATAATGAGCTCAAACAGTTATCTCGTTTAATTCAGAAAAGAATGGATAAACTCAGTGAGGACTCAGTTCCTTCTGTTTGTTCATCTTCTTCTTCCCGCTCCAGTCATCACTCTAGTCCTACTGATCCGTACGGAAGCATCTCTCTTCAAGATGCCCAGGATCCGTTTGCTTAGGACCCGGTTTCCTTTCACCTTGGGTTCCTACAGTCACCTTGGTCAGCTTTGTTGCTAGATGCCCCTGCCCGCGCAGCCCGTGCTCCTTTGTCCAAAGTAGCCGAAAGCAGTTGCTGAGTCAGTTGTCATTTAGTATTAGTCAGATGTCTGTAGTCAAAAGTTGTTATTATCATTATTTGATACCAAAAGGCGGAAGATGAGATGAATGAGAAGAGTGGCGCAAACAAAGTCTGAATTATAACTATAGCACAGCTATAAGAAATAACAACAGCAATTCATAAGTATAAAAGAGTTTATAAAAATAAAACTTTTATTGAACTTTGAAATAATTACAAACAAATAACTTGATAACTTACAATAGATTGACTCGATTATAGAAACTTAGCATATCTAAGAGAGAAGGCAAGAGAGCTGAAGATTCGTTAGATAGGAATCTAAGTCTTCACAAGCTTTCTATTGGATTACTAAATCCTGCCTCATAACAATGACTGAGCCTCTCTTATATAGGAAGAGAAAAGGCGGAGTGATTACAACTCAATAATTACAAAACATAAATGACTATTGAACAACAGTAATGCTTTATCAAAAGATGAAAGCATTATTACAACTTTTGACTATTACAAACAACTTTTACTATTACAGACGCGTTAATCAAATACCGACAAATAATGATAATAACAACTTTTGACTACAGACATCTGACTAATACTAAATGACAACTGACTCAGCAACTGCTTTCGGCTACTTTGGACAAAGGAGCACGGGCTGCGCGGGCAGGGGCATCTAGCAACAAAGCTGACCAAGGTGACTGTAGGAACCCAAGGTGAAAGGAAACCGGGTCCTAAGCAAACGGATCCTGGGCATCTTGAAGAGAGATGCTTCCGTACGGATCAGTAGGACTAGAGTGATGACTGGAGCGGGAAGAAGAAGATGAACAAACAGAAGGAACTGAGTCCTCACTGAGTTTATCCATTCTTTTCTGAATTAAACGAGATAACTGTTTGAGCTCATTATTGGTACAATGATCAATATCCGCGAAATCTAACTTAGAACTGGAAGATTTCTTGGATTTAGATTTACTGGAGGATGATTCCTTTGGAGGAGGAATCGTTTGAATGGGTGAAGGATTGGGGAATTCCTTCTGGACTTGACCCACGATGCGATAAGGATCAAACTTATCCCACCATTTAACTGAAAACTCACGAGTAACATGAGTAATTTGATTAAGATGATTACTAGAGGCGCCTTTTTCAGGGGCGACTAGGGAAGAAAGAGCAACATTGACTGTTGGGGAATAAAATCCATAGTTCCATCGAAGGATCCATGGGACTTTATATTTACTGGCGAAATGAAGAATAACTGGGATGCAGCAATTAGACTGCACCACTGGAACCCTAGAGCTAAAGACATTAAGAACAGTCTGAAGCTCAATGGGGAGGATATCAAAGATGAGACCATAACGTTCCCACCAAAGAACAAACCAATGAGGAAATTGACTTTTAAATTTGTGGTCAAATTGGATGAACCACGAATGACTAAAGGATGGAGTTTGAAACAGAAAAACTCTGTTCCAAGCTTCCATGTAATCATAATAGCAAAACTGGCTATCATGACCTTCAAGCTGCCTAAGATCACTAGGATGATTACCCCAATTAGGCATGGAGATAACTTGTTTAATATAAAGAGAATGATAGATGATTTTTGAAGAATCATTTCTATCATAAATAGGTTTAATAGCGATTGACTGAGTTTGCAAAAGAACGTCCTTATAATACATGAGAGATTTATAAGGAGCAGAAGGAATAAAATGCCAACCAGTTGGGAAGAACTGGGCAGCTAATTTGACTGGATCATCAATCGATTTCATATGTCTTTCGATATGAAATAAATTAGTGCTGAAAACAGGGATGTATTCAGTTTGAATACGCTGACCAGCAGGAGGATTACTGGAGGAAGCATACGGATCAACCATTAAAGGGGGTTGAACCAGAGCCGAACTATAGGGTTTCGAGCTAGAAACCAAAGGAGTGAATCTATTAACTACAGTAAGGGGAGTGACTGGATGTGGGATTATAGCTCCCACGGGCTTCTGACTAGGTGGGCTTGGGCTTGGAGGACCCAAGGGCCGAACATTTTTATCTTTCCCTCTCACACTCATTTTGAACCTGAGGGGTACCTGAATTAATAAATTCCCGAGTTAGAAAATCAGGAACTGAATTATCACTACCTTTAATATATTCAATTTCAAAATCAAAAATACTTAAAATAGATTGCCATCTGGCGAAAATATGTTTAGCAGCGATGTTTTTAACATCTTTTTCTAAAATATATTTAGCAGACTTACAGTCAATACGAACTAAAAATTTTTGATTTAATAAATCATTTTGAAATTTACTGACACAGAAAACTAGAGCTAAAATTTCTTTTTTAATAGTGCTGTAGTTTAATTGTGCTTGATTCCACGCGCCAGAGTGGAACCGAACAATTTGTTCAGAAGAAGCAGGAGTCAACTTCTGCTTCAGAATACCGCCGAAACCAATTTCGGAGGCGTCAGTTTCAACAATTTTGAAAGCTAATTCATTAGAAATGCCAAGGCAAGGAAGAACCTTAACATATTTTTTAACTTGCTGAACGATGGCAGAATGCTCATCAGTCCAGGGAGGAGGATTCTTCTGTAAACGAAGAAACAAAGGTTTACAGATTTTTCGTAAATTTTTATAGAATTTGCCAACATAATTAAGAGATCCTAGGAATCTTTGAAGTTGAGTTCTATCAAGGATTTTATCAGGAAATCTATCAGCGAATTGAATAACTCTTTGAATAGGACGAACCAAACCCCGATGAATATCATGACCAAGAAACTTAACTTTAACTTGGAAAAGAGAACATTTGGTTGGTGATAAAACCAAACCATTGACTTTGATAGCTTTGAAGAACGAATTCAAATGTTTGAAATGTTCGTCAATAGATTTAGAAAAAACAAGGATATCATCAATATAGACAATAATGAAATGACTAAAGGGATTTAAAATTTCATTGAGAATATTTTGGAATTCACTAGGAGCGTTTTTCAAGCCAAATGCTTGAACAACCCATTCATAATGACCAAAAGGGGTGGTGAAGGCGGTTTTGTACCTATCACTAGGATGGATACTGACTTGCCAGAAACCAGACTTAAGGTCGAATTTACTAAAAATGGTAGCATTACTAAGACGACTAAGAAGGTCCTCTTTATTAGGAAGGGGATACCTGATCCATTCTAAGACCTTATTAAGAGGCTTATAATTGATGACTAGACGAGGGACACCTCTCTCTTTCTCTGCTTCATTATTAACATAAAAGGCAGGGCAAGACCAAGGAGATTTACTATGTTTTATTAAGCCTTTGGCAAGTAAATCGTTAATTTCTTGTTTACAAAGCTCCATTTGTTGGTGACTCATTTGAATAGGTCTAGCTTTAGTAGGAATAAGATGCTCTTTAAATTCTTTAGCGTAAGGAAGTTTAACTACATGTTTCCTTCGATGCCAAAAAGCATTAGGAGAATCAGCACACAAATTTTTAACCATGAATAGACGAAGTTCTTCAATTTTATCTTGTATTTTTTCACTTAAAAGAAGATCTTCAACCTGTTTATACTTAATTTCATGTTTTAAAAACTTTAAATGAGAGGTTTTACATTTTAACAGGTTAAGTGACTTAGAAATAGACTCATCTTGAATAAACCTTAAGTCTCTTTCTTTGGGCTGAGATAAAAACTCAAAAACAACTTTGTGCCCAAGGTGCTCAGTAGTTAACCCATTATTACTGGTGGTGAAAGGGTACAACAAATAAATAAATGGTAATCCCAGAATAATTTTATCAGTTAAATTACGAATTAACACAAAAGAAGTTTTAAAACATATATCGTTTTGACAAATATGAACCTTAGGGAGCTTATATTTAATTTCCATGCTACTTCCATTAGCAGAGTTTAAACGTTCACTGGTTTTAACATAAAATTTGGTAGGGATTAACCCTTCCTGGATACAATTAAGATCTGCACCAGTATCAACAAGAGCAGGAAGTTGAATGGCAAAAGTGCCATCAACCATCAAACGTATCAAAATGTACCACTTTTGAATGGTAATATCTTTTATCCTTTTTAACGAATTACCTTGAATAAACAAAGGAGACTCTTCATCCTTGACTCCTGAAGTTTCAGGCATGTCTTCATTTTCTGAAGAATCAGAAATATGAAGTTCAGAGTCTTTATTAACTAACGCAGTCATATCACTTCTTAAGTTGGAGATCTCAGTCTTGAGACTGGAAATCTCTTTCTTAAGCTTGTTGACCTCTTGATTTAGTTCTGGGAGAGTAATTTCTCTCTCAGCCACTTTAAATCTCTCAAGGGTTTTATTAAGGCTTATAAGCGGCTTCTCTTTAGCTTTTATAACTTTACCTTTTGCAGAAATGTTTTTGGAAAACAATTCTTTTAACTGTTTCATGTATTGCAATTTCAAATCTTCATCAGTAAGCTTACTAATTAATTCAATTAACAAAGAACTTTCTTGGTCTTCTTTAGAAAGAACATTAATAGTTTTGCAACAATCAGATCTACAATTATCAGTGCAAAGAGTAACTTCATTATCTTCACTAGGAGTTTGACTATTTTGATCATTATCAGAAGAATAAGGAACATCAGAAATATCATTATCATTATCAGACTGAGTTCTAAGTAAATCAAAAATCTTTTCAGAATCTTCCACAGAAATATTTAACTGGTTTAATTTTTGTTTTAACTTACATTCATTCTTATAATGACCCTTTTTACCACAGTTATAGCAAGTAATTTTACTCTTATCAGTGGATTTAGAAGTTGATTTTTTATTTCTAGTTTTTCCTTTAGACTTGGGTTTTTCATAATAACTTTCTTTATTAGTTTGACTAGAGCGTTTTTTATGGTGCTTACGTTTTTTGTGAATTTCCAATTGCTTTTTCCTATGCTTTCTACGGGAAGGGGCAATAGGAGGCAGACCATATTGTTCACAAAAAGTACCAAGTTCATATTTAGCTTTCTTTTTATCTTTTGCAGCTTGTTTAGCAATTTTAAAATCAATACACATTTTTAGGCCAATTTTTTGAATATAACTAACAATGTCACCGTAAGTGAGGTTATCATAATCAATATAGCCCAATGTTTTACTAAGTTCTTCACGGACTTTATGAGCAAATAAAGACGGAAGACCATTAACAAATTTTTCCTTCCAAAAAGGTTTATTACTATCATTACGAAGCATGACACGTGAAATAAAAACATCTTTATACCATCTAAAATCACTTAAAGTAGGACAAGTAAGATTACTAAGTTGATCATGAATACGTTCAGTAATATTACTAGGAGTACCAATAAAATGTTTTATTATAGTGAAAATTAAAGTATTAATACCATCAGGAACACCAAAACCAATATCTTCACGGAAGATAGGTTGACCATTATCATCAAGTTGATAAGCATGAATAATAGAGTTCCTAGCATCTTCATCAAGGTGTTTTTCCCACCAAGAGCGAAGAACTCCCGAAAAACCATTAGTTAAAATTTCAACAATTTCAGGTTGAGTGAGACTAGTAAAAGCAGTGATGTAACTATTAGCAACCATAGACATGTGGTTCATTTTAGTAAGAATTTGATGTTCACTGAAGCCATCAATATTCCATTCATAAATTTTATTAGAGGAAACAGAAAACTGATTGTCAAGATTCTTTTCCTCGAACTGAAGATCAGGGGGAGTGGGTCTAGTATACCAATTTTTTGTAATACTAGTGTTATTGAAAGTTAATTTTTTCAATTGTTCAGTAAGGTCTGGAATAGAAGCGATCTCAGATACCTCTTCTGAGTCACTATTGTAATCATTGCCAGATTCTTGAATCTGATCAATGATGGCAACGGTTCCACTGGCTTCGCCAGAGCTCGAACCAATTTTTTTAATAAGTTTATCAATACTTTTAACAAGATCAGAGTCTTTACTAGGCAATCCCTTGCCATCTCTATTATCAGGAAGAGTTAACAAAGGCTGATCAAGTTTCTTATCAGGGGTCTTAATAAGAGTGTTGTCAAACTTTTCTTCAATTTTATCAAGCTGTTTTCCTATCGTGGCCAAATACTGATTAGTAAAATTATTTTGTTCAATAATCTTTTTATCATCAGTTTTACCATCAGCGACTTTAAAAGGACTAGCAACAACTGAGTTATTTTTGACTTGTAAAAGAACAGTTTCAAGGGGAGGATGAGAAGCTAAAGTTTTGGACTTGTCTTCTTTTATCCATTGAGATTTAGTAAGAACTTTACAATGATTTCTATCATACCAATCATAAAATGTAAGGTTCTCTCTAGTAAGTTTAACAAATTTTTTCCAATTATGAATAATTTTATCTCTATCAATTTTTTCATGCATATTACGAAAAGCATGTCGTTTAGTTTGATTAGTTTTAGAATTAAAATCATCAACAAGACTATCCCAATCCAATTTAGAGACTTTAGTAAGGACTCTTAATTGGTGATTAATTGGGGCATCAAAATCAGAGGGAGAAGGTCCAACAGAAACAGTAGGAGAAACATCTTCATGTTCTCCTTCAGTCTGAAAGGCAGGAGTATAACAAGGATGACTTGTCTGACCCTGATTCAAAACTCCTTTCAGCTTAACATTAGGAATAGAAAAGTCACTTAAGACTTCAGTGTCTCTTCTAGAGGTAGAAGGGACTGAAGAACTGGTAAATTCTTCAATAATGAAAGGTCTTCTAGTACGTTCAAAACTAATTCGAACAGTACCATCAGAGAATTGTTTAATATTTTCCAAATTTAACAAATTATTATTGACTGGTTTATGTGGGACTTCCTGGGGAAGAATCCATTGACTAGGTAACGTGACATCTTTCCAAAGAATAGTTTTAGGTGTTTGAATGTTAGCATTACTAGTGCTACTCTGTATTAAAACAGTATGATCCTTAGGACTTTTATTAAGAGCATGAATATTTAAGTTGGTTTTCATAACTTTATAATAAATTCTGAAAATTAAAGCTAAGGGTTGAGATCCCTCAATCATTTGAGTTATCTCTCCAGCAGTTTTAATATTTAAAGTTAAAGCCTTAAGTAAATTAATATCAGACAAACTTAAAGGAAGATCAGGAAAGCAATTAAAATGAACAGGACCATCATGCAAACTAGATTCCATTATTCCAATAATACTAGGAGCATAATTAAGATAACGAGCATCTCTTAAGCATAAAAAGACACTTGAGTTTATTCCTTTAATAGTTAATGGTTTAACTGCAACTTGAACAAGACCAATATGAATAAAATTATAACCCTTTTTACGATGTTTATTAATTACATCAGGAGAAAGAAGACTACAATTTTCATATTCTTTATTAATAGCATAAACACGTTCAACTGTTTTAACATTGTAATCCGTTTTAAAATTATCAATGAAAGTTGACTGGTAAATCTCCTTAGGAGAAACACTAGGTATGTTCCAATTATTAAGGGTTTGATTAATATTTTCATAACTTTGTTCTTCTTGGTTAACTATATTAGGAACAGAAGGAAGAGAAGATCTATTACTAACCGACGAACTGGATCTAAACAATCTACTCATTATTAAAAATTAAAGTTTTAATTGATCTGTGTTCTTCCGTACATACCCCTTTCTTTGCTTAACATAAACACATACCCTATCATCTAGTGATTCCCAGAAAGCCGGAACTGCTCACACACTCGAGACTTACAAAGGCTGGACAGGGACCTATGGCGATGGTTTACATTTCTAAGCCTAAGGAAACTCTAACACTTGAGTTCCTTTAAATAGAACTAAAGTTACCGGTTTATATTTACCGAAGTAACTTTTACATTTACTTAGGTTAAAAGTAAAAACATTTAACTAAAGTAAGAAACATTTAACTTAAGTTAAAAACATTTAACTTAGGTTAAAAGTAAATTACTTTTACATTTACTAAAGGTAAAGTAAAAACATTTAACTAAAGTTAAAAACATTTAACTAAAGTTAAAGTATTTACATTTACTTTTACTTAAGTAAATTACTTTTACTAAAGTAAAGTTGTCCTTTACTTTTGACTTTGTCGGATGCATTGATTGCATCTGATGATGACTGGGGCATCCGATGACTGTGGGACCCTGGGGGGCCAGCGTCGTCTGACTGTGGACTGTTGACTGTTGAGGTCCGCCTCCTTCCTCGCCGGTGGGTGCTGTTGATCTTCTTCTCAGAGAGATCACCATCCCCTATACTTCGACCCCAAAAAAAAATCCAGGGATTCAATCCTTTTTCCCCCCAAAAATTATGTTTAATTTTAAGAAAGGAGAAAAATTTTCACCGAAATTTTTGGTCACCGACTGTAGATTTCAAAAATTTTATGTAAAATTTTTTAGAAAAACTAATCAGACTGTGTCTGATACAAGGATCACACGGCTGACTCTTGACTAACTGATGAACTCGATCTAAACAGTCTACTTCGTTTTAACTTTGTTCAAACCTAATCTCTAGATCTGTTGACATTCCACTTAAAGACATACCAAAGTCGCTTAAGTACATACCCCTTTCTTTGCTTAACATAAACACATACCCTTGAATCTAGTGATTCCCTTTTTGCCTTAACTGCTCACACTCTTGAGACTTACAACGGCTCGACGGGACCTATGGCGAAACAGGGTGGTTTATACAAAGAGACTAGGTGACTTAAACTAGGTGCTCTAAGGACGGAGCAACAGAAATCTAAAGAAGAAGTAAAAACAAATTTTAAACTCAGACCTCTGTGTTTGACCGGAGAACAAACAGTGACACCAAGAGACAACACCGCATGGCTCTGATACCATTTAACAGCGGACGAAAAGTTTAAACAAAACTTTAAACTTAAAATAATTTTGAAACTTAAAGTAGATGACCGGTGAATCGGTAAAGTAATCTCTTTCTTGTATTATAAACATTTGGGAAAGGATTACATCGTATCTGGATCTATTTACAAAGGGAAGAAGAAGTACAGGAACTTCTTCTTCTTCTAACTAGAGAGAAGGTAGAGAGAAGGGGGAGAGAAGGAGAGAGAACCTATGATGAGGCTAAATGGTTTACATTTCTAAGCCTAAGGAAACTTTAACACTTGAGTTCCTTTAAATAGAACTAAAGTTACCGGTTTATATTTACCGAAGTAACTTTTACATTTACTTAAGTAAAAGTAAATGTAATTACTTTAACTTTAGTTAAATGTTTTTAACTTTAGTTAAATGTTTTTACTTTACCTTTAGTAAATGTAAAAGTAATTTACTTTTAACCTAAGTTAAATGTTTTTAACTTAAGTTAAATGTTTCTTACTTTAGTTAAGATCTTTCTTTGTTCATGAAGTCACCTAGTCTCTTTGTATAAACCACCCTCCATCGCCATAGGTCCCTGTCCAGCCTTTGTAAGTCTCGAGTGTGTGAGCAGTTCCGGCTTTCTGGGAATCACTAGATGATAGGGTATGTGTTTATGTTAAGCAAAGAAAGGGGTATGTACGGAAGAACACAGATCAATTAAAACTTTAATTTTTAATAATGAGTAGATTGTTTAGATCCAGTTCGTCGGTTAGTAATAGATCTTCTCTTCCTTCTGTTCCTAATATAGTTAACCAAGAAGAACAAAGTTATGAACCTGTAGATAACTTGTTTAATATATATATATATATATATATATATATATATATATATATATATTTATAGCTTTTAGTTTTGTCTGGATTGCAAATCTGTGGCCTCTCTGGCTTCAATATATGTTTCAATAAGTATATATATATATATGTCATTTAGCCTGAATTGCTAAATCTGTGGCTTTTTACTTCTTTAATATATATATATATATATAACTATATATATATATATATATATATATATATTAACTCGTTTGACCTGGATTGCTAATTTGTGGTTTTGTTCAGCTTTAATATATATATAATCATACATATTTTTATATTAACCAGTCACGCCTAGATTGTGAATCCGTGGCTCTTTAGCTTTAATATATATATATATATATATATATAAATATATATATATATATAATTAATATATATATTATTTATTTAAAGTGATTAAATATTGGTTTTAACTTTTCATTCGATGTAAACTTGTTCTAATGTAAAGTTTGTGGACTAGATTTATCTAAATCTAGCCATATCTAACTTTCAACCGGTTCAAAAGTTGTAAAACTAGAACCATTGAGCTAGAATGGGTGAGATTTATTTAAATCTAGTTTTCTTTCTAGTTTTGTAAATATTAAGAAACTATGCGACCCTAGATCTGTATCTAGAAGGAACAGGAAGCTTGGCTACGCGCATGCAAAGATTTAACTGATGAATCCTTTGTTTTGCGGCGACTAGATTATAATTTGTATTTTATTTCAATATATCTGTCGTGCAATCTTTTTGAGGATATTGTGTGAGCCTAGAAATCACGGGATCTACGATTAATCACATGGATCTGGATCCGATTCTTATAATGGATAAATTTCAACTGTACATACAGCTTGCAAGCCCCTTTGTAAATGTAATCATGGGTCTTAAAGCGGGGATACGGATTTAAGGCCCTGACATATATAAACTATGATTTGTGGTGCTCGGGTCACTTTGATGGCTTTCATGCTCAAAAGTAGCCCGGCAATATATATATATATATATATATATATATTATTACTTTGTCGAGGATGCTTCGCAACTGGAGCATAGAATTAAAATCAAGCCGAATAAAAAATAAAATGGAGTATCAAAAGGCTTCAATTCCTATGCAAGCGAAAGAGTTTGAAAACCACCTTTCTAAACATCACTGTCATATCTTGTCTAAAAAGGACTTTTCATTAAATCAAACCCTTCGTATATAGGTCCAACAAAGCACATCACTACTTTCAAATAAAGCACTTAGGCCCAATTACTGCAGGACACACACACACACACAATAAACAGAGAAATTGAAAAGACGCAGCAACCGTGTTTCACGGAAGTCGGGGGGTTCCTAACACCTTCCCCCCGGTTAACCATGCCCCCGAACTCTATGAATCTCAGTTTCCAAGACCAATTAAACAGAATCCAGTAATTGGGCTATATTGCAAAATCTTTCAAAACTTGGTTGAGTTGGTACAACCATTTCACTCATACCAACTAGCAACTCTGTAAAATCAAACCTTTAAAATTATCGACATTATGTGTCGGTCTTTTCCTGAAAATTCACCCTTCATATAAAACCAATTCAAATAGAAAACATCATGGGTAGAAACACATTTAGGAAAATAAAATCAAGATTTTTCCCCACGTCGACAAGTTAGATTAGTTGTTACCGAATTTTCAGATTATGCAGTTACCTGGTGGGATCAGTTGACTACTAGCAGAGGAGATGTGGTGAATGTCCGATTGAAACATGGACATAGATGAATATTATGATGGAAAAAAGATTTGTATCGAGTCACTACCATCGGGATTTGTTTCAGAGTTTACAAAATCTAAAATAGGGAAGTAGAAGTGTGGATGACTACTTCAAGGAGATGGAGATGTTAATGACTAGAGCTAATATGGATGAGGATAGTGAGGAAACAATGGCTCGATCTTCAGCAGGATTAAATTGGGATATAGCGGATTTAGTGGAACGACATCAATATGTGGATTTGAGAGATATAGTACATATGGCTATTACGATTGAGAAGCATCTTAAGAGGACAGGTGGCCAGCGTTCAAATACTACCACAGGTTCGTCATGGAAATTTAATTTTGGGAAGAGTGAAGAAAAGCCAACAATAAACAAATCAAAAATGGAGTCTAAGCTAAGAACGGCTAATCGGGGTTTGCAAGGGAAAACTAAACAACCCTCTTTTAGTCAAAATCGGGATATAGTGTATTTCAAATGTCAAGGCATATGACATATTTCTAGTCAATGGCCAAATCAGAGGACTATGTTATTGCTTGACAATGGAGAGGTGGAAATCGAGGGGGAAGATAGTGACACAAATTCTATGCTGCCGTTAGAGGAGGTTGATGATACGGAGGTTGCAATGCATGGCGAGATGTTGGTTACGAGGAGAGCACTTAGTGCGCAAGTGAAAGAGGAAAGTTTGGAGCAGTGAGAGAACTTATTCCACAATAGGTGTCTTGTGCAAGGGAAAATTTGTTGCATGGTAATTGATGGTGGGAGTTGCACCAACGTGGCGAGTACAACTATAGTGAGAAATTAGTATTATCCACAACCAAACATCCTCAACCGCATAGATTGCTATGGCTTAATGATAGTGGAGATGTGAGAGTGACAAATAAGGTGTTGGTTTTGTTTACTATTGGAAAATATGTAGATGAGGTCTTGTGTGATGTGGTTCCAATACAAGAGGGTCATATACTACTTGGGAGACCGTGGAAATTTGATAGACGTGTGAAGCACGATGGATTTACTAATGAATACTCTTTTGCACACAATAAAAGAAAAGTCACATTGTGTCCTTTATTACCACAACAGGTGCACGAGGATCAAATTTATTTGCAAAAAGACCATGTTAAAAAAAGTGAAGAAAAGAAAAATCAAGAGAAAAATAAGAGAGAAAAAGAAAGAGGAAGAGATAAAAAAAATATATTTGCAAAAAAGAGTGATTTGAGGCGTGCGTTGATTTCTAAACAGCCTATGATTTTACTTCGTTGTAAAGAGGTGTTTTTGAATACTAACACTAATGATTCTTTGCCTAGTGTTGTTTCGTCTCTTTTGCATGATGTATTTCCCGAGGAGCTTCCTCAAGGACTACCACCTATTCAGGGAATTGAGCATCAAATTGATTTTTTCCATGGTGCGACTATTCCAAACTGTCCGGCTTATCTAAGTAATCCCGAGGAGACGAAGGAGTTACAAAGACAAGTTGACGAGTTGATGGGAAAGGGGTTTGTGAGGGAAATTATGAGCCCATGTGCAATTCCGGTGATCCTAGTGCCCAAAAAAGATGGGAAATGGCGGATGTACATCGATTGTCGAGCGATAAATAACATTACGATAAAATATCGACATCCCATTCCTCGTTTAGATAACATGTTGGATGAATTGCATGGGTTTTGCATATTTTCAAAAATTGATTTAAAAAGTGGTTATCATCAAATTAGAATGCAAGAGGGTGATGAATGAAAAACGGCTTTTAAAACTACATATGGGCTTTATGAGTGATTAGTATTACCTTTTGGTTTAACTAATGCGCCCAACACTATCATGATATTGATGATTAAAAGTTCAATAATAATCTAGAAGGGGGGGTTGAATAGATTATTACCGTTTAAAAATTATCTTTGGGCTTTTTGAATTTTAGTGGGTTAATTTTATGAAATTAATGAGCAGTTTTAAAATTCAATCACACAATGCATAGATATTTATCTGGTTCACAACATACAGCTCGGGTATATTGCTACGTCCAGTCTCAAGGTCCTCTCCAGGACTTGAGATCCTATTACTCCCTGCAATAAATACTCCTTCAATAGGCGGAGAAGCCTGTACAAAATTTTAAGGATAAACTTACAATTATCCACAACTAACTATCTTGGACAGTGAACTTCCAGCTCCTTCCTCAAGCTTAGTTGAACCTTCTTTTGAGCTTAGAACTATTTTATCCCTTGGTCTTGAAACAACAAACTCTTCCTCACCTCACAAGTACATTAGAGACCAACTTCCAGCTGACCTCTCTAAGACTCTAGTCTTGGTCAAAGAATTCTTGTCTTTCTCACAAATATAAAATAAACTAACTCAACCTTTTCCTTTTACAAAAAGTTTGTTTGAATATTTGCTTCTAACAAAAAGCAGATAAAATTGTAGAACAGATACCTTTCAGATAAGCAGATATAGAATTTAAGTATATGATAAAAGTTAAAAAAAAAAAACTTTTATGTGATGTGCTTCTGTGAAAGCAGATAAAAGATTTAAGCATTTGTAATAAAGATTTTCTTTTTCCGTAAAGAATATTTTTCTATGGATTAAGAAAAAAAAATTAGTTATAAAGAGTGTGTTTCTTTGGTTTTAAATAAATATAACTTTGAATTTAAACAACCACACACACTTGTATAATGCAACAATAATTTATGAATAATTATATGAGCAATATATTTGATGACAGTTTATCAAGTTTGATAATATGATTCACTTTAGATAATACTTGAACAAACTTGTTTCACCCACTTATATATATTATATTATATTTGATCTACGTTGTGAATAATTTGGCCACTTAGGATTTTAAAGACCGTCTAGAGTATTTCAAGGAAATAACATCTGAATTATATCGGTATCCAAGTACTGACTAAATTTTTCGATTCACAACTTGATAATCGTATATAAAATATTAAAGAATATTTATATAGATTATTTATATCAGTAAAGGGCCACTTAGGATTTTAAAGACCGTTTGAAGAATTTCAAAGAAATAACATTCAAATTATATCGGTGTCCAAGTACTGAATCTTTACTAGATATGATAGATAAAATATAGATATATATAAATATTTATCGCAGTTTATATCTGATTAACTAAATCTATATATTGATAATATCAGTAAAGGGCCACTTGGGATTTTAAAGACCGTTTGGAGAATTTCAAAGAAATAACTTCCAAATTATATCGGTGTCCAAGTACTGACTCTTTACTAATATTGATATATAGATATATGAATGTATATAGCAATTTATAACAGAATATCTATATGTATAAGCAAGTATGAGATGATATGAATAATAATAATTTAACAACTTATCTCAAATACTCTGACCAATTTTTTTCTTCCAATAGAATTATAACTTTGATTGAGAGAAAAGAGTAAAAGCTTATTTAGACAGAATGTAGGCAAGGAGAGTAAGCTTTTCAGATTGTAAAATTGGTAAATTGAAACGAATAGAAAAGCCTTCTATTTATAGAATTTTTTAAGTTAGGGCAAAACTGTAATTTTAGAAATTTATTTTTGAAATAGAAGGTCCGGATTGCATGATGGAAATTTTTAATGGCTCGGATCAAATGTGTTTGGCTGGATATAAGAAGTTGTTGGCCCAACATTTTTGTTTAGCACATATGAGTCATCACTTTGCCCAATAATTTTTGTTCATTACATGTGACTCACAACTTATGCCCAAGTATGCCACCTATTAACAAGTGCAAGCTTTCTTCTTTTTTGTAGCATTAAATATACACGACACATACACAATTGCCCAACACATCTAAGTTAGGCACACACTCACATGCATATTTACATGCACACACAAGTTCGGCACACACCCATCATGCACACACATGCACGGATATATATATATATATATATATATATATATTTAACAAATATATACCTATATAATATATTTTTAGAAATACTTTTTGCCCATAAAAGAATTTGAAAATTATTTTCAAAATAAAATATAAATCTCCTTGGCTTAGGAAATGTTACTATATGAACTCATTTTATTAACACTTGATATTAGATTCATCACGGTCATAAAATAAATTCAAATAAAGTAAGAAAATAAATATTTTTGGTCAAAATATTAGAGGTAATTAAAAAGTTAATTTTAATACTTTTAATCCTATGGAGAGGATTCTACCCTTTTGACCTCTTAACCTAATTTGTGATCATCAAAATTAAACACTCAGATTTGGAGACCTATCAATCTCCCCCTTTTTGATGATGACAACAAGAAAAAATATTTGTTTTTCAAAACTCCCCCTTGATTCATGAATCTCCCCCTTAGATCATGAATCGGGTTTTTAGAAAGATTTTTTATTTAAAATTTTGAAAACCCATCAGATTTTTATTTTATTTTTAAAAAACCTATCAGACGGACACACCAAACCATTCATGCAGTTATAACAGTTGTATCTGGTATGCAAACCATTCAACATACAAACCATCCATCTTGTCCAGACATACAGTTATAGCAGTTATATCAAGTATAGCAGTTCCTGTCAATCTCATGCACACCATCCAAACCATTCATGCAGTTTATAACAGTTATATCCAGCAGATTCATATCTGCTCGCTTATCAGATTATTACTTAGTATAAGTTATACTATTTAATAATCTGATATTTTTCTTCTCATCTGATATTTTTCTTCTCCCCCTTTGTCATTAACAAAAATGGAGGGATTTAAAGAAAATACCAAAGTACCTGCGGAAACTTGTTAGTTTCAGTAATTACCTGCAAGTTAGAATAATAATTAAACATATAATAATATCCTAATTATCGGTTTGTTAGTGATTATTACAGTCATCTAGAATAGTTAGTAGAGTAGTTAGTTTACATTCTTCCTCAATAGTCAGAGTTCATCAAAGTTGAGTGGGGAGAAGTTCATACCCAAGTTTGTGAGATGCAGATCAGGGGGGTCTGACCAGAATGGTCAGGCTGGGCAGAGCTGGTTGTGGCAGTGAAATTGTAGGGGGGATTGATACCTTGTGGTGTTCCATCAATACATTCATCATGTCTTAGCACAGCTATTTACAAACTTAAGCAGCTTTCAAGTAAATCCAGATTATAGTACCAGTGTATCAGTAGGGGAAGAAACCACATTCACACACATACATCAAAAATTTTAGACTCACACATTTTTGACGATAAACCAGGTATATATATATATATATATATATATATATATATATAGTACACAACAGTCATTACACATATATATGTATATTCTGATAAGCAAGCATACGAAAATATACAAAATTTTTGAAATATTTATGGATTTTTAGCATTTTGAAAAGTATATATATATATATCTGTGTGTGTGTGTGTGCTCGTGTGTGTGTGTGAAAAATGAATTTGATAACAGAAATTAGGGTTTGATAGAAACACATTTATAAACATGGATTCTGGCAAAAAGTTAAAAAAAGGGTTTAAACACATCGGCAAGTATATTAAAAAATTAAATGAAAAAGTTTAGTATTTTATACATATATATAGATATATATACAATTTTGAAAATACTTATACTCTTAAATATAAATAATTTAATATATATATAATAATAATGTTTTCAAATATATATGTATACATAAGAAATATATAGACAAACCACCTCCTTTTTAAAAAAAAATAAAGTAAACAGAAGGCAAAGAAAAAAAAATTTGAAAATAAATTTAAATATATATATATAGGGTTTTTGAAAATAAACAGATATAATAAATAAAAAAAAATTTAAAAAAAGATGCACAGGCGAAGAATACGGAAAAATTGTTAGTAATATTTTTTTTAAAATTCGAACCTTAAACCAATTGAAAAACATTTATAGATATAGGTTTTTTAAAAAAAAAAATTAAGAACACAAAGATAGCAAAAATTTTCGGATCAAATCCAGAAATATAAGCAAAAAATATGTATATATATATATATATATGAACTCAAAACAGATTATAAATCTAGGGTTTAAAAATAACTTAAGAGTATAAAAGATTTTAGAATCATATAAACACGAAGATCAAAATCGATAAACACGTTATCAAGATAAAGGAGATTCATTTTAATAAAGTAAGAAGACGAAAAACTCACTTGAATCACTCTATTTTGGCTGGTTAGGGTTAGGGTTTGAGAAAGTTGAAGGAGAGAGATAGAGAGAGAAGGGAGCGTTTGAGTATAGAGAGAGAGAGAAGAGGGAGAGCGATAGAGATGAAGCTGATAGTAAATTGAATTAACCCTCTCGCGATGGGCCCAACAATCATAAATCCTGGTCAAATCATCTGCTGACAGAGATGAAGCTGATAGTCACTGATCCATAGCCCCATTAAAGGGGTGAATGTCCTTAAACTGGTCAAACTGTCCCATGACATCCAGTGGATGATATGTGGACACCCCTCTCAGACCAGCCATGGGTAGATAATACATACCAACTACAAGAGTAATAAAGCTATAAGGAGAGCTGAGTCAAGAACATGACAGGATAGCAAAGAGATCTTGGATCGCCATCAGAAAATCCAACCAAAATGCTGCATCTATCCACTCAGCCGGCTGGAAGAAATAAGACATGGCTATCTCATGAGTAAAATAGTACACATGATGTCTAAAAGTGCCGATCGGTCTCAAGTGTGTCATGAACCACACGTATAATAAAACGGCACTCCCGTTGAAGAACCCCACAGAATGGGTATGGCAAAATATGGTCGACCTCAAGGTCTCCACCAATACCATGGGCAAGAAGGTACAACCCTCTCTAAGAGCACGAACCACTCTGATAAGGCTAATATCCAAATGGTCCATATAAAATGGCATGTATAAGTAAGCTGTGACACACATCAACAGAACATCGACACGAATAATCTGCCACTCCGCTGCAGTGATAGTAAAATATCCTAAATATCGTGCATAGCTGTCCAGTAGGCCAAATCGATCAATCAGGAAATTCAGGGACACCACATGCCTTGAAGTAATCTCATCTGCTATGACTCTTCTCCTCAAGCCAGCCAAGGTCATAAACTGTTGTCTCATATCACTGATGGCCATCCTAGCACAAGGTCGATCCAATGATAAATCAGTTATGCACTCATACTCCTCTAACATAGGAGTCAGCTTGTAGTAGATCCCAAATCTGAAAACCTGTCGCTCAGGTATCCAACAAGATAGCATGATGTCTACAAAGCCCAGTGGTACCTGGAAAGCTAAGATAGCCATAGAATGCCCCAATATTTGATAAAATGTTGCCCTATCTGTGGGAGGCAAACTGTCATACCATGATCTCAAAGAAGAGGCTATCAATGTGGGTGACGTGTGATCAATTCGGCTGACGGTAGATGAAGACATCTGTAGAACCATATCATGAGACCATCCAGGGGTCAATGCTAAACACACCTATATGAATGCATATCCATGACATAATGCAGTCATCATAATATTGAATGATAATAAGATGCAATAGATAGGAAATATCATATATTTCTAAATACACTATCTAATAAAAGCATCATCTTTGTCTGCCACTAAAATGAAAATATAAAAAGTACAGGAAAATGGGGCATAGAGGCCCAATGACTAATAGAGGCCTATCAAAAGAGATAAGTAGAAATGGGACAGAACCGCCCAACAACTAGCAGTGGCCTATCAAAGGATATAGCCAGAATCATATCAGAAGAAATCTATGATATCTATATCACCCAGCCGATCAACCTGCTGTAACTCCTCTTGAGTCACTAAATCTCTGCCAGAACGGGATGTCGGGCCGATAGAGAGGAGGATCTGCACCAGTGAAATAGCCAGAATATGGACCACCTAAGGGGCCAGCGCCGGAGCTGGAAGGATCAAGAGAATCTACTTTCGAAGGATCCCTGCCAAGGTACCTGATGAAAAACTATGCCCGCTCTAATCGTTGGGTCAAACTGGTAATCTGCTCCAAATGAGTAGGCTCTCGAATGCAAGCTATTCAAACTGTCATCATCACAGACTCAGGAACCATGTCTACCATAAACTGGGTGGCGCGGGTCTGAGCCTCAATAGTGCGAGGACTCCACCAGCGATAAAATGTCTCCTGAGTGTGAGGACCCTCTGATAGGGTGAAACCATACAAGCCCATCTTGGGAATCTTTGCGACCGACTGAGATAGGGACCAATGTCGCCTAGTAGGATGAAGGAATGGAATACGAATCTCTCCTATGAAGCTCCTGATAGCCCGCTCTCCCAAGTAGAGGTCCCAGCCTCAATTAGTTAAAAGGGGAATCCGACGAGTGGATAATATAAACTCTACCCCAGTCGAAAATCCATCCTCAAAACTGACTGTCAAATAATCAGGGGTGTAAGGAACCCACGTGATAACAGTAGCAGTAAATAGCTCTAACTGCAAGCGGGAATGAGTAAACCCTTATACCACTTGGACCTCTGTAATGGTGGAATAATGCCATCGCCATCCTCGTGGATAGGTCTCCAGACCTAGAGTAGTAGCCTGCAGCAAGCAAGGGAGCCTCTCATATGCCCAAAACTGGGAGTGCAAAGATCCAATGTCCTCAATAATAAAGATTGGCAATCCAAATAAGAGAAATTGAAAGGTGAAAGAGAAGTTACTCATCAGCAGAAAGGTGTAAAACCCCAGCCAAGCCTTCGTCACGCCCTCGAAGCGTAGGAGCATCCCAAGAAGAAAATATGCGAAGGTGAAGGAGCCCCAGTCAAAATCCCTGATACGATCCACATCCTGAGTGGTTCTAACCAGAACAAAAGAGACCGTCGAGGAGTTATCTGCTATGAAACAACCCCTGATGATGACCAGGAATAATCGTCGAAGAACGCAATCTCTAACCCTCTGATCATCAGGCAAAGGCTCAATCAAAGCCTCACTCTGGGCATCCACACTCAAGGGCCTAGAATGAACAGTCCGACCCTTGATGGCCATCGCAGGAACTCCCAAGAGGGATCGAATGGCAGCAGGTGAAATATCAGCCATCAAAGGCACTGGCTCACATGTAAACTCCAACTATGTGATGAATCGCTAATCCATAGGTGTCATCATAATCTCGCAGTCCAATAAGTGAAGAGACTGGGTCTGGTGGAACCAAGGCTCAGATAAAGAACGCAAATAGCCCCACAGACAACGACGAGGAGGAATAGAGAAGAATGCCACAAAACCCCAAGAGTTGACTATGGCCTAGTACTCCAGATGGAGAGTCTAGTACAAGGAATGAACGCTAAACCAGTTCCCCTTGGGCTGAGTAAAGCCGAGAACCTACATTAAATTGCAAATCAAGATTAGGCCCTTTGTCCCGAAAATAGCAAAAGGAAAAAAATTCCAGAATAAAAACTTTTGTTACCTCATTAACATGGAGATAGATCGAAGGATGACGCCTCAAATCATCCAAAAGTTCTAGAATCATCACAATGATAGCTGAAAGCTCCCTACGACGAGCAGTAGTAGGAGCGGGGTCCACAACAGGGACATCTTCCTCGTCGTCCACATCATCCGCCTATCACATTGGATAAGATAAATCACTGACTCAGCCAACCGGCGAGGCTGCCGAATTGGACAAGGCTGAGGGACATCAGAATCTCTCCTCCTCCTCACACCTGCAGAGACTCTGCGAGAGCTGCCTTGTATATCTAAATCCATAACTGAACAAAATCTCTAAATCACCTCAAAAAAGGTAAAGTAAGTTTCAAACTTACAGATTATTAAAATTAAATCATTGGTTCATGCATAATCTAATTCCTAAAGCATGCATTAGTTTAACATACATCCCCAGTAGAGTTAAAATTGCATATGCATTAAATGCTCGGGCTTGTGAAAAAATTTCGCCAGTCTCTTTTGTAAAATGGACTATCCGTATGCACATAGGCATAACTAGGTGGCCATTCAGTAGCACACTAACCCAAAATTATGAGCATTTTATATAGATGAAAAACATCAAATGAAACTCCCCATGGCAGCTAAATTACCATGTATATTTTTATTTGAAAATTTAGGCTCATTTCTCCTCAAATAGGATGAATAAATTGGCAAAAAAGGCGCCAAATGATTGTCTCAGAAATCAGTTTTTTTCACATCAATACGTTCAGTATGGTAAAATATAAGCATTTACTAAGTTTGAGAATTTTTATCAAGTCATATAAGCATGTATATTCGCTATATTGTGTTTAGAAGCATTCTATATGAAATCTAACGTTCTAACGGTCAAAACTTGAAAATAAAGGATGTAAACATTACCGGAGTTGTGCAGAAAGACTGTACGGTGAAGGAATTTGCAAAAAGCAGCCCGAACTCAGTAGATCTAAAAAGGAATTTTTGAATTTTCTATGTAGTTCTACTTGAAAATGACTTGTGAAAGCCATGGGGGTACTAAAATAGATCCGCGGGGAGCCGTGGCTCTACCTGAGGTTGCCGTAAGTAGACCTGCGACCACCCAAGGTGTGCCCCACCCCCTCCGATTCGGTCTAATTAAAGTTAAAGCGAAGTTCCCAAAAGCTGAAAAGTCAAATCAGGAAAAAAGTGCTACGCAATTGAGCAGAAAAGGCCTGAAACCCTGAATCCAGGTGTCAAACTCCTGATTAAAGAAAATCTTCATGTAAGCCATTGGTATGAGCCCTGATATAGTATTTGGAATGCCAATGATTGAATTTACTGAAAGTTGCCTCTGTCAAAGCATCGGGAAGGTCCAGCGTTGTGAACAGTTATTTTGAATGCGTCAAAGTATCTAGACTTGATCGAAGGTATGACTTATCAGAAAGATACCCCCAACATCGATACCAGGCATGTCTGACATTGCAAATCGTTGGCGATAACTCCAGCATGGCATCGAAAAAGATCTGATGATGAAAGCCATTAATAACTTCTTCAACGAAGATCAGAGTATTTGATATTGTAAACCGTTAGCGCTAACTCCAGCGTAGTATTGGTAAAGATCCGTTGATGAAAAACGTGGAAAAATCTCTTCGTCGGGGATGACCGATGATGGGATCTGTTATATAAATCCCCGGCCGAGGAATCAAATCAAGCCAGTTCAATCGACCGTTGTAAACTACCATTTTGAGTAGGCATCGAGAAGGTTCAATGATGGTCAACTCTGCAAACTACCGTTCAAGTAGATATTAAATCAAGTTGGTTCAACCGACAGTTGTAAACTACCATTTGAGTAGGCATCCAGGAGGTTCGGTGAATGGTCAACCCTGCAAACTACCGTTCGAGTAGGTATCAAATCAAGTCAGTTCAACTGTGACGAACAAGATTTTTGTAATTTAATGTGAATATTTATTGAATTAAATAAATATCAATGATTTAATTATTGAGTTAAATAATTAATTGATGAAATTATGGTAGATTAAATTAATTATATGTGTCACGTTAGTTAAATTAATGTGGTGAATTTTATATTCAAAGTACGTATTTAATTGAACTTATTTGATTAATATATTAATTAATAAGCATAATATTATTCTAATTAATTTAATAATTAATTAGAGATTTAATGATTTGACATAATTAATAAATAAGAATTTTAATTATGTGACTATGTGAATTATTTTGGAATGATGCAATTTTATTTAATTGATTTAAATAGGATTATTGATTAATTAAAAGTGTGACATTATTAAACTATATTGTAGTAAGTTAATTAAATTAATGGGAAAGGAGGAATAAAAGGGGCAAGCAAACAAAGCCTTAGTGGGGGTTGGAGCCAGTTAACCCATTATGGGATTAACTGATGACCCATAACCCACGACTTCTAAATTACTCGTATATCATATTAGTAGTATATCATATATCATATATTACATTCATCAGTTAAGAAAGTTAGAGAACACAGAGAGAAAAAGAGAAAAATTTGAGAGAGAGTGAGATTGAAGAAGGTTTGGAGAATCAAAGAAGAGTTTCCTATCATCTAAACAAGAATCAAAGGGTAAGAATCCAAGTTATAATCTCTATTTCTCATGTTCTTGAGTTTTCATAGAAAAATTAGTTTCAGTTCTCTGTAAATAAATTTTGTGACTAATACATGAGAAAGTGATTGATATATGTTAGGTAGTATTTATAAATCATTATATGATGTTCATAAACTATTTTGGTTGAATTAATCCATTAGATTGTGTTTAAAAAGAAAGTTTTGAGTTTACAGTGAAAATATTCGAAAATGGCTTGTATGTATGAAATTTGATGCCTTAGTTGCATGCAAAACTGTAAATTGACAATTTAATATGTTTGTACATGTAAAAGCAAAACGAACGAAACTTAAACGGACTGATTTGGTGTTATAACGAATCTGTATTGTGTGAATTCATGAAAATTGACGAAACTTTGAAAAATAGCAAAAACATGGAATTTATGGGTTTAAATTTAGTTGTTTAAGTTGTCAAAATCATGCTATAAGTGTTGGGTTATACTTCTGTAAAGTCTAGAATTGATGAGTATGATTAATTTATTATTTGAGCAAAGTTTTGGGTGCTCTGTTCTATGTTATTCGCGAACTACAGATTCTGAAACTGGCGTGTGGAGCTGCAGCGCCAACTTTAAGCCTAAGAGTGGGGCTGCAGCGCCAGATTTAAGCCTAAGAGTGGGGCTGCAGCGCCAATGGAGCTGCAGCGCCAGACTTAAGCTTAAAGTCCGAGCTGCAGCGCCAGTGGAGCTGCAGCGCCATTTTTAGTTCAAATGGTGGAGCTGCAGCGCCACTTGGTAATTTTTTCCAAAAATGAGATTTTAATTATTCAAGTTCAGAAAATGTTATTGGAACCTAATGTAATAAACATGAAGACATGATTAAACATATAATAAGAGGTTAATAACTTATATTACGTGAGTAATTAATATGTTAATTACATGACTTGAATCGTTAATTGTATAGTCCAATAACGTGCTCAAGACCGATGTGTGTGATTCGATACGTATATCGAGTTATTGATTAATGTGTATTGTGAACGTATTGATATGTAGGATTTAATAAAGAACGTGAATTATAAATTGTAGCTTGTACAAGAGGCAAGTTTCCTATCCTTAAACTTGTTTAATATTTTGCAAGTTTCCTAAAATCAAATCTTACTTTTACATTGAGCAAGTTCTTATCCTTGTTTATTCAAGTTGAGATTTTCATATGAGATATTACTATTTTTTTTAAGCATGATTCAGCTATACAATACTTATTCGATTGTATACTCTTGAGATTTACCATTCAAGTTGAATATTGATGATATTGTTGAACTTATAGGACTAGTGAACCCTTATTTATTCGACTAGTCCATAGTTGATGTACGTTCTAAATTCTAGAATACTTATTGAGCTTATCCAAACCAAACTTCCTTTGGTGCGGACTCTGATGTCAAAACTGAGATGAACAACCCTTTAATAGGGGATTATTTACGTTTTAGCGTTGAGATATTGTGCACAGTATGGTACTAAGGGCTGATCCCCCTAAGTACGAGAAGTAGAGTCCATAGTCTTATGACTGTTAAAGGTTTAAAGTATAAACACTTTACAACCTAGGACATAGTTCAAGGTCTTATGACCCTCAGATGTTCTTTTGATTCCTATTATTTATCCTCGAGTCAGAAGTTGAGTTTCTTTATTCAGATGTCTTTGATTTACTCGCATGTTATTATATTGTTGTCATATTATTATACTTGTGGGCAATCGTGCTCACTCTTGCGTAATAATAACATTGCAGTTAAGAACGAAAGGTCCGACGAGCCTTCTACTAGCAAAGGCAAAGGCAAAGTCAACAAGTGATGAAGACTTGTTGTTTATTTTAATTGTTATGTTTCAGACTTATATTAGAGTTGTGTAAGACTTATTTATTTGTTTATGTTCCGCACAGATGTTTAAGGTTAGTATGACCTGGGATTTATTTTATTTATTACTCAGATGTTGTAACCCCATAAGGGGAGGATTTAATTCTATTTATTGCATGGTTTGCATTTACTATGGGTAGATAGATAGATGATATTCGTACAGTGAACACCAAGTCCCGTGGAATTGAAGTACCCGGATTTGGGGGTGTCACATCAACTGACCGTTGTAAACTACCGTTCGATTAGGCATCGAGACGGTTCGATGATGGTCAACTCTGTAAACTACCATTCGAGTAGGTATCAAATCAAGTCGGTTCAACCTACCGTTGTAAACTACCATTCAAGTAGGCATCGAGAAGGTTCGATGATGGTCAACTCTGCAAACTACCATTTGAGTAGGTATCAAATAAAGTCATTTCAACCGACCATTGTAAACTACTGTTCGAGTAGGCATCGAGGAGGTTCGGTGAATAGTCAACCCTGCAAACTACCGTTCAAGTAGGTATCAAATCAAATCAGTTCAACCGACCGTTGTAAACTACCGTTTGAATAGGAATCGAGAAGGTTCAATGATGGTCAACTCTTTAACTACCGTTCGAGTAGGTAACAAATCAAATCAGTTCAATCGACCGTTGTAAACTACTGTTTGAGTATGCGTCAAGAAGGTTCGATAATGGTCAACTTTGCAAACTACCGTTCGAGTAGGTATCAAATCAAATCAGTTCACTTGACCGTTGTAAACTACCTTTCTGGTAGGCATCGAGAAAATCGATGATGGTCAAATCATTGTCAACTAATGTTCGAGTAGATAGTAAGAATTCTATCCCCGACAGAAACGTCGGCATCAACCAGACAGCAATCCAAACCGTTGGTGACAGCCCTAACGTAACGTCGAGAAGGATCCGACGATGTAAACTGGTGTAAACTATCATCATAATAGGCATCAGGAATCCCCAATGAGGTAACACATCAGAAAAGGAACGTTCCCAGCGGAGGCAAAGTTAGAAAGCGTATCTGAAGACAAAGAGTGTTGGTGACAACCCCAACGTCGAATTCAGAAAGGTCCAGTGGTATCAGCCATAGAAAAATTTCTCCAACAGGGATCTTGAAAACATCTCTACAACATTTCGTAGAATCAGTGTTGGTAGCACCTGCAATAACTCAAGGAGACCAAATCAAACCCCGACGATAACTCCAGGAGACCAAATCAAACCCCGACGGTAACCCCGGGAGATCAAGTCCAAGCCCCAGCAACAACCCCAGGAGATCAAGCCAAAACCTTGGCAAAAACTCCAGGAGATCAAGCCAAACCCCCAGCGATAACCCCGGGAGATCAAGCCAAACCCCCAGCGATGTCCTCGGGAGATCAAGTCCCCCCGGTGACAACCCCATGTAATCAAGTCAAACCCCCGGTGACAACACCGGGAGATCAAGTCAAACCCCGGCGACAACCACGTGAAATCAAATCAAACCCCGACGACAACCCCTAGAGATACAGTCAACCTTTGGAGATGACCCCAAAGCATCAAATCAATCCCCAGAGTCAACCATGGGATATCAAATCAACCCTCAGAGATGACCCTGAGGAAGAACAGAATCGGTTGAGATCAAACCTCGGAGACAACCCCAAGAAATAATTAAAAGCCCTGTCAGTCCTAGAGACAACCCCTAGAAGAGCAAAATGGTCATTTCACCAACATAACACAAATTAAGTCAAATCACTGCCATAAAAGTCATGCGAAACCATAACGTCAAACCCGAGTGAAAAATAGCACAAGACAGCACAACGGTCGGACTGCGAAGACCTGAAGATATGGTCACGAACCCATCTTCCCAGATTTGAAAAAGGTCAAATCCTATGTCATTGTGTAGCTCTCGGAAAGTGCTTTTTGAAAAGATATACCACGCCTCCATCAGATTCCCGGTTTGAAAGTTATGATGGTTTTAAGCAGACAGCTCGTTGGTCGGAGTGCACGTACTTCAAGACGACAGGACCCATGGGACTGGGGCCACCAGGGTCAGCCGCAGGTAGACCCGCGGCTGCCGCAGGTGGACCTGCGACTACTTGGTCTATAAAAAAGACCCCCCACTAGCCAAAAAGAAAGGAAAAAAAAAAAGAAAAGAGAGGAAATTACGCCCGTTTCAGCTCTTAACCCTACCTACAGTGTTCCAAACTTCAATATTCTTCTTTCTAAACACTTATATACATATATATACTAACATATCAAGTTTTAACCAGTGAAAGAGGAGTTTTCAAGCTACAAAAGTAGTTCAAATCCCGTCTCGCTGTACACTATGAGATTTCTTCATATCTGAAGCTTTTTATTGCTTTAACATATATATATATATATATTTATATATTTATAGCTTTTAATTTTGTCTAGATTGCAAATCCGTGGCCTCTCTAGCTTCAATATATGTTTATATAAGTATATATATATATACATATATATATATATATATAAATGTCATTTAGCCTGAATTGCTAAATCTGTGGCTTTTTACTTCTTTAATATATATATAACTATATATATATATATAACTATATATATATATATATATTAACTCGTTTGACCTGGATTGCTAATCTGTGGTTTTGTTCAGCTTTAATATATATATAATCATACATATATTTATATTAACCAATCACGCCTGGATTGTGAATCCGTGGCTCTTCAGCTTTAATATATATATATATATATATATATATATATATATAATTAATACATATATTATTTATTTAAAGTGATTAAATATCGGTTTTAACTTTTCATTCGATGTAAACTTGTTCTAATGTAAAGTTTGTGGACTAGATTTATCTAAATCTAGTCATATCTAACTTTTAACCGGTTCAAAAGTTGTAAAAATGGAACCGTTGAGCTAGAATGGGTGAGATTTATTTAAATCTAGTTTTTTTTCTAGTTTTGTAAATATTAAGCAACTACGCGACCCTAGATCTGAATCTAGAAGGAACGGGAAGCTTGGCTACATGCATGCAAGGATTTAACTGATGAATCCTTTATTTTGCGGCGACTAGATTATAATTTGTATTTTATTTCAATATATCTGTAGTGCAAGCTTTTTGAGGATATTGTGTGAGCCTAGGAATCACGGGATCTACGATTAATCACATGGATCTGGATTCGATTCCTATAATGGATAAATTTCAACTGTACATACAGCTTGCAAGCCCCTCTGTAAATGTAACCATGGGTCTTAGAGCGGGGATACGGATTTAAGGCCCTGACATAAGTAAACTATGGTTTGTGGTGCTCGGGTCACTTCGATGACTTTCATGCTCAAAAGGAGCCCGACAATATATATATATATATTGATACCAAAAGGCGGAAGCATTGAGAGATGGATGAAAGAGGCGCATATAAGCTGAATTACAACTATAGCAAAACTATAAGAAATAATAACAGCAGTTCATAAATAGAAACAAGAGTTTAATATAAACAAAACTTTATTCAAAAAGAAATAATTACAAACAGATAACTTGGATGTTTACTTACAAACAGACTCGATTATAGAAACTTAACATGTCTAAGGAAGAAGGCAAGAGAGCTGAAGATTCGTTAGATAGGAATCTAAGTCTTCACAAGCTTTCTATTGGATTACTAAATCCTGCCTCTAACAAATGACCAAGCCTCTCTTATATAGGAAAAGAAAAGGCGTTACTGATACAACTCAATGATTACAAAACATAAATGACTATTACATAATAGTAATGCTTTATCAAAAGATGAAAGCATTATTACAACTTTTGACTATTACAAACAGCTTTTCACTATTACAGACGCGTTTTGAATAAAATACAGACTCAAAAATATAAAGCAGAATAACTTTTGACAAATAGATCACAGATGACCGACAAACAGGACATGACTCATACAAGACGACAAATGACTCAACACCTGCTTTCGGCTACTTTGAATAAAGGAGCACGGGCTGCGCGGGCAGGAGCATCTTGCAAAGAGGCTGACCATTGTAACTGTAGGAATCCTAGGCAAATGGGTCCTGAGCATCTTGAAGGGAGATGCATCCGTATAGATCATTATGACTAGAATGGTGACTGGAATGGGACGAAGAGGATGAACAAACCGAGGGAATTGAGTCCTCACTGGGTTTATCCATACGCTTTTTAATAAGACGAGATAACTGTTTTAACTCATTATCAGTACAATGATCAATATCTGCAAAATCTATCTTAGAAGCAGAAGATTTTTTGGATTTTGATTTACTAGAGGATGATTCTTTTAAAGGAGGAATCGTTTGAATAGGAGAAGGATTAGGAAATTCCTTCTGTACTTGACCAACAATGCGATAAGGATCAAACTTATCCCACCATTTAACAAAAAACTCACGAGTGACATGAGTAATTTGACTAAGATTATTACTGGAAACCTCTTTCTCAGAAGAAACAACCGAAGAAAGAGCAACATTAGCAACAGGAGAATAGAATCCATAGTTCCATTTAAGAATCTATGGAATCTTGTATTTACTAGCGAAATGCAGAATAACTGGAATGTAGCAATTAGACTGCACAACAGGAACCCTAGCACTGAAAACATTAAGAACAGACTGGAGCTCAATTGGTAAAATTTTATAGATGAGGCCAAATCGTTCCCACCATAAAACGAACCAATGAGGGATTTGACTTTTAAATTTGTGGTCAAATTGAATGAACCACGAATGACTAAACGATGGAGTTTGAACAGAAAAACCCTGTTCCAAGCTTCCATGTAATCATAATAGCAGAACTGGCTATCATGACCTTCTAACTGTCTTAAGTCTGAGGGATGATTACCCCAGTTTGGCATCGTGATAATCTGTTTAATATATAAAGAATGATAGATGATTTTTGAGGAATTATTTCTATCATAAATGGGTTTAATATATTGATGATATTTTGGTTTTCTCCAAGTCAATCGATGAACACTTCAAACACTTGAATTCGTTCTTCAAAGCCATTAAAGTCAATGGTTTGGTTCTCTCACCAACCAAGTGCAGTTTGTTCCAAGTTAGAGTTAAGTTTCTTGGTCATGATATTCATCGTGGGTTGGTTCGTCCAATCCAAAGAGTCATTCAATTTGCTGATAAATTTCCTGACAAAATTACTGATAAAACTCAACTCCAGCGTTTTTTAGGATCTCTTAATTACGTCGGCAAGGTTTATCAAAATTTAAGAAAAATCTGTAAACCTTTGTTTCTCCGTTTACAGAAGAATCCCCCTCCTTGGACTGATGAGCATACTGCCATCGTTCAACAAGTTAAGAAATATGTTAAGGTTCTTCCTTGCCTTGGCATATCTAATGAATCCGCTTTCAAAATTGTTGAAACTGACGCCTCCGAAATTGGCTTCGGTGTTATCTTGAAGCAGAAATTGACTCCTGCTTCATCTGAGCAAATTGTTCGGTTCTACTCTGGCGCGTGGAATCAAGCCCAATTAAATTATATCACGATTAAAAAAGAAATTTTAGCTTTGGTTTTATGTATTAGTAAATTTCAAAATGACTTATTAAATCAAAAATTTTTGGTTCGCATTGACTGGATGTCAGCAAAATATATTTTGGAAAAGGATGTTAAAAATATTGCTGCTAAACATATTTTTGCCAGATGGCAATCTATTTTAAGCATTTTTGATTTTGATATTGATTACATTAAAGGCAGTGATAATTCAGTTCCTAATTTTTTGACTGGGGAATTTATTAATTCAGGTACCCCTCAAATTCAAAATGAGTGTGAGAGGATCCAATAAGAATGTTCGGGCCCCTGGACCTCCTGGCCCAGTCCAGCCTAGTCAGAAGCCCATGGGAGCTGTAATCCCTCATCCGGTTACACCTCTTACTATAGTTAATAGGTTTACCCCCCTTTTTTCTGGGACAAAGCCCTTTAGTTCGGCTCTGGTTCAGCCCCCTCAGATGATTGATCCTTTTGCTTCGTCCAGTAATCCTACTGCTGGTCAACGTACTCAAACCGAGTACATCCCTGTTTACTCTACCAATTTATTTCATATTGAAAGACATATGAAATCCATTGATGATCCTGTTAAATTGGCTGCCCAGTTCTTCCCAGCTGGTTGGCATTTCATTCCCCTGGCTCCTTATAAATCTCTTATGTATTATAAGGATGTCTTGCTTCAAACTCAGTCAATTCTTATTAAACCCATTTATGATAGAAATGATTCCTCAAAAATCATCTATCATTCTTTATATATTAAACAGATTATCACGATGCCAAACTGGGGTAATCATCCCTCAGACTTAAGACAGTTAGAAGGTCATGATAGCCAGTTCTGCTATTATGATTACATGGAAGCTTGGAACAGGGTTTTTCTGTTTCAAACTCCATCGTTTAGTCATTCGTGGTTCATTCAATTTGACCACAAATTTAAAAGTCAAATCCCTCATTGGTTCGTTTTATGGTGGGAACGATTTGGCCTCATCTATAAAATTTTACCAATTGAGCTCCAGTCTGTTCTTAATGTTTTCAGTGCTAGGGTTCCTGTTGTGCAGTCTAATTGCTACATTCCAGTTATTCTGCATTTCGCTAGTAAATACAAGATTCCATGGATTCTTAAATGGAACTATGGATTCTATTCTCCTGTTGCTAATGTTGCTCTTTCTTCGGTTGTTTCTTCTGAGAAAGAGGTTTCCAGTAATAATCTTAGTCAAATTACTCATGTCACTCGTGAGTTTTTTGTTAAATGGTGGGATAAGTTTGATCCTTATCGCATTGTTGGTCAAGTACAGAAGGAATTTCCTAATCCTTCTCCTATTCAAACGATTCCTCCTTTAAAAGAATCGTCCTCTAGTAAATCAAAATCCAAAAAATCTTCTGCTTCTAAGATAGATTTTGCAGATATTGATCATTGTACTGATAATGAGTTAAAACAGTTATCTCGTCTTATTAAAAAGCGTATGGATAAACTCAGTGAGGACTCAGTTCCCTCGGTTTGTTCATCCTCTTCGTCCCATTCCAGTCACCATTCTAGTCATAATGATCCTTACGGAAGCATCTCCCTTCAAGATGCTCAGGACCCATTTTCCTAGGATTCCTACAGTTACAATGGTCAGCCTCTTTTCAAGATGCTCCTGCCCGCGCAGCCCGTGCTCCTTTGTTCAAAGTAGCCGAAAGCAGGTGTTGAGTCATTTGTCGTCTTGTATGAGTCATTTGTCGTCTTGTATGAGTCATGTCCTGTTTGTCGGTCATCTGTGATCGATTTGCCAAAAGTTATTCTGCTTTATATTTTTGAGTCTGTATTTTATTCAAAACGCGTCTGTAATAGTGAAAAGCTGTTTGTAATAGTCAAAAGTTGTAATAATGCTTTCATCTTTTGATAAAGCATTACTATTATGTAATAGTCATTTATGTTTTGTAATCATTGAGTTGTATCAGTAACGCCTTTTCTTTTCCTATATAAGAAAGGCTTGGTCATTTGTTAGAGGTATGATTTAGTAATCCAATAGAAAGCTTGTGAAGACTTAGATTCCTATCTAACGAATCTTCAGCTCTCTTGCCTTCTTCCTTAGACATGTTAAGTTTCTATAATCGAGTCTGTTTGTAAGTAAACATCCAAGTTATCTGTTTGTAATTATTTCTTTTTGAATAAAGTTTTGTTTATATTAAAATCTTGTTTCTATTTATGAACTGCTGTTATTATTTCTTATAGTTTTGCTATAGTTGTAATTCAGCTTATATGCGCAGGCGTCAGTTTTAACAATTTTGAAAGCGGATTCATTAGATATGCCAAGGCAAGGAAGAACCTTAACATACTTTTTAACTTGTTGAACGATGGCAGTATGCTCATCAGTCCAAGGAGGGGGATTCTTCTGTAAACGGAGAAACAAAGGTTTACAGATTTTTCTTAAATTTTGATAAAACTTGCCGACGTAATTAAGAGATCCTAAAAAACATATATATATATATATATATATATATATATATATATATATATATATATATATGTAAGACCCCAACTTTTATGAATAAAGATTTAATTTTCTTTATATATTATTTCGAAATAGTAAAATGTTGATTTGATAAATGTGAAAAATTATGGGTGAAATGTGCAAATAGTTCAAAATAAGCAAGTGGTTATTAAATATTCATTGTTGTCGGGGAATATTTGTTTGGTCGTGGAATATTCTTGTTGTCGGGGAATATTCGTACGATGGCGCAGCTATTTGTGGGCCCCACAACGGAATAACTATCGGATATAAAAAGCGACAGAAATAACCTTTTTATAAATAACGGCGTAGTTGTTACCGTTAGTACTATTGAAATACCTGGTGGTTAAAATACAGTAATATGCGATGTTGCACAGTAGCACACGGTATTGCACAGTATTTTGAATTATTGATTCTTACATAAGAAGGCACTTACTCAATTTTTGTTACAGTAATTACTGTTCAATATTTTATATTATTGATTCAATAATTGCATGATATTTTATTGATTCAATAATTGCTACGTTGATATTTTATATCAATAATTGCTACGTTGCTATTTTATATGATTGATTCAATAATTGCTACCGTTGATATTTTGTATTATTGATTCAATAATTGTCACTGCACAGTATTTCACATTATCAACTCAATAATTCATATTATTTGAATAATATTATTAGATAGTATTATTGACAATGTCTAAGGAAGTTCTGTCTAGGAGGGGTTATTTAATTGCGCGCCAGTAAGGAGAAATCCTTATCGGAAGGCCCCCTCTTTCCTAGGAACGACTTGGTTGTCAATATTGTAGTTCTGTAATATTATTTGTGAATAATTAATTATTAATTTATATGATAAGAAAGTATTTATTTTGTGGATATAAAAGAAGGAATTAGTGCTGATGTGTTTTTATTAGTATTTTGGTGTGGAAAATCATCCGTTTATGAATTTCGGATAATTTATGTTTGAAATTTGGAAAACCTTCCTTCTACAAAGTTGTAGAGAATTAAATTTCCTATGAAAAGGACATAGAATACGTATTTTTCTGACAAAAGGGCTATTTATTATGAATTATTGAAGTTTCAGAAAATAAAATTTTTTTAAAAAGGAGGTGGGCCCCACCTGTGGCTGGTAGCTGATGGCTTTTGGCAGGCGGCGGATTTTTTTTTTTTTAAAATATTATTTTATTAAAAAGTCTACTTTGGCATCCTAAGCTTTTCCTATAAATAGGGTGCTTCTGTTAGAATTGAAAATCACACCAGAATCAGAAGTTTTCTCTCTCTATAATATCGAGCGTATTTTTGTGAGTATTTAGATACTTTGAGTGTTGCTATTCAGTGCAAGTTTTCTTCAGCCTTATATCCGATATACCAGTCAGAAGTATTATTCTTTTGAGATAAGAGATGTTATTTTCTTTCATAAATGATGTTATTCTTTTCAATATCATTATACCAAAATATTGGCATGGATTTTATTATGAAATTCTTACTTTTTCCGTCGGGGTTACTATTCACGTATACGACACTATTCATGTATACGGCACTCTTCACGAAAAAAATTAAATTTTCTTCTATTTGTCCAAATTGTTTGTTATAGTTACTATCTTTGATTGGATCTAAGTTTTGAGCTTTATTCTTGAATTTTGCTCCACAAAGTATTATTATGCAATATTTTTGAACTTGGATAAACTAAAATACGAATCCTTAATCTTTGTCCTTTATCTCATTGGATTCGTTGTTTATAATGTTTTTCATCATCCTCAGTCCTAAAAGGTGATACAACTGAATATCTTTGGCCTGTAGAGCAAAGAGGAATGATTACCTGATGAATATCTTTGGCCGTAGTGCAAAGATGGACAGGTGTTGAGATGAATATGACCACTGGTGATACAAATGAATATCTTTGGCCCGTAGTGCAAAGATGAATATTTGATTTGAGATGTATATTGATTGATGTTACAGGGATAAAATATTAATGATGGACTTTTAAATCATAGAAGATAGTAGACTTCATTATCTACTTAACTCTTCTAATGAATGGTTATTTTTGCTGCGAATATTGATCTAAAACTTGTTGTCAATAATATTTTATCTGAATTGTTGAAGACTAACGATAATTTATTTATCATTATCTTAGTCATAATATTCTTTACTGTGCTAGTTGAGCTCACCCTTTTCATCTATTGTCCTCCTCAGGAAATGAGAATGTCGCAGGATCTAGTCGGGGAACAGAGTGATGGTCCGAGTTAGAGCAGTAGTAGTCCTCACTATTTCTAATAAATAGTGTGATAATAATTGTAATGAGGACTTAGTTTGAGTATTAATATTTTTTACATATTTGTATTGACACTCACAGTTGTGTGGTAGTATTTTGCACTACCGTGTGATATAAAAGTTTGTATTTGAATTCTGTACCATGTATTTGGCGACTCATAATGGGTTGGGTTGACTAGACCTATTCTGGGGGGCGTCACAGTTGGTATCAGAGCTTATTGATATGGTCTCTGGCGGAGATCGGGGAATAGAACTAGGAGGGGAGAGACGAGTAAATCCTTCACTAGTATATCCTACCTAAGCTTATGTGGTATTTAATTGGTCAGTCGGAGCATAGGGTTAATATGTGATATGTTAATTGGTTTAATTAACCCTTGTTTTATGACAGTATTTGAGAATGGCAGCTGAGAATGTTAACAATGAAGTGAATGAGACCGTCGAGACACCTTTAATCACCAACCAGGAGAACGTGCAAAAAGAAGGCAATGTTCATCCTGAAAACAACGCTGATCAGAAGATAAACAATGAGATGTTTAGAAGTTTTTTGCAGTTCATGCAAAACCAGACGAGGGAAACTCGTGTGCAAAATATAGGTGGAGATAATAACAACACGCAAATTGTCACTGCCAAGTAGTTCAAAGAATTGGGACCACCAGAATTTCAGGGAAAGCCAGATCCGATCAAGGCGGAGACGTGGGTTAAGCAAATTACCAAGATATTTGATGTCTTGGGATGCACGGAGGAACAGAAGGTTCCATTCACCATGTTTATGTTCCGTGGAGAGGACAGATTACTGGTGGGAATCTGTGAAGCATACCAAGCCTGCCGCACTCAAGATGTCTTGGGAACCATTCCAGAAACTGTTCAATGACAAGTACTTTCCTGAAAGTATTCGTCATATGAAGGAGGTAGAGTTTATCAGACTAGAACAAAATAACATGATGGTATCCCAGTAGGAGGCTAAGTTCGCGGAGTTGTCCAGGTTTGCACCTCATTTGGTGGAAAATGAGGAACGTATGACGCGGATGTTTCTGAGAGGTTTGAAACCCGAAATACGTTAATACCTCATTTCTCACAAATTTTCTCTACATTCGGATGTAGTGAATAGGGCCCAGTTGTTAGAACGGATAGTGATTATATTCAACCAAGGGACAATAACCAAGGTCGTACCGGTGGCAGCAGTCATCGGAGTAATGACAACCAGCGGGGAGGAAAGTATGACAGAAGCGGTAACCACTCTGGTGATAATCGTGGCCATGATAGTAGAAAAAACGAATCAGGAGGAGATTTCAAGAAGAGAAGGTACAACAATAAGAACGTGAAGACGTCAACATCAGCACCAGCATCAACTGTTTCTAGGGGAGGATAACGACCACCAGTCGTATGCTATAAATGCGGGAAAGAGGGACACATCAGCCCAAACTGCCCACAACAATTCAAAGCATGTTATAACTATGGAAAAGAAGGACATATAGCTCGAGATTGTCCTGTTGCGAAATAAAGTCCAACGGGGCTGGTGATTTCCAAGGCGTTTTCGGACAAGTCAAAGTCGGTGATTCCTGGAAGAGCGTTTGTCGTGACAGCCCAAAACGCGAGGAATCCACACGAGGTGATTACGGGTAAGCTAATCATAAACTCTTGTGAAGTTTACACCTTGTTAGATACCGGTGCTACCCATTCCTTTATTTCACCTATTTGTTCTCAACGCTTGAACTTGACTTCTAATAAATTAGACTTTGACTTATCTGTTGAAACTCCGCCGGGAGAAACCTTTGTTACATCCACAGTTTACAAATCTTGCTTGATTCAGATTGGTACCCTTACCTTACCTGTTGATCTTATATCTTTGAAAATACTTGCATTTGACGTGATTTTAGGAATTGACTGGTTAACCACTTACCATGCCAAAATTGATTGTTTTCGTAAGGTTGTTAGTTTTCATATTCCTAATCAACCTGTTGTACGAATCCAAACCACCAAACCACTAAAATCAGTCAATATCATTTCAAGTCACAAAGCTATTCGTTTATTGAAAAACGGATGTCAAGCTTTCTTAGCTCATGTCACTGATCTAAACCAAAATACGTTAGATCTGAATAATATTTCCGTTGTTAATGAGTTTCCTGATGTATTTCCCAAAGAACTTCCCGGTCTACCCCCAGTACGTGAAGTTAAATTCTTTATTGACCTTGAACCCGGTACAAAACCCATTTCTAAAACCCCATATCGAATGGCTCCTATTGAAGTTCAAGAGTTAAAGGTCCAATTACAAGAATTGTTAGACATCGATTTTATTTGTCCTAGTACGTCTCCTTGGGGTGCTCCTGTTTTATTCGTAAAGAAGAAAGACGGGAGTATGCGACTTTGTATTGACTATCGGGAGTTGAACCATGTCACCATCAAGAATAGGTATCCGTTACCTCGTATTGATGACCTGTTCGACCAGTTGCAAGGAGCACAATTCTTTTCAAAGATCGATCTTCGTTCTAGATATCATCAGCTGAAGATTAAAACTGAGAATATTTCGAAAACTACCTTCAGAACTTGGTACGGGCATTATGAGTTCTTAGTCATATTTTTTGGATTGACTAATGCTCCTGCTGCTTTTATGGATATGATGAACCGTGTATTTAAGGAATATTTGGATCAGTTCATTGTTGTCTTTATTGATGACATCCTCATCTATTCTAAAAGCCGTGAAGATCATGAGCACCATTTGAAGTTGGTACTTCAAAAGCTTCATGAGAACAAGCTATATGACAAGCTGAAGAAATGTGAGTTTTGGCTTGAGGAAGTAGCATTCCTTGGGCACGTAGTATCGAAACGTGGAGTATCTGTTAACCCGATAAAGATTGAAGCAATACAAAGCTGGGAGCAACCTAAGTCGGTGACCGAAGTACGAAGCTTTCTGGGATTAGCTGGTTATTATCGGAGGTTCGTAGAGGGATTTTCTCGAATCGCTACTCCATTAACTCAGTTGACTCGGAAAGATACAAAATTCGTTTGGAGAGAGGAATGCGAGAAGAGCTTCTAAGAGCTCAAGAGAAGACTTATCTCGGCACCTGTTCTGACAATACCATCTGGTTCGGATGGATTTGTTATCTACAGCGATGCATCGGGCAAAGAGATAGGATGTGTTCTCATGCAATATAGGAAAGTCATAGCCTATGCCTCGCGATAACTCAAAGAATATGAGAGGAATTATCCTACTCATGATCTAGAGTTGGTAGCTATCGTTTTCGCGTTGAAGATCTGGAGACACTACCTGTATGGAGAGAAAGTGGAGATCTATACGGATCATAAAAGCCTCAAATATTTCTTCACTCAAAAGGAACTCAACATGCGGCAACGACGTTGGCTGGAGCTGTTGAAAGATTATGATCATACCATCCAATACCATCTTGGAAAAGTGAACGTGGTAGCTGACGCGTTGAGTAGAAGATCATATGCGGAAATAAGTGCGATGATGTCAAGTATACGTGTAGAACCAGCTTTGATTGATAAAGTTAAAGCTGCTCAAGCTACGGATCCGGAGCTAATATAGATAAAGAAGAAGGTGCAAGAAGGTGCCATTCCAGAAGCAAGAATTGATGAAGAGGGAATACTTCAAGTCTACTCCAGACTTTGTGTTCCTAACGATTCCGACTTGAAGCATAGAATCATGATGGAGGCACACAACACACCGTTTGCAATCCATCCTGGGAGTACCAAAATGTATCGTGATCTTCGACATACATTTTGGTGGAGCAATATGAAAAGAGAGATCGCAAAGTTTATTTCGAGATGTTTAACTTGTCAACGTGTAAAGGCGGAGCATCAAGTGTCGAAGGGTACATTGCAACCACTGGAGATTCTGAAATGGAAGTGGGAACACATTACGATGGATTTCATTGCGGGTCTTCCCAAGGTTTCTCAAGGCATAGATGCGATTTGGGTATTGTTGATAGATTAACCATGTCTGCTCATTTCTTGCCGATACATGAGACTTATTCCCTTGAACGTCTTGCTCATATGAATGTGAATGAGATTGTGAGATTGCATGGCATGCCAGTAGCCATAGTTTCGGATCGTGACCCAAGATCCACTTCACAATTTTGGATCAGGTTGCAGAAAGCTATGGGCACGGATTTACGATTCAGTTCGGCTTATCATCCTCAAACAGAAGGACAATCAGAAAGGACTATTTAAACTCTTGAAGATCTATTGAGACTCTGTGTTCTAAACTTCAAAGGGAGTTGGAATAAGTACTTACCATTGGTGGAATTCTCCTACAATAACAGTTATCAGGCAAGTATAGGTGTGGCTCCATTCGAGGCATTGTATGGGAAAAAGTGTTGCTCTCCAGTATGCTAGGATGAGGTGGGTGAAGCAACATTGTTGGGACCGGAGTTGGTACGTATGACTACATAAAAGATTCAAATAATCCGACAACGTATACAAACCGCACAAGATCGACAAAAGAGTTATGCGGATCTTCATTAAAAGGACGTGGAATTTAATGTTGGGGACCATGTGTTATTACGTGGTGCTCCGTGGAAGGGAGTTACGAGTTTTGGCAAGAGAGGAAAGCTCAACCCACGATTCATTGGTCTATTTGAGATTCTTGATCGAGTAGGAAATGTGGCTTATAGACTCGCTTTACCTCCAAGCATGTCTCGTGTTCATAATATTTTTCACATATCTGTGCTTCGTAAATATGTGAAAGATCCAAACCACATTATTCAGTTAGAACCAGACGAGATACCCAAAAATTTAACGTACGAGGAGGTACCTATCAAGATCTTGGATAGGAAGGAGCATGTCCTACGCTCAAAAATTATACCTCAAGTTAAAGTTTTGTGGAGAAACCATGGTATTGAGGAAATGACCTGTGAGTTGGAATCGAAAATGAAAGCGAGGTATCCTCACCTCTTTGACACCCCAAGTACGTACGTCAATTTCGAGGACGAAATTTCATAAAGAGGGGAGGTTGTAAGACCCCAACTTTTATGAATAAAGATTTAATTTTCTTTATATATTATTTCGAAATAGTAAAGTGTTGATTTGATAAATGTGAAAAATTATGGGTGAAATGTGCAAATAGTTAAAAATAAGCAAGTGGTTATAAAATATTCATTGTTGTCGGGGAATATTTGTTTGGTCGTGGAATATTCTTGTTGTCGGGGAATATTCGTACGATGGCGCAGCTATTTGTGGGCCCCACAACGGAATAACTATCGGATATAAAAAGCGACAGAAATAACCTTTTTATAAATAACGGCGTAGTTGTTACCGTTAGTACTATTGAAATACCTGGTGGTTAAAATACAGTAATATGCGATGTTGCACAGTAGCACACGGTATTGCACAGTATTTTGAATTATTGATTCTTACATAAGAATGCACTTACTCAATTTTTGTTACAGTAATTACTGTTCAATATTTTATATTATTGATTCAATAATTGCATGATATTTTATTGATTCAATAATTGCTACGTTGATATTTTATATCAATAATTGCTACGTTGCTATTTTATATGATTGATTCAATAATTGCTACCGTTGATATTTTGTATTATTGATTCAATAATTGTCACTGCACAGTATTTCACATTATCAACTCAATAATTCATATTATTTGAATAATATTATTAGATAGTATTATTGACAATGTCTAAGGAAGTTCTGTCTAGGAGGGGTTATTTAATTGCGCGCCAGTAAGGAGAAATCCTTATCGGAAGGCCCCCTCTTTCCTAGGAACGACTTGGTTGTCAATATTGTAGTTCTGTAATATTATTTGTGAATAATTAATTATTAATTTATATGATAAGAAAGTATTTATTTTGTGGATATAAAAGAAGGAATTAGTGCTGATGTGTTTTTATAAGTATTTTGGTGTGGAAAATCACCCGTTTATGAATTTCAGATAATTTATGTTTGGAATTTGGAAAACCTTCCTTCTACAAAGTTGTAGAGAATTAAATTTCCTATGAAAAGGACATAGAATACGTATTTTTCTGACAAAAGGGCTATTTATTATGAATTATTGAAGTTTCAGAAAATAAATATTTTTTTAATGGGAGTTGGGCCCCACTGGTGGCTGGTGGCTGATGGCTTTTGGTAGGCGGCGGAATTTTTTTTTTAAAAAAAATATTTTATTAAAAAGTCTACTTTGGCATCCTAAGCTTTTCCTATAAATAGGGTGCTTAGGTTAGAATTGAAAATCACACCAGAATTAGAAGTTTTCTCTCTCTATAATATCGAGCGTATTTTTGTGAGTATTTAGATACTTTGAGTGTTGCTATTCAGTGCAAGTTTCCTTCGGTATTATATCCGATATTCCAGTCAGAAGTGCTATTCTTTTGAGGTAAGGAATGTTATTTTTTTTCATAAATGATGTTATTCTTTTCAATATCATTATACCAAAATATTGGCATAGATTTTATTATGAAATTCTTACTTTTTCCGTCGGGATTACTATTCACGTATACAACACTATTCATGTATACGGCACTATTCACGAAAAAAATTAAATTTTTTTCTATTTGTCCAAATTATTTGTTATAGTTACTATCTTTGATTGGATCTAAGTTTTGAGCTTTATTCTTGAATTTTGCTCCACAAAATATTATTATGGAATATTTTTGAACTTGGATAAACTAAAATATGAATCCTTAATCTTTGTCCTTTATCTCATTGGATTCGTTGTTTATAATGTTTTTCATCATCCTCAGTCCTAAAAGGTGATACAACTGAATATCTTTGGCCTGTAGAGCAAAGAGGAATGATTACCTGATGAATATCTTTGGCCGTAATGCAAAGATGGATAGGTGTTGAGATGAATATGACCACTGGTGATACAAATGAATATCTTTGGCCCGTAGTGCAAAGATGAATATTTGATTTGAGATGTATATTGATTGATGTTACAGGGATAAAATATTGATGATGGACTTTTAAATCATAGAAGATAGTAAACTTCATTCTCTACTTAACTCTTCTAATGAATGGTTATTTTTGCTGCGAATATTGATCTAAAACTTGTTGTCAATAATATTTTATCTGAATTGTTGAAGACTAACGATAATTTATTTATCATTATCTTAGTCATAATATTCTTTACTGTGCTAGTTGAGCTCACCCTTTTCATCTATTGTCCTCCTCAGGAAATGAGAATGTCGCAGGATCTAGTCGGGGAACAGAGTGATGGTCCGAGTTAGAGCAGTAGTAGTCTTCACTATTTCTAATAAATAGTGTGATAATAATTGTAATGAGGACTTAGTTTGAATATTAATATTTTTTACATATTTGTATTGACACTCACAGTTGTGTGGTCGTATTTTGCACGACCGTGTGATATAAAAGTTTGTATTTGAATTCTGTACCATATATTTGGCGACTCAGAATGGGTTGGGTTGACTGGACCTATTCTGGAGGGCGTCACAATATATATATATATATATATATATATATATATATATATATATATATATATATATATATATATATATTACTTTGTCAAGGATGCTTCGCAACTCGAGCATAAAATTAAAATCAAGCCGAATACAAAATAAAATGGAGTATCAAAAGGCTTCATTTTCTATGCAAGCGAAAGAGTTTGAAAACCACGTTTCTAAACATCACTGTCATATCTTGTCTAAAAAGGACTTTTCATTAAATCAAACCCTTCGTATATAGGTCCAACAAAGCACAGGACTACTTTCAAATAAAGCACTTAGGCCCAATTACTGCAAGACACACACACACACAATAAATAGAGAAATTGAAAAGACGCAGCAACCGTGTTTCATGGAAGTCGACGGTTCCTAACACCTTCCCCTCGCTTAACCAAGCCCCTAAACACTATGAATCTCAATTTCTAAGACCAATTAAACAGAATCCAGTAATTGGGCTATATTGCAAAACCTTTCAAAACTTGGTTGAGTTGGTACAACCATTTCACTCATACCAACTAGCAACTCTGTAAAATCAAACCTTTAAAATCGTCGACATTATATGTCGGTCTTTTCCTAAAAATTCACCCTTCAGATAAAACCAATTCAAATAGAAAACATCATGGGTAGAAACACATTTAGGAAAAGAAAATCAAGATTTTTCCCGACGTCGACAAGTTAGATTAGTTGTTATCGAATTTTCAGATTATACAGTTACCTGGTTGGATCGGTTGACTACTAGCAGAGGAGATGTGGTGAATGTCCAATTGAAACATGGACAGAGATGAATATTGTGATGGAAAAAATATTTGTACCGAATCACTACCATCGGGATTTATTTCAGAGTTTACAAAATCTAAAATAGGGAAGTAGGAGTATAGATGACTACTTCAAGGAGATGGAGATGTTAATGACTAGAGCTAATATGGATGAGGATAGTGAGGCAACAATGGCTCGATTTTCAGCAGAATTAATTTGGAATATAGCGAATTTAGTGGAACGACATCATTATGTGGATTTGAGAGATATGGTACATATGGCTATCAAGATTGAGAAGCATCTTAAGAGGAAAGGTGGCCAGCGTTCAAATACTACCACAGGTTCGTCATGGAAATTTAATTTTGGGAAGAGTGTAGAAAAGCAAACAATAAACAAATCAAAAATGGAGTCTAAGCTAAGAATGGCTAATCGAGGTTTGCAAGGGAAAACTGAACAACCCTCTTTTAGTCAAAATCGAGATATAGTGTATTTCAAATGTCAAGGCATATGACATATTTCTAGTCAATGTCCAAATCAGAGGACTATGTTATTGCTTGACAACGGAGAGGTGGAAATCTAGGGGGAAGATAGTGACACAAATTCTATGCTGCCGTTAGAGGAGGTTGATGATAGGGAGGTTGCAATGCATGGCGAGATGTTGGTTACGAAGAGAGCACTTAGTGCGCAAATGAAAGAGGAAAGTTTGGAGCAGCGGGAGAACTTATTCCACAATAGGTGTCTTGTGCAAGGGAAAATTTGTTGCACGGTAATTGATGGTGGGAGTTGCACCAACGTGGCGAGTACAACTATGGTGGAGAAATTAGGATTATCCACAACCAAACATCCTCAACCGTATAGATTGCTATGGCTTAATGATAGTGGAGATGTGAGAGTGATAAATCAGGTGTTGGTTTCGTTTACTATTAGAAAATATGTAGATGAGGTCTTGTGTGATGTGGTTCCAATACAAGAGGGTCATATACTACTTGGGAGATCGTGGTAATTTGATAAACGTGTGAAGCACGATGGATTTACTAATGAATACTCTTTTGTATACAATAAAAGTAAAGTCACATTATGTCCTTTATTACCACAACAGGTGCACGAGGATCAAATTTATTTGCAAAAAGACCATGTTAAAAAAAAGAGAAGAAAAGAAAAATCAAGAGAAAAAGAAAGAGGAAGAGATAAAAACAAATATATTTGCAAAAAAGAGTGATTTGAGGCGTGCGTTGATTTCTAAACAGCCTATGATTTTACTTTCGGTGTAAAGAGGTGTTTTTGAATACTAACACTAATGATTCTTTGCCTAGTGTTGTTTCGTCTCTTTTGCATGATGTATTTCCCGAGGAGCTTCCTCAAGGACTACCACCTATTCAGTGAATTGAGCATCAAATTGATTTTTTCCATGGTGCGACCATTCCAAACTGTCCGGCTTATCGAAGTAATCCCGAGGAGACGAAGGAGTTACAAAGACAAGTTGACGAGTTGATGGGAAAGGGGTTTGTGAGGGAAAAGGGTTTGTGAAGGAAAGTACGAGCCCATGTGCAGTTCCGGTGAACCTAGTGCCCAAAAAAAATGGGAAATGGCGGATGTACATCGATTGTCGAGCGATAAATAACATTACGATAAAATATCGACATCCCATTCCTCGTTTAGATAACATGTTGGATGAATTGCATGGGTTTTGCATATTTTCTAAAATTGATTTAAAAAGTGGTTATCATCAAATTAGAATGCAAGAGGGTGATGAATGAAAAACGGCTTTTAAAACTACATATGGGCTTTATGAGTGGTTAGTATTACCTTTTGGTTTAACTAATGCGCCCAACATTGTCATGATATTGATGATTCAAAGTTCAATAATAATCTAGAAGGGGGGGTTGAATAGATTATTACCGTTTAAAAATTATGTTTGGCCTTTTTGAATTTTAGTGGGTTAATTTTATGAAATTAATGAGCAGTTTTAAAATTCAATCACACAATGCACAGATATTTATCTGGTTCACAACATACAGCTCGAGTATATTGCTACGTCCAGTTTCAAGCTCCTCTACAGGACTTGAGATCCTATTAGTCCCTGTAATAAATACTCCTTCAATAGGTGGAGAAGCCTGTACAAAGTTTTAAAGATAAACTTACAACTATTCACAACTAACTATCTTAGACAGTAACTTCCAGCTCCTTCCTCAAGCTTAGTTGAACCTTCTTTTGAGCATAGAACTGTTTTATCCCTTGGTCTTGAAACAACAATATTTTCCTCACCTCACAAGTACACTAGAGACCCAACTTCCAGCTGACCTCTCTAAGACTCTGGTCTTGGTCAAAGAATTCTTGTCTTTCTCACAAGTATAAAATAAACTAACTCAACCTTTTCCTTTTACAAAAAGTTTGTTTGAATATTTGCTTCTAACAAAAAGCAGATAAAATTGTAGAACAGATACTTCTCAGATAAGTAGATATAGAATTTAAGTATATGATAAAAGTTAAAAAAAACTTTTATGTGATGTGCTTCTGTGAAAGCAGATAAAAGATGTGACGCCCCCCAATCCGGATTCCTCTCTTTCCTCGGATCCGGTGCAGTCACGATACTACTATCGTCGAACTATTACATCTTTTATTCATAACTTAAAGAATAAAAATTTGCTTTATTACAATTCAGAATTTAAATTCTTTTCACTATCAGGATCTCGTATAATGACTCCAAACTTTTACAAGTTACAATCTTGGTCATTTACCAATTCCTGTCTTATAACATGTTCGATATTATAAAAATGCGGAATAACTTAAACTTTTTCAATCTTCTTTGAATATAATCTTTTATTGCTTTTATAACTTGAATCAATTACATTTCCCTAAATCAAACTATATTATGATTCACTCTGTTTGAGTTATCGTATAAACGTTTACAACTCAACTCGATATCCTCTATGTATTAACTAATACATCTTTACAATACAACAAGTATTAAATATCGTAAGCATATATCAATTACACTCCTAGAACCTAAACAGGGTTCAAACGATAATCTAAATAATATTCTCCGTTTCGATAATATCTGTCTTTATCAATCAAGAAGCACGAAATCCTTATCGTAAGTCTTTAACCTACAAAAATGGTTATTTGCAAGAGTGAGCTCGACAGCTCAGCAATTTTAACAATTTTCATGCATCACATAGCATATAACGTCATACTCAGTTCATGCATTTATAATCAATTTATATTTACTACGCATGTTACTTCTCACATAACAAGCATATCATCATAGATCAACTTTCAATCTCATACAATTCTCATATACAGTTCATATATATGTTCACATCATCATAGCATAATATAATTCAACTAACAGTTATTGAATTCATATATCAAATAGAAACTGAAAGACTTGCCTGATTCGTAGTTTAACAACTACGACTTAACTGCTTAAAGATATTTGTGCTTCGTGTATTCCTACACAATCATACAATTATGGATTCATACATATCAGTTATATGTATCCATACATTCTTAATATAATAACAATTGATTACATTGTTGTCTAACATGGTTCTTAGAACCTTCGTTTCACTTTCTTATCATACGCTTAGTAAAGCTAGGTACGTATAGGTATACCTTAACCATACTCAATACACTTAACTATCTAAGTGTTCGACACATATTTAAAACTCGTCAATATATAATCTATATTGCTCTTACGTTCCTCAAACCTTATCGGAATTATAATTCCCGGGTTCATATAACCATTACATTCAAACTTTCTACGTCCACCTTTCAAAATCCTTGTCATACCTTAAACTAGTCATGCAAGGCTACTATGTTCATCATGTATACATGTTTATAAGGTTACTAACTCAAGTTTGAAACCTAGCATGCTCGTTCTATTCCCATTTCAAAGTTATATGATTTTCATGTTGGTGACCTTAAGCTAATCAATTTCATGTCTCAAGGGTCAACTACTAAAGTCATATTACCACATAAAGAGGCTAAACAATACTAAGAAGGCATACTCGTGCTTATACTACACATGTATACTTAATCACGTAGTCTATGCTTTAGAAATTCATTTTCTTGAATATGAATGCATAGGTGAAATCCACGTTTCATCACAGGATGCTCATGGCATCATGTCTATAGGCATAATGAATCTTAATATACATGCTTGTATGATCATAACGTAACTCTCACAGTGTTTGATGTTATTACCCTTCACATTCTAAGTTTTCATAAAAATTGCACTTAGTTAACAAAGGTAACTTAGTATATGCAAAGTACCTCGTAGTCATGACTCTCATGTATTAGAACATATATATAAGCCACTTATACATGCTCAAATAATCAGAATGTAGACATCCTATATTTATGTCCAAAAACTCAAAGTTTGTCTTTTGAAATCAATGTAGTCTTCAATCATGTATGTTAGTGTAATCATAACACCTTAGACCATCTTTTCATGCTTAACCAACCATATAAACATGCTTGCAAAAATTAGAATATGGGTATGGTACATACGTGTCAAAGTTTGTTTTCAAAACTTACACTTTCATTAGAAATGTGCACTAGTGAGGTATACATGCTCATATTATGAAGTCCATATACGTATATCAACATGCCTTTCATGCATTCTTAAACCATACTATTGTGTCTCAAAAGTTAGAATATAAACATGACTTATATACGCCAAAATTCGTTTATAAAACCTTAAGTTTATTTTCAAACTATAAGTTTCTTCATCAAGTTTGTATCTATCATGGTTATACATTCTCGTACTACGTCTACGTACATATATATACATATTAACCATGTCCACATGCTTGCCAAATAAGATATTACATGATAGCCTCTAACAGTTCTGCAGCAGAAAATAAGAAACCAGAATATGGTACCGGCGCAGCTGCGCCACTGGCCAGTATAAAACTGGCACAGCAGCGCAGGGCTCCGGCCAGGGGCAGAGACAGCCTACTTTTGCAGAACTGCAAATCCAACTCACAATTTTCACAGCAATTTCGATTCTAAGCTGCTATAATACATTTCTAACATGCTTGTAACTCTTTTAACAATCTAACAAACATATTCATAATCTACTAATCAATCAATACATGCTTACTTCAAAAATCAAGACATTAGAAATTTTCAGAAAATGAAGAACATGAGTATAATGTTATACCTTTGCTAAAGAATTTACACTTGCTACTATATCAAGTCTTTCCCTCAACTGATAACTCTCTCAACAAGCTTACTCACTTGGTTTATACTTTGAATTCTCAGCAATTGCAATATAGAAGGAGAAGAGCTAATTTATAGGCAAACCAATACACAGTTCATAGCTTTGCTTGCCAAATCAAACTAATGGAAATAGCAAAAATTCGTTGGTTAATAAGGAGTTGTGGCGTAGTAGGTGAAAACCATCATTATCTCCACTCCCCCCATAATCATAAGCTACATATTGCTGAAATTAAGAGAAGGAGTAGAGTAGCTAGCCATGTGGGGGTTCACGTGAAGAGAAAAGAGATGGAATGGGCACTCATTTAGGGACAAAGCATAAATAAAGCTCAGCAACTTGCATTTAACATACTAATGTCGTATATATTGTATACCACACTTGGGTTATATATATATACATTACATATCATGTACACATATTTCATTTCCTATAACTTAGGTTATAAATGAACTACAAGTGTAATTTCCAATTACAATATATCAAGTAAGGCTACACATAGATATACATCACATATAATCCATGTATATTTATTAACACCGAATATAATTTGATCGGATATTATCATATTACATTGTCTCTTTTATTATTAAATTTTATTAATTCAATAATTATTTACAATATATCTATGATATATTATTTTATTGTATACTTATATACACATTGTCACACACACATTTCATGTAACTCTTACAACTCAATAAACTTTATTATATAGTTTATATACCTAAATAACATAGTCACATCGCACTTTACACTTTGTATAATATAAGTTAACTACCATACATTATACTTTTAATATCGCATACTTGCACATAGAAATTAATAAATTACTTATCTTATCAATTAATTAATAATATTAATTAATCCTTTCTTCGTAAATCAATTATTAATCTCTATAACAATTGATTAGCGTTTATATGGTTAATTATCATAATAAATATAAATCTTATTATATTTATAAATCATTTACTCATTAATCACCATATAGTCAAATTATTACTTGATAATATTATATTATCCATAATAATAATATAATAAGACAATATACCTCATTCCTTATCAATACAATTTCGATTATATTTATAATCAATTTTCTTATTATTATACTATCACTAGCCATAATAATAAAGCAATATACTACTATAGTAACAATTAATATAGATTAATTGTTTAATTAATAATTCTTCCATCCTCGAATTAATCAATTCATTACCGAATCTATTATCGTGCCACACAAGGCATTTCTCACAAGCTTAATCTCAAGCTTATTATTATTCCCATCACTTACTCATCCCCCACCACATTACTACTTATAACATGTTCAATATAATTAGAACTATTAAATCACAAGGTCCACATATAAATATGTTTTGAATAGAAATATTCAAATATTATTTATAACACTTATGACACTATAGCAACTCAAGTTATTAAAATAACTTAGTTTCCTTTTATAAATTAAACTCCCTTGAAAAATACATTAGAAATTATGTATTTTGCCATAACATAAATATTATGTTTTCTCCGAATAAAGATATTCATTATTAGAAAATAATTTACTTATTGTCTCATGATATTATTCTTAATATAATATCAAATAACTATATGTACGACACATGTACATATATTATATATAGAAAATAGATAATACGTTTATTTTCTATTATAATAAATTATTTCCATCAATTTATTTACATATAGCAAATACGTTTTAATATATTTACTATATTAACTAATCACACCTCATACAAAAACATATAAGGTAATATTATTATTCAAAAATAATATTTTCTCCTTTTATTAAAATAATTCAATATTAAAAATTATTTTAATACCCTTTATTAGAAATATATAATAATTATTTCTCTTTCTTTTCTATAAATTGTTCCTAAAACAATTTCTTCAAATATTCATTTAAAGATATAATAATTTTCATTTCTCTTCAATAACGTGTATATATATATATATATATATATATATATATATATATATATATATATTAACGTTATTCATACATTAGACTTTCTCACATATTATCACTCTAAGTAATATATATAAAAAGTATCAACTATAATTAAATATTCAACACACATATTAATTCACTCCTTTACTTAAGTAAATTAAACCTTGTACTATATCACCATAGTTAATTAAGGTTCAATATTCACATTATATTATTCCATAATATAACTCTCAACTTAAATTAACCCATATTTATTCTTATTAGTTAATTTCTTTAACTAACTCATGCTTCACTATCCAACCGATTCGCGGATAACTTAAGTACTATCAATAACCTATATTATAAACATACTAGTTATTAGTATACATACATAAGAAAATGGTGATTATACATTAAAGCTATTTAATGTCACCAACTTACTATGATAGAATAATTCTATAAATTATTTAATATCGATAGGAAATCTTATCCACTTCCTTTATCTCAACCAAATTGTCTGTACAATAAATAACAATATATATTTATTAATCACATTTTACATAGTTCATATAACCCTATGTAACACAATACTACATAACTTATATCACATAGATGTTCTCATTCGAACCCATCTCACACTTTAAGAATTTTATTTATTAAATCCTTATTTAATAATTTCTGAAAAAGACTTAAGCACTTGTAATAAAGATTTTCTTTTTCTGTATAGAATATTGTTCTATGGATTAAGAAAAAAAAATTATTTATAAAGAGTGTGTGTCTTTGGTTTTAAATAAATATAACTTTGAATTTAAACAACCACACACACTTGTATAATGCAACAATTATTTATGAATAATTATATGAGCAATATATTTGATGACAGCTTATCAAGTTTAATAATATGATTCACTTTAGATAATACTTGAACAAACTTGTTTCACCCACTTATATATATTATATTATATTTAATCTACGTTGTGAATAATTTGGACACTTGGGATTTTCAAGACCGTCCAGAGTATTTCAAGGAAATAACATCCGAATTACATCGGTATCCAAGTACTGACTAAAATTTTCAATTCACAACTTGATAATCATATATAAAATATTAAAGAATACTCATATAAATTATTTATAACAGTAAAGGGCCACTTGGGATTTTAAAAACCGTTTGAAGAATTTCAAATAAATAACATTCCAAATTATATCGGTGTCCAAGTACTGACTCTTTACCTAGATATGATAGATGAAATATAGATATATATAAATATTTATCGCAGTTTATATCTGATTATCTAAATCTATATATTCATAATATCAGTAAAGGGCCACTTGGGATTTTAAAGATAGTTTGGAGAATTTCAAAGAAATAACTTCCAAATTATATCGGTGTCCAAGTACTGACTCTTTACTAATATTGATATATAGATATATGAATGTATATAGTAATTTATAACAAAATATCTATATGTATAAGAAAATATGAGATGATATGAATAATAACAATTTAACAACTTATCTCAAATAACCTGACCAATTTTGCTCTTCCAATAGAATTATAACTTTGATTGAGAGAAGAGAGTAAAAGCTTATTTAGACATAATATAGGCAAGGAGAGTAAGCTTTTCAAATTGTAAAATTGGTAAATTGAAACGAATAGAAAAGCCTTCTATTTATAAAATTTTTTAGGTTAGGCCAAAACTGTAATTTTAGGAAATTCATTTTTGAAATAGAAGGTCCGGATTGCATGATGGAAAATTTTAATGGCTCGGATCAAATGTGTTAGGCCGGATATAAGAAGTTGTTGGTCCAACATTTTTGTTTAGCACATATGAGTCATCACTTTGCCCAATAATTTTTGTTCATTACATGTGACTCACAACTTATGCCCAAGTATGCCACCTATTAACAAGTGCAAGCTTTCTTCCTTTTGGTAGCATTAAACATGCACGACACATACACAAATTCCCAACACATCTAAGTTAGGCACACACTTACATACACATTTACATGCACACACAAGTTCAGCACACACCTATCATGCACACACACACACACACACACACACACACACACACACACACATATATATATATATATTATATTTAACAAATATATACATGTATAATAAGTAAAGTAAGAAAATAAATATTTTTGGTCAAAATATTAGAGGTAATTAAAAAGTCAATTTTAATACTTTTAATCCTATGGAGAGGATTTTACCCTTTTGACCTCTTACCCTAATTTGTTATCATCAAAATTAAACACTTAGATTTGGAGACCTATCAATCTCCCCCTTTTTGATGATGACAACAAGAAAAAATATTTGTTTTTCAAAACTCCCCCTTGATTCATGAATCTCCCCCTTAGATCATGAATCGGGTTTTTAGAAAGATTTTTTTTAAAAATTTTGAAAACCCATCAGATTTTTATTTTATTTTTAAAAAAACTATCAGACGGACACACCAAACCATTCATGCAGTTATAACAGTTGTATCTGGTATGCAAACCACTCAACATACAAACCATCCATCTTGTCCAGACATACAGTTATAGCAGTTATATCAAGTATAGCAGTTCCTGTCAATCTCATGCACACCATCCAAACCATTCATGCAGTTTATAACAGTTATATCCAGCAGATTCATATCTGCTCGCTTATCAGATTATTACTTAGTATAAGTTATACTATTTAATAATCTGATATTTTTCTTCTCATCTGATATTTTTCTTCTCCCCCTTTGTCATTAACAAAAATGGAGGGATTTAAAGAAAATACCAAAGTACCTGCGGAAACTTGTTAGTTTCAGTAATTACCTGCAAGTTAGAATAATAATTAAACATATAATAATATCCTAATTATCGGTTTGTTAGTGATTATTACAGTCATCTAGAATAGTTAGTAGAGTAGTTAGTTTACATTCTTCCTCAATAGTCAGAGTTCATCAAAGTTGAGTGGGGAGAAGTTCATACCCAAGTTTGTGAGATGCAGATCAGGGGGGTCTGACCAGAATGGTCAGGCTGGGCAGAGCTGGTTGTGACAGTGAAATTGTAGGGGGGATTGATACATTATGGTGTTCCATCAATACATTCATCATGTCTTAGCACAGTTATTCACAAACTTAAGCAGCTTTCAAGTTAATCCAGATTATAGTACCAGTGTATTAGTAGGGGAAGAAACCACATTCACACACATACATCAGAAATTTCAGACTCCCACATTCTTGACGATAAACCAGGTATATATATATATATATATATATATATATATATATATATATATATATGTATATATGTATAGTACACAACAGTCATTACACACATATATGTATATTCTGATAAGCAAGCATACAAAAATATACAAAATTTTTGAAATATTTATGGAATTTTAGAGTTTTGAAAAGTATATATATATATATATATATATATATATATATGTGTGTGTGTGTGTGTGTGTGTGTGTGTGTGTGTGTGAAAAATGAATTTGATAACAAAAATTAGGGTTTGATAGAAACACATTTCTAAACGGATATTTTGACAGAAAGTTAAAAAAAAGGTTTAAACAAATCGGCAAGTATATTAAAAAAATTAAATGAAAAATTTAGTATTTTATACATACATACATATATATATATATATAGAAAGTTTTGAAAATATTTATACTCTTAAATATAAATAATTTAAAAATATATATATATATATATATATATAATAATAATGTTTTGAAATATATATGTATATATAAGAAATATATAGACGAAGCACCTCCTTTTTTTAAAAAAAAAGAAGTAAATAGAGGGCGAAGAAAATAAATTTTTGAAAATAAATTTAAATATATATATAGGATTTTTGAAAATAAACACATATAATAAATTTAAAAAAATTTTAAAAAAAATATACATAGACGAAGAAGACGAAAAAATTGTTAGTAATATTTTTTTTAAAATTCGAACCTTAAACCTATGGAAAAACATTTATAGATCTAGGTTTTTTTAAAAAAATTTAAGAACACAAAGATAGCAAAATTTTTTGGATCAAATCCTGAAATATAAGAAAAAAATATGTATATATATATATATATATATATATTTATATATATATATATATATATGAACTCAAAACAGATTATAAATCTAGGGTTTAAAAATAACTTAAAAGTATAAAAGATTTCAGAATCATATAAGCACGAAGATCAAAATCGATAAACATGTTATCATGACAAAGGAGATTCATTTTAATAAATAAAGAAGACGAAAAACTCACTTGAATCACTCGATTTTGGCTGGTTAGGGTTAGGATTTGAGAGAGTTGAGGGAGAGAGATAGAGAGAGAAGGGAGCGTTTGAGTGTAGAGAGAGAGAGAAGAGGGAGAGCCGACGGGAAGAAAGAGAAAGAGAGAGTAAGAAATGAAATAAAAATAGATTTTAGGATTTTATATTTAGGTTAATCTGATGGATCGTATTGCTGAGAATTGATCTCAGATTTAATCAACGGATGGGATGAGATCACACGTTTAAATAATTTGGCTGACCTATTTGACTTCGATCGGAATGCTGTGATGGATTTGTGCTTTCCTGTGTTGATCGAACTGTTAATGAGCGTGATCCGTGTGCTTAGGCTTTCCAGCTTCTGATTGGTTGGAGTCAATAGACGTGGATTGGGCTTGTATTTGGTCGTTAGATGATTTCTTGGATCAGCGGCTCAGATCAGGTCAGACATATAATTATATAATAAATGTTATAAAATGTAATTTTTTATAAAATTAATAATAAAAAATACTACAATATTTATATTAAAATCAGTAAATTAATAATTTTCATTTTTATGTATATATGTAAATTTTTAGTAAAATATTTATAATAGTAAAATTTTCTAATAATTAAGAGAGAGTATAAATATGAAGTTTTAATGTATAAAATGCATATTAACACACACACATATATATATATATATATATATATATATATATATATATATATATTCATATGTATAATAAAACTAATAATTTTTTTATTAGTGTAAATTTTTTGATATATAATGTGTAATTGAGAAAGATTATAAATATAAAATCTTATATATAAAAATATATTCTTAACTAAATAATATAAGTATATTAACATATAAAAGGAACAAATAATATATATATATATATAAATTAATAGCAAATTGTAAACTAATAATATTAATAATTTTGACAAAAAAATATATTTATATATTACAAAAATAGATTTTAAATAAGAGAAAATTTTAATATTTTATGAGAAATATCTAACATTCCCAAGTCTAGACGTAATTTACAAAATCTATCAGAACTTAGTGGTTTAGTAAATATGTCAACAATATTTAATTCTGTGTCAATATGTTCTAGTTTAATAATACCATTGTTTACATGATCTTAAGAAATGATGTCTAACATCAATATATTTTGATCTAGCATGTAATACGGTATTTTTACTTAAGTTAATAGTGCTCGTATTATCACATAAGATTGACACACAGTTAAATTTTATATTGTAATCGGCAAGGGTCTGTTTCATCCACAATATATGTGCACAACATCGTGCAGCAGCTATATATTCGGCTTCGGTGGTTGAATTAGATACCGAGTTTTGTTTCTTAGAAAACCAGGAAACTAAACATCCGCCTAATAACTGACAAGTGCCACTTGTGCTTTTTCGATCAACATGATGACCGTCATAGTCAAAGTCAGAGAAACACAAAAGGTCGAATGGTTGACTTTTAAGATACCATAGACCTAAGTCTGTAGTTCCTTTAAGATATCGAAATATTCTTTTTACTGCAACCAAGTGAGATTCTTTAGGATTTGCATGGAATCTGGCACATTTACAGACACTGAACATAATGTCAGGTCAACTAGCTGTGATGTAAAGGAGACTGCCAATCATTCCTCGATACTTCTTTGTGTCAACACTTTTTTCATTTTCATCAGCAGTTAGTTTATCAGTAGTTGACATAGGAGTATTAAGATGTTTTACAGACTCTAAATCAAATTTTTTAATCATTTCTTTGCAATATTTGGATTGAGAGATGTGAATACTTTTTTCTTCTTGCTTGATTTGTAGTCCTAGGAAGAAATTCAATTCTCCCATCATGCTCGTTTCAAATTCCTTACTCATGCTTTCAGAAAACTCATTACACATATTCATGTTAGTAGATCCAAAAATGATGTCATCAACATATATTTGTAAAATAAGAATATCATCATTTTTATATTTTATAAAAAGAGTAGTATCTACTGTGCCCCTTTTATAACCATTTTTTAATAAAAATTTACTTAGTCTTTTATATCATGCCTTGGGAGCTTGTTTTAGACCGTATAAAGCTTTGTGTAGTTTATACACATAATCAGGATGATCAAAGTTCTCAAAGCCAGGGGTTGTTAAACATAGACTTCTTCTTCAATAACACCATTTAGAAAAGCAGATTTCACATCCATTTGAAATAATTTAAAATCTTTATGGCATGCAAAAGCTAATAACATACGTACAGACTCAATTCTAGCAACAGGAACATATGTTTTATCATAGTCAATTCCTTCAAGTTGATTATACCCTTGTGCAACCAATCATTCCTTATTACGTATAACAGTTCCATTTGATAGTAGTGTGCATACAAGCTAATCATGTATGATGACAAAGCACATACTTCGTAAACAATCTTATTTATTTATTAATAAAATATTTATTTAAGGCATATAATTATCTACATGGTGCTGTTTTTATAATATGTAAATAACCCATAGTTTTAAGCAATGCTTTTAGAATCATGATGAGATCATGATAATGAGATCTAAATTCTTAGAAAGCTTAAAAACTAAAATAGTTCCCAATTGTGGGATTACTAAAATGGGGATTAGTAAATCCGGATAGATTGGTACATATGTTGCTTGCTCATTGGATGAGGATGACTGATCTCATGGTCATTTGTGTGGAGACACTAAAGCAAGTATGTAGGTGCTTATTGGAGAATAAGTTCACTAAACGTGACTCGCTATGGAATACCTAATGGAGTTTTACTCGCATGTCAATAGGAATTCTTAATGTGATAGTAGTACATGTGATCCTTGGACTTGAGATTATCATAGTATCTTGTATGTAACAAATTATACTTTGACTAATTCCTTAAGGCCTTGTAAGGCATATATAGGGTATGCTTGGGTATAATGAGTTACATATGGAGATAATGAATGATCAATAAAGAATCTACCACCTCTAATAAAAAAGGAGATATGTCCTATGTGATTCGTTAAATGACAACCCAGGAATCCTTGGCCAAGGTAGAATGAAATTAGAAAGAGGTTTCTAATTTGCATTATATGGAGTTGTGCATTTTTTAATCGAAATACATATGATTAAATAAATTAAGACTTGACAGTAAATCCATGTCTTATATTTAATTGGGACATTGTATGGTGGAAGGATTGAATTGTACAGTAACTATTAACTCACAAGTTCTTTTCTGATTAATGTTGAAATCTATATTATCTGGAAAGTCGTTGATCGCTAGGGAGGCTTATCCCTATTGTAGAATAAATGTTATTTATTTAAATAGATTATTAGTTTAATTTATTTATTTAAATAAGATTAGAATTGTTCTAATTGATTTATTCACAACCGGTTTAATATGGAGAACCTAAAGGGTCACACCATAAAAGGAAGAAGAATTATTTACGAAGAAAATGACATGATAGTAATAATGCATTAAGTATAATTAATTTAATCTATGATGATAGAATAAATTAAATAGCTTAATGTTTATTATTTAATATTTTAGAAATATTAAATATAAATTAATAAGAGGAGTCTTATTAATATTATTATTATTATTTTAATTCTAAAGGAGTTTAGGAATTAATATAATATCAGTACTCTCTCTCAATCCTAATAAAGATTAGGATATAAATTAATTAAAAGTATTTAATTAATTAATTAAATAAAATCCTATTCTAATTGGATTAGGAGGGTTAACCTAATATCTATATAAGAGAGTCTTATATCAGAAATAAGGTACGCGAATTTTTCAAGAGTTGGGAGTACACATATTCTATAGAGATAGAAACAAGGGTTAAGCCAATAACACATCTTACTAAGTTCTTCATCTTCCTTGGTGGATCACCGTTAGAGGCCAAACACTTGGGTGGCTGACAATGATCAAGGGAAGGAGCCACTACAGAGGAATCAAAGGAATCAAAGGAGTAGAACTTGTACCTGAGAAAGCTTGTATCTTCAAAGGTATAATTCTATTTTTCTCCTTCTTCATTCACTGATAATTGATGCACAAGAATGATCATGGTAATGGGTTTGTATAAATTTTAAAAACCTAATTTTTTACGCTTCCGCCCTATTTATATGATTTGATTACATGATTGCGTTACGTACAAACCCAACAGTGGTATCAGAGCCAATCTTATGCTAATTATCAGTCTATGTGATTCCATACATGTATAATATGCGATTGGATCGAGTTCTGGGCAACAAATTTTTTTCTGATTCTGCGAATCTGCCAGCTGCGCCGGGTCCTGACCTTCTTGCTGCGCAGCTGCGCCAGTGTCTTGGCCTGGTTTTCATGTTGCGCAGCTGCTCCGGTTCCCTTTATATTCCTGGCGCAGCTGCGCCACTAACAGAATCTGAATTTTTTTTTGTTTTATTTAATTAAATGAATGATTTATTTAATTAATAAAGGTTTAAAATAAAGATGTTTATTTTATATGAAATGAGATTTCAGAATTGCTAAAATTAAAGAGTTTAATTTGGAATTAGTTTTTTGAATGAAATAAAGGAGTTTATTTTTCCAAAAAACAAAGTTTAGCAAACTTTTGCCCATTAACTGATATTAATACATATATGGAATGAATTTACTTTCATGAGATGAATAAGTTTTATCGATACGTATGATGATATGTATGGTAATAAAAGGGATTGATTATGGACTATGACCAATGTGATTGGATTTTATTTTGGATGAATGCTTAAATATATGGGTTTTATAAAATGGGGTCTGCGTACCTCGTCTTCTCTGATTTTATTCTCGGTGTAAAATTCTATCTCCCTTTTATGTACTTCCCCTTGACTGCTGATCAAGGTTTCTATTTAAAAATAATTTATGTAATAGAGATAGTTAGAATTATCTTGAAGAAACTGGAGACCAAGGAGCAAGGAGCGCGTGAAGACCCGTTTGTATGGAGCCCGGGTTTAAATGTAACAATTACGTTTAAATTTAAATTTTTGCACTCCTAGGTTTGACCTTTTGGTTCACTTGGTGGCTCTAGTGAACCAAACTAGAATAAAAGTCCATAATCAATCCGGGTAGAATATAGTATTCTATATTGCATGCTAAATATTATATATATTATATTTTATACAAACATGCTTCGAATGTTTAATAAAATGACGCGTATTTTATATATATATGTGCATGCGCGCTTAAAAAGATGAGACAAATAATAACAAACCTCTCAAAGAAATATTATTAAGTCTGAAGCGTTCAAATGATATTTGGAATATCGAACGTCGCCTTCTAGCATGATTAGTTAATAGAGTATTAAATATTTAATATGAGTTTGTTGTGTTATCCACAAGGCGAGTATTGAATATTTAAGATGTTAATTAATCACATTTGATGCTTATCAAGAAAATTGAACGATCTAGTCTTGTTGTGCTATCCACAAGGACTAAAATTTTTCTTTTTTGAATTTATGGAAGTGCTAAGCTGGACTTAACTTAAATTATTTTAGTTCGGATGTGCACACACATGACCATTATGATTTAAGAGGCAAAATAAAAGGAGTTACATGGTGATGTAATTGACAAGAGTTGTCTACCTATTTATTTGTATATCGCTTGTTGTGCTATCCACAAGGTTATATACATTTGAAATGGGATCCTTAATCTCACTAGCAAATCTTTAATTAGATGTTGCCGAACTATATGAGTGAGGGAAATATAGTTTGATGAAAATAGTGGGAGATACCAATTTAAAATAAAGACCTAAATTTATTTTGGAATGCAAATTTAATAAAATGAATGTTTGCTAAAATGTTGTCTTTTCACATGCAGAATTTTAAAAATGTCAAAATCACTAATCTCACTACGAAGCATACTTGATGCAAATAAGCTTACTGGCCCGAATTATGAGGACTGGCTAAAAAATCTGAGAATTGTTCTCACTGCTGAAAAGATTTCTTATGTCCTAAATTCCACTATCCCTGAATCTGTTTCAGAAACAGCCTCTGAGGAAGAGATTGCCACTTTCAATAAGTGGCAAGATGATGCATCTGTGGCTCAATGCATCATGCTCGCATCCATGAATAACGAGCTTCAGCGTCAGAACGAAAAAATGGATGCTCCTGCTATGCTGCTTCACCTCATGGAGTTGTATGGTGAACAAAGTAGGACTGCTAGATATGAGATATCTAAGGAGCTCTTTCGATCTCGGATGACCGAGGGCACTGCCGTCGAGACTCATGTTCTGAAGGTAATCAATTTGATTGAACGCCTTGGACAGCTTGGGTTCGTCATGGATGGGGAGTTGAGTCAAGACTTTGTCTTGCAGTCACTCCCTGAGACCTTCTCGCAGTTTGTGGTTAATTTTCACATGAATAAGCTAGATGTCAGCTTACCTGAGCTGCTTAACATGCTGAAAACTGCAGAAGGTCACTTCTCATCCAAGAAGAACCATGTCTTGATGGTGGATTCTTCCAATAAAAGGAAGAGGCCCAAGGTGTCTTCTGAAAAGAAGAAATCTAAGAAGGCTAAGGGAAAAGGGAAAGAAAATGAGCAAAAGAAACCTGAACCAGCTAAAGGAATGTGCTTTCATTGCAATGAGCCGGGACATTGGAAGAGGAACTGCAAGAAGTTTCTAGCAGAGAAGAAGCTTGGAGAAGCTTCGATTTCCAATCAAGGTTTGTTTATGATTGAAATTAATTTTTTTGAAATTCATAATTCTACTTGGGTATTGGATACCGGCTGTGGTTCTCACATATGTAATACTGTGCAGGAACTGGTCAGAAGTAGAAAGCTGAATAAAGATGAGGTGATCCTACGAGTGGGAAATGGAGCAAACGTTGCTGCATTAGTTGTAGGAACTTATTGTTTAGCAATGCCTTCGTGCAAATCCATTTATCTTAATAATTGTTATTATGTTTCGAATATTATTAAAAACATTATTTCAATTTCTGTATTGGATATGGAAGGTTTTGACGTTATTATAAAGAACAATGGTTGTTCTATTTATAAAGACGATATTTTATATGGTATAGGAAATTTGCGAAATGGGCTTTATACACTGGACTTACAAGAAAATATATTTCAAATTGAACAAATTAAGAAAAGGAAAAGAGATGATATTAATTATACCTATATGTGGCACTGTAGACTCGGTCATATCAATGAAACAAGATTATCCAAGTTGCATAAAGATGGGCTCCTCGAGCTATCTGATTATGAATCATATCCAACTTGTGAATCTTGTCTCATGGGTAAAATGACTAAATATCCTTTTAGTGGAAAAGGAGAGAGAGTTACAGAGTTGTTGGCATTGATTCACACAGACGTTTATGGACCTATGACAACAAGTGCATGGGGTGGGTATTCTTATTTTATTACTTTCACTGATGATCACTCAAGATTTGGATATGTGTATTTAATGAAATACAAATCAGAATCATTTGAAAAGTTCAAAGAGTTCAGAAGTGAAGTAGAGAAACAAACGGGCAAGAGTATTAAGATACTTCGATCAGATCGAGGTGGAGAATACTTAAGCAGTGAGTTTCTCAATTGTCTCAGAGAAAATGGTATAATCTCACAATGGACTCCTCCAGGTACACCACAGTTAAATGGAGTATTTGAAAGGAGAAATCGAACACTGTTGGACATGGTTCGATCCATGATGAGTTTTACCGACCTTCCAATTTCCTTCTGGGGATATGCCCTAGAAACGACTGCATACGTACTTAACAAGGTACCTACCAAATCCGCCCCAAAGACTCCATATGAGATGTGGAAAGGGAGAAACCCAAATCTTATGCATGTTAAGACTTGGGGTTGTCCAGCTTATGTCAAAAAGTTTGAAAATGATAAGCTACAGACTAAATTCGATAAGTGTAGATTTGTGGGATACCCTAAAGAAACCATAGGGTATTATTTCTATCATCCAACTGATCAAAAGGTGTTTGTTGCGAAACATGCTACCTTCTTGGAGAAAGAGTTTATCCATTGAAGGGGTCAGTGGGAGCAAGATATATCTTGAAGAAGTTCAAGAACCACAAGTTACCACGGACCAAAGTCAGGTACCTAACCAAGTAGAAGAACCTACTGTACCACACCCTGTTCGTAAATCTGGAAGGGTACCGAAGATACCTGAGAGGTATGGATTCGTTATAGAGGATGGCGATGAGGTACACATCATGAATGATGATGATCCATTGAATTACGAACAGGCTATGAGTAATAAAGACTCAGGGAAATGACTTGAAGCCATGAAATTCGAAATGGACTCCATGTATGAAAACAAAGTATGGTCTTTGGTTTCACCCCTGAAGGTATTAAACCTATTGGGTGTAAATGGGTTTTTAAGAAAAATACTGGAGCAGACGGAAAGGTAGAGACCTATAAGGCCCGACTGGTTGCAAAAGGTTTCAAACAAAGACAAGGAGTTGACTATGATGAAACCTTCTCACCAGTAGCCATGCTCAAGTCCATTCTGATTTTGCTTGCGATTGCAGCTTACAACGGCTATTAGATCTGGCAGATGGACGTGAAAACGGCCTTCCTCAATGGGAAACTTGAGGGGGATGTGTATATGACACAGCCAGAGGGATTTATTTCAAAAGTTGGAACAAATCAAGTCTGTAAGCTACAACGATCCATTTATGGGTTGAAGCAAGCTTCTCGTAGATGGAACATTCGTTTTGATGAGACAATCAAAGAGTTTGATTTTATCAAAAATGAGGATGAACCATGTGTATACAAGAAGGTTAGTGGGAGCGCAGTATCATTCCTTGTATTATATGTTGATGATATATTACTGATAGGGAATGACATTCCTATGTTACAATCCATTAAAATCTGGTTATCTAAAAACTTCTCCATGAAGGACTTGGGTAAAGCATCCTATATTTTGGGGATAAAGATCTATAGAGATAGATCTAAAAGGATGCTTGGCTTATCCCAAGGAACGTACATTGATACGATGCTAAAAAGGTTTAGCATGGAAGATTCCAAAAGAGGTCTCATGCCGATGAGCCATGAAATAAATCTCTCCAAGAAACAGGCCCCAAAGACACCTGAGGAGAGAGACCGTATGAGTAAGATCCCTTATGCTTCTGCAATAGGATCTATCATGTACGGTATGATATGTACTAGACCGGATGTTGCTCACGCACTTAGTGTAACAAGCAGATACCAGTCGAATCCAGGAGAAGAGCACTGGAAGGCAGTGAAATATATCCTAAAGTACTTGAGAAGGACTAAAGATATTTTTCTTATCTACAGTGGGTCTGCATTAAAACTCGAGGGATTCACGGACTCAAGTTTTCAAACAGACCAAGATGACAGTAAATCTGTTTCAGGGTATGTGTTTACCTTGAACGGAGGTGCAGTGAGTTGGAAGAGTTCCAAGCAGCAAACGGTTGCTGATTCAGTGACAGAGGCAGAGTATATAGCTGCAAGTGAAGCTGCAAAGGAAGCTGTTTGGATGAAGAAGTTCATAACTGAACTTGTTGTGGTTCTTAGCATTGGAGAAGCTGTTCCCGTATACTGTGACAACACCGAAGCGGTTGCACAGGCTAAGGAACCCAGGTCTCATCAGAAATCTAAACACGTGTTGCGGCGATTTCACTTGATCAGGGAGATCATTGAAAGAGGAGACGTCACCTTGGAGCATGTAGACTCTCAAGACAACATTGCAAATCCATTTACTAAAGCTTTAACACAACACCAGTTTGATCGTCACTTAGAGAAGATGGGTATGAGATACAATGGCGATTGGCTTTAGTGCAAGTGGGAGATTGATAGTAGTGTGCATACAAGCCAATCATGTATGATAACAAAGCACATACTTTGTAAACAATCTTATTTATTTATTAATAAAATATTTATTTAAGGCATATAATTATCTACATGGTGCTGTTTTTATAATATGTAAATAATCCATAGTTTTAAGCAATGCTTTTAGAATCATGATGAGATCATGATAATGAGATCTAAATTCTTAGAAAGCTTAAAAACTAAAATAGTTCCCAATTGTGGGATTACTAAAATGGGGATTAGTAAATCAGGATAGATTGGTACAAATGTTGCTTGCTCATTGGATGAGGATGACTGATCTCATGGTCATTTGTGTGGAGACACTAAAGCAAGTATGTAGGTGCTTATTGGAGAATAAGTTCACTGAACGTGACTCTCTATGGAATACCTAATGGAGTTTTACTCGCCTGTCAATAGGAATTCCTAATGTGATAGTAGTACATGTGATCCTTGGACTTGAGATCATCATAGTATCTTGTATGTAACAAATTATACTTTGACTAATTCCTTAAGGCCTTTTAAGGCATATATAGGGTATGCTTGGGTATAATGAGTTACATATGGAGATAATGAATGATCAATAAAGAATCTACCACCTCTAGTAAAAGAGGAGATATGTCCTATGTGATTCGTTAAAAGACAACCCAGGAATCCTTGGCCAAGGTAGAATGAAATTAGAAAGAGGTTTCTAATTTGCATTATTTGGAGTTGTGCATTTTTTAATCGAAATACATATGATTAAATAAATTAAGACTTGACAGTAAATCCATGTCTTATATTTAATTGGGACATTGTATGGTGGAAGGATTGAATTGTACGGTAACTATTAACTCACATGTTCTTTTATGATTAATGTTGAAATCTATATTATCTAGAAAGTCGTTGATCGCTAGGGAGGCTTATCCCTATTGTAGAATAACTGTTATTTATTTAAATAGATTATTAGTTTAATTTATTTATTTAAATAAGATTAGAATTGTTCTAATTGATTTATTCACAACCGGTTTAATATGGAGAACCTAAAGGGTCACACCATAAAAGGAAGAAGAATTATTTACGAAGAAAATGGCATGATAGTAATAATGCATTAAGTATAATTAATTTAATCTATGATGATAGAATAAATTAAATAGCTTAATGTTTATTATTTAATATTTTAGAAATATTAAATATAAATTAATAAGAGGAGTCTTATTAATATTATTATTATTATTATTGTTTTAATTCTAAAGGAGTTTAGGAATTAGTATAATATCAGTACTCTCTCTCAATCCTAATAAAGATTAGGATATAAATTAATTAAAAGTATTTAATTAATTAATTAAATAAAACCCTATTCTAATTGGATTAGGAGGGTTAACCTAATATCTATATAAGAGAGTCTTATATCAGAAATAAGGTACGTGAATTTTTCAAGAGTTGGGAGTACACATATTCTATAGAGATAGAAACAAGGGTTAAGCCAATAACCCATCTTACTGAGTTCTTCATCTTCCTTGGTGGATCACCGTTAGAGGCCAAACACTTGGGTGGCTGACATTGATCAAGGGAAGGAGCCACTACAGAGGAATCAAATGAATCAAAGGAGTAGAACTTGTACCTGAGGAAGCTTGTATCTTCAAAGGTATAATTCTGTTTTTCTTCTTCTTCATCCACTGATAATTTATGCACAAGAATGATCATGGTAATGGGTTTGTATAAATTTTGAAAACCTAGTTTTTTACGCTTCCGCCCTATTTATGTGATTTGATTGCATGATTGCGTTACGTACAAACCCAACACCATTTTCATCTAATTTGTTACGAAACACCCATCGAGTTCCAATAATGGAGGTCTCTTCGGGAGTTGGAACTAATGCCCAGATTTTGTTTCTTGGGAGCTGTTCAAGTTCTTCTTGCATAGCTATTATCTAGTCTTCATCAATCAAAGCATCTTTTATATTTTTAGGCTCAATTTGTGACAGAAAGGATAAATGCCTGGCCATGTTTTGTGCTTGTGATCTTGTAAGAATCCCTTTATCGATATCACCAATTATATTTTTTATTGGATGATTTCTTATAGCATGTGATTCCTTGGGCAATTCATTTAGCTGAGGATTAGGATTTTCAAGAGGATTAATATTGATAGAAGGGGAGATGTCATCTATTTTTAGTTCTTTCATATTTTTGAGAATATCTTCAATAACTGTATCATTTTCTGCCAGTTCTTTATATTTTGGAGGAGGTTTAGATTCATCAAAGGTTACATTAATTGACTTTTCCACGACTAGAGTTCTTTTATTAAAGACTCTATATGCTTTACTATTTAGTGAATATCCCAGGAATATTTTTGCATCAAATTTGGGATCGAATTTCACTAGATATTGTTTAGTATTTAGAATAAAGCATTTACTCCCAAAGACACAAAAGTAGTTTATTTTTGGAGTTCTTTGATAAAAGAGTTCATAGGGAGTTTTGAGAAGTATTGGTCTTAGCAAGACATAATTCAAAATATAACAGGATGTTGCAATTGCTTAGGCCCAAAAATATTTAGAAAGTCAATATTCATTAAGCAAAATATTGGCCATTTCTTGTAGAATACGATTTTTCCTTTCAAAAACACCGTTTGATTGAGGTGTGTAAGGTGCAGAGAAGTTATGACTTATACCATGCACATCACATAACATTGTGAAATCAGAATTATCAAATTCTCTTCCGTGATCAGACCGAATATAAACAATAGAGCTTCTCTGTTGATTCTGAATTTTTTTACATAGAGCAGAGAAGGAGTTTATCGCTTTATTTTTGAATTTTAAAAAATCAACCCAAGTGAATCTTGAATAATCATCAACTAGGACTAAAATATAGACGACACCACCCATACTATGTTTAGGGATAGGTCCAACTAAGTCCATATGCAAGAGTTTAGGTGGTCAAGAGGTTGAAACTGTGAGTTTAGGTTTATGAGATGCATAAATTTGTTTTCCTAATTCACATGCTTCATAAATATGGTCTTTAAGAAATTTAAGTTTAGGAAGACCACGAACATGTTCTTTATAAGATATGTTGTTAATTAATTTCATGTTAATGTGTCCTAATCTACGATGCCAAAGCCAAGGATCGTTATTTGCAGATACAAGACACACATTGTCCATGTGTGAGTATGTATCTAAATCACATGTGCACACATTTTGACTTCTAGGACAAAGTAGAATTAATTTTCCAGTTTGATCATATATTGAACAGTTATGAGGACTAAATGTTATTGTGACGCCCCCAAATACACGTTCCTTCGAAACCTCGGATTCGGTGCAGTCACGATACTATTATCGCCAAATTATTACATCTTTTAATCATTAGTAAAAGAATACAACTTTGTTTATTACAATTTAGAATATAAATTCTATTCATATCCAAGATCTCGTCTTTACATCATATTCGATGTTACTAAAATATGGAATAATTTAAAATTTTCAATAGCCTTTGAATAAAAATCTTTTTATTGATTTCATAACTTTGATACCAATTACAAATCTTGAATCAACTATATAATATGATTCCTTCTTATCTGAGTTATCGTATAAACATTTACAACTCAACTCGATATCCTCTATGTATTAATTAATACATTCTTACAATACAACAAGTATTAAACAGTGTAAGCAACTATCGAGTACATCATCTAGAATCTAAACATGGTCCAGACAATAATCTAAGTAATATTCTTCAATGCGATACTATCTATCTTTATCAATCAAGAAGCACGAAATCTTTACCGTGAATCCTTAACCTGCAAAAGTGGTTATTTGCAAGAGTGAGCTCGACAGCTCAGCAATTCTAACAGTCCTCATGCATCACATAGCATATAACATCATACTCAGTTCATGCATTTATAAACAGTTTATATTTACTACGCATGTTACTTTTCACATAACAAGTATATCATCAAAGATCAACTTTCAATCTCATTTATATCTCATATACAGTTCATATATAAGTTCACATTATCACAGCAAAATATAATTCAACTAACAGTTATTGAATTCATATATCAAATAGGAACTGAAAGACTTGCCTGATTCGTAGTTTAACAACTACGACTTAACTGCTTAAAGATATCTGCACTTCGTGTAATCCTACACAATTATATAATCATGGATTCACACTTATCAGTTATATGTATCCACACATTCTTAATGTAATAATAAAGGGTACATTATTGTCTAACTTGGTTCTTAGAACCTTCATCTCACTTTTTTATCGTATTTCTTAGAATAACTATGTACGTATAAGTATACTTTAACCTTACGTACTTACTACAATTCTTCACATACACATGCCCGTCTACCACTAATCTATTTACATATAGCTAGTGTAGTCCATCTTTTGAACTAATCCTTCTCATATATCATTACTAACACATAAGACCATATCAAAGCAAATATACGCTATTAACCGTCGAAGTCGGATTCAAGTATTAACATATGGTCCTACATAGCATGTATACATATTAAAGGATACTTTCATGCTCGATTAACCTTTTCACGTTCAATTTACATGATGTAGGTTCTAAGTCAACATTTCAACAATTTAAGGCCACTCAAGGTCATGAACATCACAAAGTTTATCATGCTAGTTCTTTAAACACATAAAGTATTTATATAACTCATATTGGGCATGTTCATGAATATTCATACTTCATGCATGTAACTATCACGATTATCAGTTTGAAAACATGCTTCGTTTACGCTAAACTTGGTTTCATGATATGTAGTCATGGTATGTATATACATGTATGATACATGAGAGAGTCCAAGTGTGCTATCACATATGTCCATAAACGTCAAAATCCCAAATCTTAAGGTAACATGTTAACGTCCACGTTCAAAGCTCGCATTTTCATTAGTGAAGCTCACTAACAAAACCTAACATGTTCATGCTATCTATATATAGGTTGACATGTCCGATATGCATTTCTAAGTCATCTAAACATGCTCACAAAATCAGAATATATACATGCTATGTATACGTCCAAGTTCAAATCTAAAACTAGAAGTTTCATTTTAAAATCATACGTTTTCCTTCCATAGTACATACTAACATGGCCATGCATGTACATGTTGTGACACCCCCAAATCCGGGTACTTCAATTCCACGGGACTTGGTGTTCACTGTACGAATATCATCTATCTATCTACCCATAGTAAATGCAAACTATGCAATAAATAGAATTAAATCCTCCCCTTATGGGGTTACAACATCTGAGTATTAAAATAAATCCCAGGTCATACTAACCTTAAACATCTGTGCGGAACATAAACAAATAAATAAGTCTTACACAACTCTAATATAAGTCTGAAACATAACAATTAAAATAAACAACAAGTCTTCATCACTTGTTGACCTTGCCCTTGCCTTTGCTAGTAGAAGGCTCGTTGGACCTTTCGTTCTTAACTGCAATGTTATTATACGCAAGAGTGAGCACGATTGCCCACAAGTATAATAATATGACAACAATATAATAACATGCGAGTAAATCAAAGACATCTGAATAAAGAAACTCAACTTCTGACTCGAGGATAAATAATAGGAATCAAAAGAACATCTGAGGGTCATAAGACCTTGAACTATGTCCTAGGTTGTAAAGTGTTTATGCTTTAAACCTTTAACAGTCATAAGACTATGGACTCTACTTCTCGTACTTAGGGGGATCAGCCCTTAGTACCATACTGTGCACAATATCTCAACGCTAAAGCGTAAATAATCCCCTATTAAAGGGTTGTTCATCTCAGTTTTGACATCAGAGTCCGCACCAAAGGAAGTTTGGTTTGGATAAGCTCAATAAGTATTCTAGAATTTAGAACGTACATCAACTATGGACTAGTCGAATAAATAAGGGTTCACTAGTCCTATAAGTTCAACAATATCATCGATATTCAACTTGAATGGTAAATCTCAAGAGTATACAATCGAATAAGTATTGTATAGTTGAATCATGCTTAAAAAAATAGTAATATCTCATATGAAAATCTCAACTTGAATAAACAAGGATAAGAACTTGCTCAATGTAAAAGTAAGATTTGAGTTTAGGAAACTTGCAAAATATTAAACAAGTTTAAGGATAGGAAACTTGCCTCTTGCACAAGCTACAATTTATAATTCACGTTCTTTATTAAATCCTACATATCAATACGTTCACAATACACATTAATCAATAACTCGATATACGTATCGAATCACACACATCGGTCTTGAGCACGTTATTGGACTATACAATTAACGATTCAAGTCATGTAATTAACTTATTAATTACTCACAGTAATATAAGTTATTAACCTCTTATTATATGTTTAATCATGTCTTCATGTTTATTACATTAGGTTCCAATTACATTTTCTGAACTTGAATAATTAAAATCTCATTTTTGGGAAAATTTACCAAGTGGCGCTGCAGCTCCACCATTTGAACTAAAAATGGCGCTGCAGCTCCACTGGAGCTGCAGCCCCAATCTTGGCGCTGCAGCTCCACTGGCGCTGCGGCCCCAATCTTGGCGCTGCAGCTCCGCTGGCGCTGCAGCCCCAATCTTAGGCTTAAAGTTGGCGCTACAGCTCCAAACGCCATTTTCAGAATCTGCAGTTCACGAATAACAGAGAACCAGGCCCAGAGTAAATGCTACCACAACAATTTTAATTGCTACCCATGAAGTATGGACTTCATAGAAACACTATACAATATTTCTAGCATGATCTTAGCATTCTAAATCACTTAATTACACAAGTTATAGCAATCAAATTCACTGTTTTTCATACTTTATCATGTTTTGAAGGAAAATCACGAAATTTAACTTTACGGATTCGTTATAACACCGAATCCGTTCGTTTAACTTCCGTTTTGTTCGTATAAACGTGTACAATCATATGTAAGTGCTAATTCAAAGTTAAATCATCGATTCATAGTATAAAAATTGTACATAAGGGCTGTATGGCCATATATACAACTTTTCTACTCTGTGACTTTTGTAAAAATCAAATCAAGTATAATTGTATGAAATTTATCACATTAAATCATGCATACATGGTATAAAACATGTTATGATCATATAATAACACATATAAAACCATATCATGCATTAATCATCAAATTAGTCATTCACAGAGAACTTTTTAAGAATACGTTAATGGAAACTGTAAGAACTTGAATTTAAAAACGTAGGAGAAAGAATTACCCTTGCTAGTTAGTGATGATGATGCAACTAAATTCTTCAATCTCTTCTCTAACTAATTCTCGAGTCTTTTCTCTCAATTTCTCTCTTTTTCTCTCTGGAACTTAGTGTCTTACAAATTAATTATATGAACTGATATGTATATGTAAATTAATATATTATACGCGTAATTAGAAGTCGTGGGTTATGGGTCGTCAGTTAATCCCATAATGGGTTAACTGGCTCCAACCCCCACTAGGGCTTAGTTTGTTTGTCCCTTATTCCTCCTTTCCATTTTATTTAATTAACTTACTATTATATAGTTAGTGAATGTCACACCCAATTAAATCAAATAATGCTATTTAAATTAATTAAATAAAATAGCATAAATCTACATTAAATCACATAGTCACATAATTAAAATTCTTATTTATTAATTATGTCTAATCATAAATCTCTAATTAATTATTAAATTAATTAGAATAACATTATGCTTATTAATTATTATATTAATCAAATAAGCTCAATTAAATACATACTTTGAATATAAAAAATTCACCACATTAATTTAACTAATGTGACACATATAATTAAATTACTCTACCACAAATTCATCAATTAATTATTTAACTCAATAATTAAATCATCGAAAAATATTTATTTAATTCAATAAATATTCAAAATAAATTACAAAAATCTTGTTTGTCATATCTTTCCTCCCTTAAAAGGATTCTGTCCCCAGAATCACGGTTCAATTAAATTTCGTCCCGTTACATTCTCCCCCCCTTACAAAGATTCTGTCCCCAGAATCGCATAAACAAAAAATTAAGTAAATAAATCTGGGTAATTCTTCATTATATGCTCTTCGAGTTCCCACGTAGCTTCTTCAGCATTGTGGTTCCTCCAAATTACCTTAACAGAAGGTATAACTTTATTTCTGAGGACTTGCTCTTTCCTGTCAACAATCTGAACAGGAATTTCTTCATGGGATAAGTCTTTCTCAAAATGTAGGGGTTCATATTCAATCACATGTTTGTAATCGGGTTTGTAGGGGCGTAAAACTGACACATAAAGACGTTGTGGACATTCTCAAGGGCCGGAGGTAAGGCTACCTCATACGCAACTTCTCCAATCCTTCGCAGCACTTCAAAGGGTCCAATGAACCTTGGGCTCAATTTTCCCTTCTTACCGAATCTGATCTTCCCCTTCCAGGGAGAGACTTTCAAGAACACATAGCTACCCGATTCAAACTCAACGTTCTTACGGTGTGGATCGGCGTATTTCTTCTGCCTATCCTGAGCTGCTACCAGTCTTGTTCTGATCACTTTGACTATCTCTGCTGTCTGCTGTACCAGTTCTGGACCTAGTAGTTGTCTCTCGCCAACTTCATCCCAGTATAGCGGAGTTCTGCATTTTCTTCCGTACAACGCTTCGTAAGGCGGCATACCAATACTAGCGTGGTAACTGTTGTTGTAACTGAATTCCACAAGCGGTAGGTGATCATCCCAATTTCCTTTAAAATCCATGATGCATGCTCTCAACATATCTTCCAATGTCTGGATCGTTCTTTCACTCTGCCCGTCTGTCTGAGGGTGATAAGCCGTACTCATTCTCAACTGTGTCCCCATGCATTCTTGTAGTCGCTTCCAGAAGTTCGATGTGAAACGCGGATCTCTGTCGGAAACAATTGACAACTGAACTCCGTGCCTCGAAACAATCTCTTTCACATATAGCCTTGCCAACTGGTCTAAGTTGAATCTGATTTTGATCGAAAGGAAGTGTGCGGATTTCGTCAGTCGGTCAACGATAACCCATACTGCGTCGTAGCCTTTCTGAGTCGTCGGAAGGCCAACCACGAAATCCATCGTAATGTGTTCCCATTTCCATTCTGGGATTTCCAGGGGTTGTAGCAAACCACTTGGTCTCTGATGTTCTGCTTTCACTTTCTGACAGGTTAGACACTTTGCAACACACTCAGCAACATCTCGTTTCAAATTCGGCCACCAGAAGTGCTGTCGAAGATCCTGGTACATCTTGGTACTACCGGGGTGAATCGAATATCGTGAGCTATGAGCCTCGCTCAAAATGTTATCCTTAATCTCTGGCACTGACGGTACCCAAACTCTGTTCTCAAATCTCAGTAGTCCCTCGCTGTCTATCTTGAATCTCGGTTCGGTTCCTTCAGATATCTTTTTCTTAACCTTTTCACATTCTTCGTCCTGAAGTTGAGCTTCCTTAACTTTATCCAATAGGGTTGTACCAGTTTGCATCTGAAACAACTTCTCGTCAATCTCTATCGGATACTTCACTTCCAATTCCAGCTTTTCCATTGCTGAAATTAGCTCCTCCTGAGCAGTCAACATCATCAATTTCTCCCGACCCTTTCTGCTTAAGGCGTCGGCAACCACATTAGCCTTACCCGGATGGTATAAGATTTCACAGTCATAGTCCTTAATTAACTCCAGCCACCTTCTCTGGCGCATATTCAAGTCCTTCTATGTAAAAATATATTTCAGACTCTTGTGGTCTGTATATATTTCACACTTCTCCCCATAGAGATAGTGTCTCCAAATTTTTAAAGCAAATACCACTGCAGCTAACTCCAAGTCATGGGTCGGATACCCCTTCTCATAGTCTTTCAATTGTCGTGACGCATACGCAATGACCCTGCCGTTTTGCATAAGTACACAGCCAAGTCCTTTATGCGACGCATCACTATAAATCACAAAATTTCCTGTGTCATCCGGAAGGGATAACACAGGTGCCGAACTCAACCTCCTCTTAAGCTCTTGGAAACTTTCCTCACACTTCTCTGTCCAAACGAATTTCACCGATTTTCTAGTCAAATTTGTCAGCGGAGTTGCGATCTTGGAAAAGTCCTGAATAAATCTTCTATAATAACCCGCCAATCCAAGAAAACTCCTCACTTCCGATGGTGTTTTCGGCTGAGCCCAGTTCATCACAGCTTCTACTTTAGAGGGATCTACCGAAATTCCATCCTTGTCGATCACATGTCCAAGAAATTGCACTCTTTCAATCCAGAATTCACATTTAGAAAATTTGGCGTACAACTTCTCTCTTCTCAACGCCTCTAATGTTAACTTCAGATGTTCTACATGTTCTTCCTTGGTCTTCGAGTATACCAAAATATCGTCGATAAAGACCACCACGAATTTGTCCAAAAACGGCTTGAACACTCCATTCATTAAGCCCATGAATGCTGCAGGAGCATTCGTTAGACCAAATGACATTACCAAAAATTCGTAGTGACCATATCGAGTCCTAAATGCTGTCTTTGGAACATCCTCTGGCCTCACCTTCAGCTGATGATAGCCACTCCTCAAGTCTATCTTTGAAAAGTACCTTGCACCCTTCAATTGGTCGAACAGATCGTCGATCCTCGGTAATGGATATCTATTCTTAATTGTGACCTTATTCAGTTCTCTGTAGTCGATGCAAAGCCGCATCGTCCCATCCTTCTTTTTCACAAACAACACTGGCGCTCCCCACGGCGATACGCTCGGTTGGATGTACTTCTTGTCCAGTAACTCTTGCAGTTGTACCATTAACTCTTTCATCTCTACCGGAGCCATCCGGTACGGTGCCTTCGATATTGGGGCCGTCCCTGGCGCCAAATCAATCACAAACTCAACCTCTCTGTCTGGCGGAAGTCCTGGCAGATCATCCGGAAATACGTCTAAGAAGTCCCTCACGACTGGTATATCTTCTAATTTTGGGTTTTCTTTACGACTATCGACTATGTAGGCTAAATATCCTACACAGCCTTGTCTTAACAACTTCCTGGCTTGCATCATCGTCAGACAACTCGCTTGTCTAGGCGATTTACTGCCATAAAACACAACCTTTGACGGGGTCATAAGGTTGATACACTTTCTCTGGCAATCAATTACAGCCCCATAATTGACTAGCCAATCCATTCCCAGAATAACATCGAATTCCCCAAGTCTAATCGGGATAAAATTTACGTTCATAATGTTACCCTTAATATCTACTCTACAGTTCTTGTGTACATACTTAACAGGGATTACTTCTCTATTCGCAATCTCTATATTCATGGGGTATTCTAACTCGTCCATAGGAAGTTCTAAGTTCTTAGCAAAGTCATCGGATATAAATGAACAAGTAGCACCCGAATCAAATAGTACATAAGCATTAACTTTATTGATCGGAATGATACCTGACACCACATCGCGAGACTGCACAGCATCCTGCACGGTCATGTTGAAGGTCCTAGCGGTTGGTCGGTTGGTTGCGGTTGGTCCCGTGATAGTTAAAGCACTTCCACCGCTGTTTCCCCTGTTTTCACCTGATCCTTCCCTTCCAGATCCCTTCTTGGGACAGTCCCTTGCCAGATGGTCCTTTGAGCCGCAAGTGAAGCAAGCGCCCTTCTTTGGGTTCGGACAGTTAGGTGCTATGTGGCCTTCCTGACCACAATTATAGCATACTCGTTTTCCCTTCATACAGACCCCCAGGTGAGCTTTCCCGCAGGTCGAACAAGCTTCGATCCTCTTTTTCTGACCACCTTGCTGATTCCCAGTCGATGAGTTATCATTCCACCTCCTCTTCTGATTATTACTCCCTCCCGTGTTGCTACCACTAGCCTTGTTAATTCCTTCACCTTCACTCTTCTTCTTTTTCTGATCTTGGTTATACTTTGTAACTGCATCACTCCCGCCTTCAGCGAGAATGGCCTTCTCCAACACCCCAGCAAAAGTGTTCAATTGGAACATTGACACTTTGCTATACAACCAGGGCTTCAGGCCCTGTTCAAACCTCCTTGCCTTCCTCTGATCGGTGTGCACTTGATACGTGGCAAACCTAGCCAACTCATTGAATTTCGCAGCATATTCTGGTACGGACATATTTCCCTGTTTCAGTTCCAAGAACTGGACCTCCATTTGATTCTGCGAGCTGGTCGGAAAGTACATCTCGAAGAACATCTCCTTGAACCACTCCCAGGTAATCACACCTTCACCTCCCCGGACCTTATTCGCTTGCCACCAATAGCTGGCCTCAGATTTCAGCATGAACGTTGCATAGGCGGTTTTCTGGTCCTCTCTGACTCTGGCGACGTCAAAAACTTTTTCCATCTCCATGACCCAGGTTTGAGCTTCTATCGGGTTCATGGTGCCTTTAAACTCTGGCGGTCCCACCGCCTTGAAGTCCTTGAACGTTGTGTTCGGTGGAGCCTGAGGTTGGTTGTTAAGCGCTCCAGCAAGTAAGTTCGCCAACTGCTGAACGGGGTTAGCATTGGCGTCGTTGTTGTTGTTAGTTGACCCTTCTTGGGCCTGTTGACGGTTAGATCGTCTCCTTGGCGGCATTTTACTGTTAAGAAATATGCGTATTAGAACTTTATTCAATCTTTTAAATATCTAAGGCTTAACTTAAACATTTAGACACAATCAGTCAACACATTATCTCAAATAAACTCTGATATATTACTAAATCAAAAGTTTTAACATAATACGATAGCATCACTGCTATTTACATCAACTATCCTGAGATAAAGAATCTACAGGATTTAAAACATAAAATATTCCTCTGTTTATAAACACATTGGAATTTACATTATTAACTACCAGATAGGTTTCACAAAATCAAATGTTCCTATCATTTCCCATTAAGGCGACGAACAGCTTTGCCACGCTCTTCTTCCATAATCCGAGACATCGTCCTGCGATCTAACATGTACGACGGTAGTCCTTCGAACTGAATTGGGTACCTCATAACCCGATCCTGGGCCTCGTCAATTGCATACTGAAGTGTAGAGTACGTCTCTTCAAGCTTGGCCTTCTTCGCCCGACAATTATCTTCTGCGAGATCTGCTCGTCGTGATTCCCTTACCCAAGCCTCCTCTGCTATGGCCAGCCTTGCTGATTTCTCTTTCAGTTCATTCTTCAATTCCTCTATTTCCTCTGACTTCTGCTTAGTTTGGCCTTTCTCGTGAACCAAATTCCACTCTACATTTCCCAAACGTGTGTGAAGAGCCTCAACCTCTCCATCCCTCAGCTCGATGGTAGACTGTTGAGTAACCGACCGCTCCCTCAGCTCCTGAACAGTCTCCCTCAGCTCCTGAACAGTATCACGTAACTCTATGTTACGGTCATACAGCTCGTCATACATCTCGGCACTGATAGAGCTCGGCGGGAACTCTTCAGGGTCTTCCTCCTCCTCTTCAGCTGCCTCAGCCTGAACTTCAATCTCCTCAGGGTCTTCCTCAGAGTCCTCCTCTGAATCAGACACCGGCACATTCTCCTGACCAATGACTGTGATCAAGGGTGATGGCTCTCGTCGGACTAACTGCTCCCAAACTACGTGGATATCTCGGGGCTCCTCCTCTCTAGCCTCTAGGGGTACAAGGTCCCTGGACTGACTAGGTTCTCCAGCATTCGTCATCCTGACAAATAAAATTTTAAGTTTTAGTAATTACGTGATGCTAATCGAGACTCGAATATATAAGTATAAGCACGTAGCACATAAGGTAAGTTATTATCTTTGTTAGAACTCGATAAGAAGTTATCATTACTATGTTCTCGATCTCTAAAAAGGCTACTATCCTAAGGTTTTTCCCCACCTAAGGTTCATAACCTACAGCTTTGATACCAACCTGTGACACCCCCAAATCCGGGTACTTCAATTCCACGGGACTTGGTGTTCACTGTACGAATATATCTATCTATCTACCCATAGTAAATGCAAACTATGCAATAAATAGAATTAAATCCTCCCCTTATGGGGTTACAACATCTGAGTAATAAAATAAATCCCAGGTCATACTAACCTTAAACATTTGTGCGGAACATAAACAAATAAATAAGTCTTACACAACTCTAATATAAGTCTGAAACATAACAATTAAAATAAACAACAAGTCTTCATCACTTGTTGACCTTGCCCTTGCCTTTGCTAGTAGAAGGCTCGTTGGACCTTTCGTTCTTAACTGCAATGTTATTATACGCAAGAGTGAGCACGATTGCCCACAAGTATAATAATATGACAACAATATAATAACATGCGAGTATATCAAAGACATCTGAATAAAGAAACTCAACTTCTGACTCGAGGATAAATAATAGGAATCAAAAGAACATCTGAGGGTCATAAGACCTTGAACTATGTCCTAGGTTGTAAAGTGTTTATGCTTTAAACCTTTAACAGTCATAAGACTATGGACTCTACTTCTCGTACTTAGGGGGATCAGCCCTTAGTACCATACTGTGCACAATATCTCAACGCTAAAGCGTAAATAATCCCCTATTAAAGGGTTGTTCATCTCAGTTTTGACATCAGAGTCCGCACCAAAGGAAGTTTGGTTTGGATAAGCTCAATAAGTATTCTAGAATTTAGAACGTACATCAACTATGGACTAGTCGAATAAATAAGGGTTCACTAGTCCTATAAGTTCAACAATATCATCGATATTCAACTTGAATGGTAAATCTCAAGAGTATACAATCGAATAAGTATTGTATAGTTGAATCATGCTTAAAAAAAATAGTAATATCTCATATGAAAATCTCAACTTGAATAAACAAGGATAAGAACTTGCTCAATGTAAAAGTAAGATTTGAGTTTAGGAAACTTGCAAAATATTAAACAAGTTTAAGGATAGGAAACTTGCCTCTTGCACAAGCTACAATTTATAATTCACGTTCTTTATTAAATCCTACATATCAATACGTTCACAATACACATTAATCAATAACTCGATATACGTATCGAATCACACACATCGGTCTTGAGCACGTTATTGGACTATACAATTAACGATTCAAGTCATGTAATTAACTTATTAATTACTCACGTAATATAAGTTATTAACCTCTTATTATATGTTTAATCATGTCTTCATGTTTATTACATTAGGTTCCAATTACATTTTCTGAACTTGAATAATTAAAATCTCATTTTTGGGAAAAATTACCAAGTGGCGCTGCAGCTCCACCATTTGAACTAAAAATGGCGCTGCAGCTCCACTGGAGCTGCAGCCCCAATCTTGGCGCTGCAGCTCCACTGGCGCTGCGGCCCCAATCTTGGCGCTGCAGCTCCACTGGCGCTGCGGCCCCAATCTTGGCGCTGCAGCCCCAATCTTAGGCTTAAAGTTGGCGCTGCAGCTCCAAACGCCATTTTTAGAATCTGCAGTTCACGAATAACAGAGAACCAGGCCCAGAGTAAATGCTACCACAACAATTTTAATTGCTACCCATGAAGTCTGGACTTCATAGAAACACTATACAATATTTCTAGCATGATCTTAGCATTCTAAATCACTTAATTACACAAGTTATAGCAATCAAATTCACTGTTTTTCATACTTTATCATGTTTTGCAGAAAAATCACGAAATTTAACTTTACGGATTCGTTATAACACCGAATCCATTCGTTTAACTTCCGTTTTGTTCGTATAAACGTGTACAATCATATGTAAGTGCTAATTCAAAGTTAAATCATCGATTCATAGTATAAAATTGTACATAAGGGCTGTATGGCCATATATACAACTTTTCTACTCTGTGACTTTTGTAAAAATCAAATCAAGTATAATTGTATGAAATTTATCACATTAAATCATGCATACATGGTATAAAATATGTTATGATCATATAATAACACATATAAAACCATATCATGCATTAATCATCAAATTAGTCATTCACAGAGAACTTTTTAAGAATACGTTAATGGAAACTGTAAGAACTTGAATTTAAAAACGTAGGAGAAAGAATTACCCTTGCTAGTTAGTGATGATGATGCAACTAAATTCTTCAATCTCTTCTCTAACTAATTCTCGAGTCTTTTCTCTCAATTTCTCTCTTTTTCTCTCTGGAACTTAGTGTCTTACAAATTAATTATATGAACTGATATGTATATGTAAATTAATATATTATACGCGTAATTAGAAGTCGTGGGTTATGGGTCGTCAGTTAATCCCATAATGGGTTAACTGGCTCCAACCCCCACTAGGGCTTAGTTTGTTTGTCCCTTATTCCTCCTTTCCATTTTATTTAATTAACTTACTATTATATAGTTAATTAATGTCACACCTAATTAAATCAAATAATGCTATTTAAATTAATTAAATAAAATAGCATAAATCTACATTAAATCACATAGTCACATAATTAAAATTCTTATTTATTAATTATGTCTAATCATAAATCTCTAATAATTATTAAATTAATTAGAATAACATTATGCTTATTAATTATTATATTAATCAAATAAGCTCAATTAAATACATACTTTGAATATAAAAAATTCACCACATTAATTTAACTAATGTGACACATATAATTAAATTACTCTACCACAAATTCATCAATTAATTATTTAACTCAATAATTAAATCATCGAAAAATATTTATTTAATTCAATAAATATTCAAAATAAATTACAAAAATCTTGTTTGTCATACATGTAGTATCAAGAACACGTACTATAAGTTAATACCAACTTCCATGCATGTCTAGACCGTACAAATACGCTTACAAGGTCAGAACACACATGCTTATACAAGTATCAAAGTTCATATCGAAAATCATAAGTTTCATTTAAAAATTGTGAGTTCTTCATAAATAATGTATACTATCATGCTTATGTCATGTCATGATACTTATATATACATGTTATTTAAGTGTGCATGCTTGTTCTAATTATATAACCTATGCTAGCATATAACAGAACTTGCAACAGAAAACAAAACTCAGAAACTGGTCCCGGCGCAGCTGCGCAGAGCCCCAGTTCAAAACTGGCGCAGCTGCGCAGGGCCTTGCCCAACTCAAGTCTGGTACCGGTGCAGCTGCACCGCTGGCCAGTACAAAACTGGCGCAGCTGTGCAGTTGGCCGGCCAGAAACAGAGCAGACTGCATCGGCAGTACTGTAATCCCATTCATAAATTTCATACGAATTCCTTTCTAGACATGCTACATTATAGAGCTAACATGCATAGCAACTTATATAAGACTCAACAAGCATTTATCAAACAAATTATCAGTCAATACATGCTTACTTCAAGAATCAAGGATTTATAAATTTTTCAAAAAATGAAGAGCATGAATGGGGATTACCTCTGCTAATACAATTTCTTGGTTTCTTTCACAATAACACTACACTCACTCTCTATAAATTCCTTAGCCAATACAACTCTCAGCAAATGCAATGAAGAAGCTGAGAGTCTTATTTATAGAAGAATTGATACACAGATATTGCAATAATCCTCCAAACCAATCCCATGGGTTGAGCAAGTGTCTAATGGTTCATGTAGATTAGGTAGAAGGTTGGTGAATCCCATCATTATCTCCATTCCCCCTAATCATAAGCTATATTTGCTGAAATTGAGAAGAGGTATAGAGTAGCTAGCCATGTGGGAGTTCACGTGTGGGAGAGAAAGACTCTCAAACAATCACAGCAACTTGTTTTTTTTTCACATACTAATGTTATATATGTATACATATAGTATATACTTAGGCTATATATATTTATTCCATATATATTTAAGTTGTACACATTCCATTTTATATAACTTAAGTTATAAATTAATGTGTCACAATGTAGTCCCAATAATACTATCGTGTAGTAAATTTTAACTTGCACATATATAATTTCATGTACATTTCATTCTACCGGATATAATTCTATCGGGTATTACTCATTATTATAACGGTTATTAATACAGTTATAATATCCTATAGAAACCATTATTAATTTAACAATTGTTATATGTTAATAGGGTATTCCTTAAGGTCTACCCACACATATCATGTTACATAAGCAATAATATTATGTAACTCTGTTAATGCAACCAATTATACTATATAATATATACATATAATATAGCTATATTAAAGCGTCACACTGCATTATATACACATTTCATGTAACTCTATCACCTTACTATATAGCTTATATAGTCACGTCGCACTTTACACTTCGTACAACATATAGTTAACTATCATACGTTATATATTTTAATATCGCATGCTTGCAACTTAATAAATTACTTATTTTATTAATTAATAATAATTAATCTATTTCTCATAAATCAATGGAATTATAATTTTCATAACAATTAATTAACATTTATATAGTTAATTATCACAATATAAATCTTATTACATTTATAACAAATATACTTATTATCATGCTATCACTCGCAATAATAATAATTAAATATATTATTATAATAACAATTAATATAGATTAATTATTTAATTAATAATTCTTTCATCCTTGAATTAATCAATTCATTACCGAATCTATTATAGTGCCACACAAGGCATTTCTCACAAGCTTAATCTCAAGCTTATTATTATTCCATCACTTACTACTTATAACATGTTCAATATAATTAGAACTATTAAGTCACAAGGTTCACATATATAAATATATCGTGAATAGAAATACGTCAATATTCTATATAACCTTTACGGTAATATAATAACTCAAGATATTAAAATGCTAAACTACTTCAATTAATTATATTTATAATAAGTATAACTTTTACGCTTATAATAATTAATATATACTCTATTAATTATTCCAATAATAATATTCACGATCAAATAATAACTTAAGTTATTTAATATATTAAAAATAACTTAGTTTCCTTTCATTAATTAAACTCCCTTGAAAATACATTTAAAATTATGTATCTAGCCATATCATAAAATATTATGTTTTCTCCAAATAAGCACATTCGTTATTAGAAAATAATTTACTTATTGTCTCATGATATTATTCTTAATATAATATCAAATAACTATATGTACAACACGTGTACATATATTATATATAGAAAATAGATAATAAGTTTATTTTCTATTATAATAAATTATTTCTATCAATTTATTTACATATAGCAAATATGTTTGAATATATTTACCATATTAAATAATCATACCTATTACCTCATACAAAAACATATAAAGAAATATTATTATTCAAAAATAACATTCCCTCTTTTTATTAAAATAATTCAATATTAGAAATTATTCTAATATCCTTTATTAGAAATATATAATAATTATTTCTCTTTCTTTTCTATAAATTGTTCCCAAAATAATTTCTTCAAATATTCATTTAAAGATATAATGATTTCTATTTCTCTTTAATAACGTATATATTTTTCTTAACGCTATTCGCACATTTGACTTTCTCACATATTACCACTCTAAGTAATATATATAAAAAGTATTAACTATAATTACATAATCAACACACATATTAATTTACTCCTTCACTTAAGTAAATTAAACACTGTATTATATCATCATAGTTAATTAAGGTTCAATACTCTCATTATATTATTCCATAATATAACTCACAACTTATATTAACTAATATTTATTCTTATTAGTTAATTCCCTTAACTAACTCATGCTTCACTATCCAAACCTATTCACGGATAGCTTAAGTGCTATTAATAACCTATATTATAAACATACTTAGTTATTAATACACATATACAAGAATATGGTGATTATACATTAAGGATATTTAATGTCACCAACTTACTATGATAAAATAATTCTATAAATTATTTAATATCTATAGATAATTTTATCCACTCCCTTTATCTCAACTGAAACGTCTCTACGCTAAGTAACAAATATATATTAATAATATATTTATAAATCACAAAAACACATATTACATAGTCCATATTACCCTATGTAATATAATACCACATACCTTATATCACATAAAAATACTCTTATTTGAACCCATCTCACAGTTTAAGAATTTTATTTATTAAATCCTTATTTAATAATATATAAAAATTCGGGTTCTTACTGTTATTTTAAAACCACTATCACATAGTTGACTGATAGATAGAAGATTATACTGAGTCCTGTGACCAATTGAACGTTAGAGATTGTTATGTGTTTACTATACACATTTCCAATTCCAACAACTTTACCTTTGTTGTTATCTCCAAATGTTACCTCATTACAGTCTTTAGCTTGTAGATTGCTCAATTTTATTTTGTCGCCTGTTATGTGTCTTGAACAACCGCTATCAAGGTACCATTTATTTTTACTAGAATCAGCTGTGAGACATACCTGCAACATATATTTGATTCACAAACTGGTACCCTTTAATGAGAAGGGTCTTTTGGGTAAGTTTTCCAATTTGTATAAGGATTGTTCGTGTTTTCCTTTACAAAGTTTGGTACAGGATAATAATCACTTTGTAGACACACATGTTCTATGAGTAGCAGATTTATAATATGCATGACTAACTCTTTTAAATGAAGGATTTTGATGAGAGTTTCTAGATGGTCTTTCATGATAAAGAAATTCTCTTTTTGTGATAATAGGTGCAGTGTAACTTCCTTTTGGTACCCAAATCATTTTTCATGTGTAGTTTCCGTTCTTGGCATTACATGAGTAAATCGAATGACCATTTCTGTTATAGTAAGAGCATTTATCAAAAGGAGATGCATGACCTTTTTCTTTAGTTTTAATATGATAGAGTTTTTTATATTTTATCTTACTGGATTCTCCGATATACCCTAATCCTTCTTTATTAAAACTACATCTTTGTTGACTGAGCATAACGTAAAGATTTTCTTTCCTTTTTGTAATTTTAATGACTGTAGAGTTTAAGTCATCACGTTCTAGAGTCAACATTTTAATTTGACTTATTAAATTAGATTCTTCAAGTTATTTTTCTAACTTCTGAGATGAGTTTTCCTTTTTACTTATTTCTTATTTTTGAGAATCTTCTATAATCACAGCAAGAGCTGAATTTTCAGTTTTAAGATTTTTCATAGAAATAATAAGTGTAGAATTTTCCTTTTCAAGATTTTCATTTGTTTTTCTTAATTTTTCCAGTTCTTCTTTTACTGCAAGATTTCCTGAAGAATTGTTTTCTAATATCTCATTTTCATGTTTTAAGATTTCATTTTCCATAATTAAATTAAAATTTTCTATTTAAAGATTTCTATTTGCTTTAATTAATTCTTTTAATGATGCTTTTAATTTAATAAAATCTTCATTATCTTTATATAGAAAATTATATGCTTGATGTTCTGAATTTACCTCAAATTTTGGTGATGAGTCATTGTTCGCCATTAAACATAAATTTGCGATTTCTTCGGTTGGCTCAGTAGGTTCTTCTTCATCACTTAGATCCCAGCCTTCTTCAGCTACTAGAACTTTGTTGTTGGCTAGTTTTGGACAATCCTTCTTGAAGTGTCCTGGTTGGTTGCATTTAAAACAGTTATTTGAATTTTCATTTGAGCCAGCATTTCTGAAGTTGCTGTTGGTAGCCTTAAAATTCCCTCCTGGAACTTTTGGCCTGAAGGCTTGCTTGTTTTGGAAGTTGTTATTTGTTTTCATAAATCCTTTGTCATATCTCTTTGCTTTGTTTTGAATTACTCTTCTGAGTTGTCTTGATAATAATGCAACTTCGTTATTATCTAGACTCAAGAGTTCTTCATTCAATTCATCATCATCGCTTTCTTGATCAACAAGTAAGGCTTTGAAAGCGATTCCTTTCTTTTTAAGATCTGTGTCTGATCCTGCTTTTTCGACTAGCATGTCGACTTCGTGGACACGAAGATTTTCAATGAGGCTATCAAGAGAATAAGTAGTTAGATCTTGTATTTCCTTGATGGAAGTAACTTTCATTTTCCATACAGATGGAAGGGCTTTGAGAATCCTTCTGTTATTCTCATTTGTTGTGTAAGCTTTTCCCAGTTGTTCTAGCTCATTAATGATTCTGGAAAAACGGCTTTCTATATCAATGATCTTCTCACCTTCTTTCAGCTTGAAGCTTTCATACTCTTGGATTAGAGCATCTTTTCTGGTTTCTTTGATATGACTGGTCCCTTCATAGGTTGCAATTAAATTTTCTCAAATTTCTTTAGCATTCTCGCAGTTGCTAACTCTTTTGTATTTTTTTTCTATAAGAGCACTGGTTAGCACTTGTTCAGCTTTGGAGGCGATATTCATAATTTCCTCATCCTCGTTGGTGAATTCCCCAGCATCTTTTTCGATGAGCTTTTCATCTTAGATTTTTGTGGGGATCATTACACCTCATTCTACTGCCAACCAAATTTTGATTCCTTGTGATTTGGCGTAGATTTTGAACCTATTTTTCCAGGTGGCAAAGTTTGTGCCATCAAATAGTGGAGGTCTTGACTTTGATAGTCCTTCTCCGCAACCGGTAGCATTTGTGTAGGCCATAGATGGATCTACTCTTAGGTATGTGTGTAATCACTTAACAAAAAAGTTAAAGAGCACTGCTCTAATACCAATTGAAAGTTCAATAATAATCTAGAAGGGGGGTTCAATAGATTATTACCGTTTAAAAATTATCTTTGGACTTTTTGAATTTTAGTGGGTTAATTTTATGAAATTATTGAGAAGTTTTAAAATTCAATCATACAATGCACAGATATTTATCTAGTTCACAACATATAGCTCGGCTATATTGCTACATCCAGCCTCAAGCTCCTCTCCAGGACTTGAGATCCTATTACTCCCTGTAATAAATACTCCTTCAATAGGCGGAGAAGCCTGTACAAAGTTTTAAAGATAAACTTACAACTATCCATAACTAAATATCTTGGACAGTAAACTTCCAGCTCCTTCCTCAAGCTAAGTTGAGCCTTCTTTTGAGCTTAGACCTATTTTATCCCTTGGTCTTGAAACAACAATCTCTTCCTCACCTCACAAGTACACTAGAGACCCAACTCCCAGCTGACCTCTCTAAGACTCTAGTCTTGGTCAAAGAATTCTTGTCTTTCTCATAAGTATAAAATAAACTAACTCAACCTTTTCCTTTTACAAAAAGTTTGTTTGAATATTTGCTTCTAATAAAAAGTAGATAAAATTGTAGAACAGATACTTCTTAGATAAGCAGATATAGAATTTAAGTATATGATAAAAGTTAAAAAAAAACTTTTATGTGATGTGCTTTTGTGAAAGCAGATAAAAGATTTAAGCACTTGTAATAAAGATTTTCTTTTTCTTTAAAGAATATTTTTCTATGGATTAAGTAAAAGGTTTTTCTTTATACAAAGTGTGTTTCTTAGGTTTTAAATAAATATAACTTTGAATTTAAAAAACCACACACACTTGTATAATTCAACAATAATTTATGAACAATTATATGAGCAGTATATTTGATGACAGTTTATCAAGTATGATAATAAGATTCACTTTAGATAATACTTGAACAAACTTGTTTCACCCACTTATATATATTATATTATATTTGATCTACGTTGTAAATAATTTGGCAACTTGGGATTTTAAAGACCGTCCAGAGTATTTCAAGGAAATAACATCCGAATTATATCGGTATCCAAGTACTGACTAAATTTTTCGATTCACAACTTGATAATCGTATATAAAATATTAAAGAATATTTATATAGATTGTTTATATCAGTAAAGGGCCACTTGGGATGTTAAAGACCGTTTGAAGAATTTCAACGAAATAACATCCAAATTATATCGGTGTTCAAGTACTGACTCTTTACTAGATATGATAGATGACATATAGATATATATAAATATTTATCGCAGTTTATATCTGATTATCTAAATCTATATATTGATAATATCAGTAAAGGGCCACTTGGGATTTTAAAGACCGTTTGGAGAATTTCAAAGAAATAACTTCCAAATTATATCGGTGTCCAAGTACTGACTCTTTACTAATATTGATATATAGATATATGAATTTATATAGCCATTTATAACAGAATATCTTTATGTATAAGCAAATATGAGATGATATGAATAAAAATAATTTAACAACTTATCTCAAATACTCTGACTAATTTTTCTCTTCCAATAAAATTATAACTTTGATTGAGAGAAGAGAGTAAAAGCTTATTTAGACAGAATGTAGGCAAGGAGAGTAAGCTTTTCAGATTGTAAAATTGGTAAATTGAAATGAATAGAAAAGCTTCCTATTTATAGAAATTTTGAGGTTAAGGCAAAATCATAATTTTGGAAATTTATTTTTGAAATAGAAGGTCTAGATTGCATGATGGAAAATTTTAATGGCTCGGATCAAATGTGTTTGGCCGGATATAAGAAGTTGTTGGCCCAACATTTTTGTTTAGCACATATGAGTCATCACTTTGCCCAATGATTTTTAGTTCATTACATGTGACTCACAACTTATGCCCAAGTATGCCACCGATTAACAAGTGCAAGCTTTCTTCCTTTTTGTAGCATTAAACATGCACGACACATACACAAATGCCCAACACATCTAAGTTAGGCACACACTCACATGCACATTTACATGCACACACACAAGTTCGGCACACACCCATCATGCACACACATGCACAGATATATATATATATATATATATATATATATATATATATATATTTAACAAATATATACTTATATAATATATTTTTAGAAATAATTTTTGCCCATAAAAGAATTTGAAAATTATTTTCAAAATAAAATAGGAATCTCCTTGCCTTAGGAAATGTTACTATATGAACTCATTTTATTAACACTTGATATTAGATTTATCAAGGTCATAAAATAAATTCAAATAAAGTAAGAAAATAAATATTTTTGGTCAACATATTAGAGGTAATTAAAAAGTCAATTTTAATACTTTTAATCCTATGGAGAGGATTCTACCCTTTTGACCTCTTAACCTAATTTGTTATCATCAAAATTAAACACTTAGATTTGGAGACCTATCAATGAACCTTGTTTAAACACTCAGATCTGTCAGATTACGTATTAAAACAAAAGTTGTTTTAAAACACATATTATCTTGACAGATATGAACTTTAGAAAGTTTATATTTTATTTCTATTTTACTATCATTAGCTGAACTTAGTCTTTCACTAGTTTTCTTTTAAAACTTTATAGGGATTAACCATTCTTGAATATAATTAAGATCTGCGCCAGTATCAACTAAAGCAGGAAGCTCAATTGTAAAAGTTTTATCGATAACTAGCTTAATAATAATATACTATTTTTGAATAGTAATATCTTTTAGTCTTTTTAAAGAATAACCTTGAACCATGAGTAATGACTCATTCTTAGCATTTGAAGATTTTGGTTCATCATCCTCCGTTGATGACTCAATGATGTGAAGATCTGAATCTTTAGTTGCTAAATTAGTCATTTGCTTGCGTAAATTAGAAATTTTAATTTTAAGACCCAAAATTTCCTTTTTAAGCTTGTTAACTTCTTGATTTAAATCTTGAAGTGTAATTTCTTTATCAGGAGTTTTAAATCTCTCAAGAGTTTTATTAAGACTGATAATAGGTTTTTCTTTTCCCTTAACAATCTTATTTTTAATAGTATTAGTCTTAGCTAACAAATCTTTTAACTATTTCATGTACTGAACCTTTAACTCAGAATCAGTAATTTTGATTATTAAGTCGATTAACAAAGAACTCCCTTCATCGTCTTTGTTAAGAACATTAACAGTTTTAGTGCAGCAATCAGATCTGCAATTATTTGTGCATAAAGTGACTTCTTCAACTTCAATTTATGTTTGTTTACTATTATTACTATTAGAAGAATAAGGAATATCAGAATAATCATTATCCTCAATGTCATTCTTAATTGTTATTAATTCTAAGAGTTGTTCAGATGTCTTCATAAGAGATGTTTAACTGAGTTAATTTTTGCTTAATTTTACACTCATTCTTATAATGTTTTATTAAGGTAAATAATAATGTGTTTATACCATCAAAAGGGCCAATAACATCATTATCTTCATCATAGATGAGGTTGCCATCATTATCAATTTGAACTGCATGAATTATAGCTAACTTAGAATCTTCTGAGAGATGTTTTTCCCACCAAGATCTAAGAACACCAGTAAATCCATTAGTTAATATTTCAACAATAGCAGGCTGAGTAAGCGTACTGAATGCTGTAATATAACTATTGGCTACTATGGACATATGATTCATTTTAGTAAGAACTTGTTGTTCACTAAATCCATCAATATTCCATTCATAAATTTTATTAGACGAAATAGAAAATTGATTATCTAGATTTCTCTCTTCAAACTGGAGGTCTGGAGGAGTGCGTCTAGTATACCAATTTTTTGTTATACTTATTTTATTAAAGGTTAATTTATTAAGCTGATCATTTAAACCTGAACTCAAAACAGGTTCAGATTTATCAGATTGACTAATGTTTTCACTTTCAGATTCTTCAATCTGATCAATGACCGCAATAGTTCCACTTATTTCACCAGATAATTTTTAAAATAATTTATCTATTGATTTAACTAATTCATTGTCTTTATTAGGCTTATTAGGCAAAACTAAACTAGTTCTCTTTTCAGGAAGATTGATTAAAGGTTGTTCAATCTTTGTTTCCAGGTTCTGAATAACAGTTTGATAAAAATTTCTTCAATTTTCTTCAACTGTTTTCCAATTGTTGCCAAATACTGATTAGTAAAATTATTTTGTTCAATAATCTTTTTCTCGTCTTTTTGAGCATCAGATATTTTAAAGGGACTAGCAATAACTAGAGTATTTTTTATTGGTAAAAGAACAGTTTCCAAAGGAGGATGACTAGACACCATATTCGTCTTATCTTCCTTAATCCACTGACTTTTAGTTAAAACATTAGATTTAGAATGATATTCATCGTACCAATCATAAAAAGTAATGTTCTTCTTTTCATTGTTAATAAATCGTTTCCATCTATTAATAATTTTATTTCTGTCTTTTGTGTTATAATTAGAACGAAAGACATGTCTTTTATCTTTATTAGCCTTGGAATTAAAGTCTTTAACAAGATTATTCCAATCTGATTTGAATTCTTTATTTAAAACTCTTAATTGAGGATTAATAGGAATACCTAAATCAGATTGAGTAGGATACTCTGAAGATGTAGGAGAAAGACTTTGCTCATCTTCTACAGATTCATTAGCGGTATAACAAGGATGACTAGTTTGACCTTGATTTAAAATACCTTTTAATTTAATATCAAAAATAGAAGTATTGCTTAGTATTTCAGTATCTCTTCGAGAAGGAACTGTAGAACTAGCAAATTCTTCTATTATCAAAGGTCTTCTGGTACGTTCAAAACTAAATCTGACAGTACCATTAGAAAATTGTTTAATATTTTCAACATTTAACAAATTATTAATAACTGGTTTTTGAGGAATTTCATTAGATAAAACCCATTGACTATGTAAAGTAACGTCCTTCCAAAGAATAGTTCTTGGAGTTTGAACATTAGCATTACTAGTACTGCTTTGAATTAAAATAATTTGATCTTTATGACTTTTATTAAGGGCATTAACATTTAAATTAGTTTTCATTATTTTATAATAAATTCTGTAAATTAGAGCTAAAGGCTGAGAACCCTCAATCATTTGAGTAATTTCTCTTGCAGTTTTAATGTTTAAAGTTAAAGCTTTTAATAAATTAGCCTCACTAAGGCTTAGAGTGAAATCAGGAAAGCAATTAAAATGGATAGGACCATCATGCAGACTTGATTCCATAATACCAATAATACTAGGGAAATAATTAAGGAAACGAGCATCTCTTAAACATATATAAATACTCGAATTAATTCCCTTAATATTTAATGGCTTAGCTGCAACTTGGATTAATCCTATGTGAATAAAATTATAACCCTTCTTCCTATGTTTTTTAACAAAATCAGGAGTTAAAAGACTATAATTTTCATATTCTTTATTAATAGTATAAACCCGTTCAACAGTTTTAACATTATAATTAGTTTTAAAGTTATCAAGAAAGGTTGACTGATAAATTTCTCTTGGAGAAACACTAGGTATGTTCCAATTACTTAAAGGTTGATTAATATTTTCATAACTATGTTCTTCTTGGTTAACTATGTCTGGAATAAGAAGTAAAGCTGACCGGTTGCTAACTGAAGAACTAGACCTGAACAATCTACTCATCTTTTAGAAAATAATTTTTTTAATTTTTCAAAAGTTCTTCCATACATACCTGTCTTACCTTAAGCAGACTCATACCTATGTTCTAGGTCATTACCCGACACTGCTCCACACTGTGACTTACAAGGGAAAAAGACAGACGAACTAGGTGTTCCACAGTAAGTAAGGTGACTTAGGAACAAATGAAAAATTAAAATTTTTGATTTTCATAAGATAACTAGGGATGAACAGAGTCTTTGATCAACAATTAATAAACAAACAACTTGGCTCTGATACCATTGAAAGGCGGAAGGAGATCTATGAAAAGAAGAGAGAAGAACAAGAGTCGCATGCACAATCAATTTACTAAATAAACATAATATTATTAAAACATTAAAATATTTACAGGAGGATAACTTACAAAGGTGCACAAGCTACAATCTGGACTCGTACATTTATAGAGAGAAGGAAGAGAAGGATAAGAAAAGAAGAAGTGCCAAAGCCTGCTTTAAAAACTGACTTGGTCTTTCTTTTATAACATAAGAAAGAACTATTACAAAAATAAATAGTAACTAATTATACTATTACAAACAGTACCCCGCCAATGAATCTATAGAAGATGAGTAAAGTCTTTCTCCTACATCTTCATGAGTCATCAGCGGATGATGATGAACCCATGGACATATGATTCATTTTAACATCTCTCAGAAGATTCTATGTTGGTTTAGGTTTGCCTAATAAGCCTAATAAAGACAATGAATTAGTTAAATCCATAGATAAATTATTTAAAAAATTGTCTGGTGAAACAAGTGGAACTATTGCGGTCATTGATTAGATTGAAGAATCTGAAAGTGAAAGCATTAGTAAATCTGATAAATCTGAACCTGTTTTGAGTTCAGGTTTAAATAATCAGCTTAATAAATTAACCTTTAATAAAACAAGTATAACAAAAAATTGGTATACTAGACCCACTCCTCCAGACCTCCAGTTTGAAGAGAGAAATCTAGATATAAGTGTCGGGCTCTTTATGGGCATAAAACCCATTGAAGTGAGCCCGGACACCACAAGCACATTTTTCATTATTTCGCGGCCTTAAACTGTATAACAGTTTTAAGGCCCTGAATTTACAAGTACAAGAATTTGCAAGCTGGTTGTATAATCGAAAAGGTCCATCACGAGAATCGGATCTAGATCCATTGATTGAATCATAGATCCTGTAGATCCTAGGCTCGCATGATATCAAATAAACAGCATGCATATTGAATATACTGAAATAAAACATAAATCTATACTAGACATCGCTAAATGAAGGATTTCTCAATAAAATCTCCGTACGGGAGTAGCTTATAGCTTCCAGTTTCCTCTAGATACAGATATAGGGTCACGTGGTCACTAAATATTTACAAAAACAAGAAAGAAAACTAGATCTGTACAGATCTTACACATTCTATCTTCCAGGTTCAAGTTTTACAACTTTTGAACCTTGTTAAAAGCTACATCTAGCTAGATCTAGTACAGATCTTGTCAATATAGCTTAAATATTAATTATTTACAAGAAATGAACGGTTAAAACTTTAGATCTGACGAATATAAGCTACTAAATATATGTATATAGCACTTATATACGTATTAGAGTAAGCGAAGAAGACAGATCTAGCAAAATCTTACAGTATTTCGTGAGAACGGCTCTCTAACGGCTTCTGGCACCTCAAAACTTGTTTCCTATTGGTTAAAATTTGATATGTTATAGTATATATGTATATGAATGTGTATAAAGAAGTTTTACAGAAATTGGAGTACGATAGAAGATCCGTTTAGCTCTCCTAGCCTATTTTTCTCTCGCCGAGGCCCTCTTCTTCTCTCATATTCTCTTAGAAGCTAAAAGGGGGGAGGGGGTATTTATAGGCCTGGACTACCACGAGTATACCTAAGGCAGCCACGGGTCTACCTGTGGTAGCCCAAAAGTAGGCCCCACTTGCTTAGTATTCGTCCTGGTAGGTCAAGTTTTCATGCTACGCGCTGAAACGGCTATAACTCTCAATTCGAGAGGAGTTAGAAGACATGCCATATCAATCCAGAAAGATATTTCTGATAGATTTGCAATGGTATATTACTCAGCCCATTATGATTTCGGTAATATCGGCAAAAAGGGGAAAAACCGCCCCTAGGTAGATGTCAGATAACCATTGGCCTTGTTGTGCGTTGGGAAAATTGCTCCTTTCAATCCGAAAATCATATGGAGGTGTGCCATACCTTTTTAAAAAGCTCTTTCTGAGAGATACATAATGACATGGGGCTTGACCTTTTTTGAATCTAGGAAAATGGGTCCATGCCATAATAGCATCACCAGGTCTCCGCAGGTTGTCCGTTGAGCTATCTTGCGCAGTTTTCACCTAGAATTGTTGTGATGGTTCTTTGTGAGCCTATCCTCAGTCAGATGATCAGTATTGATGTTGAGTTGGAAAAATTACCCTTTTGCCCTTCTGGGGTTATTTTTCGACATGTAGTGGCTGTCTTCCCTCAAAGTTATCTTCGAGGTTAAAATTATGATGTTGTTTTCTATCTTTCCTTAGGGTTGCTTCTGAGGGTTGATTTGATGTCCAACGGGGTTGTCTCTGGGGTTTTATTTAATGTTTTAATCCTCCAAGGAAATCTCTGGAGTGTGAAAAGATAGAAATCCGGGTCCCTTGAACCTCGGACCTGGTGCGTCACGATACTATTTTCGTCAAATTATTTATAACTTCCATTCATAATTTAATGAATACAACTTATATTAATTCCTTTTTATTTCCAAGATCTACATGTCGATCCCAAAACCTTAATAAGTTCTCAATCTTGGTCATTTACCATTCTTATCTTTATATCATATCCGATGTTATACTTAATAAAAATGCAGAATAATTTAAACTTTTCTATATCCTCTTAATAACAACTTTTATTAATTTCATAACTTTGAATCAATTTATTCATGATTCAAATCGTCGAATATACATAATAAACTTTACATCTTGATTCGATATTCTTTACATATCGAATAATACGACTTTACAACTCTACATAAGTTGAACATCATAAACAACTATACAGTACATCATTCAAAACCTAAACATGGTTTAAGATCATAACTTTAGATAAATAAATCGATCTTCTTGCGATACTATTGAACTCTATCAATCAAGTAGCACGTAACTTTACCATGAGTCCTTAACCTTCAAAAATGGTTATTTGCAAGAGTGAGCTTGACAGCTCAACAATTCTAACAGTTTTTATGCATTACATAGCACATAATATCATGCGCAGTTTATACAATCATAATCATTTAAATTCAACTCGCATACTGCTTCGCATATAACAGATATAAAGACTAACTTCTTAAACATATAATCATAGATTGACTTTCAAATTTCACACCTACCTCGTATGCATTTCATATATATAAATCAACATCCTCATAGCATAATATAATTCAACCAACAATTATCAAATCATATGGAAAATAAGAACTGAAAGACTTGCCTGGCTCGTAAATTATCAACTATAACTTAATTGCTTATAGTTATCTACACTTCGTGTACTCCTACACAATTGTATAATCATGGATTCATACCCATCAGTCATATACATCCATACATTCTGCAAAGTAGAAAACTACTAAAACTAACAAATTAAAAAGGAAAGGGATAGAAAGATCAAATCTGAATTCTTGGGTTGCCTCCCAAGCAGCTGCCCTTGTTTATTGTCATTGGCTTGACATCTTCCCTCTCATTCCATGTAATTAGACTTGTAAACTTCAAGTACACTGGTAACAGTTTCAGCTCTATATTAGGAATTTTTTATACTTCATGATCCTGCTCCTTTCCAGCCATCAAATCCTCATTGTATAATTGTATTCGATCAAAGAATTCCTACACTGAATAATCCACAACATCAATAGCAAAAATAGATTTAACATTTCCAAGATACCTTTTAGCCTCATATGCGCTGAACTGGAACTTTACATTGTCTACTTCCATAGTAACGGTTTGATGGTGTGTATCACTCATTGTTTCTGTTGGTTGTATTGATAGAGCTGTCGTTAGCACTCCTAAATTAATACCTTACTTCTATTCTACTATCACAAGAATGAGTATAGCAATAAGTAAGGATCGATTCCACAGAGAGTGTATTGTTTTATATTTATCCAATTATTTTCCAATGAATTGGGGATTTTGTTTGAATAACTAAATTAACAAAAGTAAATTTAGAAGTAATATCAATAAGTAAAAATCTTCAATTCTTCAGTTCAGTATCACCTTTTCACAATCATGGATTAATCAAGTTTTACAATATTCATCCTTCAATGAGATTAATAACCCTAGATAACCGCAATCGCTAATTATCCAAAATTCTCCTTATGTGTAAATTTAATGCGACGATCGCCAACAAAAGATCCTAACTATCATATAACCTAGCACTATCAGTCTAGATTTAATACAATAGAAGCATGAAGAATGAGAATTAGATTGTTCCAAGCAACAATTGCACAATCAAAAATTATTTAACTTGTCTTCTGAAAACCTTAACAATACCCAAAAGCTTGTCCATAATCGAGTATCATTAATTGAAACTTATAATTAGGCATACATCATTTGCTTAATATATATCTTAATCTAGCAGATGATATTTATCAAATTAATCTAACTGGCCATATCAAATTAATCAAATAGTATAACATACAAGAAGTTTATTTAGATAATAAGAATAAATCTCACATATGAAGAAATAAATAGAGTAAACTTGATCAAACCATTAATTATGAATAAGGTTCAACATTCCTTCAGAATTGAATTGAGTAGTTTAGCTTGACATGCTTGGATTCTCCAAAACTAGGGTTTGAATGAATGAATAGCCTCCTTCTAGTTCCAAGCTCTCCAAATCCAAGTTATAATCAAGTATTTATTGTCCTAAGAGAAACCCTAACACTTTAGGCATCCCAAAATTCTATTACAACTCAACTTGGACACTAAAACACCTAAATAAGCTGTCTCCCCGTCGCCATGCACGGTTAGCGTTTATTCTAACGCTGCTAGGGTTCGGTCAGTGCTTGGCTGTCAAGAAATTTGGTGTTCTAGCCCAGTCAGCGCTAGTTTGGGCGCGGTCTGCGCAGGTCTATTTTTAGCTGCGATATCCTTTGGTAAAACTATCATAACTTTTGATCCGGAAGGAGTTACGGGGCCTGCTACTAGTCAAATCGAAGCTGTCGACGAGATCTACAACTTTTATTCTTTGAGCATTGACAGATTTTAATTGGATCAAGGTTGAAATTGGCTCCAAGTGACTGTTATGTAAATTTTAACTTCCAAACTTTGAGGTTTCAACTTTCGCTTGGTAAAAAAGTCGTAACTTTCATATGAACTCCGATTTGGACGATTCAAGATGTTACGAAAAGCTAAGGAATATTTCTACAACAAAATCCATGTCCCAAGCTAAGAGCATGATTCCAACTCAGCATTAAAAACCCAACAATCTTCCCGTTTTCTTTGTTTAATCTCTATTTTGACCTAAAACCTATAAGCAAACCTATTAAGCCCTTGTTAACAACCAAACATGCAATAGACTATGCATAAAGGAATCAAAATAAATGAATATCATGCACTCATCAAATTCTTAAGATAATAATAATTATTACATCGTTTCCTAACTAGGTTTGTAAAACCTTCATTTTACTTTCTTATCGTACCCTTAGGATAACTATGTATGTATAGGAATACCTTAGCCATACATACTTAATATCAACATTCATAAACCTTTATCACACACTTGACTAGCTATGTGCTCGATACACATTTAAAACTCATAGATGCATTGTACTTACGTTTTGTAAACTTTAATAAAATTTATCAAATATGGGTTTTATATCACCATTACACCAATGAACACTCAAAGCATCGTTTAGACCATGTTTTATGACTCAGGAAAATAATGTAAGCATACTACCAGGTTCTGATCACATTTAAAATAGTTAGGAAAAATTGCCCTGTGGCGCAGCTTCGTTGTAGTTGGCCTTAGGGTGGGCGCAGTTGCGCCCTTCCCTAGCCAGTCCAGAATTGGCTTTTGATTTCTGGTTCCATTTTGGTTTTCTAGCATGCATAGATACTAATTCATCTCATACGCATATGGTAAGAGATCTTCCATTCTTCTAAGGTCAACTCAAGTTTTACTTCTCTCATGTTATGGCTTTATTTTAGAATTTCTAATTAACTAAGGTCAAACAATTTCACGAAATCATGAGGCCAACTATATTAACCATCTATCCATGTAAGGATTTTAGACAACTTGTAATACACATGCTCGCATGTATTCAATTTATTTATGCATGGATAGTTCATTACTTTAAACTTATTTAAAATCATGCTTGAATGACTTATATTGTGTCAGACTATGTGAGTGCACATATAGGTCATGTTTAGAAACAAAAATAGTACTACCATGCCATTCTATAAGTTCATAAGGTAAGTAACACAATGCTCGTCCTTTTTAGTTTCAACCTTTCTAAGTTTTATTCTTAAAATCCATGTCATACTAAACTAATCATGCAAGTCAACTTCGAATCACATGTCATACTTATTTGTACATGTATCTATACATGTTAACAAGGTCAGAATATAACCACTCCATGTTTATAAAACTTAGTTTTCAAAAATTATCTGAGTTTGCCTTTGAAATCATTTTAAACCGATTCAAAATAATTTATCACTCACGAAGCAATTTGAATCGGCTTTCATACATAATTAGGTCATGTATACGTACTAAAAAAGTCTGAACTTAGATACCATAAGTTTCATCAAGTTCGTTTGCAAAACTTATTGTTTCTTTTAGAAATATACATTTAAGTAGACTAAAATAAATCATATGATGCAAAGGGACTTTAGGCTACATGTTATACTGATTTTCATAAATAACTAAGTCAAGCTAAGATGTTCATGATAGTAGAATATAGCATAAATCAGTATTCCTTTCTAGTGCACGGCGCAGCTACGCTGTTCTATGCTGTGGAAGCGGCATAGCTTCGCTACTCCAAAACAGCCTCTGGCACAGCATCCGGCGCAGCTGCGCCAGTTTGAACTACAGGACGTGTGCAGTTGCGCCTTTCCTAGACAGTTCTAGGAACGACTTTGCATTAGCAGAACCCAGCAACCCATACATAACTTTATACTGTGGCATGATTAAACAACTCAGAATGGTTCCATACATACATATATACTCAGTAAACACATAGCTATTAATTACCAAGCTAATTAACAAGAAATTTTATTAAATTCTAAGAATTTATCATACTCGAATTTAAGAGTATAAGTAAGGTAATGCTACCTCTTGGAACTTGAATTGCTAGCTTTTGCTTTTAACTCAGATTACTTACTCTGATTTTAACAACACTTACTCTCCAATTTGGAATTTATCAAGAAATTAGAAAATTCAATTGAGAAGGGAAGAGTCTCTATTTATAGAGAAATTACTACCCAGATCATAGCTTTGCCTAATGTTTGAATCCAATAGAAAGAGGGAGAAGTCATTGGGCATGGAGAAGTTGATGGAAATTACTATTCAAGCCACTCCCCCCACCATCATTGCAATTCACTCAGATTGAGGAATGTAGAACTAGACTAGGCCAATGGCCTATCACGACTAATTAAATGAAATGGGACACTGATTTTGGGACAAGCCTTAATACTCCTCATGTATCAGTAAAATGGACTTCATATACTAAGGTTAATTCCTTTTTAGCTCTCAAGTGCCATTTTAATGAGCTAATATCATTACCTTGTGATAAGTTAGGGGTATAAATACATATAATCATATAATCCATGTACATTGGGTTAGTCCAATTAATATTTTAATTGGGCTAAATATAATTTAGTTGGGTATTCTCAACCCATTATCTCTATAACACTTAATATTTTAATCACACAGAAATATTAATTCTAGTTAAATCTTCAGTTGGTTTAACTTCAATATTCATGTCACACAAGGCTCATTTATCCAAGCTTACTAGAGTTATAAAACTCAAGCTTTCAATATAATCTCAACAATAAAATATCAGGGATCTAGGCCATGTTAGGCTTTTCCCCAACTCCACTTCATTTAATATCTGTGACAAACAAGATTTTTGTAATTTATTTTGAATATTTATTGAATTAAATAAATATTTTTCGATGATTTAATTATTGAGTTAAATAATTAATTGATGAATTTGTGGTAGATTAATTTAATTATATGTGTCACATTAGTTAAATTAATGTGGTGAATTTTTATATTCAAAGTATGTATTTAATTGAGCTTATTTGATTAATATATTAATTAATAAGCATAATGTTATTCTAATTAATTTATTAATTAATTAGAGATTTATGATTAGACATAATTAATAAATAAGAATTTTAATTATGTGACTATGTGATTTAATGTAGATTTATGCTATTTTATTTAATTGATTTAAATAACATTATTTGATTTAATTGGGTGTGACATTAATTAACTATATTATAATAAATTAATTAAAATAAATGAGAAGGGATTCCTTAAGCTAGCCAAACAAGGCCTTAAGGGGAGTTGGTCAGTTAACCCACTAAGGGACCAACTGACAACCACTCACCCATTATATATTATACGTATTATACTTATATACATATATACTATATCAATTCATATATTCATATCAGAGGAAATAAAACTTAAAGAATCAGAGAGAATTTTGAGAGAAAAGATTGAAGAAGAAGAATTTGAAAAGTTTATATCATCATCCTTGAATCATCTTCACAAACTAGCAAGGGTAATTCCTTCTCCTAAGTTTTTAAATTCAAGTTCTTAAAGTTTTCCATTAACGTATGTTAGATTCTCTGTGAATAACTAATTTGATAATTAATGTATGATATGATTTTATATGTGTTATTGTATGATCATAACATGTTGTATATCATGTATGCATGATTTAGTGCGATTAAATCCATGTAGTTATGCTTAATTTGATTTTTCAAAAGTTACAGAGTGTAAAAATTGTACATATGGCCCATATGGCCCTTACGTACAAAATTTACACACCTTATGCGTTTATTTAACTTAAATTAACACTTGAATGTGATTGTGTACATTTAAACGAACAAAATGGAAGTTAAACGAATGGATTCGGTGTTATAACGAATCCGTAACGTTGAATTCTTGTTTTCTTTCAAAACTTTATAAAATGTTGAAAATAGTGAAATTAAATGTTGTGATTTGTGTAATTCCGTGATTTAAAGTGTTAAAAGCATGCTTAGAACATGGTATGATGTTTCTGTAAATTCTATATCTTATGGGTAGCCTTAAATTCATTACGTTAGTTTAATTTGGATTTATTTGGGTTGCTCTGTGTGTCATTCGCGAACTGGAAATCTGGGTCTGCGTTGCCGCGCGGCCGCGCTGGTCCCAAGGGTAACTGGCGCGCGGCCGCGCCCCTTGCAGAAATTTGAAATTTTTTTGCTAAGTGTTCGTGTGTTCTAAGAGGTGGTTTAAAACCTAATGTAATGAACATAAAGACATGATTAAACATATAATAAGAGGTTAATAACTTATATTACGTGAGTAATTAATAAGTTAATTACATGACTTGAATCGTTAATTGTATAGTCCAATAACGTGCTCAAGACCGATGTGTGTGATTCGATACGTATATCGAGTTATTGATTAATTTGTATTGTGAACGTATTGATGTGTAGGGTTTAATAAAGAACGTGAATTATAATTGTAGCTTGTGCAAGAGGCAAGTATCCTATCCCTAACTTATTGATTTAGCAAGTTCCCTAAATTCTAATTTATTCATTTATTAAGTCTTAGACTTGTGTTTCTATATCGAGTAAGCTCGTGTTCTTAATTGTTCCAATTCAAAATTCATATTACATATTGTAACTCTTTTAAAAGCATGATTCAGTTATACAATACTTATTCGATTGTATACTCTTGAGATTTATTATTCAAGTTGAATATCGATGTTGTTGTTGAACCTTATAGGACTAGTGAACCCTTATTGATTCGACTAGTCCATAGTTGATGAACGTTCTAAATTCTAAAATACTTATTGAGCTTATCCAAACCAAAATTCCTTTGGTGCGGACTCTGATGTCAAAACTGAGATGAACAACCCTGTAAAAGGGGATTATTTACGCTTTAGAGTTGAGATATTGTGCACAATATGGTACTAAGGGCTGATCCCCCTAAGTACGAGAAGTAGAGTCCATAGTATTATGACTGTTAAAGGTTTAAAGTATAAACACTTTACAACCTAGGACATAGTTCAAGGTCTTATGACCCTCAGATGTTATTTTGATTCCTGTTATTTATCCTCGAGTCAAAAGTTGAGTTTCTTTATTCAGATGTCCTTGATTCACTCGCATGTTATTATATTGTTGTCATATTATTATACTTGTGGGCAACCGTGCTCACTCTTGCGTAATAATAACATTGCAGTTAAGAACGAAAGGTCTGACGAGCCTTCTACTAGCAAAGGCAAGGGCAAAGTCAACAAGTGATGAAGACTTGTTGTTTATTTTATGTGTTTATGTTTCAGACTTATGTTAAAGTTGTGTAAAACTTATTTAATTATTTATATTTCCGCATTTGAGATTTAAGGTTACGTACGACCTGGGATTGATGTATTTCTTTTCAGATGTTGTAACCCCATAAGGGGAGGATTATTTCTATTTATTTCATGGTTTGCATTTACTATGGGTAGATAGATAGATGATATTTGTACAGTGAACACCAAGTCCCGTGGAAATTGAAGTACCCTGATTTGGGGGCGTCACAGGTTGGTATCAGAGCTGTAGGTTATGAACTTTAGGTGGGGAAAAACCTTAGGATAGTAGCCTTTTTAGAGATCGAGAACATAGTAATGATAACTCTTATCGAGTTCTAAGAAAGATAATAACTTACCTTATGTGCTACGTGCTTATACTTATATATTCGAGTCTCGATTAGCATCACGTAATTACTAAAACTTAAAATTTTATTTGTCAGGATGACGAATGCTGGAGAACCTAGTCAGTCCAGGGACCTTGTACCCCTAGAGGCTAGAGAGGAGGAGCCCCGAGATATCCACGTAGTTTGGGAGCAGTTAGTCCGACGAGAGCCATCACCCTTGATCACAGTCATTGGTCAGGAGATTGTGCCGGTGTCTAATTCAGAGGAGGACTCTGAGGAAGACCCTGAGGAGATTGAAGTTCAGGCTGAGGCAGCTGAAGAGGAGGAGGAAGACCCTGAAGAGTTCCCGCCGAGCTCTATCAGTGCTGAGATGTATGACGAGCTGTATGACCGTAACATAGAGTTACGTGATACTGTTCAGGAGCTGAGGGAGACTGTTCAGGAGCTGAGGGAGCGGTCGGTTACTCAACAGTCTACCATCGAGCTGAGGGATGGAGAGGTTGAGGCTCTTCACACACGTTTGGGAAATGTAGAGTGGAATTTGGCTCACGAGAAGGGCCAAACCGAGCAGAAGTCAGAGGAAATTGAGGAATTGAAGAATGAACTAAAAGAGAAATCAGCAAGGCTGGCCATAGCAGAGGAGGCTTGGGTAAGGGAATCACGACGAGCAGATCTCACAGAAGATAATTGTCGGGCGAAGAAGGCCAAGCTTGAAGAGACGTACTCTATACTTCAGTATGCAATTGACGAGGCCCAGGATCGGGTTATGAGGTACCCAATTCAGTTTGAAGGACTACCAGTCGTACATGCTAGATCGCAGGACGATGTCTCGGATTATGGAAGAAGAGCGTGGCAAAGCTGTTCGTCGCCTTAATGGGCAGTGATAGGAACATTTGATTTTGTGAAACCTATCTGGTAGTTAATAATGTAAATTCCAATGTGTTTATAAACAGAGGAATATTTTATGTTTTAAATCCTGTAGATTCTTTATCTCAGGATAGTTGATGTAAATAGCAGTGATGCTATCGTATTATGTTAAAACTTTTGATTTAGTAATATATCAGAGTTTATTTGAGATAATGTGTTGACTGATTGTGTCTAAATGTTTAAGTTAAGCCTTAGATATTTAAAAGATTGAATAAAGTTCTAATACGCATATTTCTTAAGAGTAAAATGCCGCCAAGGAGACGATCTAACCGTCAACAGGCCCAAGAAGGGTCAACTAACAACAACAACGACGCCAATGCTAACCCCGTTCAGCAGTTGGCGAACTTACTTGCTGGAGCGCTTAACAACCAACCTCAAGCTCCACCGAACACAACGTTCAAGGACTTCAAGGCGGTGGGACCGCCAGAGTTTAAAGGCACCATGAACCCGATAGAAGCTCAAACCTGGGTCATGGAGATGGAAAAAGTTTTTGACGTCGCCAGAGTCAGAGAGGACCAGAAAACCGCCTATGCAACGTTCATGCTAAAATCTGAGGCCAGCTATTGGTGGAAAGCGAATAAGGTCCGGGGAGGTGAAGGTGTGATTACCTGGGAGAGGTTTAAGGAGATGTTCTTCGAGATGTACTTTCCGACCAGCTCGCAGAATCAAATGGAGGTCCAGTTCTTGGAACTGAAACAGGGAAATATGTCCGTACCAGAATATGCGGCGAAATTCAATGAGTTGGCTAGGTTTGCCACGTATCAAGTGCACACCGATCAGAGGAAGGCAAGGAGGTTTGAACAGGGCCTGAAGCCCTGGTTGTATAGCAAAGTGTCAATGTTCCAATTGAACACTTTTGCTGGGGTATTGGAGAAGGCCATTCTCGCTGAAGGCGGGAGTGATGCAGTTACAAAGTATAACCAAGATCAGAAAAAGAAGAAGAGTGAAGGTGAAGGAATTAACAAGGCTAGTGGTAGCAACACGGGAGGGAGTAATAATCAGAAGAGGAGGTGGAATGATAACTCATCGACTGGGAATCAGCAAGGTGGTCAGAAAAAGAGGATCGAAGCTTGTTCGACCTGCGGAAAAGCTCACCTGGGGGTCTGTATGAAGGGAAAACGAGTATGTTATAATTGTGGTCAGGAAGGCCACATAGCACCTAACTGTCCGAACCCAAAGAAGGGCGCTTGCTTCACTTGCGGCTCAAAGGACCATCTGGCAAGGTACTGTCCCAAGAAGGGATCTGGAAGGGAAGGATCAGGTGGAAACAGGGGAAACAGCGGTGGAAGTGCTTTAACTATCACGGGACCAACCGCAACCAACCGACCAACCGCCAGGACCTTCAACATGACCGTGCAGGATGCTGTGCAGTCTCGCGATGTGGTGTCAGGTATCATTCCGATCAATAAAGTTAATGCTTATGTACTATTTGATTCGGGTGCTACTTGTTCATTTATATCCGATGACTTTGCTAAGAACTTAGAACTTCCTATGGACGAGTTAGAATACCCCATGAATATAGAGATTGCGACTAGAGAAGTAATCCCTGTTAAGTATGTACACAAGAACTGTAGAGTAGATATTAAGGGTAACATTATGAACGTAAATCTTATCCCGATTAGACTTGGGGAATTCGATGTTATTCTGGGAATGGATTGGCTAGTCAATTATGGGGCTGTAATTGATTGCCAGAGGAAGTGTATCAACCTTATGACCCCGTCAAAGGTTGTGTTTTATGGCAGTAAATCGCCTAGACAAGCGAGTTATCTGACGATGATGCAGGCCAGGAAGTTGTTAACATAAGGCTGTGTAGGATATTTAGCCTACATAGTCGATAGTCGTAAAGAAAATTCGAAATTAGAAGATATACCAGTCGTGAGGGACTTCTTAGACGTATTTCTGGATGATCTGCCAGGACTTCCGCCAGACAGAGAGATTGAGTTTGTGATCGATTTGGCGCCAGGGACGGCCCCAATATCGAAGGCACCGTACCGGATGGCTCCGGTAGAGATGAAAGAGTTAATGGTACAACTACAAGAGTTACTGGACAAGAAGTACATCCAACCGAGCGTATCGCCGTGGGGAGCGCCGGTGTTATTTGTGAAGAAGAAGGACGGGACGATGCGGCTTTGCATCGACTACAGAGAACTGAATAAGGTCACAATTAAGAATAGATATCCATTACCGAGGATCGACGATCTGTTCGACCAATTGAAGGGTGCAAGGTACTTTTCAAAGATAGACTTGAGGAGTGGCTATCATCAGCTGAAGGTGAGGCCAGAGGATGTTCCAAAGACAGCATTTAGGACTCGATATGGTCACTACGAATTTTTGGTAATGTCATTTGGTCTAACGAATGCTCCTGCAGCATTCATGGGCTTAATGAATGGAGTGTTCAAGCCGTTTTTGGACAAATTCGTGGTGGTCTTTATCGACGATATTTTGGTATACTCGAAGACCAAGGAAGAACATGTAGAACATCTGAAGTTAACATTAGAGGCGTTGAGAAGAGAGAAGTTGTACGCCAAATTTTCTAAATGTGAATTCTGGATTGAAAGAGTGCAATTTCTTGGACATGTGATCGACAAGGACGGAATTTCGGTAGATCCCTCTAAAGTCGAAGCTGTGATGAACTGGGATCAGCCAAAAACACCGTCGGAAGTGAGGAGTTTTCTTGGATTGGCGGGTTATTATAGAAGATTTATTCAGGACTTTTCCAAGATCGCAACTCCGCTGACAAATTTGACTAGAAAATCGGTGAAATTCGTTTGGACAGAGAAGTGTGAGGAAAGTTTCCAAGAGCTCAAGAGGAGGTTGAGTTCAGCACCTGTGTTATCCCTTCCGGACGACACAGGCAATTTTGTGGTTTATAGTGATGCGTCGCATAAAGGACTTGGCTGTGTGCTTATGCAAAACGGCAGGGTCATTGCGTATGCGTCACGACAATTGAAAGACTATGAGAAGGGGTATCCGACCCATGACTTGGAGTTAGCTGCCGTGGTATTTGCTTTAAAAATTTGGAGACACTATCTCTATGGGGAGAAGTGTGAAATATATACAGACCACAAGAGTCTGAAATATATCTTTACACAGAAGGACTTGAATATGCGCCAGAGAAGGCGGCTGGAGTTAATTAAGGACTATGACTGTGAAATCTTATACCATCCGGGTAAGGCTAATGTGGTTGCCGACGCCTTAAGCAGAAAGGGTCGGGAGAAATTGATGATGTTGACTACTCAGGAGGAACTAATTTCAGCAATGGAAAAGCTGAAATTGGAAGTGAAGTATTCGATGGAGATTGACGAGAAGTTGTTTCAGATTCAAGCTGGTACAACCCTATTGGATAAAGTTAAGGAAGCTCAACTTCAGGACGAAGAATGTGAGAAGGTTAAGAAAAAGATATCTGAAGGAACCGAACCGAGATTCAAGATAGACAGTGAGGGACTACTGAGATTTGAGAATAGAGTTTGGGTAACGTCAGTGCCAGAGATTAAGGATGACATTTTGAGAGAGGCTCATAGCTCACGGTATTCGATTCACCCCTGTAGTACCAAGATGTACCAGGATCTTCGACAGCACTTCTGGTGGCCGAATTTGAAACGAGATGTTGCTGAGTGTGTTGCAAAGTGTCTAACCTGTCAGAAAGTGAAAGCAGAACATCAGAGACCAAGTGGTTTGCTACAACCCCTGGAAATCCCAGAATGGAAATGGGAACACATTACGATGGATTTCGTGGTTGGCCTTCCGACGACTCAGAAAGGCTACGACGCAGTATGGGTTATCGTTGACCGACTGACGAAATCCGCACACTTCCTTCCGATTAAAATCAGATTCAACTTAGACCAGTTGGCAAGGCTATATGTGAAAGAGATTGTTTCGAGGCACGGAGTTCCGGTGTCAATTGTTTCCGACAGAGATCCGCGTTTCACATCGAACTTCTGGAAGCGACTACAAGAATGCATGGGGACACAGTTGAGAATGAGTACGGCTTATCACCCTCAGACAGATGGGCAGAGTGAAAGAACGATCCAGACATTGGAAGATATGTTGAGAGCATGCATCATGGATTTTAAAGGAAATTGGGATGATCACCTACCGCTTGTGGAATTCGGTTACAACAACAGTTACCACGCTAGTATTGGCATGCCGCCTTACGAAGCGTTGTACGGAAGAAAATGCAGAACCCCGCTATACTGGGATGAAGTTGGCGAGAGACAACTATTAGGTCCAGAACTGGTACAGCAGACAGCAGAGATAGTCAAAGTGATCAGAACAAGACTGGTAGCAGCTCAGGATAGGCAGAAGAAATACGCCGATCCACACCGTAAGAACGTTGAGTTTGAATCGGGTAGCTATGTGTTCTTGAAAGTCTCTCCCTGGAAGGGGAAGATCAGATTCGGTAAGAAGGGAAAATTGAGCCCAAGGTTCATTGGACCCTTTGAAGTATTGCGAAGGATTGGAGAAGTTGCGTATGAGGTAGCCTTACCTCCGGCGCTTGAGAATGTCCACAACGTCTTTCATGTGTCAGTTTTACGCCCCTACAAACCCGATTACAAACATGTGATTGAATATGAACCCCTACATTTTGAGAAAGACTTATCCTATGAAGAAATTCCTGTTCAGATTGTTGACAGGAAAGAGCAAGTCCTCAGAAATAAAATTATACCTTCTGTTAAGGTAATTTGGAGGAACCACAATGCTGAAGAAGCTACGTGGGAACTCGAAGAGCATATGATGAAGAATTACCCAGATTTATTTACTTAATTTTTTGTTTATGCGATTTTGGGGACAGAATCTTTGTAAGGGGGGGAGAATGTAACGGGACGAAATTTAATTGAACCGTGATTCTGGGGACAGAATCCTTTTAAGGGGGGAAAGATGTGACAAACAAGATTTTTGTAATTTATTTTGAATATTTATTGAATTAAATAAATATTTTTCGATGATTTAATTATTGAGTTAAATAATTAATTGATGAATTTGTGGTAGATTAATTTAATTATATGTGTCACATTAGTTAAATTAATGTGGTGAATTTTTATATTCAAAGTATGTATTTAATTGAGCTTATTTGATTAATATATTAATTAATAAGCATAATGTTATTCTAATTAATTTATTAATTAATTAGAGATTTATGATTAGACATAATTAATAAATAAGAATTTTAATTATGTGACTATGTGATTTAATGTAGATTTATGCTATTTTATTTAATTGATTTAAATAGCATTATTTGATTTAATTGGGTGTGACATTAATTAACTATATTATAATAAATTAATTAAAATAAATGAGAAGGGATTCCTTAAGCTAGCCAAACAAGGCCTTAAGGGGAGTTGGTCAGTTAACCCACTAAGGGACCAACTGACAACCACTCACCCATTATATATTATACGTATTATACTTATATACATATATACTATATCAATTCATATATTCATATCAGAGGAAATAAAACTTAAAGAATCAGAGAGAATTTTGAGAGAAAAGATTGAAGAAGAAGAATTTGAAAAGTTTATATCATCATCCTTGAATCATCTTCACAAACTAGCAAGGGTAATTCCTTCTCCTAAGTTTTTAAATTCAAGTTCTTAAAGTTTTCCATTAACGTATGTTAGATTCTCTATGAATAACTAATTTGATAATTAATGTATGATATGATTTTATATGTGTTATTGTATGATCATAACATGTTGTATATCATGTATGCATGATTTAGTGCGATTAAATCCATGTAGTTATGCTTAATTTGATTTTTCAAAAGTTACAGAGTGTAAAAATTGTACATATGGCCCATATGGCCCTTACGTACAAAATTTACACACCTTATGCGTTTATTTAACTTAAATTAACACTTGAATATGATTGTGTACATTTAAACGAACAAAATGGAAGTTAAACGAATGGATTCGGTGTTATAACGAATCCGTAACGTTGAATTCTTGTTTTCTTTCAAAACTTTATAAAATGTTGAAAATAGTGAAATTAAATGTTGTGATTTGTGTAATTCCGTGATTTAAAGTGTTAAAAGCATGCTTAGAACATGGTATGATGTTTCTGTAAATTCTATATCTTATGGGTAGCCTTAAATTCATTACGTTAGTTTAATTTGGATTTATTTGGGTTGCTCTGTGTGTCATTCGCGAACTGGAAATCTGGGTCTGCGTTGCCGCGCGGCCGCGCTGGTCCCAAGGGTAACTGGCGCGCGGCCGCGCCCCTTGCAGAAATTTGAAATTTTTTTGCTAAGTGTTCGTGTGTTCTAAGAGGTGGTTTAAAACCTAATGTAATGAACATAAAGACATGATTAAACATATAATAAGAGGTTAATAACTTATATTACGTGAGTAATTAATAAGTTAATTACATGACTTGAATCGTTAATTGTATAGTCCAATAACGTGCTCAAGACCGATGTGTGTGATTCGATACGTATATCGAGTTATTGATTAATTTGTATTGTGAACGTATTGATGTGTAGGGTTTAATAAAGAACGTGAATTATAATTGTAGCTTGTGCAAGAGGCAAGTATCCTATCCCTAACTTATTGATTTAGCAAGTTCCCTAAATTCTAATTTATTCATTTATTAAGTCTTAGACTTGTGTTTCTATATCGAGTAAGCTCGTGTTCTTAATTGTTCCAATTCAAAATTCATATTACATATTGTAACTCTTTTAAAAGCATGATTCAGTTATACAATACTTATTCGATTGTATACTCTTGAGATTTATTATTCAAGTTGAATATCGATGTTGTTGTTGAACCTTATAGGACTAGTGAACCCTTATTGATTCGACTAGTCCATAGTTGATGAACGTTCTAAATTCTAAAATACTTATTGAGCTTATCCAAACCAAACTTCCTTTGGTGCGGACTCTGATGTCAAAACTGAGATGAACAACCCTGTAAAATGGGATTATTTACGCTTTAGCGTTGAGATATTGTGCACAATATGGTACTAAGGGCTGATCCCCCTAAGTACGAGAAGTAGAGTCCATAGTCTTATGACTGTTAAAGGTTTAAAGTATAAACACTTTACAACCTAGGACATAGTTCAAGGTCTTATGACCCTCAGATGTTATTTTGATTCCTGTTATTTATCCTCGAGTCAAAAGTTGAGTTTCTTTATTCAGATGTCCTTGATTCACTCGCATGTTATTATATTGTTGTCATATTATTATACTTGTGGGCAACCGTGCTCACTCTTGCGTAATAATAACATTGCAGTTAAGAACGAAAGGTCTGACGAGCCTTCTACTAGCAAAGGCAAGGGCAAAGTCAACAAGTGATGAAGACTTGTTGTTTATTTTATGTGTTTATGTTTCAGACTTATGTTAAAGTTGTGTAAAACTTATTTAATTATTTATATTTCCGCATTTGAGATTTAAGGTTAAGTACGACCTGGGATTGATGTATTTCTTTTCAGATGTTGTAACCCCATAAGGGGAGGATTATTTCTATTTATTTCATGGTTTGCATTTACTATGGGTAGATAGATAGATGATATTTGTACAGTGAACACCAAGTCCCGTGGAAATTGAAGTACCCGGATTTGGGGGTGTCACAATATCCATTTAATATAAAGTTGGTGTGACACACTTTACTTTAATGCTAAATTATTTAGCCACCTTACTTATAATTGGTATAACTATTACACTAGACTTTATGAATTTACACTTATATTATCTTTATTTAAAAATAACCACGACCTCTAGAATAGTTAATATCTACTCCATTAATTATTTAAATTATACAATTATACGTATTATTATTCGATTGTCCCAAGACAACTTCTTCAATCTTTACATTTAGCCATATCTTAAATGCTAATATAATACCTCCATCTCTAACCAATATTTATTTATAATTATATTGGTTCTCTTCTTTTATTAATCACTTATCTTTTAAATATTAACCCTTTTATATATTACAATACTATGTAATATATTAAAAATATCAAATATTAAATAACATATTCCTTTCATCCTCTTATGCTAAACACATATATTAATTCACCGTCTTATGTAAGTGAATTAACTCTTTCACATTCCATTTACTATCACACCACTGCCACACAAGGCTTTATAATATTCTATAATATAACTTGATTAACCAATATTTATTCTAGGTTAATTAATTTCCATAATTAATATTTATTCAATTCATGCTTTGCTATCTGAATCCATTCTCGGATAGCTTGAACGCCAATTATGACAACATATTAATTACTAATATACATATCCTAAAGTTCAGATTACACAACTCATCAAGCTTTGATCGCAGACTGGCGCAACTGCGCTGGTCTTAGGCTTGGAAGTGGCGCAGCTGTGCCACCTCAAGTTTAGACGCAGACAAGTTCTACTACAACAGAACCAGAATCTAAATTCCTAAATACTTTGGACATGCTTTTTAATTAATAACTTATTATACCAGTTAACCAACATCAATCACAACCTTCTTCAATGATTTAGAGATTAAACTTCAAGTTCAAACTCCATTTCCTTTAATAATTAGTCAACTATAAAATTTCTTATATATATCTAATTTCTTCCCACCAAACCACATAATTCAAAATATATAACACATATATATTCTTATTCAAACCCAACATATCTTATAATAAGAATTCTATTTAATAATTTCTGAAAAATCATGTTATTACATTCTCCTCCCCTTGTAAGGATTTCATCCCTGGAATCACCGAAAACCTCTCTACTTGATTCTATTTTTGAAGATTACATATTCCTTAGATAACTTCATCTCTTCTTTTTCGAATTTTTTTTATTACTTAATCGGAATTATTATAGCTTGCTCAATTCAATCATTATTGCATTCCACCTCTTTCTTCTTTCTAAGGAATAATCTCCTTACCACATTCACCCTTCAGAAGAATAAGAACCTCCCACAATCAGATTAACAGATTTCAAATTATGCTGATGGGCCACAAGACCTTGAACTCATCTCTAGGTTTACTAGTGCTTCAACAAAATCGTTCACACTACAAACCCTGTAATACCCGAGAATTTCCTAATATTATTAAATGAATATATTAATGAAAATGAGAATTTATTAGAATATAAATAATTTTGTGTTATGAGAATGATTAATTCAATTATATTAAATTGAATAATTATAATAATTGAGAAATTGATGAAGTTTGCGATAAACTCGTTGATAGCCTTGTGTGGCACAGTGACGTAAAATAAGAATGATTATATTAAATTAAGTGAACAATTAATCTATATTAATTGTTATTGTAGAATATTAATTAATTGTATCATAGAATATTAATTAATTGTTGTGGAATATTAACTGTAATTGATTAATAATATGTGATTATTATTGCAAGAAATATAATAATAATGAACCACTTGTTTATAAATATGCTGGGAATTATATTTGTTAATGTGATAATTAATCCTATGATTATTAATTAGGTGTTATTAAATAATCGATGAGGAATGGGTTAATTAATATTATTGTTAATTAATTGATAAGGTAAATAATTTATTTATTTGACATTATGAATAATAAAATAAATAAGTAAGTTATTAATATAATAAGATTATATTGATTGTTTTGTACAAGCATGCAATAATATAAAATACAACTATATTATATAGTGTAGAGAAATACTTAGGTGTGACCATACAAGTATACATAAACTATGTTATATAATGCAATGTGAATATATTACACATATGGACCATGTATTAAGATTAATTAAACTATGTGAGCTACATGATTTATACCTATGTGACAATATGTATGTAAGTATACATTAAAATGATATATCATGAATATATTGTAATCACTTGTTGATTAATACAATTTAATAATAAAGGAGACAGTATATTGTGATAATATCTGAAAAGATTATACCAGTATGATAAAAATGTACATGGATTATATGTGTACAAGTCACACTTACTACATTATGTGAAATATAGTGTGACATTTCAATTAAAGACATATGTATAAAATATATATATATGTGTAGATAGCCTAAGTATTTAATACATATGTGTATAATGATTTAAGTATAGTATGTTGCAAATGCTGAGTTAGTATTGTGCCTTGTCCCTAAATGCTAATCTCATTCTCATTCACGTGAAGAACAAAAAGGCTAAGGAGCTACTCCTTCTTCTTCTCCCAAGCTCCTTCTAGCTCATGATTATGGGGGGAGTGGTTATCATGATGATCTTCAACAACCATTTACCAACTCTCTTTTAACCATCATGTAATCTAACATTCTCATTGGTTTAATTTGATGTATATATGCATTGTCTGTGTCAGAATTGCTCTATAAATATGGCTCCCTCCCTTCTTTTTTCATTTGCTGAGATTTTGTCTAAGTATTGAATTGAGAGTGTTGTGAGTTTAATAGAAAGATAATCACAGAGAGAGAGATTTTAATAAGCTTACTTTGCATTATAGAGGTATAAATCCTTCGTTCTTGGTTCATCATTTTGTTTACTGTCAAAGTTTCCAATTCTTGATTTTGATTACAATTAATGCTAGATTGGATTAGAACATGTTTATAGTTGTTATATAGACTTATAAACATGTTTAAATCATAATGTGGCTGCTTATAAAAGTTTTCGTGAAATAATTTCGTGAGTTGGGTTTGTTATGTGCCGTTGCAGGCTGCTCTCTGGACTGAAACGGGAGCCGCGCGGCCGCGCGTCTCCCTATTACAATTTGGGCGCGGCCACACGCTACTGCAGAAATTGTTGATGATTTCTTTTATATCTTCTGATGTATTGAGCATGTTGTGCTGTTAGGATATGCATATAACTCACAATAACATATGGAATAAGGGTACTAGGTTATAGTAATCCATGCTAGTCGTTTTAGTTGAGTATTTCAAAGAAAACTGAAAGTTATGAAAAGAGGAACTTTAATATGTTAGCTTTTTATTGACATTCTGACTTTTGAAACATATTTGTATGACCTAGAAACACATGATATGAATGTTAACTTGCGTATCTAAGCTTCATAATGTAATTTGAGCATATGAACCTCAATAGTGAACCTTTCCAACGAAAACTCAAGCGTTGAACATGGACTCTAACATGTTATATTAGGATTCTAGGTTCTGATTTTTTGAGCATGTTTTATGACCTTGAAATGCGTGTCAAATATGTTAACACATGAATCTAGATAGCATGAGCATGTTAGGCCTTATTAGCAAGCTTTACTAATGACAACAGAAGCTTTAAATGTGGACTTTGACATGTTATATTAGGACTCTACATTCTGATATTTTCAACATGATTAAATGTGCTTTGAAGGCATCATACATGTACGTACTTGTTAGATGTAATGCAAGTTAATCAAGCATGAGTTCGATTAAGTCACGAACTAGTAACAGTGCTAGAATCACACATCCATGACATAGAAACATATGAACATGCGTATCAATAAAATATATGACTACTTTATATGTCTAAATGATAAGCATGACAACTTATGTAAATTCATGGCATTGTATAACCCTAAGTCGTTAGGGATCGTGAATTAAAATTAAATCATATATGATTGGAATTAGAAAGGTTGAACAAGCATGAAAGTATCCTTTAAAGATGTATACATACTTTGTGATATCATATGTTATGTGTTACTTGAACCCGATTTTGACGGTTAACTTATGAGAATTCCATAACTTGCTAAAATGAAATATATTTAGTATTGATTGTAGTCTTATGTGATATTAATAATATGCGATTATGTTTGCTAATAGTGGTAGTCTCACATGATAGTAATGATGTATGAATATGATCAACTTGAGAAAAGAGGAAGTTAAGGATAGAAATTATATTCTATATAACTGTGTAGCTAGGTTAAAACTTAGCTTATGTGTTGATCGTATATTCGAAGATAAAAATGTGAAGTTAAATTATATGACTAATGAATATCATATATATACGTAATTGTATTCCGATAGGAATCCGAAAGTGTTGGCTAGCTTTACGTGAGTAAACTACCCATAAGGCAAATATCCTAAACCCTTGCATTACTTTATTCAGCGGATATCGTAAGCGAGTATCTAAACCTTATCTCTTTGGATACAAGTATTCTATCTTTGTATATTGCGAACTAGTTTTCTACTTAATCGTTTGAATTGAATTAGCATACTTGAACTCTTATTTCATTAAAGCTATTGTTCATGTTAAACTTAGTATTGTTATTGAATATTGTGAAAGTGTCTATGCCATTTGATTCGACTAAACTTATATTATTGAAAAGCGACCCAAACTAATCGATTGGTACGGGATCTTGTATTTGACTGAGAAGAACAACCTTCTTTTAAGGGAATATATAATTGTCGGAGAACCGACGTGCACACTTGAGTATGATTGATTGTTATGCATAACGATGGTGCTTTAGGCTGATCACCTGTTGTACCTGTTTTTGTTGGATTTTCAGTTTATTACTGTTAATTCTAGTAGAAGTTTATAGTCCTTAGTGACTGCTCAGTATTCAGTTATCTTGAAATCTTGAATTGATTTATTATTGAATCACATTGATAGTATTCTGTCCTTAGCGACTGTCATTGAAAGTTGTTGATATTCTTGTTATCCTTGAACTATCAAACCTTGTTATACCCTTTCGAGAATTGAGAATTATATCACTTACCCTTATTGTATATTACTTGCTGGGCAATTTGTGCTCATTCTTGCTTTCCCTAAAACATTTCAGTTAAGGCAGAGCATGGCGAACCTTCGGGCATTGATAAGGGCAAGGGCAAGGCTACCAACTAGCTTGTCTCTTTTATGTTTTAAATATTTTAATATTATATTAAGATGATGTAGTAAGACTGGATTTGATTATGTTTAAGCTTAAGTTAGATTATGTAATAAGTCGTTAATTGATATTATTATGTAATCAATTAAGTACTGTAAGTTGCGAGACTTGGGGGAATAATTATAATAAATCATTGTAAAATATTCTAGAATAGATTTTTCGCTGTGATTGTGTGATATTTAGTTATTATTATTGTAATGTATTACCATGAGCACGTGATGAACCGAATTTCGAGAGACCAAGTGACGATCACGGATTTGGGGGCGCCACAGACCCTTTACACAGAATGTTTATCAATCACAAAGACTGTAAACACCATGTATAGGTACTCTAGGTGATCGACCTATTGTACCACTACGTTGTGCATAAACGTAGCATATCATAACGACTATATGCACTACATTTGGAACAATCGTTTATGAAAACATGTCCCCTTTATAGGGTTGTTCACTTCAGCCTTTCAACATCTGAATCCGCACCAAAGCAATCTAGTTTGGCATAAATACTCAAGAATGCTTGAATTCCATAAATACTTGTCAATAGCCGTCTAGCCGAATCAAATAACATAGACTTTTATCAACAATTCGCACATCAATCGAAATAATTTAGTCAACTTAATTGACCTTTTCATAGTTTAAAAGAAAAAAAAACCTTTTATGATGTCATAATACCGTACCAACTTAGTAGTACGTTGAAGATTCCGTCATTTTGTGACTTTGTCATACTACATCATACCATAATAGGCTGATGATCATACGATCACTTACGACACTAGGTTCGATTGCATTGAGGACTCCATCGTTTACCATTTTCTACACCATATTAAATGATGCATATGGTCAAAAATACATTTTAAAAAATTTTCAAAGCATTTTTTGTCTTAGCCAAAACAAATAGCATAGACATACGAATAACGATATTATTTTTTAAAACTCATTGGTTCAGCCATCTGACCCAATGTTTCTCAAGAAAACAGAAGTGCAAACATTAGCACGAAGTCAATAAATTTTGAAAATCTAGCATAGCTAGAAGATTTAGAAAAATCAATATTTCTCCATCAACTTCAATCTTTTACTCCATTGCTTCATCATTCTATCAATCTTCAATACCATCAATGCTCACTATACCAAAACTCTTAATTCTTGATATATAATATATCTATTCCGAGTATAGTTCATAAAACTTACCACGCCTTGGGAAGTTCAGGAACTTACTATAGAAATATGAGTTTAAGAGTTTGTCCTAGCAATACGTAGTCCAAGAACCAATCAGGGACTGTCCATACGCTCAGGGGCTCAAAAACATACATACAACTATGATTCACAAACGTACCATAAGCAGGAGTTTTAAGAACTTGCGCTTAATCTTAATATTCTCTAACTTGATCTTAATAGTTTCTAACTATCAGATATAAATATGAGAAAAGAATCACATTCCCTCCATATGTATATTAATAGCGCGACTCCAATATTTCAATAATTATCAGTATAATAGACTAAGTTGTCGTCAAACCAAACACAATCCCCTACCCATACAAAGAATTGGTACACTCGACCACTAATTAGTATATAAAGATAAGTGGTTTGTTAAACAAAGGACAAATCTCTTTCCCATACAAGGAATTGCTCAACTCAACCACTAAATCAATATAGGAGGCTAAGTGGTTCTTAAAAGAAGCACAAATTCCCCGCCCATACAAGGAATCGTACACTCATCTATTATCACGAGTTCTCAACTGAAATCCCACCTAGCTCTATCTTACTGTTATCTTGCTCTTTGCTCAATACGAATTTTCCATATCTCATCATTTACAACTCTTCATGAGTTTATCCCGTATCATTTCATGGTACATTCTCTTTATAGCATCAAGTTATAACTACTCAGTCATTACAGACCTTTTATTATTTCATAACACAATTCGATCATTTCGTGATCTTATTCTAACATCGGTTTACCTTATGATTCTTTCCCATTTTTGATCGTATAAATCTCTTTCAACCTTCATTCTTTAATCATAGTCTTTTGATTATTCAACTCAGGTGTCCCTTGATCTTCTGGCTCTTCAGGTTCCTCTTTGAACCTATTTATCTCATTTCATATGAATTTTTTGAATTCATTAACTAGACTCCTTTTGAGTTTATTCCCATTATAATTGTTAGCTTCATTTTATGGACATCGTCTATTATTAACACTTACAGCTTCATTACTGGAGTCAGGTGACTCCTGATTCTCATCTTCTCGTTACTTCAAGATTCTTCTTTGAATCATTTATATTTTAATCCCTTCTTTATAAAATTCTAAAATTTATTTCTTATCACTTCAACTCTATCCGAGTTTATTCTTCATTATTTTTACTCTCCCTCTATAAGGTTATAGCCTAAGGAACTTTTACCTAAGGTTATAAACTATAGCTTTGATACCAACCTGTAACGCCCCCAAATCCGGGTCCCTTGAACCTCGAACCTAGTGCGTCACGATACTATTTTCGTTAAATTATTTATAACTTCCATTCATAATTTAATGAATACAACTTATATTAGTTCCTTTTTATTTCCAGGATCTACATGTCGATCCAAAAACCTTAATAAGTTCTCAATATTGGTCATTACCATTCTTGTCTTTACATCATATCCGATATTATACTTAATAAAAATGCAGAATAATTTAAACTTTTCTATATCCTCTTAATAACAACTTTTATTAATTTCATAACATTGAATCAATTTATTCATGATTTAATCGTCGAAATTACATAATAAACTTTACATCTTGATTCGATATTCTTTATATATCGAATAATATGACTTTACAACTCTACATAAGTTGAACATCATAAACAACTATCAAGTACATCATTCAAAATCTAAACATGGTTTAAGATCATAACTTCAGATAAATAAATCGATCTTCTTGTGATACTATTGAACTCTATCAATCAAGTAGCACGTAACTTTACCGTGAGTCCTTAACCTGCAAAAATGGTTATTTGCAAGAGTGAGCTTGACAGCTCATCAATTCTAGCAGTTTTCATGCATCACATAGCACATAATATCATGCGCAGTTTATACAATCATAATCGTATACTGCTTCGCACATAACATGTATAGAGATTAACTTCTTAAACATATAATCATAGATTGACTTTCAAATTTCACACCTACCTCGTATGCATTTCATATATATAAATCAACATCCTCATAGAATAATATAATTCAACCAACAGTTATCAAATCATATAGAAAATAGGAACTGAAAGACTTGCTTGGCTCGTAGATTATCAACTATAACTTAATTACTTATAGTTATCTGCACTTCGTGTACTCCTACACAATTGTATAATCATGGATTCATACCCATCAGTTATATACATCTATACATTCTCAATCTGATAATAAATATTACATCGTTTCCTAACTTGGTTTGTAAAGCCTTCATTCTACTTTCTTATCATACCCTTAGGATAACTATGTATATATATGTATACCTTAGCCATACATACTTAATATCAACATTCATAAACCTTTATCACACACTTGACTAGCTATGTACTCGATACACATTTAAAATTCGTAGATGCATTGTACTTGCATTTTGTAAACTTTAACAAAATTTGTCAAATATGGGTTTTATATCACTATTACACCAATGAACACTCAAAGCATCATTTAGACCCTGTTTTATAACTCAGGATAACAATGTAAGCATACTACCAGGTTCAGATCACATTTAAAATAGTCCGGGAAAATTGCCCTCTGGCGCAGCTGCGCCCTGCGCTGCAGTTGGCCTTTGGGTGGGTGCAACTGCGCCTTCCCTGGCTAGTCCAGAATTGGCTTTTGATTTTCAGGCTCCATTTTGGTTTTCAAGCATCCATAGATACTAATACATCTCATATGCATATAGTAAAAGATATTGCATTCTTCTAAGGTCAACTCAAGTTTTACTTCTCTCATGTTATAGTTTTAGTTTAGAATTTCTAATTAACTAAGGTTAAACAATTTCACGAAATCACGAGGCCAACTATATTAACCATCTATCCATGTACGGATTTTAGATCACTTATAATATGCATGTTCGTATGTATTCAATTTATTTATGCATGGCTAGTTCATTACTCTAAACTTATTTAAAATCATACTTGAATGACTTATATTGTGTCAAACTATGTGAGTGCACATATAGGTCATGTTTAGAAACACAAATAGTACTAGCACGCCATTCTATTAGTTTATAAGGTAAGTAATGTAGACACTCAAAATTTTCCTTACCCCAATAAGAACACTGTGGGAGGACAAAACCGCCAATCAAGCTAATCCCGGTACCGATACCAGGCTTTCAATCCAAATTCAGCCACCAATGTCGGTCATTCACTTGAAATCCGGCCACCAATGCCGGTAAACCTAAATCCGACCACCAATGCCGGTAAACTCAAATCCGATCACCAATATCGGTACTCCAGTCAAATTTGATCACCAATATTGGTACTTCAGTCAAATCCGATCTCCAATCGGACTGTCTATCCAGCTTCGATGTCTAATGGGACCGTCTATCTAGCCCCGATCTCTAATCGAATCGTCTATCCAGCTTTGATCTCCAATCAGACCGTCTATCCAGCTCCAATCTCCAATCGAACTGTCTATCCAGCTCTGATCTATAATTGGACCGTCTATCCAGCTCCGATCGTCAATCGAACCTTCAATCCAGCTCCGATATCCAATCGGACCGTTTATCCAGCTCCGATCTCCAATCGAACAGACTATCCAGCTCCGATCTCCAATAATATCATCTATCCAGATCCGATCTCTAATCGGACCGTCTATCCAGCTACGATCGTCAATCAGACCGTCAATCCAGCTCCAATCTCCAATCGAACCATCTATCCAGCTCCGATCGCTAATCGAACCATTTATCCAGCTCCGATCTCTAATTGGACCGTCTATCCAGCTCCGATCATCAATCGAACTATCAATCCAGCTCTGATCTCCAATCAGACTGTCTATCCAGCTCCGATCTCTAATCGGACCATCTATCCAGCTCCAATCCCCAATCGGACAGTCAGATCAACCCCGATCCCAATATCAGGCTATCAAATCTACCTTGATCTCGGATCAGGCCATCAAGTCAAACCCCGATCTCAATATCGGGCCTTCAAATCAGCCTCAGCGATAATCCGAGAGGTACAAGTTAGCCCCGGCCTCAACTCGGGAGGTACCGATCAATCCCGATCTCAATACTGGGCCATCAAGTCAGATCAAGCATCAATCTTGGAGGCACAATTTAACCTCGACATCAACACAGGACATGTCACATCATCCCCGGACTCAGCCCGAGAAGTACAGATCAGCCTCGACATCAATCCGGGAAGTGCAGTTCAGCCCAGAGATAACCGTGGGAAGCCAGATCCACCCAGGACCACCCTGGGAGGGGCAAAACGGTCATTTTATCAACTCTGAGTCGATTCGGTCAAACTCTAGCCGAATTGATACCATCTAAGTCAAAATGAACCATAACAACGATCCCGAGTGCAAACAGCGCAAGACAGATCAACGGATAAATTGCGGGGAATCGAAGACCTGGTTATGAACCCGTCTTCTCGGACCCTAGAAAATGTTTTATCCCATATCATTGTGACACTCTCGGAGAGGACTTTCTGAAAAGGTATCGTATGCCTTAAAGGGACGCTCCGATCAAAAGTTAAAAAGTTTCGACTTCGACTACGCGTTGTCCGGAGTGCACGTACTTCGAGAAGACGAAACCCGACACCGTGGGCCCTACCAGGGGAGCCGTACCTCTACCTGCAGTAGCAGCAGGTAGAGTGGAGGCTCCCTGGCCTATAAATAGAGGTGCCCCTCCTTCATTTTAAAAAATTCTGAAACACAGCGAAGCTCTGCCTGTTCAATTTTTTGACTTTTACACCTCTTCCAAACCCAAATATTTTCACTCTAACTCGTAGATATACTCATATACTACCACATATCAGAAAATAACCGATAGATTTGGATGTATAGAGCCTACGATTTGGCAAAAAGCCCGTGTAGCAGTCCATTGTAAGTATTTTCACGATAAGAAAATGAATATTACTTCTTCGTACTTTTATACACTTGCACGTTAAGTTTCATTTTCTAAAAATTCCCGAAACTTAGTTCCGTGATCATTTTTGTCAAAATTTGGTACATTTCTGTACCTAAATTGATTTTTTTGGCATTTCTACAACTCGGATTGACGATTCCGTCAGCTCCAACAGCTTCAATACACTAGCACACACGTTCTGGCAACTTCGCCGGATTGGGTTATCTTCCCAGTCCGGGTTTGGCCCTATTTTATATATATTTACGCATATATGAGCGACTTTCACCATAACTGGGTTTTCTTCCCAGTATTGGTTGACTACATTTCTGTCAATATATATATATATATATATATATATATATATATATATATATATATATATATTTCAATTCCAGTCCGGGCACCGGCGTGAAAACCCATTGCCCTTTATACTGTTTTTGCACACTTCACCATACTAGATGATCTCCCTAGTCATTGGTTGACTACTTTTCTGCAATTTACATTCCAGTCTGGCCTGGACTATTTTGTGGCCTTTATACAATTTTTTGCACACTTCGCCATACTGGGTGATCTCCCCAGTCAATGGTTAACTACTTTTTTGTATATTTACATTCTAGTTTGGTCTGGATCATTCTGTGGCCTTTTTACTAATTTTATATATATTTATGCATATATGAGAAGCCTTAACCATCACTGGTCCTCTTCCCAGTCTTGGTTGACTACGTTTCTATCAATATATATATATATATATATATATATATATATATCAATTCCAGTCCAGGCACCGGCGTGAAAACCCGTCGCCCTTTACAGCTTTTATATATATTTTTGTATATATATATTGCTTTACTCGCTTTCTATTCAACTGCTGCTTTAAATATTCATTTTATATGAATTGGCATTGACATATCTGCAGGCGGACTAGATTTATTTAAATCTCGCCAATTCTAGTTTTCAAACGGTCCAAAACCTCCAGACTGAATCAGGAAAGCTAGAATGGCTGAGATTTTCTTAAATCTAGCTTTCTTTCTAGTTTCAGCTTCAAAAGCAACCTCGCGTCCCTTAGATTGCTATTTAGTGGGAACGAGATGCTTCGGCCATGCGGACCAGGATTTACTAAATATATCCTTGGTTCTGACAATATTGGGATATTTATTTGTTTCTGTACAAATTTGAACTGTGCAGGTTTTGGCTATTCATAAGTGAGCTTAGGAATCATGGGATTCACGATCAAAACGATCGGAATTTGATTCACAAACTTATATTTACAAATGTACCCTACCAATTTTTCTGCAAAAATATGTACACGTAAACAGACCTTAAAATGGTTATCCGCATTTAAGGTCTCAAGATAATGAAAAAATGTCGATTGTCGTGTCAGCGTCCCTCCGATGGTTTTCATACCCATGAGGAGACCGACACTTGTATATTCTATGGTCGAGGATGTTTCGCAGCCCGATAAATCACCATTCACGTGCAGCCTTAAGGATATAAAGATACAATTAGAAGTATCAACAGGCTTTAATTCCTATGGCAGCGTAAGGGTTTGATAAACCAGCTTTCGAAACATCATTTTCAAATCAATCAAAAGAAAAGCTTTTCAAAGAAGATCAAATTAAATGCTTTTGCAAATCAAATCAAAGATTGATTTTCAAATCAAATCAAACCCTTCGTATATAGGTTCCACGAAACAAAGCACTACTTTCAATCAATCAAATCAATAGGCCCAATTTTGAAACAGCATTCACTCACGCATTCTAGTTTTAAAGGGAAATATTGAAAAGATGCAGTACTGTGTCTACACGGGAGTCGTGGGGTGCCTAACACCTTTTCCACACTTAAGCAAGCCCCCGAGCTCAAAACTTTATTTTCAAAGATCAAGTTTCGACAGTGTCTAGTAATTGGGCCTCTTTCAAACAAAACTCGGTTGAGTTGGTACAACCATTTCAAATCTACCAACTTGTGACTCTGTAAAATGTTCAAATCCTCGACATTATACATGTTGGCCTTTCTCCTAAAAAACCCTTCAAAACCATTTTCCTAAATAAAAAGAGTGAGGGTAAAGAAAACTTAGGAAAAGAGATTAAAAGATCCGGGTTGTGACCCGACCGGCGAATTTTTTAAACCAATGTCGACAGGTGGCGACTCTGCTGAGGACAGTAGAAGAGTTAGGCCGCTTTCAAATCTTTTCAAACATTTCCCTTTCAAAACTATTGAATGAGTGAAATTCTGCGTCTCCGCAGTCCATGGATGAATGAATGTGAATGAAGGCTTTCTTGCTTTTTAGTGCTTTGAACCCATAATTAGTGCTTCACACCCATAATTAGTGCTTCGCACCCATGTCCTCATATGCACTATGGTAAGGCACGATGTATGTGAATATATGTTGTGTCTCCCTCTCATAAGTAGGAAAACTCGGTCGGTGATAAGTAATGTCTCTGGGGAAGACTAAGTCTCTGGGGCTCATGAAAATGCACCACCCAGATTCGCTCCAGCTGAACGATCGGATTAATTTCCCCTCTAGTAGATTGCGATGATCTGGGAACCTTCATGCCGAAACAAAAGCCGCAAGAGTAACCTAAGATAGGTCAACCTCTGATTAACCAAATTCGAAGGGAAGCTTCTTCATGCCTTGCTCTTTCAATTCCATGTTAAGTCTCCAATTATCACGGAGCACAATGTAAATATTATAATGAAAGATTTACTTTCCCTGTCAAAATACCATGTCATCCTGCCATAGAAACAGCTAACCTCAGTTTTGCAAGATAAAATCTAAAAAACACATCATGCATCCTGTCCTTACCTACATCACGAAACTGACACGCCTACAGTTAATTATAGGTAAAAAAATTCCTGCTACTAGTTCTAAATCCAAAGCACCTAGTCCATCCACGGACATAGCTTCTAGTGCTCAACCAGAATCCACCCCGGTATCCAGGGAAGAGTTCGAAGGTCTGAAAAATTAGATAGCCGAGTTAGCCAGTTTCCTACGAGAACGAAGCAAAGCCTTTAAAGGGAAACAATCTCAAGCTCACATAGACCCATAAGCATCTGGTGGTAGTGCTGGCGGTCAAGAGATTGAAAAGGCCGAAACTCAGATTCCTGGACCAAAAAAATAGAACACGACCAACAATACCCATGAAATCACCCCCCTCGTCAAAGAACAGGAAGCTGATTACATTATGAAGAAAGTATAACAAATGGAGGAAGCTCTCCAATCAATCAAAGGGATTGGGGCATTCGGTAGTGTCAATTACTCCGACCTCTGTATATTCCCCGAGGCTCGTTATCCCAAAAAATTTAAAACTCCTGACTTCGAGAAGTATGATGGAGTGGGAGATCCTTACAAACACCTAAAAGTGTTCATCGGAGAACTCGGATCCTATGCAGAGGACGAGAAGCTTCGAATGCAGTTATTCCAGAAGAGTCTAACCAAAGAGGCGAGAGCATGGTATGCCCATCTAGACAACTCCAAAATCCACAGTTGGGAGGAACTGGCCCACGCTTTCCTCGGTCAATACAGCTTCCAATCTTAGCTGGCTCTAGACAGATACCAAATTACCAAGATCAGGAAGAATAATACTGAATCATTCAGAGAATATGCCCAGCGATGGAGACGGGTCGCAACACAAGTCACTCCAGCCATGACATGAATCTGAAATAGTCATGACCTTCATCGACATCCAAGAAGCGCCTTATTATGAGAGGGTCCTAGCAGGCATAGGAAAACCATTCTCTAAAATGATCAAACATGGCGAAATGGCCGAATTGGGGCTCAAATCCGGGAAGATAAAAGATCTAACCGCCCTCGAAGCTGTTGCTGAGCATATCTAGTCCAGAAATTACGGGAGTAATCCTCGTAGGGTCCACAAGAAGAAAGACGAAGAAGTCTCCTTAGTGTTACAAGGACAAAATCAAAGGGGCGAGTCAAACAGTATGCCCATCCAAAGTAGGAATTATACCCCTTTTTAAAATCCAGCACAACCTTCAAATCCTCCATGTTAGAAAAATACGGAGGTCATGCGTCAAAGAACTTTCACCCCTCTAGGGGATTCAATTGAGAACGTATTCAAACTTTTGACAGCCCATAAGAAGATTGTCCAACTCCTTCCACCAACCAACACTAATTGTCAGAATTTTGACTTAAGCAAGAAGTGTGCTTATCACTCTGGATCTCCAGGCCATGACACCCAAGACTGTTGGTCTCTCAAGCATAAAATATAAGACTTGATTGACAGCGGAGAGATTGTTGTCACAAAGCCTGAGCAACCACATGTGCAGTACAATCCTCTGCCACAACATAAAGAGGAGAATGTCAACATGATCAGCACCACAAATGGAGAAGAATCCAATTACCTCCGTTATGTGGGAGAATCAATTCAATCCAACAACACCAGCCCAGATAGTTGGGAAGTTTTTGAAAGGCGATTCCTGATAGAGAAAGAAATAAATTCTCTCAAGGAACAAATCGAGCAGTTAGCAAAACCGGTCGTTTACCAGCATCAGCTCACCAGGAGTATGGTGGAACAAATCAACCAGCTCATTGTCAATCATCCTCCCACACCAGAGATCACTTCCCCAAGAAATTAATACAAATCTAATGAGAATGATCTTTGGGCCAACAGGGTGGCCGAAGAAGAGAATCTCCGAGCGGATGGGAAACTCCTATTTCAGAGGAACTTCACCAACCTAAATCAATCAATGGAAGAAATCCTTCAAATGCTAATCAACGAAGGAATGGTTGTAGACTTGTTATCTCCATTGAACCCTCGAGCCAGAAAATTCAAACCTGACCAAATATGTCAGTACCATTCCAATTCACCCGGCCATAATACTGAGGATTGCTGGGCACTTCATAACCTGATTCAAGACATGATCGAAAAGGGGGACCTGATAAGGGGAAATCAAATCCTCGATCTCCCAGATAATGACACTCTCTGGATCCCCACTGTATGGAACCAGAACGTAGTGGCTGTTATATCCTGCAATGGGGAGTCGACTCTCAAACCCTTAGTACTGCCCGGGAAAGGGGTTCAAGAACTACCAGATCCTGTGAAGGTGGTTGCACCTCAGCCTCTATTATTGCCTTTCAGACCTCATTATCCAATCATAAGTCTAAAGTGTGTCCTATGGAACTACGGGGACAATGAAGGCTCCACTTCAAACAACATTACCGTTGTGCCAAAGGATAATCCATTATACCTACCTCAGCGGGTAATCAAATAGGTCATCAAAGCAAAAGAGAAGGTGGCTGAAGAGAAAATCAAAGAGTTCCTCAACAAAATGGGACACAATGAAATCAAAATACACATAAACAAATGTCCATCCTCGACTTGGTCCTATCCACAGCGGATAATCGTAACATTATAGTAAAAGTACTAGAAGAAGCTCATTTGCCACATACAGTGGACACCGAGAAATTATGTCAAATGATAGAGCACATCTTCAACAGCAACGTGATATCTTTCATTGACGATGATATCCCGGCAGAGGGAACGGGCCACCACAAGTCCCTGCATATAGCTGTAATGTCCTCCGGATATGTGATCGGAGGTGTGCTCATCGATGGAGGATCATCCCTCAACATTTGTCCATACGATACTTTAGAAAGGATGAAGATCAATCAGAATCGGATCGAAACCAGTCATATGGTCATCCGGACCTTCGATGGATCTCGTCGATAGGATATGGGGGAAATAGAGCTACCTCTAAAGACTGGCCCACACACTTTCTACGTATCATTCCAGGTGCTCAACATCGCCATCGGATACAACTTATTACTGGGAAGACCCTGGATCCACATGGTAGGGGCAGTGCCATCCACCCTCCATCAATAACTCAAGTACATTATCAACGACAACCTCATCACAATGAATGCCGAACCAGTGTACCCTACCTACATACAAGGGGATATGCCAGTGATTAGCCTGGATGCGGGGATTGAACCTTCCAGTTTTTGTAATACCCGAGAATTTCCATATATTATTAAATAAATATATTAATGGAAATGAGAATTTATTTGAATATAAATAATTTTGTGTTATGAGATGAATTGATTCAATTATATATAATTGAACAATTATAATAATTGAGAAATTGGTGGAGTTTGTGATAAACTCGTTGATTGCCTTGTGTGGCACAGTGACATAATATAAGAATGATTATATTAATTTAAGCGAACAATTAATTTATATTAATTGTTAATCGAAGAATATTAATTAACTGTTATAAAATACTAATGAGGATTGATTAATAATATGTGATTATTATTATTGCAAGAAACATAATAATAATGAGCAACGTGTTTATAAATATAATAAGATTTATATCAAAGTGATAATTAATCATATAAGGGTTAATTAAATTGTGATGGTGGTTAACAATTATATTGATTGATGTACGATATGTGTATATTATTAATTAATATTCAATTTATAAGATGAGAAATTATATGTGCAAGCATGCGAATTAAATGTGTAGCATATATTAGCTGACTATGTATTATGTGAAGTGTAATATGACACTATTATATGGTAAGGCTTATTAAACCATGTAAGCTACTTGATTAATAACTTGTGTGACAATAAATATGTGGGTACATTGTATAATATATCATGAACATATTGTAAACAATTAGTTTTAATAAAGGAGACAGTGTAATGTGTTAACATCTGATTAAATTATATCCGGTATTAACAGAAGGTACATGGATTATATGCGTACAAGTCACCTTCACTATATTGAAGTATTCCTTATGCAAATTTATATTGTGACATTAAGTTATAACCTATGTAGGGACAATAAGTATATATAATATAACATAAGAGTAGGAAGTATGTTATGTGTGTGTAATAATTTAAGTGTTGTGTACTAATAAAATGCTGAGTATATGGTCTTGTCCCATATTATTAAACACAAACCTTGTACACGTGAAATGCATCATGAAGCTAGCCTACTCTCTTCTCTCAAACTCAGCATTCTAGCCATCATGATCATGAAGGGAGCGGGTGGAATAGTGGAGATCACCAACTAATTACCAACTCCCTCTTATCTAGCAAACATTCCTATAATCTGTTAGTTTGATTTTGGATGTAATTGCATTGCCTGGTTATGAAATTCTTCTATAAATATAACCCATCCTCTTCCTAATTCATTTGCTGAGAATTTTGGCTAAGTAAGTTAAGAGTTATATATATATTTATCAGTGTTCTTGAGTAGCAGCAAGTTCAGAATCTCACAGAAGGTATAATACAGTTTCCTTGTTATTCATTTTCGTTTTCTATTTTCGAAGTTTCCTTCAAATTTTTGATTATGCCAAATTGGTTCATGATTGGTTTGTAGAACCCTTATATTGTTGTTATATGAACATACATACGTGATGGAACCACTGTATAGCTTTCTTGACTTTCATTTCCATTGTTGCTCTGTAATTTCTATAAAGCATCAAATTCGTGAAATAAGTTGGAGTTCATCAAATTGAGAATCGTTTGAGCGATTGACTGTTATATAACAATATATATGTGTTAGTAAGGTAAAAACGTTAGTCTAATAGCATATGGGTATGTCGAGATCGATAAAATGGGAGGTTTTGGGTCGGTTTCGCTGCAGTCTGAACTGCAGGAACTGTCCCCGCGCCGCAGCGCCGAAGCCCGCGCCGCAGCCCCACCCATGCTGCAGCCCGCGCCGCAGCGCCACCCGCGCCGCAGCGCCACCCGCGCCGCAGCGCCAGAGTATGCTGCTGTTGCCGCGCCGCAGCGCCGGCCTCTATGTTCAGTTTTCTGCATTCTGCAACAAAACTGTTATGTACTAATTGGTTGATTTTTGTTTAAACAAGCATGGAAGCATGATTAATACATATATATAAACCTAATGAGGCAATGTAAGCATGTTTTAGTATATTAGCATGCATGGTTAACCAAACGACATATAGTTTGAAAACAAACTTAAAGTTTCATAAACGAACGTTAACATTATAAAGCATGTTTACATACTGACCTTACAAGCACGTTAGTACCACCTAGAGACACATGAAGTGCATGTTAGCTTATCTATATTGGTTCCGTAATAAAATATGAACATGTGAACCTAACTAGTGCTCATTCCTAACAAAAATATAAGTTTGAAGGTGGATATGATCATGTAAATGCTATATAGTCATTTTGATGTTGTGAGCATGTTTAGATAACTTTGAAATATATGAATGAAGCCTTAACTTGTGTTTATATAGTTCGTAAGGAAGCATGAACATGTTAGGCTCTATTAGTAAGATTCACTAATAGAAATACAAGCCTTGCACATGAGCATTAACACGATACGTGGAGATTTAAATTCTGATATTTATGGACACATGTGATAGTACTCTTAGACTCATTCATGTGTCATGCATATATATATACCATGATTGGTTGCCGTGATTAAGTTTAGCATAAACAAAGCATGTTTTCAAGATAATAACAATGCTAGCTACATATATGCAATACGAGTACTCATGAGCATGACTAATACAAGTTATATGAATATCTTATGTGTTTAAAAACGACCATGTTAGACCATATGAGTTTGTGTCCTTGAATGGCTTTAAGTATTAACTTAAGAACCTATACCATGTACGATTGGATTTGGAAAAGTTATACAAGCATGTAAAGTATCCTTTAAATATGAATACATGCTACGTGATATTATATGATGTTACTTGAACCCGATTTTGACGGTTAACTTAAGGAGATGCCGTAACTTGCTAAAATGAAATATATTTAGTATTGATTGTGGTCTTATGTGATATTAATAATATGCAAGCATGTTTGCTAATTGTTGAGATCTTATATAATATGAGAATGCGTTTAAACTCTAAAGAAGGAACGTTAAGGATAGAAATTATATTCTATATAACTGTGTAGCTAGGTAAAACTTACCTTATGTGTTGATCGTATATTCAAAGAGAAAATGTGAAGTTAAATTATATGACTAATGAATATCATATATATACGTAACTGTATTACGATAGGAATTCGAAAGTGTTGATTGCTTTTCGTGGATAAACTACGCTAAAGGCAAGTTCTCTTACTTACACTCTTTTAAAGTGCAAGTATCCTAACCGACGCATTTACTTTATGCAAGGAAAGCTATGATTGTGAAAGTTTCCTAACTTATACTCTTTTACTATGCAAGTATCCTATCTTGTGTATTGCGAACTAGTTTCCTATTTAATCGGTTGAATTGAATTAGCATACTTGAACTCTTATTTCATTAAAGTTATTATTCATGTTGAACTTAGTATTGTTCTTGAATATTGTGAAAGTGTCTATGCCATTTGATTCGGCTAGACTTATATTATTGAAAAGCGACCCAAACTAATTGATTGGTGCGGGATATTGTATTTGACTGAGAAGACCAACCTTCTTTGAAGGGAATATATAATTATCGGAGAACCGACGTGCACACTTGAGTATGATTGATTGTTATGCATAACGATGGTACTTTAGGCTGATCACCTGTTGTACCTGTTTTTGTTGAATTTTCAGTTTATTACTGTCAATTCTAGTAGAAGTTCATAGTCCGTAGTGACTACTCAGTATTCAATTATTTGAAATCTTGAATTGACTTATTATTGAATCATATTGATATTATCCTGTCCTTAGCGACTGTTATTGAGAACTGTGGATATTCTTGTTATTCTTGAACTATCAAATTTTGCTACACCCTTTCGAGAATTGAGAATCTTATTATTCACCCTTATTGTATATTACTTGCTGGGCAATTTGTGCTCATTCTTGCTTTCCCTAAAACATTTCAGTTAAGGCAGAGCATGGCGAACCTTCGGGCATTGATAAGGGCAAGGGCAAGGCTACCAACTAGCTTATGTCTGTTATGTTTCAAATATATTAATATTGTGTGAAGATGATGTAGTAAGACTGGATTTGTTTATGTTTAAGCTTAAGTTAGATTATATAACAAGTCGTTAATTGATATTGCTATGTAATCTATTAAGTACTGTAGGTTGCGAGACTTGGGGGAATAATTATAATAAATCATTGTAAATTATTCTAGAATAGATTTTCCGCTGTGGTTGTGAGATATTTAGTTATCATTATTGCGATATATTACCATGAGCACGTGATGAACCAAATTCGAGAGACCAAGTGGCGGTCCTGGAATTTGGGGGCGTCACAGTTTTCAAGCTCTAGAGGTGAGCGATACTTAGTATCCACCTATCGGGGCACCAGCCCTAAACCCTAAAGACTCCACCGAAGTAATGACAGTGGGGCAAGAAATGGTATTTTTGGGCTTCCAACCTGAAGAAGGGTTGTCAAAGGATACGCAAAGTATCAAGATGCCAGTCCAAATCCCAAGTCAGACTGGGAGAGCAGGAATGGGATATTCATCTGGGTCAAGCCGTTGGAACCCACATAAACATCCCAAGGCTTATGCCTCCACAATTTTGCTGTCAAACCTCACAAATGCCGGATGGGTGAAACCTACGAAGAAAATCCCGACTGCGGTATCAGCCATGCTATTTCCTTCAATCATACCTGTCCATGAAAGAAAAGCCCTCAAGCCTGAGGCAGACAGTAAAAAGGGAAAAGAAAATATCATGTACAAAGGACGAGACCCATTCGCTATCATGAGGGTCATTATCAACTATGAGGGCATGAATGACGAACTCCCAGACAGCAACGACGAGGGTCATGCCCAAATTCCTTGCATCAAAAAAGGAAAAGGGATAGATAAAGGAAGAGCCCTGACCCTATTATAAAGGATGTCTCGGTCATCATCCAAAACGAGACAGATAATCATAAATCCCTGATCCTCCCGGTTAGTGAGGATCTGACCTTAGACAACTAGAGCAGTGTTCCTTGCCTTAGTCAAAAACGGTAAAGGGGCAGAAAGTACATCTGCCCTTTAATAATACTTTCATTTACTGCTTACTTTTGCTTGCACAGCTATAGCAGTAACTTTTGTCATGCGTTGCAAATGCCAGGTATGTTTAAGCAGTTATATATATTAATTAAAGCATTTTTTTTCAGGACCCAAGCATTGGATGTGGGTGTCTCTGTTGATGAGATGCCAACCTGTCAAAATGACTACGACTTTGATGTAAAACTGAACTTTGACTTGATGGATATTGATCAAGAGGAGGAAGATGACTATGAGGTGCCCGAGGAGATAAAAGAATGGGTCGAAGACAAACCCAAACCAAACCTCGACCAAACCACCACCATCAATATAGGAACCTCCGAAAATATCAAAGAAATCCAAATAGGTTCAAACCTCACACCCAATCAAAAAGCCGACCTGATCAAAGTCCTAAAATAGTACCAGGATGTATTTGCATGGTCACATGAAGACATGATTAGCTTATCCACTAATATTGTCATACATTGAATGCCCATCAAAGATGGATTCAAACCAGTCAAGCAAAAACTCAGGCGATTGAAACCTGAGTGGAGTCTGAAAGTCAAAGAAGAAATTGTTAAACAATTCAAAGCCAAAATCATCATGGTATCAACATACCCAAAATGGCTGTCAAACATAGTTCCCGTACCTAAGCCCAGAGGGAAGGTACGAGTCTGCGTGGATTATCGAGATTTGAACAAAGCCTGTCTCAAGGATAATTTCCTGGTACCTTTCATCCACATCCTGATCGATAATACTGCGCAGTATGGCATGTATTCCTTCGTGGATTTCTTTGCTGGTAATCATCAAATAATGGTTGCTGAAGAGGACCGGGAGAAAATAGCTTTTATAACTCCCTGGGGAACCTTCTACTATAGACGACTATCCTTCGGCCTCATCAATGCCGGAGCCACATATCAGCGAGCCGTGATGGCCCTCTTTCATGACATGATGCATAAAGAGATCGATGTTTATGTGGATGAGATCATCATCAAATCCCTGAGGGAGGATGATCACATCCACCATCTCAGAAAGCTGTTCAACAGGTTACGTAAGTATAACCTCAAGCTCAATCCCGCCAAATGTGCTTTTGGCATCAAAGCAGGCAAGTTGTTAGGATTCCTGGTAAGCAATCGGGGCATCGAACTCGACCCTGCCAAGATCAAAGCCATTACTGAAATGCCCATACTTCGTACAGAGAAGGAGATACGGGGATTCCTGGGAAGGATCAACTTCATAAGCCGATTCATTTCCTAACTCACAGCAACTTATGAACCCATCTTCAAGCTGTTAAGGAAGAATTCCTCCACCAAATGGAATGAAGATTGTCAACAAGCCTTCCTTGCCGTCAAAAAGCAGCTGACTGAAGCTCTTGTTTTGGTACCCCCAAGGGATGGAGTTCCCTTGTTCATGTACCAGTCCGTCAATAACAATGCAATGGGCTGCATGTTAGGACAGAAGGATGATAGTAGTAAAGAAAGAGCTATCTACTACATCAGCAAAAGATTCAGCAGTGGCTTATCGAAAAGATATGTTGTGCATTAACATGGGCCGCCATGAGGTTGCAACACTATTTGCATGGGCATACGACCTACCTCATATCCCGCATGGATCCACTCAAGTACGTATTCAACAAACCAATGTTGAATTACCGACTGTCCAAATGGCAGTTGATCCTATAGTAATTCGACATTGATTACGTGACTCAGAAGTCAATCAAGGGTCAGGGCATTGCAGATCAATTAGCTGAAGCACCTTCAGGAGGGTTCGAGCCCCTGGAGACATATTTCCCAGATGATGGGATCATGACAATTCAATAACTCTAGTTAGAGAATACAGTCCAACCATAGAAAATGTATTTCTACGGAGCGGTAAACATGGAAGGTGCCGGAGCTGGGGCAGTCCTCATCTCTGGTGCAGGAAAGTAGTATCCTGTGGCTACCAAACTTTAATTTGGCAACACCAACAACATGGTCGACTATGGAGGTTGTATAATGGGGTTGAAAATAGCCTAATCCATGTCTATCAAACATTTACTCATCTTCGGAGATTCCGAGCTGGTCATCAGACAAACCACCGGCGCGTATCTCACCAAAGAACTGCATTTGCTGGCCTATCATCGGCAGGTCCTCAAAATATCCTAGGAATTCGAAGACATAACCTTCGTTCATATTCCTCGGGGTTGGAATGACTTCGCTGATGCATTGGCAACGTTGGCTTCATTAATCCGCATATTCGATAAGAGTGGATTGCCCAACATCAAGTTCACAATTCAGAAAGCATCGACATATGGGAGTTACATTGGAGAAGTATCAGATGAAATACCTTATGTCAAGTAGCTTTGGTATCAAGACATCAAGGAATATCTCCGTGATGGATCCACGCCCACTAGAGCAAGTCAATCATAGAGAAAGGGAATTCACAAAATGGCCATGAAGTTCTATTTGAGCGGAGATGCACCGTACAAAAGGGATGCTGGAATAGGCCTTTTAAGATGCCTCGACAAAGAGCTAGCCCAAAGACTTATGGATGAAATCCACGGTGGAGTCTGTGGTCCACACATGAGCGGTCATCTGCTGGCCAAGAAGATAATCAGAACAGGCCATTATTGGATCTTTCTTAAGGGTGACTGCAACGATCATGTTAAGAGACGTTTTCAATACCAAATAAATGGAAATGCCATCCACGCTCCTCCAAATGAGCTGCACAACATGAGTTCACCATGGCCTTTCTCCATGTGGGGAATGGATGTGATAGGTCCAGTGGAACCAAAAGCCAGCAATGGTCGTTGATTCATTTTCACCATGATCGATTACTTCACCAAATGGGTTGAAGCAGCCTCCTTTCCCAAAGTCACAAAAGAGGTCATCATTAGTTTCATCAGAAATAATGTCGTCGGTCGATATGGACAACCGAAGTTGATTGTATCAGACAACGCCAAAAACCTGAACAATCAAATGATGAAAAAATTGTGCAGTAAGTTCCATATCAAGCATCTTAATTCTGTCATCTATCGGTCCAAGATGAACGGCGCTGTAGAAGCGGCCAATAAAAACATCAAGAAGATCATGCAGAAAATGTCCGCCAATCACAAGGAATGGCTTGACCTGCTGCCTCTAACCCTGTTAGCATACAGGACATCAATGCGCACCTCTACTGGGGCAACCCCTTATTTGTTTGTCTGTGGCATGGAGGCAGTACTTCCCATAGAGGTAGAGATGGAATCCTTGCGAGTATTGATCGATGCTCAGATGGACGAGGATCAGTGGTTGCAAGACCGGTATCATCAATTGTCCCTGATAGATGAAAAGAAGGCTACAGCCATTTTCCACAGACAGTTATACCAGCAAAGGATCACCAAATCCTACAACAAAAAGGTTCGAATCTGGCAATTCAAAAAAAATGACTTGGTGCTGAAGAAAGTCCTGACCAATCAGGATGAAGCCAAAGAAAAATTCGCCCCTAACTAGGAAGGCCCTTTCATTGTCAAGGAGGTGTTGGCAGTGGGAGCTATCAGACTACAAGAAATGGATGACAATGAATTTCCCCAACTCATTAATTCAGACACCATCAAGAGATACTACGTTTGAGACATATGCATACCCGCATCCGGGTCCTACGAATCAAATTAGTTTCAGTTTTTCACTAGAAAGTCGAAACTATGAATGACCTGATCTCCCCTACACCCAGGAGTACGTAGGCAGCCATTTCTGGTGCGATCAAACCAAATAAAAATAAAACTAAAAAAAAAACTCATCAAACCAAACTCAAACACCCAAGATAAATACTTTTCAAACCTCTCTCCAACCAAACAGCCTGAACTACGAATGACCTGATCTCCCTCAACTCGGGAGTACGTAGGCAGCTATCTATGGTGCGGTTTGACCTTCAAGAAAAAATGAAAAACAAATAAAAGACCAGTTCCAAGACACCAAAGACAAATAGAAGCCAAATTCTATCAAGCTATCCTGGTCAACAGGCCCATCTAAGATACTCCCTAACATCTCAACTGTCAGTCCATCAAGGAGAAGCTCAAGATACATCTACAACGACAAGTAATGAACGAAGTGGTAATCACTAAGCAATGACAGTACATATCTAATCAGGGAAGTGAATCAAAATAATATTTCTCTGATATATAACACTGTTTAATATATACATAATGCCCTGTACATAAAAAAAATAGCTGATCTAGACTGTAGAGGAAAATAAAGCTAGTCTATGGACCCAAGGACAAGCGGGTCAGCAATGCTAGCATGGCATCTCTATCTGAAGATGGGGGAGCAGCTGTAAGTGCAGTCCACTCAGCCTTTATACTACTCAATACCTCCACGGTCACCTGTAAGGTAGCACTGTGGTCATCCATATATGCACTCATCTCGGTGACCAAACTATGAGTGTAAGATCAAAGAGTAGTACTATCAGCAATGTGGAAATCATGGGAAGCTATAACCTCATCCCTCTCCGCAAAAGCGGCGTCTCGAGCAATCAAAGCCTCCTCGATCTCAACATATGCTGCGTCTCTGGCCGAGCCGATCTCATCTTGCTCTACAATAGCTATATCTCTGGAAGATCGGAGCTCCTCATACTCAATCAATCCAGCATCTAGAGCGACCCTGAGTCCATCTCTCTCAGCTAAAGCTAAATCTCTGCCAGACAAGGCGATCAACATCTGCGCTTTAGCCAAATCTCGCTCAAAGGTCATCCTGAATAATGAGTCCGCTAAAGCCGGATCCATCTCTGCAGGAATAGCCGATGGATCACTCACTAGAGCCACTGTTAAACCAGTGAACAACTCATCCTCAGTAGGAGAATTTGGATCCTCCATAGGCTCCTCTTCGTCGGAGTCCACAATCAAGATAGATGAGGCTCTACTGTTGCAACTACGGTCTTTGCCTCCAACCATGCAGAATACTCTTGAGAACGACCCGAATGGCTACCAGAGAAATCAGCCCTCTCTCGATGAGTCCAACACTCATATACTCTAACCAAGTCGGTGGACGACATAGAAGAAGCCGACATCCTCTAATCAGCAGACCCCTCAAACTAGTGCAAACTCTGCAGCTGATCGAACTGACACATGACTGCCAGGGGATGATAGGTAGTCACTCCCCTCAAACCCGCTAGGGGTAAATAATCTAGGCTAGAAGCATAGGTGATAAAGCTATATGGGGACACTAGCCCTGAGCATGGCAAGATCGAGAACAGATTCTTAATATCCGATAGAAATGCCAACCATGACTCTGCATCAATGCACTCCAAAGGCTGAAAGGAGTAAACTATAGATGTCTCATGAGTGAAGTAAAAACCCTGAGGCCTGAAGAATCCAATCGGTCGTATACTAAAAAACCCCTCTAAATAGGTACTACAATGTGTGGCAGATCTAAATATCTCAGCCAATATTATCAGGACGATGGTGCTACCCTATCTAAGGGCCCGAACCACAACTACTAATCCCACGTCCAAATGATCCAAGCGAAGCGGCATGTAGACGTATGCCACAATACACATCAGCAGAATGTCTACTCTGGGCAAATGCCATACCTCTGCTGAAATAATAAAATCTCCGACATGGCAATCACAGCTGTCGAGCTCGACAAATTGATTGATCAGGAAATCAATCGAGATCACGTGTCTCAATACAATCTTGTCCTTGATCAGGCTATGGCGGTGACCGGACATACGGGTAAACGGTCTCCTTATATCACTAATGGCCATCCGAGCACACGGCAAGTCCAGAGCCAACCCAGTAACTCGCTTGTACTCCTCAGGAGTCGGCATCAACTCATGCCGCCCGAAGCAGAACACCTGTCTCTCAGGTTTCCAAAAGGGTAAAATGCCATCAACAAATCCAGATGGCACCCAAAAATCTGCGAGGGCTAACGAATGCCCCAGCATGTGGTCCACTATCCCTCTGACTGGGTAGGGCAGGCCCTCATACCATGACCTCAATGATGTGGCCACCTTAGACGGTGGTGAATGCTCAATACGGCTGACCATAGACGACGTCATTTGTAGCACCGTATCACAAGACCATCTAGAGGTTAAATCAAATCGCAGCTGTCTGAATGCATACACATGACATAATATATGCATGATGACAAATATAAATATGATGCGATAGATAAAAAAGATTATGAATATCTACTGCATGACATCATCCCTGTCTGATAATACAAAGCAGAAAAGAAAATAAAGGGAAATGGGGCACCACCACCCAACTTATACAGTGGTCTATCAAAATGTTGGCACAACCGCTAAATAGCCAAAACAGTGGCTGACAAAAAATATAGCTCCAATAACTATCAGAGGAAGTTGAAGACAACAGTGTCAAAGCGATCGACCTGCTCCATCTCCACGGTAGATACAAAACCGCTGCTATCAGGCATGTCTGGGTGGTATAATGGAGGATCTGCCCCTGCATAGCTGCTGCTAAATGGACCGGAAGAAGGACCCGCTCTTGAGCTGGATGGGTAAAAAGAAGATGCCTCTGACGGATCTCGGCCAAGATGCCTAATAAAGAAACGGACCTGCTCCAACTCCCTGGTCAGATCTACTATATGGTCTGCATGAGTAGGCTCTCCAAGGCAAACTATCCAGTTCATCATCATCACGGACCTTGGCACCATGTCTTCCATGAAGTGGGTGGCACGAGTCTGAGCTCCAATAGTGCGAGGACTCCACCAACTGCTAAAGGCCACCTGGCTGTACGGGCCCTCTGATAAGGCAAAGCATCTATGCCCTCCATAGGGATATCTGTCAATGGCACGATCAATGGCCAATGATGCCAAGCAGGAGGAGCAATGGGAATGCGGATCTCTCCCGTAATGCTCCTAATGGCATGCTCTCCAAGATAGAGCTCCCAACCTCCCACCGTAAACAAAGGGACTTTGCGGGTTGACAAAACAAACTCCCGACCTGTAAGGACGCCTCCCTCGAATCTGACAGTTAAAAACTCGGAGGTATACGGCGTCTAGGTGATTAAACCCACCATCAAAAGCTCCAACCACAAACGGGCGTGAGTGCATCCCTCAGCAACCGGGACCTCCGTCAAAGTGGAGTGATGCCATCTCCGTCCCCAAGGATAGGTCTCCAGACCTAGGGCAGAAGCAGGCCGTAGGTAAGGAAGCCTCTTAAATGACCAAAGCTAATCATGCAAATATCAAAATTTCTCAGTGACCATGACTGACAAAATGGAATGCTGAAATCAAAAAGGTACAGAAAGATGTACTCACTAGCATAAATGGGTAAAATCCTAACCAAGCCTCCGTCACACCTTTCGAAAGCATGCGCATTCCACAGAGAAAATAGGCAAAAGTATAGGAGCCCCAATCATAGTCATTGAGGTGCTCTACATGTCGAGCGGGGCTAATCAAGGTAAAAGACACAGTAGACGAGTTGTCCGCCACAAAACAACCCCTGATGATCAACAAAAATAATTACCTCAGAATGCGATCTCTAGCCCTCTGATCATCAGGTGGGGGCTCCTGTAAAGTTCCATCCTGGGCATCTATACTCAAGGGACCAGATCAAACCGTTCGACCCTTGAATGCCGTAGTAGGGACTCCCAACAGGGACCAAACAACAGTGGGCGTAATGTCAGCCATGACAGGCACTGGGTCGCCCTCAAACTCAATGTCGGTTATAAATCTCTAATCCATAAGAGTCATCATCACCTCATAATCTAGCAGATGAAGGTACTGAGTCTGGTGGAACCAACGCTAAGACAAAGCCCTCAAATACCCACAGGGGCAATAGCGGGGAAGGATTGAGAAAAAGGCCTGAAAGCCCCAGCCATCTATGATATCCATGTAATCCTCGTGCAGAGTATGATACAGGGAGTGCACACTGAACCAGTTCCCTCAGGGCTGCTTAAAGTTGGGAACCTGTATCAAAAATTAACCCATGTCAAAAACCTGTGCCCCGAGAATGGAAAAAAGAAAGAAAAATAATCCAAGAAGAGAAAAACTTTAAGTCACCTCATTGGCATGAAGATATCTCGATGGATGGTGACTCAAGTCGCCCAACAACTTCTGCGTCTGCACAACAATACCAGGAACCTCTGCACGTGGAGCATGAGCGGGAACAGGAGCAATAAAAGGAGCCTCCTCATCGTCAATGTCAAGTGTTTGCTCGTCCTGTGCTGGACGAATCACTGCCTCCACCAATCTATGAGGCGTCCGAGCTGGACGAGGCTGGGGAATTTTAAAAGCCCTCCTCCGTCTGATACTTAAGGATACCCTGCTGGAACTGTCGGGTCTATCGCGATCCATCGCATACACCAATACTCCAAATCACCTCAGAAGGGGTGAGGTAAGCCTAAAACCTATGGCTTGTCATTTTCAATCAGTCCAGCATATATCTCTAGGTCCTAAGACATGCATGGGTAGGTCAAAAATACCCAATAAAGTCAAAACTGCATATTGTCAAAACCTAAAAGCTAAAAACCTGCATGGGTCAGTCAAAAATCCTCAGTAGAGTCAAAAAAATACATATTTTTTCAATCCCTAAGATTTTGGAAAAATTTCGCCAGAGTCTCCTTTGTAAAATGGACTGTCCACATGCACATAGGCATGTCTAGGTGGCCATTCAGTAGCACACCTACCCAAAAAAAAGAAACAGTTCATATTTATGAAAAAAATCAAAAGTCCACCTCACATGGTAGCCAAATTACCATGGACATTTTTAGTTGAAAATCTAAGCGCACTAGGCCTCAAAAAGGATGACTAAACTAGTCAAAAAGTGCAAAAATGCACTGTCTCAGAACCTAAGTTTTCTTATATCCAAACGTGCATTACAGCAAGATATGCAAACATATGTAGTCAGAAAAATTTTAGCAGGTAATATAAGCATACATTTTTCATACATTATGTCTGAAAGGCTCCAAGGTGGTTCGCATGCTTTTAACCGTCAAAACATGCGAAAAAATGACGCAAAATGTTACCTGCGCTGCGCTGATCACTTAGGAACTGACGGATTTAGAAAACAGCTGTCAAAGCTCCGATGATCTGAAAATGAAGATCGAAATCCTTTTGGAACTCAAAACTAAAACTTGAAAAATAAAAATCCTGCAGCTCAATAAATAGCCCAGGCGGCCGCACCTCCACCTGTGACTTCCGCACCTCCACCTGCAGTAGCCTAGGGTGGGTCCCACTCCCCCAGGCTCAGTTCAGTTCGGGTTAAAACGGAGTTCTTATGTCATGCAGAGTTAAATTGGAGGAAAAATCGCTACTCGATTGAGCGGTTTATCCTGAAAATCTACGTTTAAGCAGCAGGAATCTGACTAAAAGGGAAACCCCACAAAGACCCTTGGTATTCATCTCGGAGCCATATCTGGGGATCAACAAAGAAAACTACAGAAAAACTGCACAAAAACTGCGTAAAAATGTCAAAAACTGCCACTTTCGGAGCATCGGGTACATACTGAAGCCGATTTCAGTCGTTGGCACAACCCCAGCAAAGTTTGGGTACTGATCGAAGTTCAGTTCAGCTGTTGGCACAACCCCAGCAAAGTTCGGGTACTGACCGAAGTCCAATTTAGCCGTTAGCACAACCCCAACGAAGTTTGGGTGCAGACCGAAGTCAATTTCAGTCGTTGGCACAAGCCCAGCGAAGTTTGGGTACTGACCGAAGTCCAGTTCAGCCGTTGGCACAAACCCTAGCGAAGTTCGGGTGAAGACCAAAGTTAATTTTAACCATTGGCACAACCCCAAGGAAGCGTCGGGTACTGACCAATGATAGTTTAGCCGTTGGCACAACCCGGTACAGACTAAAGTAGTTTCAACAGTTGGTTCTACCCCAGCAAAGAGTCGGGTACTAACCAATGACTGTTTAGCCGTTAGTTCCATCCCAGCGAAGTTTAGGTACAGACCGAAGCAGTTTCAACCGTTGGCACAACCCCAGCAAAGCGTCGGGTACTGACCGATGATAGTTCAGCCGTTGGCACAACCCCAGCGAAGCATCGGGTACTGACCGATGATAGTTTAGCTGTTGTCACAACCCAGCGAAGTTCGGGTACTGACCAATGATAGTTTAGCCGTTGGCACTACCCTAGCGAAGCGTCGGGTATTGACCGATGACAGTTCAGCCGTTGGCACAACCCCAGCAAAGCGTCGGGTACTGACCGATGATAGTTTCAGCCGTTGGCACAACCCCAGCGAAGCGTCGGGTACTGATCGATGACAATTCAGTCATTGGCACAACCCCAGCGAAGCATCGGGTACTGACCGATACAGTTTAACTGGTTGCTCAGCCCTATCAAAGATTCGGGAGTGATCTGATTACAAAGGCAATTATAGTAATCCATTGCCAATGATGGAATCTGTTATACACATCAAGAGAATGAGGAAAGAGATTGGATATTGAGCTCCCTACTGTAAGCTGCCAAGTGAAACTTATCATTCGCATAAAACATCGGAAGAGCCTAGCAAGGTGAATCGATACCTGAGGGAAAACTCTATCAGAGGAGCATTCTGAAACACACAAACAGCATCAGCTAAGAGAGGAAATCTGCCCCATGATAATGCTGACAGATGCTGGAAACCATGAGTTTCAAACCATGGTACCATCAACATAATAGCATCCCCATCAGAGTTAAACAGGCCACCGTGAATAACGTCATGCCCAGCAGAAAATGACAAGAATAGTTCACGGTAACCTATCAATAACATCAAGGGCTATCCATGACAACGTTATCCCCAGCAGATAAATGATGTAAGCAGCCAAGAGCAGCCCCGTTCCACTCAAAGACACCCAGCCTTCTTAGCGACTCCAGCATTTGTCTTATTTCCAGTGTCTACTAATTTTTATCCTATCCATTCCACTCTATTGCATGGACATGATAAAGAGGGGCATCTGTAGACAGTCAAAATTTTCCTTACCCCAATACGAACACTGTGGGAGGAAAAAATCATCAATCAAGCCAATCCCGGTACCGATACTAGGCTTCTAATCCAAATCTGGCCACCAATGCCGATCATTCAGTTGAAATTCGGCCACCAATGCTTGTAAACCTAAATCCAACCACCAATGTCGGTAAACCTATATCCGGCCACCAATGCCGGTAAACTCAAATTCGATCACCAATATCGGTACTCCAGTCAAATCTGATCACCAATATCGGTACTCTAGTGAAATATGATCTCCAATTGGACCGTCTATCCAGCTTCGATCTCCAATCGGACCGTCTATCTAGCTCCGATCTCTAATCGGACCGTCTATCCAGCTCTGATCTCTAATCGAACTATCTATCCAACTCTGATAACCAATCGGATTGTCTATCTAGCTCTGATCTCCAATCGAACCATCTATCCAGCTCCGATCTCTAATCAGACCGTCTATCCATCTCCGATCTCTAATCAGACCGTCTATCCAGCTGCGATCTCTAATCGGACCGTCTATCCAGCTTCGATCATCAATCGGACTGTCAATCCAGCTCTGATCTCAAATTGGATCATCTATCCAGCTCCGATCTCTAATCAGACCGTCTATCCAGCTCTGATCTCCAATTGGACCATCTATCCAGCTCCGATCGCCAATCGAATCTTATATCTAGCTCCGATCTCAAATCGGACCATCTATCTAGCTCCGATCATCAATTGGACCTTCTATCCAGCTCTGATCTCCAATCATACTTTCTATCCAACTTCGATCTCCAATCGGACCGTCTATCCAGCTCTGATCTTCAATCGGACTGTCAGATCAACCCCGATCCCAATATCGGGCTAACAAATCAACCCCAATCTTCCATCGGGCCATCAAGCCAAATCCCGATCTCAATATTGGGAATTCAAATTAGCCTCAGCGGTAATCCGAGAGGTACAAGTCAGCCCCGACCTCAACCCAGGAGGTACCAATCAATCCTGATCTCAATACAGGGCCGTCAAGCCAGATCCGGCATCAACCTGGGAGGTTCAGGTCAACCTCGACATCAACATAGGACATGTCACATCATCCCTGGTCTTAGCTCGGGAAGTACAGATCTGCCCCGGCATCAATTCAGGAAGTGCAGTTCAGCCCCAGAGATAACCTTGGGAAGCCATATCCACCCAGGACCACCCCGAGAGGGGCAAAATGGTCATTTTATCAACTCTGAGTTGATTTGGTCAAACTTAAACCGAATTGATACCATCAAAATCAGAATGAACCATAACGACGATCCCGAGTGCAACCAGCGCAAGACAGCTCAACTGACAAATTGTGGAGAATTAAAGACCTGGTTATGAACCCGTCTTCTCGGACCCGGAAAATGTTTTATCCCATGTCATTGGGACACACTCGGCGAGGGCTTTCCTAAAAGGTATTGCACGCCTCAAATAGACGCTTCGATCAAAAGTTAAAAAGTTTTGACTTCGACTACGCATTGTACGGAGTGCACATACTTCGAAATAACAAAACACGGCACTGCGAGCCCCACCATGGGAGCCCCACCTCTACCTGCGGCAGCAGCAGGTCAAGTGGAGGCTCCCTGGCCTATAAATTGAGGTGCCCCCCTTTATTTTAAAAAATTATGAAACGATGCGAAGCTCTGCCAGTTCAATTTTCTGACTTTTACGCCTCTTCCAAACCCAAATATTTTCACTCTAACTCGTAGATATACCTATATACTACCACATATCAGAAAATAACCGGTAGATTTGGACGTATAGAGCCTACGATTTGACAAAAAGCCCGTGTAGCAGTCCATTGTAAGTATTTTCAATATCAGAAAGTGAATATTATTTCTTCGTACTTTTATACACTTGCACGTTAAGTTTCGTTTTCTAAAATTGCCCGGAACTTAGTAATGTGGCCGTTTTTGTCAAAATTTGGTACATTTCTATACATAAACTAATTTTTTGGTATTTTTACAACTCGGATTGACGATCCATCAGCTCCAGCAGCTTCAATGCACTAGCACACACATTCTGGCAACTTCGCCGGACTGGGTCATCTTCCCAGTATTGGTTGACTATATTTCTGTCAATATATATATATTTCAATTCCAGTCCGGGAACCGGTGTGAAAACCCATCGCCCTTTATACTATTTTTGCACACTTCACCATACTGGGTGATCTCCCCAGTCATTGGTTGACTACTTTTCTGCAATTTACATTCTAGTCTGTCCTGGACTATTTCGTGGCCTTTATACTATTTTTCACACATTTCGCCATACTGGGTGATCTCCCCAGTCACTAGTTGACTACTTTTCTGTATATTTACATTCTAGTTCAGCCTGGATCATTCTGTGGCCTTTTCACTGCTTTTATATAGAGTTATGCATATATAAGAAACCTTCACCATCACTGGTCCTCTTCCCAGTCTTAGTTGGCTACGTTTCTGTTAATATATATATATATATATATATATATATTTCAATTCCAGCTCGGGCACCGGCGTGTAAACCCATTGCCCTTTACAGCTTTTATATATATTTATGTATATATATATATATATTAATTTACTCACTTTCTATTCAACTGCTGCTTTAAATATTCATTTTATATGAATTGGCATTGGCATATCTGCAGGCGGGCTAGATTTATTTAAATCTCGCCAATTTTAGTTTTCAAACGGTCCAAAACCTCTAGACTGAATCGGGAAGCTAAAATGGCTGAGATTTTTTTAAATCTAGCTTTCTTCCTAGTTTCAGCTTCAAAAGCAACCTTGCATCCCTTAGATCGTTATCTAATGGGAACGAGATGCTTCGGCCATGCGGACCAGGATTTACTGAATGAATCCTCGATTCTGATAATATTGGGATATTTATCTGTTTCTATAAAAATTTAAACTGTGCAGGTTTTGGCTATTCATATGTGAGCCTAGGAATCGTGGGTTTCACCAAAATGATCGGAATTTGATTCCCACGATGGACAAACTCAGATTTACAAATATACCCTGCCAGTTTTTCTATAAAAAAATGTACATGTAAACAGACCTTAAAACGGTTATCCGGATTTAAGGTCTCAAGATAATGAAAAAATGTTGATTGTTGTGTCAGTGTCCCTCCGATGGTTTTCATACCCATGAGGAGACCAACACTGGTATTTTCGCAGCCCGACAAATCACCATTCACTTGTAGCCTTAAGGCTATAAAGATAAAATTGGAAGTATCAATAGGCTTCAATTCCTATGGTAGCGTAAGGGTTTGATAAACCAGCTTTCGAAACATCATTTTCAAATTAATCAAAAGAAAAGCTTTTCAAAGAAAATCAAATTAAATGCTATTGCAAATCAAATAAAGGACTGATTTTCAAATCAAACCAAATCATTCGTATATAGGTTCAACGAAGCAAAACACTACTTTCATAAATCAAATCAATAGGCCCAAAACACTACTTTTATTTAGCGGGATGAGGCTTTAGCTACCTGGGATTTTATATTGCTGATAGTACTACACTCAGGTCATATACACACAGCCCTGTTGCAGATATGAGTGCCTTTATAGATGATCATAGTAGCACTATGCAGATGGCTGTGGATCTTCTAGCTCGCATGGAGACCTTAGGGCAGGAGCTTACAGATGCACCTCCATCTTCTGAGAGGGATGCCATGTTGAACTTGTTATCCCGTTTATCATTAGGTTTATAAACTAGCTTTCATTTTCCTTCATAGACTAGGTCAACCATTTTTGTCATGTACATGATACATTGTATATATTAAACAGTATTATATGGCAGAGAAATTTTATTTGACTCACTTCCCTTTTGGATATGTATTGTCATTACTGAGTGATTACCACTTTTTTCATGACTTGCTGTCTTGATGTGTTATGAGCTTTTCCTTGATGGATTGACATTGAGATGTCAAAACGTATCTTAGAGGGACTGTTGATCAGGGAGGCTTGATAGTATTTTGGTTTTATAGGGGTTTTGGTGTCTTGGGACTGGTTTATAATAGGGTTTTATTTGTATTTTTTTTCTTGAAGGTTAGATCGCACCATAAATGGTTGCCTACGTACTCCCGGGTTGAGGAAGATCAGATCATTCGTAGTTCAGGCTTCTAGTGAAAACCTGAATTAATTTGATTGATTTTTTTTTCACAAGACCAGGATTATGGCTTGCAGGTGCTTCAAACATAGTACTTCTTCACAGTGTCTGAATTGATGTGCTGGGGAAATTCTTTCCCATCCATTTCTTGCAATCTGATGGCTCCTTCTATCAACACCTCTTTGAAAATGAACGTGCCTTCCCAATTTGGGGCAAACTTTCCTTTGGCTTCATCTTGATTGGCAAGGACTTTCTTCAGTACTAAGTCATTTTCTTTGAATTGCCGGAATTGAACTTTCTTATTGTATGTCCGAGCAATCCTTTGTTGATATAATTTCCCATGAAATATGGTTGTAGCCCTTTTTTCATCAATTAGGGATAATTGGTGGTATCGCTCTTGCAACCACTGGTATTCTTCCATCTGAGCATCTATTAACACTCTCAATGACTCCATTTCTACTTCTATGGGGAGTACCGCTTCCATGACATAGACTAATGAGTAAGGGGTAGCCCCAGTAGATGTACGCGTTGACGTTCTATAGGTTGGTAGAGTTAGAGGCAATAGGTCAGGCCATCCTTTGTGATTGGCGGACATGTTTTGCATGATTTTCTTGATATTTTTATTGGCCGCTTCGACAGCACCATTCATCTTGGGACTATAGATGACAGAATTGAGATGCTAGATTTGAAATTTCCTACATAATTCTCTCATCATCTGGTGTTTAAATTCTTGGCATTGTCTGATATGATCACCTCCGGTTGTCCATATCGACAGATTACATTATTTCGGATGAAACCAATGATTACCTCTTTGGTGACTTTGGGAAAGGATGGGGCATCTACCCATTTTGTGAAGTAATCGATCATGATGAAGATGAATCGATGACCATTGTTGGCTTTGGGTTCTACTGGCCCAATCACGTCCATTTCCCACATGGAAAAGGGTCATGGTGAACTCATATTGTGCAGTTCGTTTCGGAGGAGCGTGGATAGAATTTCCATGGCCTCATTGGTAGCATCTTCTAACGTGATCATCACAGTCAGCTTTGAGAGAGATCCAGTAATGCCATGTTCTCAATATTTTCCTGGCAAGTAAAGGACCGCTCATGTGTGGACCACAGACTCCACTGTGGACTTCATCCATCAGTCTTTGGGCTTGATCTTTATCCAGACATTTTAAAAGGCCTATTCCAGCATCCCTTTTATAGAGTGCGTCTCCACTCAGATAGAATTTCATAGCCATCTTATGAATCCGCTTTCTTTCAGCTTGATTTTCCCTGGTAGGCATAGATCCTTCTCGATGATATTATTTTCTATCTTGGTACCAAGGATGTTTGATGGGAGATAGTTCATCTGATATTTCTCTAATTTAATTCTCATATGATGGGGCCTTTTGTCTTGCAAATTTGATGTCAGGAATTCACATCCTATAAGATATGTGGATCAAGAAAGTTAACGTTGCCAATGCATTAGCAAAGTTATTCCTACCTCGAGGGATGTGGATGAAGGTTATTTCTTCAAACTCCATGGATATCTTGATAACTTGCCAATGATATGGCAGAAAATGCAATTATTTGGTATGATACGTCGCGGTGGTTTCTTTGATAACCAACTCAGAATCCCCAATAACTAGTAACCGTTTGATACCCATGGATTAGGCCAGTTTTAACCCCATTATACAGCCTTCATACTCAGCTGTTTTGTTGGTGTTGACAAACTACAACTTGATGGCAACAAGATATTATTCTACTGTAAAAGAGACAAGAACTGCCCCAGCTCCGGCACCTTCCATGTTCACGGCTCCATCAAAATATATTTTCTAATATTGGACTGTATTTTCTTGAGGGATTTGTTGAATTGTCATTATCCCATCATCCGAAAAATTTCCAAGGGTTTAAAATCCTCTAATGGTGCTTCGACTTATAATATCAACTGCCATTTGGACAATCGACAATTTAACATTGGTTTGCTGAATACGTACTTCAGCGGATCCATGCGAGATATGAGATAGGTCTTGTGCCCATGCAGATAATATTGTAACTGTTGGGTTTGTACGAAATCGTGACGCAATCAAATTGCAAAAATTAGCGGAAGCATGGTATATCAGAGTTTAAAAAAATTTCTACAAAACCATTACCTGGATCATCCTTTATGCAAATTATTAATTTAAAACGATAAATAAAAAGTTATAGAATCATACTCTTATAGAACGAAGCCTCCACAGGTACGAGTTCAACTCCTTGTTCTTCGTGATCTCCTTGAATTTTCGAGTTAGATTCCTTCCTTTGATCAACGTTAGCCACCCAAGCGTTTGACCTCTAGAGGTGATCCACCAAGGAAGATGAATTATCAAGAAGGATGGTGGTTGGCTTAGTTTTCTATCCTCTATAGAAAAGGAGTACTCTCCAACAATTGAAATTGCATCAATTGATATCTATTATAAGACTCCTCTTATATAGATATTGGTCAACCCATCTAATCCTATTAGACATGGGATTTCATTTAATTAATTAAACTCCTTTAATTAATTTAGATTTCCCACCACATAGGAATAATTAATTAAATTCATTTAATTAATTTGCCTCCTAATCTTATTAGGAATAAATGAGAGTACTAATATTAAATTAATTACTAAACTCTTTTAGAAATTAGAATAATAATAATTATAATAATATTAATAAGACTCCTTTTATTAATTTATATTTAATATTTTCAAAATATTAAATAATAAATATTAAGCTATTTAATTTATTCTATCACTATATATTAAATTAATTACACTTAATGCATTATTACGATTATGCCATTACCTTCTTAAATAATTATTCTTCCTTTTATGGTGTGACCCTTTAGGTTCTCCATAATAAACCGGTTGTGAATAAATCAATTAGAACAATTCAAATCTTATTTAAATAAATAAATTAAACTAATAATATATTTAAATAAATAATATTTATTCTACAATAGGGATAAGCCTCCCTAGAGATCAACGATTTTCCAAATAATATAGATTTCAACATTAATCATAAAAGAACCTGTGAGTAAATAGTTACCGTAAAATTCAATCCTTCCACCATACAATGTCCCAATTAAATATAAGACATGGAATTACTGTCAAGTCTTATTTTATTTAATTATATGTATTTCGATTAGAAAATGCACAACTCCATTTAATGTCAATTAGAAACTCCTTTCTAATTTCATTCCACCTTGGCCAAAGATTACTGGGTTGTCATTTAACGAATCACATAGGACATATCTCCTCTTTTACTAGAGGTGGTAGATTCTTTATTGATCATTCATTATCTCAATATGTAACTCATTATACCCAAGCATACCCATTTATATACCCTAAAGGGCTTTAAGGAATAAGTCAAAGTATAATTTATTACATACAAGATACTATGATGATCTCAAGTCCAAGGATCACTTGTACTACTATCACATTAGGAATTTCTATTGATAGGCGAGTAAAACTCCATTAGGTATTCCATAACGAGTCACGTCCAGTGAACTTATTCTCCAATAAGCACCTACATACTTGCTTTAGTGTCTCCACACAAATGATTATGAGATCAATCATCATCATCCAATGAGTAAACAACATATGTACCAATCTATCCGAATTTACTAATCCTCTTTTTAGTAATCCCACGATTGGGAACTATTTTAGTTTTAAAGCTTTCTAAGAATTTAGATCTCATTAGCATAATCATCATTATGATTCTAAAAGCATTCCTTAAAACTATGGGTTATTTACATATTATAAAACTGCACCATGTAGATAATTAAATGTTTTTAATAAGTTAATACTTTTATTAACAAATAAATAAGATCGTCTCCAAAGTAGATGCTTTATCATCATACATGATTGGCTTGTATGCATACTACTTTCAATCTCCCACTTGCACTAAAGCCAATCGCTATGGTATATCATTCACTTTTTTTTGTAAGTGACGATCAAACTGCTATTGTGTTAAAGCTTTAGTAAATGGATCTGCAATGTTATCATGAGAGTCTATATGCTCCTCTCTCAATGATTTCTTTAATCAAAGTGCCGCAACACATGTTTAGATTCAAGATGAGACTTAGAAATTATTCCTAGTTCTGTAATGAACTTTTCATCCGAAACATCAACTTGCAGCTTCACTTACAGTTATATACTTTGTCTTTGTCACTAAAGCAACAACCTTTTGTTGTTTGGAACCTTTCCAATTCACTACACCATCTTTCAAGGTAACGACTTACCCTAAAGTGGATTTGATATCGTCTTGGTCAGTCTGAAAACTTGAGTCTGTTTGGCACTCTAGTTTAATTCAGACTCATCATGTGATATGATGACATCCTCAGTGTCAGTTAAGTACTTTAAGATGTTTATCACTGTCTCACAGTGATCTTCTCCATAATATGACTGATCAACATCAAGTCTCGTATATTTCATTGCATATATGATAGTAGCTCATGCGATCTCTCTTTTATTGAGGACAATTTTAGAGAGATTCATCCCATGACTCATCATCATGAGACACCTTTTGGAGTTTGCTATGCTAAACGCCTTTAGCATCTAATGAATATGCGTTTCCATGGGTTAAGCCGAACATCCTTTTAAATCTTTCAATACAGATTAATATCCCCAATGTGGGATGTTCTACCCAAATCATTCATGGAGGAATGTTTAGACAACTTTATTTTTATCGATTGTAGCATAGGAATTTCATTCCCTATCAGTAATATATCATCAACATATAGTACAAGAAATGAAGTAGCGCTCCTACTAACCTTCTTGTACACATATGGTTCATCCTCATTTTTGATAAAATCAAACTCTTTGATTGTCTCATCAAAACAAATGTTTCATCTACGAGAAGATTGCTTCAATCCATAAATGAATTGTTGTAGCTCATATACATGATTTGCTTCAACCATTGAAACAAAAACCATATGGTTGTATCATATATACATTCTCCTCTAATAATGTATATTTGAGGAAGGGCGTCTCCACGTCCATTTTGCCAGATTAAGTAATAATAAGCTACAATCGCAAGTAAAATCCAAATGGACTTGAGCATAGCTTCAAAATCTATTTTAGATTTTATGGTCATTTACCATTTCTCTGAGTCTTTATTACTCATAGCCTGTTTGTAATTCAATGGATCATCATCATTCATGATGTGTACCTCATCGTCATCCTCTATAACGAATCCATACCTCTCAGGTATATTCGGTACTCTTCCAGATTTACAAATAGGGTGTGATAAAGTAGGTTCTTCTACTTGGTCAGGTACCTGACGTTCTTGAACTTCTTCAAGATATATCTTACTCCCACTGACCCCTTCATGGATAAACTCCTTTTATAAGAAGGCAGCATATTTCACAACAAACACCTTTTGATCAGTTGGGTGATAGAAATAATACCCTACAGTTTCTTTAAGGTATCCCACAAATCTACACTTATCGGATTTAGTCTGTAGCTTATCATGTTCAAACTTTTGACATAAGTTGGGCAACCCCAAGTCTTAACATGTATAAGATTTGGTTTCTTCCCCTTACACATCTCATATGGAGTCTTTGGGGCAGATTTGGTAGGTACTTTGTTAAGTAGGTATGCAGCCGTTTCTAGAGCATAACCCCAGAAAGAAATTGAAAGGTAGGTAAAACTCATCATGGATCAAACCATGTCCAACAGTGTTCAATTTCTCCTTTCAGATACTCCATTTAACTATGGTGTACTTGGAGGAGTCCATTGTGAAATTATACCATTTTCTTTGAGACAATTGAGAAACTCACCGCTTAAGTATTCTTCACCTCGATCGGATCGAAGTATCTTAATACTCTTGCCCGATTGTTTCTCTACTTCATTTCTGAACTCTTTGAACTTTTCAAATGATTCTGATTTATATTTCATTAAATACATATATCCAAATCTTGAGTGATCATCAGTGAAAGTAATAAAATAAGAATACCCACCCCGTGCACTTGTTGTCATAGGTCCACAAACGTCTATGTGAATCAACGCTAACAACTCTGTAACTCTTTCTCCTTTTCCTAGTTTGTTCAATTTGAAATATATTTTCTTGCAAGTCAAGTATATAAAGTCTATTTCGCAAATTTTCAATACCATATAAAACATCGTCTTTATAAATAGAACAACCATTTTTCTTTATAATAACGTTAAATCCTTCCATATCCAATACATAAATAGAAATAATGTTTCTAATAATATTTGAAACAAAATAACAATTATTTAGAAAAATGAACTTTCCCGAAGGCATTGCTAAACAATAAGTCCCTGCAGCTAATGCAGCAACCTTTGCTCCATTCCCCACTCGTAGGATGACCTCATCATTGCTCAGCTTCCTACTTCTGACCAGTCCCTGCACAGTATTACATATGTGAGAACCACAGCCGGTATCCAATACCAAAAAAAATTATGACTTTCAGAAAAATTAATTTCAATCATAAACAAACCTTGATTGGAAGTCGAAGCTTCTCCAAGCTTTTTCTCTGCTAGAAATTTCTTGTAGTTCCTTTTCCAATGTCCCAGCTCATTGCAATGAAAGCACATTCATTTAGCTGGTTCAGGTTTCTTTTGCTCCTTTTCTTTCCCCTTTCCCTTAGCCTTCTTGGATTTCTTCTTTCCAGAAGATACCTTGGGCCTCTTCCTTTTATTGGAAGAATCCACCATCAAGATATGGTTCTTCTTGGATGGGAAGTGACCTTCTGTAGTTTTCAGCATGTTAAGTAGCTCAGGCAAGCTGACATCTAGCTTATTCATGTGAAAATTAACCACAAACTGCGAGAAGGTCTCAAGGAGTGACTGCAAGACCAAGTCTTGACTCAACTCCCCATCCATGACGAACCTAAGCTGTTCAAGGCGTTCAATCAAATTGATCACCTTTAGGACATGAGTCTCGACGGCAGTGCCCTCGGTCATCCAAGATCGGAAGAGCTCTTTAGATATCTCATATCTAGCAGTCCTACTCTATTCACCATACAACTCCTTGAGGCGAAGCAACATAGCAGGAGCATCCATTTTTTCGTGCTGACGCTGGAGCTCGTTATTCATGGATGCAAGCATGATGCATTGAGCCACAGATGCATCATCTTGCCACTTATTGAAAGTGACAATCTCTTCCTCAGAGGCTGTTTCTGAAATAGATTCAGGGACAGTTGAACTTAGGACATAAGAAATCTTTTTAGCAGTGAGAACAATTCTCAGATTTCTTAGCCAGTCCTCATAATTCGGGCCGGTAAGCTTATTTGCATCAAGTATACTTCGTAGTGAGATTAGTGATTTTGACATTTTTAAAATTCTGCATGTGAAAAGACAACATTTTAGCAAACATTAATTTTTATTAATTTTTGCATACCAAAATAAATTTAGGTCTTTATTTTAAATTGGTATCTCCCACTATTTTCATCAAACTATATTACCCTCACTTATATATTTTGGCAATATCTAATTAAAGATTTGCTAGTGAGAATAAGGATCCCATTTCAAATGTATATAACCTTGTGGATAGCACAACAAGCGATATACAAATAAATAGGTAGTCAACTCTTGTCAATTACATCACCATGCAACTCCTTTTATGTTGCGTCTTAAATCATAATGGTCCTAGTGTGTGCACATTCGAACTAAATTAATTTAAGTTAAGTCCAGCCTAGCACTTTCATAAATGCAAAAAAGAAAAATGTTCGTCCTTGTGGATAGCACAACAAGACTAGATCGTTCAATTTTCTTGATAAGCATCAAATGTGATTAATTCACATCTTAAATACTTAATACTCGCCTTGTGGATAGCACAACAAGCTCATATTAAATATTTAATACTCTATTAATTTATCATGCTAGAAGGCGAAGTTCGATATTCTAAATATCTTTGAACGCTTCGGACTTAATATTATTTCTTTGAGGGGTTTGTTGTTATTTGTCTCATCTTGTTTAGCGCGCATGCACACACACACACACACACACACACATATATATATATATATAGGGTCCGTCTCTCTAGCGAACCATAGGGAGCGAACTAATGACGAACCGGCTATAGCGACGGTTTTTTTTGTCGCTATAACATAAAAAATCGGCTTTCTATGTTATAGCGACGGAAAAAACCGTCGCTATAGCCAGTTCGTCTTTAGTTCGCTCTTTATGGTTCGCTAGAGAGACTGACCCTATATATATATATATATATATATATATATATATATATAAAATACACGCCATTTTATTAAACATGCGAAGCATGTTTGCATAAAATATAATGTATATAGTATTTAGCATACAATATAGAATACTATATTCTACCCGGATTGATTATGGACTTTTATTCTAGTTTGGTTTACTAGAGCCACCAAGTGAACCAAAAGGTCAAACCTAGGAGTGCAAGAATTTAAATTTAAACGTAACTATTACATTTAAACCCAAGCTCCATACAAACGGGTCTTCACACGCTCCTTACTCCTTGGTCTTCAATATCTTCAAGATAATTCTAACTATTTCTATTACATTAAACTATTTAATTTAAATAGAAACCTTGATCAGCATTTAAGGGAAAGTACATAGGAGGCAGATTACAATTTTACATCGAGAATAAATAAGAGAAGACGAGGTACGTTGACCCCATTTAATAAAATTTATTCATTCAAGTATTCAACTAAAATAACATCCAATCACATTAGTCAATAGTCTCATAATCAATTCCATTTATTATCATACATATCACCATATGCATCAATAAATAAATATTCATCTCATGAATTAAAACATTCCATATATATATGAGTATCATTTAATGGGCAATTTTAAATTGCATGAAATCCAATTTCAATATTAAAATAAACTCTTTATTTTAATTAAAAAATTATTAAAATATAATATATATATATATATATATATATCATAATCATGCAGATCACCTTTTGAAAAACATTAATATATACTATATATATGATAACCTGAAAGCAAAGTATCTCCTTTTTTATTTTTTTAAAAGAATACGGATGCACCTTTTTGTTTCGTGAATCTCTTTTAAAACGAATTCGGAAGGATTCCTTTTGAAATCAATTCAGTTACCGCTTTTTTTTTAATTGATCACGTGTGTCTCAAAAAAAAATCACAGCGAAAGACAAAAAATTCTGCGAATTAAAAGCTTTCTAATTTTTTTTTCTTTAAAAAAGAAATAATAATTTTATATAATTAATTATGCCCAATACAATATTCTAAATACATACCCATACATATATAAATCAAAAACAATTAATAATTACATAAAAGTTTGGCTCTGATGCCACTTTTGGGTTTGTACGAAATCGTGACGCAATCAAATTATAAAAATTAGCGGAAGCATGGTATATCAGAGTTTAAAAAATTTCTACAAAACCATTACCCAGATCATCCTTTATGCAAATTATTCATTTAAAACGATAAATAAGAAGTTACAGAATCATACCCTTGTAGAACGAAGCTTCCACAGGTACGAGTTCAACTCCTTGTTCTTCGTGATCTCCTTGAATTTCCGGGTAAGATTGATAGTAGTGTGCATACAAGCCAATCATGTATGATGACAAAGCACATACTTTGTAAACAATCTTATTTATTTCTTAATAAAATATTCATTTAAGGCATATAATTATCTACATGGTGCTGTTTTTATAATATGTAAATAACCCATAGTTTTAAGTAATGCTTTTAGAATCATGATGAGATCATGAGAATGAGATCTAAATTCTTAGAAAGCTTAAAAACTAAAATAGTTCCCAATTGTGGGATTACTAAAATGGGGATTAGTAAATCCGGATAGATTGGTACATATGTTGCTTGATCATTGGATGAGGATGACTGATCACATGGTCATTTGTGTGGAGACACTAAAGCAAGTATGCAGGTGCTTATTGGAGAATAAGTTCACTGAACGTGACTCGCTATGGAATACCTAATGGAGTTTTACTCGCCTGTCAATAGGAATTCCTAATGTGATAGTAGTACATGTGATCCTTGGACTTGAGATCATCATAGTATCTTGTATGTAACAAATTATACTTTGACTAATTCCTTAAGGCCTTTTAAGGAAAATATAGGGTATGCTTGGGTGTAATGAGTTACATATGGAGATAATGAATGATCAATAAAGAATCTACCACCTCTAGTAAAAGAGGAGATATGTCCTATGTGATTCGTTAAATGACAACCCAGGAATCCTTGGCCATGGTAGAATGAAATTAGAAAGAGGTTTCTAATTTGCATTATTTGGAGTTGTGCATTTTCTAATCGAAATACATATAATTAAATAAATTAAGACTTGACAGTAAATCCATGTCTTATATTTAATTGGGACATTGTATGGTGGAAGGATTGAATTGTACGGTAACTATTAACTCACAGGTTCTTTTATGATTAATGTTGAAATCTATATTATCTGGAAAGTCGTTGATCGCTAGGGAGGCTTATCCCTATTGTAGAATAAATGTTATTTATGTAAATAGATTATTAGTTTAATTTGTTTATTTAAATAAGATTAGAATTGTTCTAATTGATTTATTCACAACCGGTTTAATATGAAGAACCTAAAGGGTCACACCATAAAAGGAAGAATAATTATTTAAGAAGAAAATGGCATGATAGTAATAATGCATTAAGTATAATTAATTTAATCTATGATGATAGAATAAATTAAATAGCTTAATGTTTATTATTTAATATTTTAGAAATATTAAATATAAATTAATAAGAGGAGTCTTATTAATAATATTATTATTATTATTATTTTAATTCTAAAGGAGTTTAGGAATTAATATAATATCAGTACTCTCTCTCAATCCTAATAAAGATTAGGATATAAATTAATTAAAAGTAATTAATTAATTAAATAAATAAAACCCTATTCTAATTGGATTAGGAGGGTTAACCTAATATCTATATAAGAGAGTCTTATATCAGAAATAAGGTACGTGAATTTTTCAAGAGTTGGGAGTACACATATTCTATAGAGATAGAAACAAGGGTTAAGTCAATAACCCATCTTACTGAGTTCTTCATCTTACTTGGTGGATCACCGTTAGAGGCCAAACATTTGGGTGGCTGACATTGATCAAGGGAAGGAGCCACTACAGAGGAATCAAAGGAATCAAAAGAGTAGAACTTGTACCTGAGGAAGCTTGAATCTTCAAAGGTATAATTCTGTTTTTCTCCTTCTTCATTCACTGATAATTGATGCATAAGAATGATCATGGTAATGGGTTTGTATAAATTTTTGAAAACCTAGTTTTTACGCTTTCGCCCTATTTATGTGATTTGATTGCATGATTGCGTTACGAACAAACCCAACAGTGGTATCAGAGCCAACCTTGTGCTAATTATCAGTCTATGTGATTCCATACATGTATGATATGCGATTGGATCGAGTTCTGGGCAACAAAAATTTTTCAGATTCTGCGAAGCTGCGCTGCTGCGCCGGTACAAGGCAATATTGCTGCGCAGCTGCGCCGGGTGCTGTTCTTGGTTTTCATGCTGCGCAGCTGCGCCGGTTCCCTTTACATTCTTGGCGCAGCTGCACCACTGGACAGGAACTGAATTTTTTTTGTTTTATTTAATTAAATGAATGGTTTATTTAATTAATAAAGGTTTAAAATAAAGATGTTTATTTTATATGAAATGAGATTTCAGAATTGCTAAAATTAAAGAGTTTAATTTGGAATTGTTTTTGAATGAAATAAAGGAGTTTATTTTTCCAAAAACAAAGTTTAGCAAACTTTTGCCCATTAACTGATATTAATAGATATATGGAATGAATTTATTTTCATGAGATGAATAAGTTTTATTGATACGTATGATGATATGTATAGTAATAAAATGGATCGATTATGGACTATGACCAATGTGATTGGATTTTATTTTGGTTGAATGCTTGAATGAATGGGTTTTATAAAATGGGGTCTACGTACCTCGTCTTCTCTAGTTTTATTCTCGATGTAAATTCTATCTCCTTTCTATGTACTTCCCCTTAACTGCTGATCAAAGTTTCTATTTAATTTTTAATAGTTAATGTAATAGAGATAGTTAGAATTATTTTGAAGAAATTTGAGACCAAGGAGCAAGGAACGCGTGAAGACTCATTTGTATGGAGCCAGGGTTTAAATGTAATAGTTATATTTAAATTTAAATTCTTGCACTCCTAGATTTGACCTTTTGATTCACTTGGTGGCTCTAGTGAACCAAACTAGAATAAAAGTCCATAATCAATCCGGGTAGAATATAGTATTCTATATTGCATGCTAAATATTATATATATTATATTTTATACAAACATGCTTCGCATGTTTAATAAAATGACGCGTATTTTATATATATGTGTGCATGCGCGCTTAAAAAGATGAGACAAATAATAACAAACCCCTCAAAGAAATATTATTATGTCTGAAGCGTTCAAATGATATTTGGAATATCGAACGTCGCCTTCTAGCATGATTAGTTAATAGAGTATTAAATATTTAATATGAGTTTGTTGTGCTATCCACAAGACGAGTATTGAATATTTAAGATGTTAATTAATCACATTTGATGCTTATCAAGAAAATTGAACGATCTAGTCTTGTTGTGCTATCAACAAGGACGAAAATTTTTCTTTTTTGAATTTATGGAAGTGCTAGGCTGGACTTAACTTAAATCATTTTAGTTCAGATGTGCACACACATGACCATTATGATTTAAGAGCCAAAATAAAAGGAGTTACATGGTGATGTAATTGACAAGAGTTGTCTACCTATTTATTTGTATATCGCTTGTTGTACTATCCACAAGGTTATATACATTTGAAATGGGATCCTTAATCTCACTAGCAAATCTTTAATTAGATGTTGCCGAACAATATGAGTGAGGGTAATATAGTTTGATAAAAATAGTGGGAGATACCAATTTAAAATAAAGACCTAAATTTATTTTGGTATGCAAAGTTAATAAAATGAATGTTTGCTAAAATGTTGTCTTTTCACATGCAGAATTTTAAAAATGTCAAAATCACTAATCTCACTACGAAGCATACTTGATGCTAATAAGCTTACCGGGCCGAATTATACGGACTGGCTAAGAAATCTGAGAATTGTTCTCACTGCTGAAAAGATTTCTTATGTCCTAAATTCCACTATCCCTGAATCTGTTTCAGAAACAGCCTCTGAGGAAGAGATTGCCACTTTCAAAAAGTGGCAAGATGATGCATCTGTGGCTCAATGCATCATGCTCGCATTCATGAATAACGAGCTTCAGCGTCAGCATGAAAAAATGGATGCTCCTGCTATGCTGTTTCACCTCAAGGAGTTGTATGGTGAACAGAGTAGGACTGCTAGATATGAGATATCTAAGGAGCTCTTCCGATCTTGGATGACCGAGGGCACTGTCGTCGAGACTCATGTTCTGAAGGTAATCAATTTGATTGAACGCCTTGGACAGCTTGGGTTCGTCATGGATGGGGAGTTGAGCCAAGAATTGGTCTTGCAGTCACTCCCTAAGACCTTCTCGCAGTTTGTGGTTAATTTTCACATGAATAAGCTAGATGTCAGCTTACCTGAGCTGCTTAACATGCTGAAAATTGCAGAAGGTCACTTCTCATCCAAGAAGAACCATGTCTTGATGGTGGATTCTTCCAATAAAAGGAAGAGGCCCAAGGTGTCTTCTGGAAAGAAGAAATCTACGAAGGCTAAGGGAAAAGGGAAAGAAAAGGAGCAAAAGAAACCTGAACCAGCTAAAAGAATGTGTTTTCATTGCAATGAGCCGGGACATTGGAAGAGGAACTGCAAGAAGTTTCTAGCAGAGAAGAAGCTTGGAGAAGCTTCGACTTCCAATCAAGGTTTGTTTATGATTGAAATTAATTTTTCTGAAAGTCATAATTCTACTTGGGTATTGGATACCGGCTGTGGTTCTCACATATGTAATACTGTGCAGGGACTGGTCAGAAGTAGAAAGCTGAACAAAGATGAGGTGATCCTACGAGTGGGAAATGGAGCAAAAGTTGCTGCATTAGCTGTAGGAACTTATTGTTTAGCAATGCCTTCGGGCAAATCCATTTATTTTAATAATTATTATTATGATCCGAATATTATTAAAAACATTATTTCAATTTCTGTATTGGATATGAAAGGTTTTGACGTTATTATAAAGAACAATGGTTGTTCTATTTATAAAGACGATGTTTTATATGGTATTGGAAATTTGCGAAATGGACTTTATACACTTGACTTACAAGAAAATATATTTCAAATTGAACAAATTAAGAAAAGGAAAAGAGATGATATTAATTATACCTATATGTGGCACTGTAGACTCGGTCATATCAATGAAACAAGATTATCCAAGTTGCATAACGATGGGCTCCTCGAGCTATCTGATTATGAATCATATCCAACTTGTGAATCTTGTCTTATGGGTAAAATGACTAAATCTCCTTTTAGTGGAAAAGGAGAGAGAGTTACAGAGTTGTTGGCATTGATTCACACAGACGTTTGTGGACCTATGACAACAAGTGCACGGGGTGGGTATTCTTATTTTATTACTTTCACTGATGATCACTCAAGATTTGGATATGTGTATTTAATGAAATACAAATCAGAATCATTTGAAAAGTTCAAAGAGTTCAGAAGTGAAGTAGAGAAACAAACGGGCAAGAGTATTAAGATACTTCGATCAGATCGAGGTAAAGAATACTTAAGTAGTGAGTTTCTCAATTGTCTCAGAGAAAATAGTATAATCTCACAATGGACTCCTCCAGGTACACCACAGTTAAATAGAGTATCTGAAAGGAGAAATCGAACACTGTTGGACATGGTTCGATCCATGATGAGTTTTACCGACCTTCCAATTTCCTTCTGGGGATATGCCCTAGAAATGGCTGCATACCTACTTAACAAAGTACCTACCAAATCCGCCCCCAAAGACTCCATATGAGATGTGGAAAGGGAGGAAACCAAATCTTAAGCATGTTAAGACTTGGGGTTGTCCAGCTTATGTCAAAAAGTTTGAAAATGATAAGCTACAGACTAAATCCGATAAGTGTAGATTTGTGGGATACCCTAAAGAAACCGTAGGGTATTATTTCTATCATCCAACTGATCAAAAGGTGTTTGTTGCGAAACATGCTACCTTCTTGGAGAAAGAGTTTATCTATGAAGGGGTCAGTGGGAGCAAGATATATCTTGAAGAAGTTCAAGAGCCACAAGTTACCACGGACCAAAGTCAGGTACCTAACCAAGTAGAAAAACCTACTATACCACACCCTGTTCGTAAATCTGGAAGAGTACCGAAGATACCTGAGAGGTATGGATTCGTTATAGAGGATAACGATGAGGTACACATCATGAATGATGATGATCCATTGAATTACGAACAAGCTATGATCCATTGCATTATATAATATAGTAGTAACCACTATATTTTATATGATTAACATTTCATAATATTGCATAGAACAATTAATCGAGTAATTATAATCTTATTATATTAGTAACTTACTGATAGTAGTGTGCATACAAGCCAATCATGTATGATGACAAATCACATACTTTGTAAACAATCTTATTTATTTATTAATAAAATATTCATTTAAGGCATATAATTATCTACATGGTGCTGTTTTTATAATATGTAAATAACCCATAGTTTTAAGCAATGCTTTTAGAATCATGATGAGATCATGATAATGAGATCTAAATTCTTAGAAAGCTTAAAAACTAAAATAGTTCCCAATTGTGGGATTACTAAAATGGAGATTAGTAAATCCGGATAGATTGGTACATATGTTGCTTGCTCATTAGATGAGGATTTCTGATCTCATGGTCATTTGTGTGGAGACACTAAAGCAAGTATTAGGTGCTTATTGGAGAATAAGTTCACTGAACGTGACTCGCTATGGAATACCTAATGGAGTTTTACTCGCCTTTCAATAGGAATTCCTAATGTGATAGTAGTACATGTGATCCTTGGACTTGAGATCATCATAGTATCTTGTATGTAACAAATTATACTTTGACTAATTCCTTAAGGCCTTTTAAGGCATATATAGGGTATGCTTGGGTGTAATGAGTTACATATGGAGATAATGAATGATCAATAAAGAATCTACCACCTCTAGTAAAAGAGGAGACATGTCTTATGTGATTTGTTAAATGACAACCCAGGAATCCTTGACCAAGGTAGAATGAAATTAGAAAGATTTTTCTAATTTGCATTATTTGGAGTTGTGCATTTTCTAATCGAAATACATATAATTAAATAAATTAAGACTTGACAGTAAATCCATGTCTTATATTTAATTGGGACATTGTATAGTGGAAGGATTGAATTGTACGGTAACTATTAACTCACAGGTTCTTTTATGATTAATGTTGAAATCTATATTATCTGGAAAGTCGTTGATCGCTAGGGAGGCTTATCCCTATTGTAGAATAAATGTTATTTATTTAAATAGATTATTAGTTTAATTTGTTTATTTAAATAAGATTAGAATTGTTCTAATTGATTTATTCACAACTGGTTTAATATGGAGAACCTAAAGGGTCACACCATAAAAGGAAAAAGAATTATTTAAGAAGAAAATGGCATGATAGTAATAATGCATTAAGTATAATTAATTTAATCTATGATGATAGAATAAATTAAATAGCTTAATGTTTATTATTTAATATTTTAGAAATATTAAATATAAATTATTAAGAGGAGTCTTATTAATATTATTATTATTATTATTATTTTAATTCTAAAGGAGTTTAGGAATTAATATAATATCAGTACTCTCTCTCAATCCTAATAAAGATTAGGATATAAATTAATTAAAAGTATTTAATTAATTAATTAAATAAAACCCTATTCTAATTGGATTAGGAGGGTTAACCTAATATCTATATAAGAGAGTCTTATATCAGAAATAAGGTACGTGAATTTTTCAAGAGTTGGGAGTACACATATTCTATAGAGATAGAAATAAGGGTTAAGCCAATAACCCATCTTACTGAGTTCTTCATCTTCCTTGGTGGATCACCGTTAGAGGCCAAACATTTGGGTGGCTGACATTGATCAAGGGAAGGAGCCACTACAGAGGAATCAAAGGAATCAAAGGAGTAGAACTTGTACCTAAGGAAGCTTGAATGTTCAAAGGTATAATTATGTTTTTCTCCTTCTTCATTCACTGATAATTGATGCATAAGAATGATCATGGTAATGGGTTTGTATAAATTTTTGAAAACCTAGTTTTTACGCTTCCGCCCTATTTATGTGATTTGATTGCATGATTGCGTTACGTACAAACCCAACATAGATTCCTTCCTTTGATCAAGGTTAGCCACCCAAGTGTTTGGCCTCTAGAGGTGATCCACCAAGGAAGATGAATTATCAAGAAGGAGGGTGGTTGTATGACGCCCCCAAATTCGTGTAACATCGATTACAGGACATGGTGCTCATGATACAACATACATCATCATCTATTTAAGTAAATTCCCATAAAAATAATAATATTATAACTATTACGTACATACTCCAAATAAAATCCCAAGTCGTTACAACCTTTAATAAACAACAACTTAAACTTAGCGTTTATCGCTACATTACATCATATGTGGAAATATAAACTTATTACATAAGGTAACTAGCATCATTTCATCTTAGACTTCCCCTTGTCCTTGCCCGAGCCCTCAGCCTTCTGATCTTTAACTGAAAGATTTAAGCAAGAATGAGCACAAATTGCCTAGCAAGTATATAAAGTAGTTTGAAAGCATACATCAAGAGTAGAAACATCTGAATAGCTATAACAGTTGAAAGAAATATCAAGTGTTAAACAGAAATATCAAGAATAAGAGTTTAAGAATTCTCAATATCATACTAAAGGGCATAAAATACCCTGAACATTACTTTGTTTCATCGAAAAATCATCAGATGGTTTAACAATCAAATAGATTGTAAACGGTCTTTGCAAGTACTCCAGGTGATCAGCCTAGTGTACCCTACATTGTGCATAAGTATAAAGTTTAAACTGCATAAGCATAAATGGGACTATATGCCCGACATATGTTTGCCCGTTTATTCGGGTTGTTCATCTTAGTATTCATGCGAGACCGCACCAAAGCAATTTGGATTGGTAAACATTAAATAGCTTCGAAAGATTTGAATTAAATCATTTTTCATCAATAATAACTAGCCGAAAACAAAGGTCAGGAAACATACTTAGAAACAGTTCTGTAATGACATGAAACTTATAAGCATAGCTGTTAGAATAATAACTGAGTAATCATCGATAAGCTTGCAAGATAGTTGAAGTTGTATAACCTCACAATAACGGAACTTGCACGAATAAATAGCTAGCACTAGTCCAATACTTACCCTTACTGCGATAAAAATAAGTAAGGATTGAATAAATGCCCAATAGAAATTAGGGTTAGGAAACTTGCCTGATACGACTGCTACAATTAACGCTATCTACTAGCTCTTCACGTAACCTATTCATATGTGTCACGTAAGCAATTAGGTTCTCGAACACGACTATGAAATATAATGGTTTCCTTTTATCTTAATAAGTTTATTAAACTACCACGTATGCTATCATCAAACTTATTTAATCACATATCATATAGCGTCATATAGGTAAAGTGGTTCAGTATGAGATTTTGAGCAAAAATAAGTTTATGACATTGTTCTGACTCGACCCGACCCGGATGACCCGGACCGACCCGGACCGGCGCAGCTGCGCAGCCTCAAGCCGTGTCACCGACGCAGCTGCGCTGCCTGGCAAACCCGGAACCCTTCTTTGAGTGGCGCAGCTGCTGCAGCGTTAAGCCGTATGAACGGCGCAGCTGCGCTGCTCTTCATGCCCAGAAATTTTCAGCAGTTCAAGCAGCTTACTTTGCGAATTAATTCTGATAACCATACATGATATGACCATGAAACTTGGACACAACGTACTTCATATAGCATACTATTTTACAAAAACATCACATTCCAGAAAATAGCAAGTTAAGACCACGAACCAGCTGCTTTAGAAAGTGTGCCAAAACAGGTTCTAACACTTAGAAAAATTATGGAAAACCCAGAAATCTGCAGATTTTTATTCCAACATGCTTGCTTACGAAATTCATAACTTGCACAATATAACTCCGATTCCTTTGAAATTTGGACAGATTGGACTTCATACAACATACTATTTTATAAAATTATTAGCTACCATAAACGGGTCACAAAAACCATGATTTCAAGGCTCCGAAAAACCCAAAAATTATATATTTTACTTTTAACCTAACTTTGACAAACATTATGATTTTGATTCTAGCATGCAAGGAACTAATTGCTACTGTCCAGACCACATCTACTAACATATATGCACATGTTACAATAATCAAATTCACTAACTTTTTATGTTTTGATGAATTTAGCATCTTAGTGGCATTTTATCAAACATATAGCATACATGGCATAATTCTTTGGAATTCAAAGCATACTTGGAATAATTAGACCTGAACTTCTGTTCTTAACATACTATAACCATCAGAAATCACAACCCAACCATCACATAATCCAAACAGACTATACTTCATAATTATCATGCATTTTCTCCACTATTTTACTTAAGAACATAGAAAATGGGTTCATGGCTTACCTCTTGGACGAATTCCTACTTGAGTTAATCTGATTGAGCCTCACTTCTTGCTTGTTTAGACTCTGCAAATCCCCAGAATTCCTCCAAGTCCCTTCAAGCTCACACTCTCTCCATTTTCTCTCACGGTTAAAATTTTTAGCAAAGTGAGGAAGCATTTGGGTGGAGAGTATATATAACTTGATATGGCTTGAATCGTCCACCCCTCCCAATTCCATAACGTTAATTCAACCTCATAATGTCTACCCATCAGTTTAGTGTTAGTGGATTAGTGGAATGGAATTAAGAAAATGAAAAGACTTTGGCATAAGGAGATATAACCTCCTCTTTGCCAACATTCTACATAATACGTATACTCCCTCTCCCTCCTGACCCAATTTGATAGTCACACTTGCCCCACAGCTACTGTAATTCTATATTTAAATACTATTTTAATCAATTAAATTAATTAATATATTATTTCAACCATTTTGCCCTCCGTAGCCGAACGTTGTGATACTTATATCGATTCCTACTAAAGTCGACGTCCTGGACGTCATGGGACTATTCATTTCGTCAAATTCATCTCCGAAATTCGTGGTTGACTTTTTACCTACAAAAGTCAACCGTAACTCATTTTCGTGGTTACAGTCTATCCTGACTAATTTCGACGTTCCGGACTCAAATACGCAGTTCGCGCCTCTAAATTCTGCTCCCAACTCAAACTCATACCATAAAGCCCTCCCACGAAATTAATAAAATTAATTCCATATTTAACCAATTTAAATAGTTAAATTAAACTAAACCAACTATTTAAATTCTCCTCATCATCTATTAAAAAATAACACATGTATGTATAACATATATACCTCTAAATAAAAGAAAACACACAAGAATTTCACATAAATTCGTTTATTGATAATTGTTAAATTACACAGCAATTCTCGGATATTACATTCACCCTCCCTTATAAGGATTCCGTCCCCGGAATCATTACACATCAAACAAAAAGATTAGGGTAATTTTTCATTATTTTCTCCTCGAGTTCCCACGTAGCCTCCTCGGCGTTGTGGTTCCTCCATACTACCTTTACAGAAGGTATCATCTTATTTCTTAACACTTGTTCTTTTCTATCAATTATCTGTACTAGAACCTCTTCATAGGTTAAGTCCTTTTCAAATTAGATGGGTTCATACTCTATGACATGCTTGTAATCCTGCTTATAAGGTCGTAAAACTGATGCGTGGAACACATTGTGTATATATTCTAACTCTGGAGGTAAAGCTATTTCATAAGCTACCTCACCGACTCGCCTTAGCACTTCAAAGGGTCCTATGAATCTGGGACTAAGTTTTCCCTTGGCCAAGGATTCCTAGGTTGTTATTTAACGAATCACATATGCCATATCTCCTCTTTTACTAGAGGTGGTAGATTCTTTATTGATCATTCATTATCTCCATATTTAACTCATTATACCCAAGCATACCCTTTTATATACACTAAAGGACTTTAAGGAATAAGTCAAACTATAATTCATTACATACAAGATACTATGATGATCTCAAGTCCAAGTTTCACTTGTACTACTATCACATTAGGAATTCCTATTGACAGGCAAGTAAAACTCCATTAGGTATTCCATAGCGAGTCACGTTCAGTGAATTTATTCTCCAATAAGCACCTACATACTTGCTTTAATGTCTCCACACAAATGATCATGAGATCAATCATCCTCATCCAATGAGCAAGCAACATATGTACCAATCTATCCGGATATACTAATCCCCTTTTTATTAATTTCACGATTGGGAACTATTTTATTTTTAAAGCTTTCTAAGAATTTAGATCTCATTAGCATGATCATCATCATGATTCTAAAAGCATTGCTTAAAACTATGGGTTATTTATATATTATAAAAATAGCACCATGCAGATAATTAAATGCCTTTAATAAGTTAATACTTTTATTAATAAATAAATAAGATCATCTTCAAAGTAGATGCTTTATCATCATACATGATTGGCTTATATGCATACTACTTTCAGTAACCTCATGGCAGCCCATGCTAACGCACAGCAGGTCTTCTGCTCAGCCGCTACTTAATCTTTTGCTAAGGTAATAGATAGCTTTCTCCTTGCTTCTATCATTCTTCTGCCCTAGCATACAACCTATTACATTGGCATTGCCTGACAGGTACATAAATTGGGGAACCTCATTCCTTGGGGGTACCAAGACAGGTGCTTCGATCAACTGCTTCTTGATGGAAAGGAAGTCTTTTTGACAATCTTCATTCCATTTTATGGAGGAATTCTTCCTTAGAAGCTTAAAGATGGATTCACAAGTTGTTGTGAGTTGAGAGATGAATTTGCTTATGAAATTGATCCTCCCCAGCAACCCCGTATTTCCTTTTCTGTTCGGGGAATGGGCATCTCGGTGATTGATTTAATTTTGGCAGGATCCAGTTCAATGCCTATGTTACTCACTAGAAATCCCAACAACTTGCCTGATTTGACACCAAAAACACATTTGGCCCAATTCAGCTTTAGGTTTTACTTGCGCAACCTGTTGAAAAGCTTTTTGAGATGGCTGATGTGGTCATCCTCCTTCCGGGATTTGACGATGATGTCATCCACTTAGACCTCTATTTCTTTATGCATCATGTCATGAAAAAGGGCCATCATGGCTCGCTGATATGTGGCACCAGCATTGATAAAGCCGAAAGATAATCGTCTATAACATAAAGCTCCCCAATGAGTGATGAAGGCTATTTTCTCCCTGTCCTCTTTCGCAACCATGATTTGATGGTATTCGACGAAACAATCAATAAAATAATATATGTCATACTACGCCGTGTTATCTATCAGTATGTAGATAAAAGGCACTGGGAAGTTATCCTTGAGAGAAGCCTTATTCAAATCCCGATAATCCACGCATACTCGTATCTTCCCTCTAGGCTTAGGCACAGGAACTATGTTGGATAGACACTCAGGGTAAGTTGATACCATTATGATATCGACTTTCAATTACTTAACAATTTCTTCTTTGACTTTCAGAGTCCACTCAGGTTTCAATCGTCTTAGCTTTTGCTTGACTGGCTTGAATCCATCTTTAATGGGCAGCCGATGAATGACAATATCAGTAGACAAACCAATTATATCCTCATATGACTATACAAACACATCATGGAACTGAGTTAATAATTCAATCTGCTCTTTTCTTTGGTTTTGGGTAAGGTCCATGCCTATCTGGCTTTATTTAGGGTTTTCTAAGGTTCCGATATTGGCAGTGATGGTTTGGTCGAGGTTTGGTTTGGGTTTATCTTCGACCCATTCTTTGATCTCCTCGGGCACCTCATAGTCATCTATCTCCTCTTGATCAATCTCCATCAAGTCGAAGTCCATTTCTACATCAAAGTTGTAGTCACAGTGAAAATTTGGCATCTCATCAGCAAGGCCAAACAAGTCCAACTCTGGAGTCCTGAAAACAAAATGCTTTCGCTTTAATATATGAAATTGTTTGATCATACAAAGCATTTAGCAAAAAAGCATGACAAAAGTAACTACTATCGATGTGCAACAAAAATAGGTAGGAAATAAAACCACGCTTCAGGGCAGATGGACTTTCTGCCCTTTTACCCTTTTCGACTAATGCATGGAGTGCTCCTCCAATTGTCTAGAGTCAAACCCTTATGAACAGGGCGGACAAAGGAGTTGATGTCGTCTGTCTCCTCTTTGATAATGACTAAGATAAAATTCACATCAGGGCCAGTGCTTTTCTTTGAACAGCTCTCCTTATCCCTTCTGATACAAGGAATTAGGACTTGATCTTCTGAATAATCATCATCTGGGATATTGTCGTTCATACCCTCAATGTGCACTAGAAAATATATTTTTACAAACGGATCTCGTCCTCCTTACAGGAACGTTTCCTTCCTTTTTTTGCTTTCCTTATCAGGATTCGGGACTTCTTTTCCACTATCCGGCTTGACCTGAGGAATCAGCATACCTGACAAAGCAGCAGGGATCTTCTTCATTGATTTCATAAACCCTGCATCAGTGAGGTTTGGTAGCAGTATGGTAGAGGCAGGAATTGGTGGATGCTTGTGCGGATTTCGATGGTTTGATCCAGAGGAATAGCCTAATCCCACCTTCCCTGTCTGACTAGGGATTTGCACTGGACTTCTGAGTCCTTGCTGACTTCTCCCTAACCCTCTTCCAGGACAGAAACCAAAGGATATCATTTCTTGATCGACCGTCATCACTTCGATGGACACTTTTGGCTTTAAAGTTGGTGCCCTAATAGGTAAGTATTGAGTGTTGCTCACCTCCAGAGCTTGAAAATTAACAGGCTCAACCCCTTCATCCAGACTGATTAACGGCATATTTCTTTATATATAGATAGGATACTCTGGCGTGGCATTTACAATTATTAGATTGTCATCAATGATGTATTTGAGTTATTGATGAAGGGTGGACGAAACTACTTCTGCCATATGTATCCACGGTTTTCCCAACAGCAAATTATATCATGTGGTAATGTTTAGTACCTGAAAGGATATGTAGAAAGTATGAGGGCCAATCTCCAAGGAAGCTCGATTTCTCCCACAGCTTCTCGGCGAGATCCATCAAAAGCCCATTATGACTAATGACTAGTCCGGATTCGGCTCAGATTAATCTTCATTCACTCCAATGTGTCGTAGGGGTAGATGTTCAGGGATGATCCTCCATCCATCAGGACACCTCCTACCACATATCCTGAGGACATCACTGCTATGTGCAATGACTTGCAATGACTAGTCCCTTCCATTGGTATATCATCATCGGTGAAAGATATCACATTACTGTTGAAAATATGCTCTATCATATGACAAAACTTCTCAGTATCTACCGTCTTCGGCAGATGTGCTTCTACTAGTACTTTTACTAGAATCTTGCAATGATCCTCCGAAGATAGGACCATATCCAAAATGGTTATTTGTCGGGGTGCCTCTTTTAAGCTTTGCATCACTTTGACCTCATTATGCCCCATCTTGCTGAGGAATTCTTTAATTTTCTCCTCATATACTCTTCCCTTGTTAATGACTAAGTTGATTACTCGCTGAGGCAAGTACAGCGGGTTTTCCTTTGATATAATAGTAATGTGGTTTGATGTTGATCCTTCATCTTTCCCATAGTTCCATGGGACTCTCTACAAGCTGACTACAGGATATTGTGGTCTGAATGGAAATATTAGATGTTCGGGTGTAGCCAATTTCACAGGATTCTTTCCTTCTTAGGCCATTTTTCCCTGAAATATCAGGGGCGTTATGGATAGATCCTTCTCACACAAAATGATAGCCACTACTTCTTTCAGATTCCATGCCATGGGAAGAAAGACAACTTCTTCACCAAGATAGCCATAATCTTGGTTTGCCTTCAGCAGCTCACTGCTTTCAATTAAATTTTGAATCAGGTGATGAAGTCCCCAACAATCCTCTATGTCATAACCAGGCATGTTGGAATGATGTTGGCATATCCTATCAGGCTTGAACTACCTGGATCGAGAGTCTATCGGGGGTAACAATTATGTGACTTTCCCCTAGTTGATCAACATTTGGAGAATTTCTTTCATAGGTTGATTCAAGTGAGTGAAATTCCTTTTGAAGGCGAATTCCTTGTTAGCTTGAAACTTCTCTTCCTTAGCAACCTTATCGGCCCAGGGTTCATGCTCGTGGAACCGGTAATGATCCCTCTCGGCAATGGGACTAATTTCAGGAGTCGAAAGATTTGTTTCTTGCTGATTGGTCTGATTAATTGATTGTCATGTTATCTGATTCTGATAAACTACTAGCTCTACCAACTGCCCAACCTGTTCCTTGATAGATTTGATTTCTTGTTCTATTATGAACTGTATTTCAGAATATTCCCAATATCCGACCTATCTTTGTTGTCTTGGGATGACTCTCCGACATACTGTAGGTATTTGGATCCTTCTCCGTTTTGCATGCTGATCATATTGACACTCTCCTCATTGTGTTGAGGCAGAGGATTGTCTTGAACATGTGGCTGCTCTTGTGTTGTCACCACAATCTCCCCATTATCTATCAGGTCTTGGATTTTGTGTTTGAGAGACCAACAATCTTGGGTATCGTGGTCCAGTGCTCCAGAATCATAAGCACACTTCTTACTCGAGTCAAAATTTTGTCCTCTTGAATTGGCCGGCGGAAAGAGCTTGACAATCTTCTTTTGTGTTGTCAGAAGTTTAGCACATTCTCCAGTGAGTCCCCTATGGGTGTGAACGTTCTTCGACGTTTAACTTCTCCGGCTTTTTGAAAGGGACGATTCAAAGATTGTGCATGAGCTTTAAAAGGGGAATAATTTCTCATTTGAATGGGCAAGCTTGGATTACCTCTATGATTTTGTCCATGAAGTATCAAGGACACATCATCCACCTTCTTTTTGTAGACTCTCCGAGGATTACTTCCATAGCTTCCAACTTGAATATGCTTGGCCACTGCCTCCAAAGCGGTAAGGTCTTTGATCTTTCCAGACTTTAGACCCATTTCTGCCGTTTCTCCATGTATAATCATTTCTGAGAATGGTTTTCCTATACCTGCTAGGACTCTCTCATAATATGGAGCTTCCCGGATGTCTATAGAAGTTATTACTATCTCAGTCTCTGCCATAGGTGGGGTGACTTGTGCAGCATCCGTCTCCATCTTTGGGCATACTCACGGAAAGATTCATTGCTTTGCTTTTTGACCTTGGTCACTTGATATCGATCTGGAGCCATCTGAGATTAGAAGCTATATTTATTTAGGAAGGCATGTGCTAGCTCTTCTTAGCTATGGATCTTGGAATTGTCGAGTCGGGCATACCAAGCTCGGGCTTCCCCAGTCAGACTATTTTGAAATAACTGCATTCTGAGTCTCCATTGAACACTTTTAAATTAGTGTAAGGATCTCCTAACCCGTCATACTTTTCAAAATTCGGGATATAAAATTTGTATGGATATCGAGGCCCTAGAAATATACACAGATCCGAGTAGTATACACTCCCAAATGCCCCAGTTCCTTTTATGGATCAAATTTTTTCTTCCATTTGCTGGACCTTTTTCCTAATATCACCAGTTTCCTGATCATTTTTGAGATTGGTGATTTCAGGGATTTTGTTGGCCAGATCCTTGTTTTGAGGCTCAGGTATCTGAGTATCTTTTTTTTGTCAGTATCCTGACTGCCACTTTGTGTGGACGATTCTGTTTGAATGGGTATTTGTTTACCCTACATATTTTTGCTTTGCTACTTCAAGAAAATAGCCAATTCAGCTATCTGGTTTTTTAGTCCTTCGAACTCTTCCTGAGAGACAGGGGTGGATTCAGGTTGGGCACTTAAAGTCATGCCTGGAGATGGGTTCAGTGACTTTTTAGACTTTGATCTGGTAACGGGACTAATATTTTCCTACAATAAAAGTAGGTATGTTAATTTTGATGTATATATTCACAGGATGCATGTTATGCAATGCGTTACTTTTTTTTTGAGGTTTTTTAATCTTTTCATGTAAACAAAGGTCAGTTGTTTTGATGACATGATAGTATAACAGTATTTGATAAAATTAACAAGGAATGGAATGTATATTTACATTTATTTGATATTTATATGGAATTTAAAATTTACATTGAATTGAAAGGGGATGGCATGAAGAGACTCCCCTTCGGATTTGGTTTATCAGAGGCTGACCTATCTTAGGCTACTCTCGCGGATTTTTGGCTGACCAGATCATCAAAATTTACTAGAAGGGAAATTAATCCGTTCTTTCAATTGGAGCAGATCTGAGTGGCGCCATTCTTAAGCCTCGCAGGAGTAGTCTCCTTTGAGTCCAGTAATCAATCGCCGACGGGTTCGCCTCTTGGTGGAGGAATCACACAATATTCATTCACATACAACGTGTCTCATTGTATGAAATGATGACATTGTGCAAAGCACTAATCTAAAGCACAGTAAGATATTTATTTACATCCATTCAATGTAAACACAGCATCCACACACATGCAGATAAAAGGGAATTCTTGAAAAGATTGAAATGCGGCTTAAGCCCTCTACTGTCCCCAGCAGAGTCGCCACCTGTCGATGTCAAGAAAAATCTTTGGCGATCCCCCTTTCCCTAATGTGTTTCTACCCTTGTTTGTTTTCTATTTGATTGATCTGAAGGGTGAATTTTTAGGAAAAGGCCGACATATAATGTCGACAATTTGAAAAGTTTGATTTTACATTATCGCCAGTTGGTATGTTTGACATGGTTATACCAACTCAATCAAGTTTTGTTTGAAATTTTTTGCAAGCAGGGCCAATTACTGGATTCTGTTTAACTTGGCCTTGGAAACCGAGATTTATAGAGTTCGGGAGCTTGATTAAGCGGGGGGAAGGTGTTAGGCACCCCCCGACTTCAGTGAAACACGGTTACCGCGTCTTTTTAAAGTTCCTATTTTATTTGTAATGTGTGTGTGCTTGCAGTAATTGGGCCTAGTGCTTTATTTGGAAGTAGTGATATATTTCGTTGGACCTATATATGAAGGATTTGATTTACTAAAAAGTCCATGTTAGACAAGATATGCAAGTGATGTTTTGGAAGATGGTTTTCAAACCCTTTCGCTAACATAGGAATTGAAGCCTTTTGACACCTCTATTTTTGTCTACATTCGGTTGATTTTGATTTTATTGTCAGGATGCGAGGCATCCTCGACCAGATAATATATATACAAGTTTCGGGCTCCTTATGGGTATGAAAGCCATAGAGGTTACCCGAGCACTACGAACCACAATTTACAATGCTAAGACCTTAAATTCGGATAACTGTTTTAAGGTCCCTTTCATTTACATTTACAAGAAGACAGGCAGGATGTATTTACAGTTTAAAGTTGTCCATTGTGGGAATCGGATCTAGATCCATGTGGTTAATCGTAGATCCTGTGATTCCTAGGTTCACAAAATAGTATCAAAAAGCTTGCATAGAAGAGATATTGAAATAAAATGCAAATTGAAATCTAGACGTCGACAAAGGATTCATCAGTTAAATCCTTGCATGCGCGTAGCCAAAGCTTCCCGTTCTCTCTAGATACGGATCTAGGGTCGCGTAGTCGCTTCAATATTTACAAAACAATAAAGAAAGCTAGATTGAAATAAATCTTCGTCATTCTAGCTCAACGGTTCCAGTTTGACAGGTTTTGAACCGGCTGAAAGTTAGAGATGGCTAGATTTAGATGAATCTAAGTCCACAAACTTTACATTAGAACATATTTACATTAAATGAACAATTAAAACAGATGTTTAATCATATTGAATAAATAATATATATATATATATATATATAATTATATATATATTAAAGCTGGAAAGAGTCACGGATTTACAATCCAGGCTTGATTGATCAATATAAAAATATATATATATAGAAGCTGAAAAGGCTGCGGATTTGCAATCCAGGCCAAACGAGTTAGTATAAATATATATTTATATATTTATATTAAAGCTGAAAAAAGCCACAGATTTGAAATCCAGGCTACATAAGCACTTAAAATGTATATTTATACTTATATATACATAAATATAAGTCAGAAATGCCACGAATTTGAAATCCAGATGAAACTAATGCTCATATATATATATGATAAAGTAGTAAAAAGCTTCAGATCTCAAGAAACCTTACAGTATGTAGTGCTAGAGGCTTTAAACCACTTAGAGGGCTTGAAAACTCCGTTTCCACTAGTTAAAATTTGATATGTTAGTATATATACGTATGCAAACGTATTGGAAGAATAAAATTGAAGTTAGGAGCACTGCATGTAGGGTTAAAAGCTGAAATAGGCGGAATTTCCTCTAGTTTCTTCTTTTTTTTCTTTCTTTTTGGTTGGTGGGGGTCTCTATTTATAGACCAAAATAGCAGCAGGTCTACTCGCGGCAGCCGCGAGTCTATCTGCAGCTCTCAGAGTGGGCCCCGGTCTCGTGGGTCCTGTTGTCACGAAGTACGTGCACTCCCACCAACGCGCTGTCTGCTTCGAACCTTTATAACTTTCAATCTGGGATTCCGATGGAGGCGTGCTATACCTTTTTGAAAAGCCCTTTTCGAGAGCTACATAATGACATGGCATTTAACCTTTTCTTAATTCAGGAAGATGGGTCCATGACCAAATCTTTGAGTCTTTGCAGTCCATCCGTTGAGCTGTCTTGTGCTATTTTCACTCGGGATTGATGTTGTGACTCCCCCAAACTCAGACCGCATATGTCTCGAATTCGACGCACCACATTTTAAATTCTAATAACACACTAACAACTCATGCAACGGATAAATAGAATAATTTATTTTTATTTAATATAAATATCCAGGTCCCACGGTCTCGTAACTTAAACATATCTTAATCATAACTAATATATAGTATGAAATAAGTCTTATTACAGTCATCATAATATTTTTAAATGAATAAAAAGCTACGCCATAGCCTTACCCTTGCCCTTATCTGTGCCAGAGGGTCCATACTGCTCTGTCTTAACTAAAATATTTTAGGAAAAGCAAGAATGAGCAACGAGTTTGCTCAGCAAGTAATATAACAATAAGGGTGAATAATGTAGATTTCAAATCTCAAGGGTAAAACAATAAATGATAGTTCAAGAATAACAAGAAGTATCAATAGTTCTCAACAATAGCCACTATGGACAGAAAGATATCAACAAGATTTAAAGTTTTAACCATTTCAAGGTTCAAGAATAATGAACACTGAGCAGTCACTAAGGACTATGAACTCATACTAGAATTAACAGTAATATACTGATAATCCAATAAAACAAGTACAACAGGTGATCAGCCTAAAGTACAACAGGAACGATAAGTTCAATGCTTGCAATAACATCAAGATACAAAATTGATTTTCGAATAGCAACAGATATTTGTTTGATGTAAATATGATTGATATATCAATAATTCGAATTTACACCATATGTAAATTAAAAGAGTGAGAGAACTTGCATAATCATAGATTCCTTGCATAAAGTAAATGCATAGGTTAGGATACTTGCTTAATAAAGAGTAAGGTTCAAATACTTGCCTTATACGTAGTTTATCAACCTATAGCTTATCAACACTTCACGGACTAAGATATCCTATTATAACATAGTTACGCATATATGTATTTTCATTAGTTACATAAGTGGAATACATATACTTGATATGTAAGTTAAGCAAATATATAAGATCCTAACTTAGTCGTACAATCCTACACGTATGCCATTACATATCTTACGTACACATAGCACATAATCAGTTTGTATGCTACTATATGATCAAATAACATAGTTTGTAATTGTCGTTGACTTAACGTTTTAAAAGTTTTGTAAACACTTATCAATCCATGGTTTCTTATCGTCAACATATTCATTTACACTTGAACGTTTCTACTATTTATGTATGGCAGTTTGGGATATTAGTAATAGCATGCAAGAAGTTTCAGATTACAATTTACACAATCAGACTGTACTGCAGGGTGGCGCGGCCGCGCTGGTTTTGAACTAGGGAGTGGCGCGACAACGCTGTTCCCAGTTCAAACCAGAACTGAAAAGTCAGTTTGCATGGCCTAGCTCGCTTACCCGCATACAATGATTATGACACAAGCAGAACATACACGTTATGAGGTTTATGATTAAGTTCGATCTTACATCTTACCTTTAACATAGTTGGTTATTAACTTTCCATTTAACAAGGCTTAAGGAGTTTATTGCACAAAAGACTAACCCCGTTACTCATTATATCACCTAAAGATACCAACAAACCTTTAGTACACATGCTCACATGTAAACCACCTACTACACTTAGGTTGAATTGTTTAACAGTTGAAATTTCATTTTACATCATGCTTGAAAATTCTAAATTATGCTTAGTTAGACGATGAACTTATCCGCCATGTCTAGAGGCATATAATGTCCAAGCATGGTAGTCATAAATTTTAAAATGCACATAAGGTAGTTATTAGCATCGTTAGTTTTTAAACTCCTAAGTTTTCTTTGAAAATCTCATGTTAAACTAACCAAGAATGTAAAATAACTTTACCTTCTATATATTATACTCATGTACACACATAACTAAACCACATAAGCATGCTCAAGGTCAGAATTCAAAGTATACTTAGTTCGTCAAGTTTCATTCTCTAATGTTAAGTTTCCTTTAGAAAATCATTAAAACCAAGCTAAGGTAAGTGATTACATATAAGGCAACCTACGTTAGCATGTCAGGGACATATATAGGCATATTCAAGTTAAACTAACATGCTCATCAAAATAGAAAACACAAAAAATAAATTTTGGTTCTGCAGAACGGCGCGGCCGTGCCGTGTTTGTACTACGGAGTGGCGCGGTCGCGCCACTCAGGTTCCAGTCCAGAATTGATTCTGCAACTTTATAGCTTCAAAACTAACTCCAACATACTTCATGAAAACATGCTTGAAATCATCTACATTGTATCTATAACATGTATATAAACTTATATAACTCATATATGTCAATTCACAATTCAATTATCAACGAATTCATGAAATTCTAGAAATTTATCAAGCTTGAAATCAAGAATGTAGGATTGTAGTTATACCTCTTGAAGCTTGAATTTGACTAAACTTGCTCTCAATCTCAGATTGCTCACTCAATTCAATAATCTCACTCTCTATATCAACTTGAATGAAAACTCAGTAACATGAAAATGGAGAGGGAAGCTTTAATTTATAGAGGATTCAATATCCATGCCAAGCTTTTACACATTAAATCAAACCAAGACGAGGAATAAGAAGCCAATGGATTGAGAGGAGTTGGTGGAATAGTTGTCGTCTACCCCCATCAACCCACTCCCCTTCTTCATCATTTGATTGAAGCTAGAATGTTGAGACATTGTAATAAGTTGGGGTATATATATACATCATTATATAATTTATGTACATTTGATAATACCGAAATATAATTTAGTTGAATACTATCATTCCACATTATCATAAAACTTTATAATTTCAATTATACTTACGTATTGAAATAATTATTAAATAACAATCATTTATTTATTCTAATTTAATTCTTCTCATTAAAGTACACATTTAATGTATCCACACATAACATGTTGTCACATAGGCCCATTTATGTAACTTATATGATTCATTTAATTTTACCATATAGTTTTCTATATTATATAGTTACCTTGCAATGTCACACCTTATTTACATTAAATAGATGTAGGTACTATATAACATATGATTAATCATTACATACTATTGTACATAGCAATTAATTGAATAAACATTAATCTATTATATTAATTATTTATTTATTCATTAATATGCTCTTACTCATAATAACAATTAATTAACAATATAATATTAATTAATCTTTTACTTATTAATTCATTCATTCTTTAATTTAATTAGATCATCGTAAATTCCATCATCGTGCCACACAAGGATTTTCACGAGCTTATCATAATTTCTCCACATTTCTCAATTATCATAATTTTAATTTAATCTAATCGAGTTACTCATCTCATGCTTCATAAACGTTTATATTGAAATAAATATTCACACGTTTATTAATATCAATATTAATATTATTCATAAAATTCATGGTTATTACAGATGTTATGGTTCTGCATGACCTTCATGGCATTGATTTGGCTTGATTTTAACTTGCTTTGATGCATGTTACGTTGGTAAAACGACCATTTTGCCCTTCCGGGGGTTATTTCCAGGATTGACAGGGTTTTTGACTGTTTCTCATGGTTATCTCTGAGGTTTGATCCCAACCGACTCTGTTCTTTCTCAGGGTCGTCTCCGAGGTTGACTTGACATCCCAGGGTTATCTCTAGGGATGATTTGATGCTTCGGAGCTGTCTCTGAAGGTTGATTTGATCTTCCGGGATTGTCGTCGAGGTTGACTGTAAGACCCCAAATTTTATTAATAAAGATTTAAATTTTTTTATATATTATTTTAAAATAGTAAGGTGTTAATTTGATAAATGTGATAAGTTATGGGTGGAATGTGCGAATATTTTAAAATAAGCAAGTGGTAATAAAATATTCATTGTTGTCAGGGAATATTCGTACGACGGCACAAGCCATTTGTGGGCCCCACAACGGAATAACTGTCAGATGAAGAAAACGACAAGAATGAGTTTTCTAAAAATAACGGCGTAGTTGTTACCGTTAGAACTGTTGAAATACCCGGTGGTTAAAATACAGTAATACGCGTTATTACACAATAGCACACGGTATTGCAAAGTATTTTTAATTATTGATTCTTACGTAAAAAGTCACTTACTCAATAATTGTTACAGTAATTACTGTTCAATACTTTATATTATTGATTCAATAATGGCTACCGTTGATATGTTTTATTATTGATTCAATAATTGTCACAGTAACCACTACACATTATTTCACATTATCAAATCAATAATTCATATTATTTGAATAATATCATTAGATAGCATTACTGACAATGTCTAGAAAGTTCTGTCGAGGAAAGGGGTTAGGTTATATAATTGCGCGCCAATGAGGAGAAATCCTTATCGGAAAGCCCCCTCTTTCCTGGGAACGACCTAGTTGTCATTATTGTGGTTCTGTAATATTATTTTTGAATAATAATTATTGAAAAAAATGATAAGTAAATATTTATTCAATGTGGATTTAAACGGAGGAATTTTTAGCAAAAGTGGCAATTATTGAGAATGGATATTTTGAAATAATGAATTCCACCACATGTATATATATATACATATATATATATATATATATATAAACATGTGGTGGAATTCATTATTTCAAAAGTGGAGGCTTTGAATTTTTGAGTGTGCTGGAGATTTTCAAGAGTGGTGAGTGAAAAAATCATCCGTATGTATATTTGGGTTATTTTTCGTTCAGAATCTGGACAAACTTTCTTCTACAAAATTGTAGAGAATTAAATTTTATATGGAATGGACATAAGGTTCATATTTTTCTGATAAAAAGGCTATTTATTATGAATTATTGAAGTTTCAAAAATAAATATTTTAATATATATATATATATATATTTATATTATATAAACATGTGCATGGTTGGTGGATGATTGGTATTGTTTGGTGTGCTGATGAAGGTGTCAAAAGTGGAGTGCTTGAAAAAAAATCATCTGTTGGTTATTAAGTCAACTTTGGCGTTCTGGCATTTTTCTATAAATAGGGTGCTTAGTTAGAAATTAAAATTACACCAGAATTAGAAATTTTTCTCTCTATAATATCAAGCGTATTTCTTGTGAGTATTTAGATACTTTGAGTGTTGATAAAAGTGGAAGTTTTCGTCAGCATAATATCCGATAATCCAGACCGATCTAGTTTTCTACTGAGGTAAAGGATGTTATTTTTCTCTTAATTGATGTTATTTCCTTTCAATATTCGTAATGAATATTATTTTCTTTCATATTCCATATTATGAAAGTGATAATATTTCATTTCATATTCCTAAATTTAAACTTACTACGGTAAGTATTGCTTCTATAATTCCTGGAATGATCAGAAATTCTTTGAGTTTTGCGTTTCATCTAATATCATTTCACTGGAATATTGGTCTGAACTTTTTATGAAATTTCCATCTTTCTATGACAAGTTACTATTCACGAGTTACTATTCACGGTAAAAAAAATATTATTTTTTTAATCCAAATTATCTTTGATGGGATCCAAGTTTTAAACTTCATTCTTGAATTTTGCTCCACAATTGATTATTAGGGAGTATTCTTGAATTTAGATAAACTAATTTACGAATCCCTAATCTTTGTCCTTTATCTCATTGGATTCGTTATTTATATTGTTCTTCATCATCCTCAGTCTTAAATGGTGATACAAACGAATATATTTGGCATGTAGTGCAAAGATGAATGAATACTTGATGAATATCTTTGGCCTATAGTGCAAAGATGAATGATTACCTGATGAATATCTTTGGCCCGTAGTTCAAAGATGGACAGGTGTTGAGATGAACATGACCAACTGGTGATACAAATGAATATCTTTGGCCTGTAATGCAAAGATGAATATTTGGTTCGAGATGTATATTGATTGATGTTACAGGGATAAAATATTGATGATGGACTTTTAAATCATAGAAGATAGTAGACTTCATTCTCTACTTAACTCTTTTAATGAATTGTTATTTCCGCTGCAGTTGTTGATCTACAACTTATTGTCCATAATATTTTATCTGATTTGTTGAAGACTAACGATAATTTATTTTCCATTATCTTAGTCATAATATTCTTTACTGGGCTAGTGGAGCTCACCCTTTTCATCTATTGTCCTCTTCAGGGAATGAGAATGTTGTAGGGACTAGTCGGGGAACAGTGTGATGATCAGAGTTAGATCTGTAGAAGTCCTCATTATTCTATAAAATAGTGGGACAATAATTGTAATGAATAATGAATGGATTTGAGTGCTTATATTTCGTATTATATACGATTTGTATCGTAGCTCATAGTTTGTGTGGTCGTATTTTACACGACCGTATGTTATAAAAGATTGTATTTGGATTCTGTACCATTTATTTCTTGGCGACTCAGAATGGGTGGGTTGTGTATTGAACCTATTTTGGGGGCGTCACATTGACTGTATCTCCCGTGGTTATCGCCGGTGTTTATTTGATCTCCTGGTGTAGTCGTCGGGGTTGACTGTATCTCCCGAGGTTATCGTCAGGGCTTGGCTTGATCTCCCGGTGTTGTCGCCGGGGTTTGATTTGGTCTCCCGGAAGGGTGCTCAAAAAAATCGATTTTTTCAATTTTTTACAGAACTGGTTGATACCTTTACCGGCGGTACCAATTTTTTTCGGTACCGATTTTTTCAATATCGATTTTTCAGTTTTTTTATACTTTTTGGTACCGGTAGCGGTACTTAAAATTTTGAATTCGTTAAAACCGAAATACCAAAAAAAAACCCGAATGGAATTTCTTTTTATTTCATTGCAGGAGACAAGTGAATAAGTGATGTGGAGCTGAACTGGTCAAATGAAATGTAGTTTGTAGTCTGTTAATTCATTCAATTTATTTGCTGTCCATTATGGATGTAATAGTTAGGATTGCAAGATATGAATCATTAATGGACCCCATTAATTCATTCAATTTATTTGATGTCCATTTTCTTAACTTTTTTTAACAGGTAGTGCTTCAGAGATTGCCTTAATGGAAGAAGTGACTGCAAAAGCAGTTTCTATGTCAATGGAACTTATAACCACTTGCTAAAAAGATCACAGATTTATATTCCAGTTTCAAGCAAGACATGATGTTGAAAAAAAGTTACAACAATTAATCAATTATATAGATGATTTCTTAGTTTTTTTAAAAAAGTTGTTAATATAAAAAAAATTATTTAATTATTATTAATAATTATATATATTACCATGCGGTATAATCGAAAATCAAACCAAAAAAATCAGTACCGATTCTGTACCGAATTGGTACCGAAATCGGTAATTCGATACCGGTACCAGTTCTTATTTTTTTGATATTTTTGATTCGGTACCGGTTCGGTTTTTTCGGTACCGGTTTGGTTTTTTATTGATGAGCACCCCTAGTCGACAGGGCTTATTGTATCTCCCAGGGTTGTCGTCAGGGCTTACTGTAAAACTGCTGGGGTTGTCGCCGGGGTTTGAATTTAATCTCCCGGTGTTGTCGTTGGGGTTGACTTGATCTCCCGGTGTTGTCGCCGGTTTGACTTGATTTCCCGGTGTTGTCGTCGTGGTTGACTTGATCTCCCGGGGTTATCGCCGTGGTTGATTGTATCTTAGGGGGTTGTCGTCGGGGTTGATTTGATCTCCTGGTGTTGTCGTCGGGGCTTGATTTGATGCTTCTAGGTCATCTTCGAAGGTTGGCTTGGTCTCCCAGGGTTGTCGCTGGGGTGTGATTTGGTCTCCCGGTGTTGTCGTTGGGGCTTACTGTATCTCCCAGGGTTGTCGTCGGGGTTTGGATTTGATCTCCCGGTGTTGTTGTCGGGGTTTACTTAATCTCCCGGGGTTATTATCTGGTTTGGTTGTATCTCCCGGGGTTGTCGTCGGGGGTTTTTTGATCTTCCGGTGTTGTCGCCAGGGTGGACTGTATTTCTCGGGGTTGTCGTCGGGGTGATTATATCTCCCGGGATTGTCGCCGAGGTTGGAAGACTGTTTTACCCTCTTGCAGGGTTAGTAACAGGAATGCAAAATTTTGAGTGTCTATATTAAGCAGATATATGAGAAAGCGAGGCGCAACATTGAAAGGAGAAAGGAACAATATGCTAAACAGGCCAATAAGGGTCGACATTAAGTTATCTTTAAACCGGGATATTAGGTATTGCTACATATCCGAAAAGAGAGGTTTCTAGCTCAAAGATGGTCAAAATTCCTTCCATGAGGAGGCGATCCATTCCAAGTGCTAGAATGCATTAATGACAATGCTGACAAGTTGGATTTACTAGGTGAGTATACTCTTAGTGCAACCTTCAATGTTTCTGATCTTGGTATGTTTGATGTAGATAACAATTTGAGGGCAAATTATTTTCAAAAGGAGAGGAATGATGAGGACATCAATAGCTTGGATTCAAATAGAGGACATGGATCAGATCTGGTGCAAGTTTCAGTTAGACCCGTGACTAGAGGTCGAGCTAAACGGTTCAAGGAAGGACTTATGGCTTTTTTGCAGGCAATATGGAATGAGAATGGTATGGCTACTTGGTCCAAGGAGGATGGGATTATGCCTAAGTTCATCAATATGGTCCAAGGTTGCAATTCAGTTCAATTTGATGCAAGCCAGAGTAGTAGAATTTAGGATTTGGGAAACAGTAAATCCGCCCCTGCGAATTTCTATGCCTATGAAACTCCGCCTTGACGGATATCTCTCTACCAGAAGGGGCCCCAGCCAACTCTGACCCTGCCCAAGTGCGTTGCTCTCTGCTAAATTCTGCCCCGGCAAAATTCACAGGCCAGAAAATTCGGCCCAACGGATTTGCCCAGATTTGGTTGGCGGGCTTTTTGAGGCAGACGCATTTTGACAGATTTTTAGCATAGATTTGTTTCCTAAACTTAGTATTTGCTATATAGTATAAAACTTCTATTATAACTAGGAAGCTAGATTAGATTTTGATTCCAAAAACACTAATTGATTCCTTTTAGGATTCCTAGGGTTTCAAGTTATGGTTATTTAAGGTTTATTGATGTAATTAAAAAGATAATTCATTATTATTCAGATTTATTATACTTGAGAGTTTATTCTCTACTTTTGGTTCTTCGAAGAATTCCTAAGTAATTTCTTAGCTTATTCTTTGAGATTCAGTTTGACTTATCATACAATAATACATAGTTATGTGTGGCATCTTCTACCGCATCAATCGTCGATTGTGCCAAGGTTACTGTTTTAATATAAATAAAGGGTTTACGCGTCGTTGGTGTTCCATACAACCCAGATTTCATTGCTTGATCGATTGTACCAAGGTTCTCGTCTCCATATAGACGTTGGGTTGAGGTGTCGAGAGAGTTCCATACTAACAACTATGCTAGAAACGATTCGGGTGACAACCACCTCATGCAAGCGTGTCGTGGATTCTATCAAGATCTATCCTAGATCTAGTTTTTAACTGGTTCAAAAGTTGCAAAACTAGAACCTTTGAGCTAGACTGGCTAAGATCTAGATAGATCTAGTTTACTTTCTAGTTTTTTATAAATATTTGGCAACCACATGACCCTATATCTTTATCTAGAGGAAACGGGAAGCTTATTTACTCGCGTACAAGGATTTGATCAATAAAGCCCTTGTTTAGCAAATTTTTAAAGTTATATGTATATATTATGTTTAAATATACATATTGCAAGTTTTAAATGATATCGTGTGAGCCTAGGAGCCATAGGGTCGATGATTCAATTAATGGATCTAGATCTGGTTTCCGTGATGGAATTATTTAAGTTATACAACTAGCTTACAATCCATTGTATATTTAAATCTTGGGCCTTAAAACGGTATCCGGATTTAAGGCCCCAATATAGTGAAAATCATGTATATGGTGCTCAAGTTTACTTTAATGGCTTCCATCCCACAAGGAACCCGACCCTTATAGATAATAGTTCGATGAAGCCTTTGAAGATGCTTCGCATCTCTATTAAAATCAAATAAAGCCGTTTCTAGAATAAAATTGGAAGTATCAAAGGGCCTCGATTCCTATTTGGCGAAAGGGCTTGAAAATTAATTTTTTAAAACATCACTTTCATATGTTTTATCTCAAAAAATAAAATTTTATATAAATCAAACCCTTTGTATGTATGTCCAAAGAGGCACAGCACTACTTTCAAAATAAAGCACTGAAACACCTTTTGTAATGCTTTACACACACATAATGCATATGGAATGAAAAGTCGCGATAACCGTGTTTCACAGAAGTCGGGGGTGCCTAACACATTCCCCTCGCTTAAGCAAGCCCCCGAACTCTATGAATCTTGGGTTTCAGAGCAATTAAACGGAGTCACATATTGGGTCATTGTAAGAACTAGAATTTTCAAAAATTATTAAATTAGGATTAAATAAATAAAATTCTTAAAGTGTTAGTTGGGTTCGAATATATATATGGGTGTTATGAGGAAGGAAGTATTGTATTACATAGGGTTATATAAGCTATATAATATGTGATTAATAAATATACTATTAATATATATTGTTGTTTATCGTAGAGACGATTTAATTAAGATAAATGAAGTGGATAGAATTTCCTATAGATATTAAAATAATTTATAGAATTATTTTATCATAGAAGTTAGTTGCATAAAATATATTTATGAATAAATATTGGTTAATTTAAGTTGAGAGTTATATTATGGAATAATATAATGTGAATATTGAACCGTAATTAACTATGTTGATATAGTATACTTAAGTAAAGGAGTGAATTAATATGAGTGTTGAATATGTAATTATAGTTGGTAGTTTATATATATTACTTAGAATAGTAATATGTGAGAAAGTCTAATGTACGAATAACATACGTTATTAAAGGGAGATAGAAATCATTATATTTTAAATGAATATTTAATACTTGAAGAAATTATTTTGGGAACAATTTATAGAGAGAAAGAGAAATAATAATTATATATTTCAAACAAAGGATATTAAAATAACTTCTAATATTGAATTATTTTAATAAAAGGAGAAAATATTATTTTTTAAATAATAATATTACCTTATCTGTTTTGTATGAGGTGTGATTAATTAATATAGTAAATATATTAAAACGTATTTACTATATGTAAATAAATTGATGAACACAATTTATTATAAAATAAACTTATTACCTATTTCCTATATATAATGTACATGTGATTATTTCTAATAGATATTATATTAATTATAATATCTTGAGACAATAAGTAAATTATTTTCTAATAATAAATTTCTTTATTCGGATAAAACATAATATCTATGTTATGGAAAAATGCATAATTTCTAATGTTTTTTCAGGGGAATTTAATTTATGAAAGAAAACTAGGATATATATTAAATAACTTAAGTTATTATTTTATCGTGGATATTATTATGTTGAATAATTAATAAAGTATATATTAATTATTATAAACATAAGGGTTATACATATTATACGTATGAATATTTGAGGTAGTTTACCATTTAAATGCTTGAGTCACGCAAGCATTATACTAAAAGAATGTTTAAGTGTGTGGAAGCGATAATAAACTTAAGATTAAGCTTGTGGGAGATGCCTTGTGTGGCACAATAATAGATTCGTCGATGAATTAATTATTTCAAGAACGGAAGGATTATTAATTGAACAATTAGTCTATATTAATTGTTATTATAATAATATGTTGCTTTATTATTATGGCTAATGATAGTATAATAATAAGGAAATTGATTATAAATATAATCGAAATTGTATTAATAGGGAATGAGATATATTACCTTATTATATTAATTATTATTATGAGCAATATACTATTACCAAGTAATTATTTGATAATATGTTGATTAATGAGTAAATGAATAATAAATATAATAAGATTTATATTTATTTAACGTGATAATAAATCATATAAAGTGTTAATCAATTAGTGTGGAAATTATAATTTCATTGATTAATGATAAATGGATTAATTAATATTATTATTAATTAATTGATGAGATAAGTAAATTATTTACTTCTATATGCAAGCATGCGAGTAAAATGTATAGCGTATAGTAACTAACTATATATTATATGAAGTGTGAAGTATAGTGCAACTATATTATATAGTGTGATGCAACAATTATGTGACTATACTATATATAGGGACCATGTATCAAGATTAATTAAACTATGTGAGTTACATGAAATATGGGTGTGACAATGTGTATATTAAGTGTACAATAAAATAATATATCATGAATATATAGTTAACAATTATTAAATTAATGAAATTTAATAATAAAGAAGACAATACACTGTGATGGTACCCGAAAGAATTATATCCGGTGGGATGAACTGTACATGGATTTTATATGTGTGAGTTAAATTTTACTACATGATAGTAGTATTTATTTATTAGCATTACATGGTAACCCCATTTTTAACCTAAGTGTATAAGCCATATACATGTATATAGCCTAAGTATTAATATTAGGTGTTTATATGTTGGTAATGCTAAGAATATGTTCCTTGTCCCATACTGATAGACCCATCTCCCTCTCACGTGAACTCTATGGAACAAGCTACTCTATCTCTTCTCTCATTTTCATCAATCCTAGCTAATGAGTGCAAGAGGAGTGGAGATGATGATGGGATTTACCAACCATCTACCTAATTCCCATGAACCATCAAATCCTTGTTTCTTCCTTTGGTTTAATTTGGGGGAAAAGAGTATTGCCTGTGTAAATGATTTCTCTATAAATATAAGCCATCTCATTCTAAATTGATTTGATGGGAATTTTGCTAATGTGAATTGTGAGCATATAGAAAGTGAGAGTGCTCTAGTGAGATAGAAGCATTGTGAGACTGGTACTTGACAGCAATTTTGTATAAGCCAAATTGTAGAGGTGTATTACCATCCTTGTTTTTCATTCTATACAAGTTCTAAGTTTTGGATTCTTAAATTTAACATGGATGGATTAATTGTTGAGTTAGAATAAGTTTGTTAAGTGTTTTATGAGTTACAAACATGTTAGAATTATACAGTAGCTGCTTAGATTCGATTTAACTAAGAAATTTCTGAGTTTGGGCTGGTTTCTACCGAAGAAGAACAATTCCTGGACTGGCCGGACACCGACGCAGCTGCGCCGGGTTAATACCTGGCGCAGCGCAACTGGGCAGGGTCATGTAACCAGTTTTTTTTTTCTGTTAAGCGACCTATTGAATGTCATCATATAGTACCACATTAGGCAATTATAAGAGCATGAGTAAAATACATATATATATACATAGACATAGTACGAGCATATATAACCATGATAGATACAAACTTGATGAAGAAGCTTATAGTTGAAAATAAACTAAAAGTTTTGAAAACGAACTTTGATTGAACTTATGTTCTATTAGTTCTGAGCTTAGTAGTCTATACACATGACTGATTTCAAACGTAAATGAGCATGAGTTATGAATTATAGTTATTATATTCATGACCAACTTGTTAGACTTTGTGTTAGAAAATATTTTTAATGAAAAGCTTGATATATCAAAGCAAATATGCATGAATACTACATGACGAACATTCTGATCTTGTGAAGATGTTAACATGCCTTAACTACATATGATAAGAGCTTTAAAGTTGTCTTGTATGTGTCGAATTGTATCATTCAAGTTTAAAATAATTTTAAAGGCGAACTTGAATATGTTTTCAAATCAAGTTGCATTAAGTATGAGTAGCTAGATTCTAAAGATTTAAGATGTCATGTTTGTGTTTATTACGTCTCTAAATATGATTCGTATGTGATTGGATATATTGACAACTAACCAAGCATGAGTTCAAGCATGTTTTAAATTGATAAACGAAGCATGTTTTTAAACTAATAACTATGATGGTTACATTATTGAAATATGAATATTCATGAGCATGCCTAACATGGGTTATATGATTACCTTATGTGTTTAAAGGCGAGCATGTTAGACTTTGTGACTTTATAACCTTGAATGGACTTAAGTTATTAAGGGTATTAACTTAGAACCTATATCATGTAAATTGAACGTGAAAAGGTTGAACGAGCATGAAAGTATCCTTAATATGTATACATGCTATGTAAGATCATATGTTAATACTTGAATCCGATTTCGACGGTTAATAGAGTATGTTTGCTAATTGTTATGGCCTTCTATGTTAGTAATGATATATGAGAATGATTAACTCAAAGGATGGACTACACTAGCTATATGTAAATAGATTAGTGGTAGGTGGGCATGTGTATATGAAGAATGGTAGTAAGTACGTATGGTTAGAGTATACTCATACGTACATAGTTATTCTAAGAATACGATAAGAAAGTAAGACGAAGGTTCTAAGAACCAAGTTAGACAACAATGTATCAATTGTATTGTGTTGAGAATGTATGGATACGTATAACTAATATGTATGAATTCATAATTGTATGATTGTGTAGGAATACACGAAGCGCAAATATCTTTAAGTAATTAAGTCGTAGTTGTTAAACTACGCATCAGGCAAGTCTTTCAGTTCCTATTTGATATATGAATTTAAGCCCTAGTTCCTCTCTTCTCTTCCTTTACATCTTGTTTAGTGTAGATTAGGAGTAGTTTAGAGTTAGATTAGGGTTAATTAGTTAGTGTAGTTTCTAGGGTTAGATTAGTTAAAGAAGATTGAAGCAAAGAATATCATCAAAGATCCAACACTTGGAGAAGACACAAGATTTGCATTTCTCTATCTTTTACTCTCCTTGTATCAAAATTATATTCGGATGATGTATATTGTACTTGTGGATAATATATTTGGGTTGTCTATGCCTTAAATCTATTTTGAGGTTCCAATGGAACCTTTTGAGTAGTAAATGTTGATTTCCCTTCCATGATGGTTCTATTTGATTGCTATGTGTTTGTCTATTGCGATGTATGCTTTAATTGCTTAATTGAGTTGCAATCGTTTACTGTGATAACCTATGTGGGATTGAAAGACGAAGTATAGGTTTAGATCTAATCGCGGTTGCGGGCGATTGTACGTTCACATGGCGTTGAACGTATGATTTGTGCTTATGATAGACATATACCGAAGCGCCGCTCGTAGTCAATAGAGAACTTGAACTTAAACCCTATTTATTTGTAAACACCATAGACATATAAGGGTTTAGATAATGTGGGTGTCCACGTGCATTCTATCATCAGTGGAATGCACGTGGTATGGAGTAGGTGCATCGAAAGATGGCCTTCTCTCACTGTAGTGTTCTCGGCTAACAACATTGCGATTAATTTGACCTAATTGGGAGTGTGTCGACTTAGATGAATCTTTAGGGGAAATTGGGATCTCTTATCTTCATTATCTGATTCTACCTTAGGATTATTTATTGCATGTTTTAATTCCTTGCCTAGTTAACTTAGTTTTAATTCCAACTCTTTATCGCTCGTTTAAATAAGACTGAGGCGATTATGTGCTAGTGGTTTGGCGACCTTTTATCTGTTAATTCTCCGTGGGAAAGATCTTTACTTACTCTTTATTACTCATTGGCCGTGTTTACTTGCGCGTTAATTGTGTCATATAAATCGACCAACACCAAGTATTTACTTCGCAGAACCCAAATCCTTCATGTCAGACTCCTTTCCCAACAAGGCCTTCAACCTGTTGACTTCATCCATACTTTTCGCAGCAATAAGTATATCATCCACATAAAGTAACAAAAAAATATGGGAATCACCCTCAAGACTCTTAACATAAACACAACAATTATACTCACACCTTGTGAACCCAATCCAGATCATAAATGAATCAAACTTCTTATAACATTGTCTTGGAGACTGTTTCAGCCCATATAAAAATTTCTTCAACCTACAAAATATGTGCTCAGTCTCCGGCTGCTTGAACCCCTCAAGCTGCTCCATGTATATAACCTCCTCTAAATCACCATAGAGAAAAGCTGTCTTCACATTGAGCTGCTCTAACTCTAGATCATAGCTAGCCACCAATGCCAATATAATCCTGATTGACGTATGCCTCACTACCGGAGAAAATACTTCATCGTAGTCAATCCTCTTCCTCTGTGAATATTCCTTTGCGACTAACCGAGCCTTGAACCTTTCCTTGTCCTTTTCTGATACAGCTTCCTTTTTTCTTGTATACCCACTTGCACCCCACTAGTTTCATTTCCTCAGGCAATTCTTTCAATTCCCAAGTCTTGTTCTTATTCAAAGATTTCATCTCTTCCACCATGGCTTCCATCCATCTGTCCCTTTCAGGACTAGTAATAGCCTCCTGAAAAGTAGACGGATCCCCACTAGTGGTAGAGAGTGCATATGCAACCATATCATCAAACGTGTACCTCTCTGGTGGTTTGATAGTCCGTCTGGGTCTCCTTGCGGCTATGCTCTCCTGCTGTTGCTGATCAACTTGTTCTTCTAGCGGTGGATTGCTAGTGTCACAACTTTCTAGCTCAACCTATTTTTCTTGCTGCTGTCTGCCGGTGTCTTCCCTAGCTTCATTTTTTTGAACTTTTTGATGTGCCTTAACCATAGAAGCTTCGTCAAATACCACGCCCCTACTTATTATCACCTTCTTTGCTTTTGGATCCCAAAGCTTGTACCTTTTCACACCTTTTTTATATCCAAGAATGATACACTATTTGAACTTTGCATCAAGCTTTGACCACTTATCACCAGGAAGATGAACATATGCTGGACAACCAAAGATCTTCATACCAGAATAATCTACCTCTTTGTTTGTCCACACCTCCTGTGCTACCTTACTATCCAGAGCAGTACTCGGGGACCTATTTATAATGTAAACTTCCATACTCACTGCTTCTGCCTAAAAATACTTTGAAAGTCCTACATTCAATCTGATACACCGTGCCCTCTCTGCTATAGTTTTGTTCATCCTTTCTGCCACCCCATTCTGCTGTGGTGTCTTTCTAACAGTCCAGTGCCTCTGTATCCTATGCTCCTCACAAAACTTCACAAACGGCTCGTACTTGTACTCTGTTCCATTGTCTAATCTGAGACACTTTAATTTCTTCCCTGTTTGGTTTTCCACTTCAGCTTTCCACACCTTGAATTTCTCAAAAACTTCAGACTTGTGCCGCAAGTACACCCAAACCTTCCTCAAATAATCATCGATAAAAGTCAAGAAATATAGTGATCCTGCTTTTGAAGCTACCCTCACTGGACCCCAAACATCAGTGTGTACATAGTCAAGTATTCCCTTAGTTTTGTTCACTGCACGCCTAAAGGACACCTTACACTGTTTACCCAGAACACAGAACTTGCAAAAATCAAGCTTGCACGATTTCACCCCTCTCAAAAAATTTCTTCTATGTAATTCTAGCATCCCACGTTCCCCCATATGCCCCAACCGCATATGCCATAACGAAATATCATCAGTATCATCAGCTGTAGTTGCAGTAGCTCCACTTACAACTGTGCTCCCTATCAAACGATAGATATTTCCATTAACCTTCTAACCCGTCATAATCACTAGCGCACCCTTAGTCACTCTCATGGCTCCACCACCTGTTTTATACTCACAGCCATTAGAGTTTAAGGTTCCCAGTGAAACTAGATTCTTCCTTAAACCTGGAATATGCCTCACCTCAGCTAGAGTTTTCATGACACCATCAAACATCTTTATCTTCACTGTGCCTATTCCAATGATATTGCATGAAGCAACGTTACCCATCAGAACGGTACCACAATCCACAGACTTGTATGTGTCAAACCACTCCCTATTAGGTGACATGTGAAACGAACATGTTGAATCCAAAATCCAAGAGTCTGCTACGTCTGTGTTTGTTTAAACTGACAACATGTCCCCAACTTTCGATGACTCTTCCACAACGTTTGTAGATTTTGTTGATTCTGCCTTCTTCCCTATTTTCGTTCCATCATCCTTATTCCTGTACGGACAGTTTCTCTTGAAGTGACCTGTCTCGTAACACCTATAACATTTATACTCCCTAGGCCTACGAGTCTTTCCTCTAGATTTTGATTTCCCATGTGTTCCTGATTTTCCCCTTTCTGATTTTCTGTCACGTTGCTATCCCCATTTTACCACCAGCCCTTCACCCGAAACACCCTCGGTCTGAAGTTTTTGCTGATTAAACATCAGAAGAGCAGATGTGACTTCCTCCAATTTTAGAGTTTCTTTTCCCCATAGCAGAGTTGTAACAAGATTCTCCATGGAACCCGCAAGGAACACAATAACATCAACGCTTGGTCTTCCTCTTTAAACTTCACCTCAATCCTTATTAAATCACTAATAATCTGATTGAATATGTGAATATGTTAAATAAGTTCTGAACCCTCACTCATCTTCAACTCAAACAACTTCTGCTTTAGAAATAGTTTGTTTGTCAGTGACTTAGACATATACCTAGATTCCAGTTTACTTCATACTCCCGATGGCGATTCATCACCAATCCCGTGATACATAACCTCGTCTACAAGACACAAATGAATTGTACTCACCGCCTTCGCTTCGAGTTCCTCAAAGTTTTCCATTGTCATAGCCTCTGGTTTCTTCTTCAACGCCTTCACCAATCCCTGCTGCACCAACAGATCCTTTACCCTCTGTTGCCATAATCTGAAATTCCCTGGTCCATCAAACTTCATCACGTTGAACTTTGAGACGGATGAACTTAATGCCATCGTTCTTCGTGTTCAATCCAAACCTAGATTTGATACTAATTTGTTAGAATTACGGACCACACACGCACCAGACAATAGAGAATTAACACAAGAGGGATTTACGTGGTTCCCCAATTTGGGTAGTCCACGGGAGAGGCGTTCCTTTTCTTATTATGAATGAATGAGTTACATAGAGCTTTACAATATGTAGTATTTATATTCACTAATCCTATTCCAACCTTACTTCATATTATGGCCTTAATCCCCATAATATCCTTTCCGAAATAGAACAAGAATCAGCCTCTCGCCGACACGCGCGGCCCGCGCCTCCTCAAGCGCGCTCTGCGCTGCCTATACAGAATTCGTCCCCCAGTCTGGCGCACCCCGCGCTTTTCCATGCCTAACACTCGCGCTTCTTCTTGATGGGCTAGTGCGTCGCTCCGCTCCGCTCGACAACGCTCCACACTAGTCTTTTTCAGTAGTCTCTGATTATGAGTCACAAGTCCCAACAGTAAGACTTCTATTTAGTGTCAGTAATGAAATGAAAAGGATTTATGCTTGGCTTTGGGTGAGAGTAAAAGTTGTGATGGAAAGCGTGCTAGAAGTGGGTGCGTAGTGGGGATGATCGTGGTTGGTAGAATTAGAGAAGAATTAGGAGAAGTGGGGGGTACTTATCTAAATCGACTGAGATCATCAACAAAAAAATTTAAGCTTACTCTTCAATTGCTGGGGCGCTGTGAGTTGAACTGCTTTGGGCGCTGGGGCGCTACTCAGCAGTATGTGTGAATTGGTCCAAGCATCAAGGCGCTGTACTGAAGTGCAATGGGAGCATCGGGGCACTGGTGTGTCTTGAAGCCACTGTCCCTTAGCACTGGGGCGCTAAATTGCTCTTTGCTTGTAGCGCTGGGGCACTGTAACAGTGCCTAGCTTGAGAATTTTTATTACTCTGTCCTGCCTTCACCTCATTAACTCCCTTATTGCATTGTCATTCCTTCGCCCCTACAGAGAATCAGTTTCAAATTATTTAAACATGTCAATAGCTACGGACTAATTTACTCTATAAATTAAATTTAAAGTTTAGATAAACTAAAAATAAGATTAACTGTTTGGGCTGCATCCCAATAGTGCTTGGTTTATAGTCGTCGGACTTTCCTGCTTTGCCTAATTATCAGTTGTATCGGTCAGATGAATTGATGACGGCTGTCGTTTGATGTCTACTCCCCAGTAATACTTTAGACATTGTGTAAGACCCCGAATTTTATGAAATAAAAGTATTCAAATTTTCTTATAATTAGTATTCTATTCAGTAAATAGTTAAATTAATAAAAGGTTAAAGTTAAGGGTGATATGTGCAAATTTTACAAATTAAGCAAGTTGTCATAAAATATTCGTTGTGTCGGAGAATATTCATTTTGTTGGAGAATATTCCTTTTGTCGGGGAATATTATATTTGATAAAGTACGACGACGGTGCCGAAATAACCAATAATTAGTGGGCCCCACAATAGAATAATTGTCGGATATAGAAAGCGACAAAAGTCAGGGAATATTCATTTGGTCAGGAAATATTCGTACGAAGGTGCAGTCATTAGTGGATCCCACAACGAAATAACTGTCGAATATATAAAACGAGAGAAATAACATTTTTATAAAAAATAACGGCAAAACTTTTACCGTTAAACTGTTAAAATACCCGGTGATAAAAATACAGTAATACGCGTTGTTGTACAGTAGCACACGATATTGCACAGTATCTTTGATTATTGATGCTTACGTAAAAAGTCACTCATTTTAATTTAATAATTTCCACAGTAGTTGCTACATAGTATCTCATATTATTGATTCAATTATTGTCACAGTATCATCTGCACAATACTTTAAAATATTAAATCAATAATTGACGCAACACAGTTACTCATATTATTATTATTAGCATTATTGACAATGTCTAGAAAGTTCTGTCAAGGAAAGGGATTAGGTTATTTAATTGCGCGCCAGTAAGGAGAAATTCTTATCGGAAAGCCCCCTCTTTCCTAAGAACGATCTGGTTGTCAATATTGTGAATTATAATATTAATGATGAATGGTTGATAAAAATATTTTTTTTGTTGGGAATATTAATGTTAGTGGAAATTGACATTTATTTCTATAATAGTTGATTTTAGGATGTTAAATTGACCAAACGGAGAATTAATCGGATAAATGAGCAATTAATGGGTGGTTAGTGGTAGACATATGGGGGCCACTTGATTGATGGATAATAAATGGTTAGTGGGTGGTTGCAGGGGAGGTGGTGCAAGATTGATAAACTTGAGGGACTAAATTAAAAATAGAGATAAAGATGGAGGTACTGAAGTGTAATTAACCCACCTTTTTCTAGCCTATAAATACTCCTCCATCCATTCATTTTTTTTCATACGATTTTGAAGAGCAAAGTTATAATCACAAGCTATAGTGAGAGAAATTATAGAGAGAGAAAGAATAAGAGTATTCAGCTACTACACTATTTCAGTATCCAATTTTCTACTGAGGTAAGGGGTATTATTTCTTTCGTATTCATGAAGAATGTTGTTTTTTTTCAATACTCGTAAAGGTTGTTATTCTATTCCTTATTAAGATGTGGGAATAACCTGTCTACACGGATTACCTCATGCATTGTGAATAACCCTTCGTATTCATTGTTTACTAATTTGTGGGAATAACTTGTCTACGCGGACTACCGCATGCCTGGTGAAAAATCTTTCGTATTCAATCTATTCCTTATTAATATGTGGTAATAACCTGTCTGCGCGGACTACCGCATGCCTGGTGAATAACCCTTCGTATTCATTCTTTATTAAAGTTGTGGAAATGATCTGTCTACGCGGATTACCGCATGACGGGTGAAAATTCATTTACAGTTTCGTATATTCTTTCATACTCGTATGAAATATTATTTCAATGGAATGATGGGTATGAACTTTCTTATTGAAATTTTAAATCTGTTCACGTCGGGGTACTATTCATGTCGGGATACTATTTATTCGGGTACTATTCATGAGGTAATATTCACGGGGTACTATTCACGACAATATTAGTTTCTTTTTTCTGTCTAAATTATCTTTTATTCATACAAGAGTACTATTCATGCCAGAGTACTATTCATGGGGTACTATTCATATAGTACTATTCACGGGATGCTATTCATGTGGTACTATTCATATAGTACTATTCATGTGGTACTATTCACGTGGTACTATTCACAGAATACTATTTACAGGATATTATTCACGTGGTACTATTTACATTGTACTATTCACGGGTTACTATTTAAGAGATACTATTCACGGGGAACTATTCATGACAAAAATTATTTATTTTTCTGTCCAAATTATCTTTGATTTATGAAATATATTCTTGAAATTGGATCCAAGTTTTGATCTTAATGTTGACAATTTGGATATTATTGAACTCTGGATAAATTGAATTATAAGTCTCTAATATTTGTGCTTGATCTCACTTGATTCATTTCTTATATCATTTCATAATACTCCGACTTAAATTGTGGTTAAAGTTATCTTTGGCCCGTAGTGCAAAGATGAACTGTTGATTGATGACTATCTTTAGCCTTTGTCGAAAAGATGAGATGTTGATTGGTATAATCATGACAATTGATTTTACAGTTGTATGTCTTTGGCCCGTAGTGCAAAGATGGACATGTGTTTGGCATTATCATGATCATGGATGTTACTGTTGAATATCTTTGGCCTGTAGTGCAAAGATAGACAGGTGTTTGACATGATAATGACCATTGATGTTACTATTTAATATCTTTGGCTCGTAGTACAAAGATGAATTGACTGACATGATTATGACTAAAGACTGTAGACTAGTAGGATCATGACCATTGAGGTTACAAATAAATATCTTTGGCCTAAGTGCAAAGATGAATTTATTAGCATGATTATGAAAAGGAACTGTGATTTGGTATAACAATGATTTTTGGTGTTTCAGGTAAAGACAGGTAAAAAAAATTATCTTCGTCCTGAGTGCGAAAATGAATTTATCAACGTAATTATGATCATGAACTATTTTCATGATTGTGGAGAAGAACTGTTGATTGATGTTACAAGGATAAAATATTGTTGGTGGACTTTTAACATAGAAAAGATAATAGACATTATGGTCTATTTGACTCTTCTAATGGATTGCTTTTTTCGCTTCAACTATGGTTGAAACCTTTTATCATCTACCATATATTCTAAATATCGGATTTATTACTGATGAAGGCTATTGATAATTTAATTATCTTTAGTCATAATATTCTTTACTGGGCTATTTGTGCTCACCCTTTTGCTTCACAATTCCATTTACGTAATAAAAGTGTAGCTAGGTCGAGCAGGGATACCAGAGGAATAGAACGATGGTCTATAACTGTTAAAGTTTCCTATAAAATAGTATGAGAATAATTGTATTGAATATTTAAAATGTGTGTGTCATATTTTATACGTTATTTAACAGTTGATTTTGGTGAACAACAATAGGGTGATGAGGTGAACCCGACTTTGGAAGGGTGTGTTGTCACTATCATACAAGATGTCTAACCACATACGACTTCAGGTTATCATTAGACATGGTTGTGCGCATTCACTTGCTGATTATATCTATGAGTACTACCTATATAATCTTGGAGTATGGTTCGAATATAATCCTCAGTTTGAGACAATGGAGATAATTATATGGCAAGAGAATACCCACCATTGGAATGAACAGGATAGTAATCTTCTCATTCTTCTTTGGGGTCTATTAGGCCAACCAAGGTTAATTCTCAAGTCCTACGATATCTATTATAACTTAGAAGCATGGCCTCCTATGTACGAAGGTTTTCTTGAGCATTTTCCAAAGATTTTAATTCCTAAAACAGTTATTGATTGTACCTTTATGTACGTATCATTAATAAGGAGTATGAGTATTGTTATTTGTATCGAAACTCACAATTTATATGTGGTTGTATTGTGCACGACAAAGTAATAGTTGGAATATGAAGATTTGTATTTGGATTTTGTAGTGTGTATTTGGCGACTCAGAATGGGTGGTGTGGACCTATTTTGGGGGCGTCACACGTTGACCATTAACCTTGAATGTCCACGTCGAATTAGGTTCCTCAACCTCAATGGCTCCGTGAGGAGCAACAGATGTAACCAAAAATAGTCCGGACCATTGAGATTTCAGCTTACCGGGAAATAACCGCAATCTGGAGTTGAACAACAATATCGTTTGACCTGGTTCAAATTTTTGGTCAAGGATCTTCTTTTCATGTCATTTCTTGACCTTTTCTGTATACAGCTTAGCATTCTCATAAGCTTATTTCCGAAATTATTCCATTTCATTCAATTGCAGCAATCTCTTCTCGCCGGATGCTTGTAAGTCAAAGTTCAACGTTCGAATGGCCAAATAAGCATTGTGTTCAAGCTGTACCGGTAAATGACACGCTTTTCCATAAACCATCCGGTATGGTGACATTTTGATAGGATTCTTATAGGTCGTTTGATACGCCCATAAATCATCTTCTAATCGCATTTCCCAATCTTTACGAGACGGATTCACCACTTTTTCCAAGATCTATTTGACTTCCCGATTCGAAACTTCTGCTTTGCTACTGGTTTAGGGATGATAAGCTGTAGCAATCTTGTGTTTCACACCATATTTGGCGAACAACTTGGTGAAGTGCTTGTTGCAAAAATGGGTGTCCTCGTCACTGATTATGGCTCTTGGCGTTCCAAATCGAGTGAAGATATTCTTCTTTAAGAATCACAGGACTACCTTGGCATTATTTGTGGGTAGTGCAATTGCCTCAACCCATTTCGACACATAATCCACGGCCAATAGTATATATTGATTATTGAAGGAAGATGGGAATGGCCCCATGAATGCAATACCCCGTACATCAAAGAGCTCAACCTCGAGAATAGTATTGAGAGGCATTTCATGGTGTTTTAAGATATTACAAACTATTTGGCATCGATCGCACTTAAGAACAAAGAGGTGAGCGTCTTTGAACAATGCTGGCCAGAAAAATCCCGATTGTAACACTTTTGTCGCTGTTCTATCTCCTCCGTAATGTCCCCCATAATCTGATGAGTGGCAATGAGTCAAGATGCTTTCCATCTCTTCAAATGGCACACATCGTCATATCATTTGATCTGCATAAGTTTTGAACACAAAAGGTTCATCCCAAAAATATTGTTTGACATCATGAATGAACATTTTTCGTTGTTGAGAATTCAAATATGACGAAAGTACATTACTAACAAGGTAGTTCACGTAGTCCACATACCAAGGCACTTCTGTTGTGATTCTGAAAAGTTGTTCATCCAGAAACATCTCGATAATCACAACTTCATCCTTTTTCTGAATTTCTAAATTTTCCAATCTTGAGAGATGATCAGCCACTTGATTTTCTGTACCTTTTCTGTCTCGGATCTCTAGGTCGAATTCTTGCAGGTAAAGGCCAAATGAACCTTGGTTTTAAATCCTTCTTCGCAATCAAATATTTTATGGCTGAGTGATCAGTGTAGACGATTACCTTAGTTCCAATCAGATATGCTCGGAATTTGTTAAAGGCAAACACTACCGCTAGTAACTATTTCTCGGTGGTGGTGTAGTTCAACTGAGCATCCTCTAGAGTCTTACTTGCATAGTAAATGGTGTGAAAAATCTTGTCTCTACGTTTCCCTAACACTGATCCAACTGCAAAATCACTAGCATCAGACATCAATTTGAATGGCAATGCCCAATCAGGAGCAACTATGACTGGAGTGGTAACTATATTCTTTTTTAGTATCTCAAAAGCATCAATGCAAGCTTGATCCATTATAAACGACTTATCTTTTTCAAGGAGTGAACACAAGGGTTTTGAGATTTTAGAGAAGTCCTTAATGAATCGTCGGTAAAAACCAGTGTGTTCGACAAAACTCCTTATTCCCTTCATAGAAGTTGGCGGAGGTAGTTTTGCTATAGTTTTTATTTCCAATTTGTCCACCTCCAAACCTTCTGCTGAAACCTTGTGCCCCAATATTATTCTTTCTTGTACCATGAAGTGGCAATTCTCCCAATTAAGCACCCGATTTGTCTCCACACAGCATTTCAAAACTAAGATTAGATTACCAAGGCATAAGTTAAAGTTGTCCCCAAAAATAGAGAACTCATCCATGAAGACTTCCACATTATGCTCTACCATGTCTGAAAAGATGGCCATCATACATCGCTGAAAGGTCATTGGTGCGTTGCAAAGACCAAACGACATTCTCCGGAATGAAAACAATGAAAGTAGTATGCATACAAGTCAATCATGTATGATGATAAAGCAAATACATTGGAGATGATCTTATTTATTTATTAATAAAAGTATTCATTCATTAAAGGCATTTAATTTCTCTACATGATGTTGTTTTTATAATATATAAATAACCCATAATTTTAAGCAATACTCTTAGAATCGTGATGTTGATCATGCTAATGAGATCTAAATTTTTGAAAGCATAAAACTAAAATAGTTCCGAATCGTGGGATTACTAAAAAGGTGATTACTAAATCCTGATAGATTGGTACATATGTTGCTTGCTCATTGGATGAGGAGGATTGATCTCATGATCATTTATGTGGAGACACTAAACCAAGTATGTAGGTGCTTATTAGAGAATAAGTTCACTGAACGTGACTCGCTATGGAATACCTAATGGAGTTTTACTTGCCTATCAATAGAAATTCCTAATGTGATAGTAGTACAAGTGATCCTTGGACTTGAGATCATCATAGTATCTTGTATGTAATGAATTATACTTTGACTTATTCCTTAAGACCCTTAGGGTATATCAAAGGGTATACTTGGGTATAATGAGTTACATATGGAGATAATGAATTATCAATAAAGAATCTACCACTTCTAGTAAAAGAAGAGATATGTCCTATGTGATTCGTTAAATGACAACCCAGTAGTCCTTGGCCAAGGAAGAACGAAATTAGAAAGGAGTTTCTAATTTACATTATTTGGAGTTGTGCATTTTCTAATCGAAATACATATAATTAAATAATATAAGACTTGAAAGTAATTCCATGTCTTATATTTAATTGGGACATTGTACGGTGGAAGGATTGAATTGTACGGTAAATATTTGCTCACATGTTCTTTTATGATTAATGTTGAAATCTATTTTATCTAGAAAGTCGTTGATCGCTAGGGAGGCTTATCCCTATTGTACAATAAATATTATTTATTTAAATAGATTATTAGTTTAATTTATTTATTTAAATAAGATTAGAATTGTTCTAATTGATTTATTCACAACCGGTTTAATATAGAGAACCTAAAGGGTCACACCATAAAAGGATGAATAATTATTTAATAATGTAATGGCATAATCGTAATAATGCATTAAGTGTAATTAATTTAATCTATGGTGATAGAATAAATTAAATAGCTTAATGTTTATTATTTAATATTTTGGAAATATTAAATATAAATTAATAAGAGGAGTCTTATTAATATTATTACAATTATTATTATTTTAATTTCTAAAGGAGTTTAGGAAGTAATTTAATATTAGTACTCTCACATATTCCTAATAAGATTAGGAGGCAAATTAATTAAATGAATTTAATTAATTAATCCCAATGTGGTGGAAGCCTAAATTAATTAAAGGAGTTTAATTAATTAAATGAAAACCCATGTCTAATAGGATTTGAAGTGTTGACCAATATCTATCTAAGAGGAGTCTTATTTTAGATATCAGTTGATGTAATTCCAATTGTTGGAGGGTACTCCTTTTTTATAGAGGATAGAAAACTAGGATTTAGCCAATCATCCTCCTTCTTGATAATTCCTCTTCCTTGGTGGATCATCTCTAGAGGCCAAACACTTGGGTGGCTGACGTTGATCAAAGGAAGGAATCTAACCCAAATATTTAAGGAGATCACGAAGAACAAGGAGTTAAACTTGTACCTGTGAAAGCTTCGTTCTACAAGGGTATGATTCCATAACTTCTTATTTATCGTTTTAAATTATTAATTTGCATAAAGGATGATCTGGGTAATGGTTTTATAGAAATTTTGTTAAGCTCTGATATACCATTCTTTCGCTAAAATTTGCAATTTGATTGTGTCACAATTTCGTACAACCCAACAAACATTCCATAAGGGCATGTAAATGTAGTTTTCTCTTGATCCTTCGGAGCTATGGCAATCTGGTTATATCCCAAATATCCATCAAGAAGGCAGTAGAATTGATAACCCGACAATCTATCCAACATTTGACCAATGAATGGCAAGAGAAAGTGATCCTTGCGCGTAGCCTTGTTCAACTTGCCGTAGTCCATACATACTCTCCAACCTATAACTGGTCTAGTAGGGATGAGCTCGTTATTCTTATTTTCCACTACCGTCATTCCCCTCTTTTTTAGCACATATTGCATAGGATTTACCCAAGAACTGTTTGAAATTGGATAGATAATACCGGCGTCTAACCACTTTAAGATCTACTTCTTCACTACTTCTTTCATGATTGTATTTAATCTTTGTTGTTGCTCAATACTCGGCTTTGCTCCTTTCTCGAGCAGAACTTTGTGCATGCAAAATGATGGACTAATTCCCGAAATATCTATTATGGTCCACCCAATTGTTGTTTTTGTTGGGTCTGTACGAAATCATGGCGCAATCAAATTGCAAAAATTAGCGGAAACATGGTATATTAGAGTTTAAAAAATTTCTATAAATCCATTACTCGGATCATCCTTTATGCATATTATTAATTTAAAACGATAAATAAGAAGTTATGGAATTCATACCCTTGTAGAATGAAGCTTCTACAGGTACGAGTTCAACTCGTTGTTCTTCGTGATCTCCTTGAATTTTTGAGTTAGATTCCTTCATTTGATCAACGTTAGACACCCAAATGTTTGGCCTCTAGAGGTGATCCACCAAGGAAGAGGAATTATTCAAGAAGGAGGGTGGTTGGCTAAACTCTAGTTTTCTATCCTCTATACAAAAGGAGTACTATCCAATAATTAGAATTGCATCAACTGATATCTAATATAAGACTCCTCTTATATAGATATTGGTCAACCCTTCTAATCCTATTAGAAATATGTTCTCTTTTAATTTAATTAAACTTCTTTAATTAATTAAGCTTCCCAACATATTGGGATTAATTAATTAAACTCCTTTAACTTAATTTGCCTTCTAATTTTATTAGGAATAAATGAGAGTACTAATATTAAATTAATTCATAAACTTCTTTAGAGATTAAAATAATAATAATTATAATAATATTAGTAAGACTCCTCTTATTAATTAATATTTAATATTTCTAAAATATTAAATAATAAACACTAAGCTATTTCATTTATTCTATCATCATAGATTAAATTAATTATACTTAATGCATTATTACGATTATGCCATTACTTTCTTAAATAATTATTCTTTCTTTTCTGGTGTGACCCTTTAGGTTCTCCATATTAAACCGGTTGTGAATAAATCAATTAGAACAATTCTAATCTTATTTAAATAAATAAATTAAACTAATAATCTATTTAAATAAATAATATTTATTATACAATAGTGATAAGCCTCCCTAACGATCAACGACTTTTCAGATAATATAGATTTCAACTTTAATCATAAAAGAACCTGTCAGAAAATAGTTACCGTACAATTCAATCCTTCCACCATACAATGTCCCAATTAAATATAAGACATGAAATTATTGTCAAGTCTTATTTTATTTAATTATATGTATCTCGATTAGAAAATGCACAACTCCAATTAATACAAATTAGAAACTTTTTTCTAATTTCATTCTGCCTTGGCCAAGGACTACTGGGTTGTCATTTAACGAATCACATAGGACATATCTCTTCTTTTACTAGAAGTGGTAGATTCTTGATTGATCATTCATACATGATTGGCTTGTATGCATACTACTTTCAATCTCCCACTTGCACTAAAGCCAATCGCCATGGTATCCCATACCCATCTTCTCTAAGTGACGATCAAACTGTTGTTGTGTTAAAGCTTTAGTATATGGATCTGCAATGTTGTCTTGAGAGTCTTCACTCTCCAAGGTGACGTCTCTTCTTTCAATGATTTCTTTAATCAAAGTGCCGCAACACATGTTTGGATTCAAGATGAGACTTCGAAACTATTCATAGTTCTGTAATGAACTTTTCATCCAAAACATCAACTTGCCGCTTCACTTACAGTTATATAATTTATCTTTGTCACTAAACCAACAACCTTTTGCTGTTTGGAACCTTTTCAATTCACTGCACCATTTTTCAAGGTAACGGCTTATCCTAAAGTGGTTTTTGTGTCGTCTTGGTCAGTCTGAAAACTTGAGTCTGTTTAGTCCTCTAGTTTAATTCAGGCTCATCATGTATCATGATGACTTCCTTAGTTTCAGTTAAGTACTTTAAGATGTTTATCACTGTCTTACAGTGATCTTCTCCAAAATATGATTGATCAACAATAAGTCTCGTATATTTCATTGCATACATGATAGTAACTCATGCAATCTCTCTTTTATTAAGTATAATTTTAGAGAGATACACTCCATGGCTCATCATCATGAGACATTTTGGGCATCCTTCTGCCCTCTTCTTGAAACCTCCACGAAAATTCCCCGATTGATTGTTGTTGTTTTTGTTGTTGCTGTTGTTATTTTCCCATTTCCTTTTTCCCAAGTTGCTTCCTCCACTGCTGCTTCCTCCTCTAGTATTCTTTTCTTTCTTCTTTTTGTTGTACAGACTTAAGGCCTCACTGCCACCTTTCGCAATGATTGCCTTCTCCAGCAATGTCGCAAAAGAATCAATTTGAAGAACTGATACCTTGTTAAACAGCCAAAGCTTCAGCCCTTGTTCAAAACGTCTCGCCTTCCTCTCTTCATCTCCTACTTGGTTCTCCACAAATAGCTCTAGTTCATTAAACTTAGCTGCGTACTGCGCTACCGTCATATCACCTTGTTTTAACTCTAAGAACTTACTTCCATTTGGTTCTTCATGCTCTTTGGGAAATAATTCTCAAAGAACAGCGTCTTAAACCTATCCCATGTTATCGTTCCTTCTCCAGCTCTCTGCTGATTCACGTCCCACCAGTAGTTCGCTTCTACTCTCATCATGTATGTAGCAAATACCGTCTTCTGGTCTTCACCCACACGAGCTATGGTGAAAGCCTTTTCTATTTCTTTTATCCAGGTCTGCGTAATTATTGGGTCAGTAGTACCCTCGAACTCTGGGGGTCCTACACTCCTAAAGTCTTTGAAGTTTGTTACTGGAACAGCTTGAGGATTGGGGCGAACGGGTTCGTTGTTCCTTCGCCTAAGAGCTTCTCCTAACACGTCCACTAATTTCTGGATCGGGTTTACTTATTCCCTCTCATTGTTAACTGATTCCTCAGGTGCAGTTAATCTACGTCTGGGTGGCATTTTCTGCATCACAAAATTTTCACTTTATTAATACTCAATTTATATTGCTTAAGTATTTCTTTAATACTAAAGGCATAAAATCTTATAACACATTTCTGAAATAAGCTTCATTTATATTCATATGCCAAATCGTTTCATTACATGATTTTCCCTAGCATACTGCTACAAATGTCATCACATATATCCCCTAATATCATAAAAGATGTGGAATGTACCAATCTACTACCCCTCTAACATAAGTCTACTCGGGGTTTACATATCTATCCCACACTTTACACAAAAAGTTGGGATTACAACATAGTATATACATCACAACAGAAAACTATTAAAGCGACTGCTAGTATAGCTAAGGGTCTCATCCCATCATTTCGCGCTCCACAATGCTCTTGTACTCTATCTGCGCTATGTACGCTACCAATTCTTGGCTCACAGTGTGTAGGGTCTGTCCTTGCTCCGCTAGGTAGTGGTATACACCATCGATCACCCTCTCGAAAGCTGAACAGAACACATACCCCATCTTGTTCATCTTCCTCTTCTTGCATCTGACCTCATCCTCTAGGTTGTCAGCTCTCTCGTTAGCCACTTCTCACTTCTCCTCGAAGTGGATTCTATCCATAACCTCCAACTCTAGCTGAGTATAGAGTGTCTCTTTTTCAGTCTTTTCATTTAACTCTCTCTGCTCAACCTCTTCTAAATTTCCTGTCACGTCTACATTCTGGATACCGACCTGTGGAATAAGGTTCCCATCTGGATCCCTGCCTCCCTGCGATAAGCAATCTCTACCTCTAACTCCTGCATCGCTAGCTTTCTCTGATGGTCCTCATCCCTCAGCTTCTAGAACTCGAACTCTCTCTCCTGGGCCTCAGCCTCCAGCTCCTGGACTTTACAGTCCAACTCTAGAATACGCTCCTTGTACTCACCCAACATATGCTCCTCTTAGGTTAGGCTCGTAAGAGTCCTCCATGGGCTCCTCCTCTATAGGCTCGTCCTCAACAGGATCGTCCTCCTCTGGATCAAACTCCACCTCGATCTCATCCTCGTCGTCAGACTCGGAGGGTGCAACTACCTGAACTGGCACAGCCTCTAGAGGCGCCTCGTATACTACGTGTATATCTCTAGGCTCCTCCTCGGCCACTCTACTAGGTACTCCTGTGTCTGCCATCCTACAATCATAAACACCAGACAAAAAACAGCAACTCCATTATAATGTTAAATAAAACATAAGTTCATTATATAGAATGAAGTTACATTTCATAACAAACTAAGTCTCTCAAGGAAAACTCTATATGAGTTTTATCTCCTTTCAAATTTCTAAGTTCTCTTAAGTTATACTCTAAGGACACTCGCTCCTAAGGTTTATAACTACAGCTCTGATACCAACCTGTGACGCCCCCAAATTCGGACCGCCACTAGTCTCTCGAATTCGGTTCGTCACATTCTAATAAAAATACAATAATAACTAAAATTATACAATCACAGCGGAAGATCTAGAATAATATACAATGATTTATTATATTTATTCTCCCAAGCCTCGCAATCTACGGTACTTAATAGATTACATAATAATATCAAATAACGACTTATTACATAATCTAACTTAAGCTTAAACATAGTTCAAAATCAATTTTAATACATCATCTTAATAGACATAATACAACATCATAATATTTAGAATATAAAAGGGGCTAGCTAGTCGGTAGCCTTGCCCTTGCCCTTATCGACTCCCGAAGGTCCACTCTACTCTGCCTTAACTGAAAATGTTTTTAAGAAAAGCAAGAATGAGCAACAAGTTTGCTCAGCAAGTAATATAACAATAAGGGTGAGTAATATAGTTCTCGAATCCCAAAAAGGTATAACAGAATATGATAATTCAAGGATAGCAAGAAATATCAACAGTTCTCAATAACAGTCGCTAAGGACAGAATAATATCAATATGATTCAATGCTAAATCAATTTAAAATTTCAAGATAATTGAATACTGAGCAGTCACTAAGGTCTATGAACTTCTACTAGAAATAACAGAAATATATTGATAATCCAATAAAGATAAGTACAACAGGTGATCAGCCTAAAGTACCCTATATTATGCATAACATTCAATCGTACTCAAGTGCGCACGTCGGTCTCCCGGCAAATTATATTTTCCCTTCAAAGAAGGTTGTTCATCTCAGTCAATATAAGACTCCGCACCAATCAATTGGTTTGGATAGCTTACTAATCATGATATCAGTCTAGCCGAATCAAATGGCATAGACCACTCTTTCAAGGTATATAAGAACAATCATAAGTTCAAACTCAAGATTTAAAGCTCGAAGAATATAAATCGACTTTTATCTTATCCATGAAGTATATAGTTATAATACATGAATTGCAACTTCAAAAGTTTACTTGTACGACAATAATAGCACAAGCTTAATGAACGCTCAATAAAGAGTAGTGTTAGGAACTTGCCTTGAGCGTAGTTTACCAAAGTATAGCTTATCAACACTTTTTGAATCCTAACATAATATAGTTATGCATATAGGATATTCATTAGTTACGTATACTCATATATGATATATAAGTTTAAATGCATACATAAACGTCTTACTTAGTTGCATACTCTTTACATACTCCATTACACACCTTACGTACTTATAGCACAAAATCAGTTTATAAGTCACCATGAAATCAAATAACATAGTTTCTAATCATTACTTTATAGTTTGCAAATACCTTTTGGACTTAACATTTGAAAGTTTATAATCACTCATTAAACATTCAATTCTATCATTTAGCATGCTTCTTAACACATTAGATAGTATACTGGTCATATAATACAGGTTAAGGTAACAATATAAGCATGCCTTAAATCTCAATTTACAAACAGAATGCATAACTTACTGTAGAGTGGCGCAGCTACGCCCTGGTTAGGCTTAGGGACGGCGCAACTGCGCTGTCCTCTAGCCTGACTAGAGTTAAGCTCCTGCCCTCTTGGTTTCAGTCAAATCTTTAACATACCTAGACACTTACACTTAACATGCATACATGCTAGAGGTCTTTACATACTCGTATGACCATTTCAAGATCCACTTTATATGTTAGGGACTTTAGTTTAGGATTTCCATGGAATTAAGGCCAAATAGGGTCATGTAATCACCATGCGTACTAATTAGCCATATGTTCACATAAAGAGGTCACATAATCTGTACTACGCATACTCATAATTGTTCACATCATTTATTCTCAAATAATTACTTTAAAACATGTTTAAACTCATGCTTGGTTTACTTCCATTATGTTTAACATATAAGAATCATGTGTAGTTAAATCATGTTAACATCACCACAAAGTCAGAACATACTTCATATAGTATTCATGGATATTAGCATCAATATGTCAAGTTTTTTTTTTGAAAAAGTTCGCTAGCTCAAAGCCTAACAACTTAGTCATGAATAAATGAACTATAAATCATAACTTATGCTTATTCATGTTCAGAAATCAGTCATGTGTACGCTATCAAGCTCAGAATTTGCAGAACATGAGTTTTATTAAAATTCATTTTCAAAACATTGCGTTTTTGTTATAAATCTCCAACTAAGTCATGTGGGACAACTCATATCTCATAAGAAAGCTTTATACAACAATTTTTTATATTCAAATAAATATTCACTTCTATTAATATATTCATTTAATAATATTCAAAAATTCTCGGGTATTACATCCTCCCCCCTTATAAAAATTCCGTCCTCGGAATTGCTACAAGGTTACACAAATAGATGGGGATAGTCCCTCATCATCCTATCTTCTAACTCTCATGTAGCCTCCTCGACATCGTGGTTATGCCAAAGTACCTTTATAGATGAAATAACTATATTTCTTGAGGTTTGCTCTTTCCTATCTAATATTTGGACATGAATTTCTTCGTACGCCAAGTTCTTCTCCACTTGAATGGGCCCATAAGAAATCACATGCTTGTAGTCGGCCTTGTATAGACGCAACACGGAGATGTGAAAAACGTTGTGAATATGTTCCAACTCGGGTGGTAATGCAACTTTGTATGCCACTTCGCCCACTCGCTTCAGTATCTCGAATGGTCCTATAAATCTTGGACTCAATTTTCCTTTCTTACCGAATTGGATTTTTCCCTTCCATGGAGATACCTTCAAGAATATAAAACTGCCAACTTTAAAGTCCAGGTCTTGTCGATGAAAGTCTGCGTACTTTTTCTGGCGATCTTGAGCTGCTACTAGTCAAGCTCTTTTCACTGTCACCACGGCGTTCTAAATTTTTTCCCATAAAGAGCTTCGTACGGTGGCATGCCGATACTCGAATGGTAATTATTGTTATACACAAACTCTACTAATGGTAGGTGATCGTCCCAATTCCCCTTGAAGTCCATCACGTAAGTCCTAAGCATGTCCTCCAGCGTTTGTATAGTTCGCTCCGTCTGTCTGAGGATGATAAGCGGTACTCAACCTCAACTGTGTTCCCATTCTCTCTTGCAAGTTTTTTTAAAAGTTTGAGGTGAAGAGCGGATCTCGATCAGAGACAATTGACACCGGCACTCCATGTCGTGAAACAATCTCCTGTACGTAAAGACTCGCTAACTGGTTCAAACTATAGCGGATCTTAATTGGTAGAAAAGGTGCGGTCTTTGTTAGTCGATCCACGATAACCCAAATGACATCATAACCTTTCTGCGTGACTGGAAGTCCCACCACGAAGTCCATCGTAATGTGCTCCCATTTCCACTCTGGTATTTCTAACGGTTGTAGTAAACCACTCGGCCGCTGGTGCTTTGCTTTAACGCGTTGGCAAGTCAGACATCTACTAACACACTTTGTAACTTCCCATTTCAAATTGGGCCACCAAAAATGTTGCCGCAAATCTCGGTACATCTTTGTGCCTCCCGGATGAACGGAATACGTCGTATTGTGTGCCTCGTTCAAAATCTCTTCTCTCAATTCGGTTGCTGCTGGTACCCACACTCTTCCTTCGAGTCTCAAAATATCGTCTTTATCCATTCAGAATCTCTCTTCTCTGTTTTCTGCGATCCTCTTTCTGATTTTCTCGCACTCTTCATCCTTCTCTTGTGATTCCTTTACTCTATCCAACAAGGTTGGACGAGCTTCCATTACAAATAACTTTTCTTCTGACCTTTTCGGTCCCTTTACCTCTATTTCCAATTTCCCCATCTCCCTTATCAACTCCTCTTGAGTCGTCAAATGAAACAATTTCTCCCTTCCTTTTCTGCTCAGAGCGTCGGCAACTATGTTTGCCTTACGTGGGTGATAAAGAATATCACAATCATAGTTTTTGATCAATTCTAACCACCTCCTCTGACGCATAATCAACTCCTTCTGTGTGAAAACATATTTCAGACTTTTGTGGTCCGTGTATATCTCACATTTCTCTCCGTACAAATAATGCCTCCAAATCTTCAACGCAAAAACTACTGCCGCTAACTCTAAGTCGTGAGTAGGGTATCATTTTTTGTAGTCCTTTAATTGTCGTGATGAATATGCAATGACTTTACCGTGCTGCATTAGCACACAACCAAGTTCCTTGTGCGATGCGTCACTATACACCACAAAATTTCCCTCATCATCTGGTAGTGATAACACAAGCGCTTCGCTTAATCTCCTCTTCAGTTCTTGAAAACTCTCTTCGTATTTGTCAGTCCATACAAATTTCATCGTCTTTCTCGTCAGATTTGTCAACGGGGTTGCTATCTTAGAAAAATCCTAGATGAATCTTTGATAGTACCCAGCTAACCCTAAGAAACTTCTCACCACTGTTGGTGTTCTTGGCTGCTCCCAATTACTCATTGCTTCGACCTTTGTAGGGTCTACTGAGACTCCATTCTTATCCACCACGTGACCTAAGAATTAAACCTTCTCCATCGAAAATTCACACTTTGAAAATTTTGCATACATCTTCTCATTCCTTAGTGCTTCCAAAACAATCTTTAGATGTTTGGCGTGCTCTTCTTCTGTCTTCTAGTAGATCAAGATGTCGTCGATGAAAACTACCACGAACTTATCCAAGTATGACTTGAAGACTCGGTTCATCAAGTATATGAATGCTGTCGGAGCATTAGTCAATCCGAATAACATTACCAAAAACTCGTAATGTCCATAACGAGTTCGAAACGCAGTCTTTGGTATGTCTTCCTCCCGTACTTTCAGTTGGTGATAACTGGTCCATAGGTTTATTTTCGAAAAACACTTCGCTCCTTTCAGTTGATCAAAAAGGTCGTCTATTCTCGGTAACGAATATCTGTTCTTGATCGTTACTCTATTCAATTTTGATAATCGATATAGAGCCTCATCGATCCGTCATTTTTCTTAACAAACAACATTGGTGCTCCCCAAGGAGACACACTCGGTCTCACGTAACCTTTATCTAATAACTCTTGCAGTTGTATCATCAATTCTTTCATTTCTACTGGCGCCATACGATATGGGGCTTTTGAAATCGGTGCAGTTCCCAGTGCTAAGTCTATAACGAATTCAATTTCTCTATCTGGCGGAAGACCAGGCAGATCGTCCGAAAATACATCCTGAAATTCATTCACTACGGATATATTCTTAATTTCTACTCCCTATTTCCGAGTATCTACAATGTAAGCTAAATAACCTACACATCCTTTCCTTAATAATTTCTTGGCCTGCATCATCGTAAGACAACACGATTGCTTAAGCGATGAGCTACCATAAAACACTACCTTAGACTTACTCGGAGTCTGAAGGTTCACACATTTGTTCTGACAGTCAATTATTACAGCATGGTTATACAACCAATTCATTCCCAGTATATTACGTCAAATTCTCCCAATCTAGTTGGAATCAAGTCTACGCTCAGTTCATGTTCTCTAATGTTTACGCGAAAATTTCGATAAACGTATTCTACAGGGATTACTTTCTTATTAGCATCTTCTATGTTTAAGGGTTTTTCTAATCTTTCTCGGGATGTGTTAAGTTTACTAGCAAATTCTTCAGATACAAAAGAACAGGTGGCACCCGAATCAAATAATACATATAAAATTACATCATTGATTGGGATTATACCTGACACCACGTCCTTCGCAGCTACTGCATCCTGGACAGTCATGTTAAAGGTCCTAGCGGTTGGGCGGTTGGATTGTGCTGGCCTGTGACAACCCGGATTTTCAAGAATTAATAAATGAGAATTTAATAAATAAAATTCTTATTATCTGATGTTTTGAGTTTGAGTATGTGTATACGTGTTATATATTGTAAAATATGTGACTTAGTGTGAAGAGAATTTAAATGTTAATTTTAATATTTATTGAAATAAATAAATATTTTAATTAAATTATTTATTGAGTTAAATAAATAATTATCTGATTAATATGGAGTAATGTAATTAAGTGTATTATATTAATTAAATGATTATTTAATATTTAATTTAATTAATATGTAATAATTTTATGTTAAAGTTCTAATTTAATTGAGATAATTAAATTAGATGTAGTGATGTGGTAATTGTTACATGAAGTTATAATTAGCGAGTAATTATAATGTGACCATTTTATGTGATTAATTGATGTTAAACTTTTAATTAATTAAATTATAAGGTTAAGATTTAATTAATTAAAGGATAACATTAAAAATATGTGTTAAAGAAATTATTAAAAGAATTAAAAGAGTTTTTAAAACCATTTTCCCAAACAAGACCCTTGCATTGTTTTAAATTCGTTTTTCCAAACGGGGCCTTAACTATTTAAAAACCTGTTTTTAAAAATAATGTCGTTTTTACAAAACGAAGCCTTAAGGCTTTTGGTTTTCAAAAGAATTGTAACCTATGTATTTATGATGAGATTTATTATATACATAAATATATTATAAGTTATATGTTATGTATATATGTTATATGTATATCATATCTATATAATTATAATATACGTTAGTTTAGAGTTAAAAGAGTTAGAGAAAATAATCAGTGTTAGAAAAAAACAAAGAAAGAAAGAAATAGCAGAGGAAAAGTTAGAGAGAAAAGACTCAAGAAGGAAGAAGAGAGAAGAAGAAAGAAAGAGGAGGAAGGAGTTTTGTGAGGAATCAAAACTAGAAGCCCCATCATCACTTTCATCTTCTTCATCACTAAAACTTAAGGGTATAATTCCTAACCCTTATAGTTAGTATTTTATGTTTATACTATTCATGAAACTTAGTTCTCTATAAAGTTTAGTTCTTCATGAACATGATGATTTGATGTATGTAAGTGATATTATGTATATAAACGATTATATATGAGTTATATGATAGTTTAAGGGGTTCAATTCATGTAAATATGATGAACATGAAGAAATCATGTTCATAGTATTTTATTATGAGCTTATTTTGAAAATAGCCTTTAAATTATCAAAATTGGTATGTGGGTGTGTCAATTGTTGTTTAAATTGATCATAGATTATAATAATATATCAAAAAACGAACAAAACATGATTTGAATCATGTGATTTGGGTTAAAAACGAACTCATAGTGTTAATTTTTGTCGTTTTCTTCAAAAAACTTGAAAATTAGGTGCGTTGATTATGTGTTCTGGTGTTATTGTATGTTAAAATCATGTTAAAAGTGTAGGATTTTGTTTATATAAAGTTTTATGTACGTTGTGTTAGTTAAAATCGGACTTTGGTGTGAAGAAATAAGCCAAATTAGCTTATTTCTCTTCAAGTTCTCGAGCCGGGGAGCCCAATAGAAGGGTGCCCCGCCCCAGCAGAGTTTTTGGCCTTGGGGGACCCGCCCCAGCTAGTAACCATGCTGTTCGGAGTGGTTTAAGTGTTGTGATGCAAAACTACTTTGACCTCCTTTAGTAAAATGGCCATAACGTTTTCATACGAACTCCGATTGAGGAGATTCAAGATGATCCGGAACGAGCACGAGTAGACCTACAACTTTCATTCTTTAATATTTTCAATTTGAGGTCGTTAGCAGGGGTCAAAATGGTCATCTTTATGACTGATTTGTTTTTAGAGGTAATCGGGGGGCGTCGGGCATACACGTATGCAGATGTAATGCTCCCAACCATGTTAAATGATGTTCTAACTTCCATAACATGACTATTATGTATTATAATGATACTTTACATTAACCATTTAGTATTAGACAATTCGTATGGGCATGTTAAGCGTGCGCAAATGCGTGTCGTTTGGACGTTTGAATAGGTAAGTTTGGCGTACGGACGTGCAAGCGTCGCAACGCTGTAACGAGTGTGTATAACCTTGTTTAATATTATGTTTATAATAAGAATAAAACATTATAGAGTAATGTAACAGAACATAGGAGCATGCTAAGCGCATGCAAAAGATGTAAATTAGGTGTGTGACGTATAAACGTCGAAACGCTGTGTAATGTGTTAATACACTTAAATAGCATTTTGAGTCAAATGAAATGAGCATTATAAGATATGAAATAGGGTTAATATAAAACCCATAAGTAGTCCTAGTAAGACTTAAACACTTGAATGAATTTTGAATATTACTAAAAAGAAATATAGTGAGATATAAGTCGAAAGTTAACACAATCTAATTGAACATTGTGTATTGATAGTAGGAAGTGTTATGAGGTTTAGATTAAAATTTTTGTTACAACTACTACGTGTTGCTATGTGACTAATAGTTGATGTGCATGATTATATAATTGTGTAGGGCACGTGAAGTGCAGATAGCTGTAAGCTGTTAATCTGTTAGTGGTAAACAACGATCAAGGCAAGTCTTTCGTTCCTATTTTTTTTCGTGAACTTGATGAACTGTTTTAAATTGCTAGATATGTTATATATGTTATAAGCGAGCATGATATGTTATACATATTGTAATCAAGAAATGTTAAAGTCAATTTATGACTACATTGTTTTGGTTAAATAATGTTGATTGAATAAGGAACTCAATCTTTATATTTATTATATGAATTAAAGCATGTATGCCATGTTACTTTAATTATTATGATATGTATGTTGAGCCTATTATTATGTGCTATGTGATGCATGAAAACTGTTAGAACTTACTGAGCTGTCGAGCTCACTCTTGCAAATAATAATTTTTGAAGTTCAAGATTTAAAGGTAAGGATATGTGCTAAGTGAATTATAGAGTCCATATTCACGAAGATTACTTATGTTTTATGAGAAATGTATTTAATATTTTGAATGTAACATATTGTTGAATTGTAAGTTGAGCTATCCGGTGTATATGGATATTGATTTATGATGTAAGACTTTGTATAGTCATTTTGTTGTAACAATTCATGATATAAATTTGAATCGAAGAGATGTAATGTAAAGGTTGTGATTTAGGGCAATACAAAAGGAAATGTATAAAAGTTTTAATTATTCTGTATTTTTAGTGATTTTAATATCGAATCATGATGTAAAGTTAGAATAAAGTTGTATTGTTAGCGATTGAGAAGTAGAATTATATTGTATGAATTTTGGGGTCGTTACAGTTGGTATCAAAGCCGATAGGTTATACACCTTAGGTAAGAGTACCTTAGGCTATGACCTTAGAGAATAAGAAGTTATGTTTAAGTTACATATAATGAAAAGGTGATTCTTTTCACATATGTAGATGTATAGGATGAGTTATGTCCTAGAAATGTTATAAGAAGAAGATTAGAATGACGAGGAAAAAAACTCGAATAAAATATTGAGCAACATGAATGGAATTAGAAATTCTGAAAGAACGAGAATTGATTAATAAACAAGAAGATTCAAAGAAGAATCTTGAAGAGATATAGAGATAAGAATCAGTAGTTGTCTAACTCCAATAATAAAGATGACGAATAACAATGAATAGACGAAGTCTATAAGATTTAAAAGCATAAATGAAATCATGATATAACATGATGATAGGTAAGATAAGAAGTATTTAAAACAAAATTATAATGAGATAAGAAAAGAATCATAAGAAGATGATTATAGAATAAGATCACGGCGTGATCTTTTAAGGTTGTAAAAGATAGATGGTATGTAATGATTGAATAGTTATAGTTTGATGCTATAACCAGAAGGTACTATGATATAGTACGAGATTAACTCACGAGGAGTTATAAATGATGAGATACAGAAGTATGTATCGAGTATAGAGCGAGAAGTTATAAGTAAGATAGAGTTAAGTGAGATTTCAACTGAGGACTCATGTGGTGGCCGAGTTATACAAATCTTTGTATGGGCAAGGGTTTTGTGCTTACACTTGATTTATCATATTGATAATCGTTGGAATACAGGTGTCGCACTATCGATATATATATGACGAGAAGGTGATTCTTTTCTCATATTATATTTGATAGGTAGAGTCAATAGAGATTAAATTAGATGATATTAAGATTACATTAGATGATCTTAAGGATAAGCGAGTTCTTAAAACTCATACTCATGGTAAGTTCATGACTCATAGTCGTATGTATATTTTTGAACCCTTAAAGCATATGGACAGTCTCTGATCAGTTCTTTGACTACGTATTGCTAGGATAAGTTCTTAAACTCATATTATTGTGGCAAGTTCCTGAGCTCCCAAAGTGTGGTAAGTTTGATGAACTATACTGGGAATAAAAAGGTTATAGTATAGAGAGCATTGAAGTTGAAGATTGATAGAATGATTAAGTTATGACGGAGTAAATATTTTAATTGATGGAGAAAGTTTTTATATTCTAAATCTCCTAGCTTTGCTAGAATTTTTAAAATTTATTGACTTCGTGCTGATGTTGCACTTCTATTTTCTTGAAAAACATTGGATCAAATGATGGAACCAATGGATTTCTTTTAAAATACGTGCTATTATTCACATGTCTGTGCTAATTGCTTCAGCTAGACAAAAAAATAAAAAAAATGATTTTAAATCTTTAAAATGTATTTTATATGCATCATTTGATATGGTGTAGAAATAATAATCGAGGAAGTTATCAATGCAGTTAAACCTAGTGTTGGATGTGATCGTATGATCGTCAGCCCACTATGGTATGATGTAGTATGACGACGTCATGCAATGACTAAATCCTCAATGTATCATTACTACAGTACGATATCAGGGTATTATGAAAAGATTTACTTATTATTTTTAGTTTCCTTAAACTATATATATAAAAAAACATTTTTAAATAAATAAATAATTATTTTGTTGGGTAAAAATATATAAGTATATATATATATATATATTTCGATTGATATACGAATTGTTGCTAGAAGTCTATGCTACTTGATTCAGCTAGACAAATATTGAAAGATGTTTCTGAAATTCGAGCGTTCTTGGTCAAACTATGCCAAACTAATTTATTTTGGTGTGGATTCAAGTGTTAAGAAGCTGAGGTGAACAACCCTATAAAAGGGGACATGTTATCGGAGACAATAGTTCCGAGTGTAACGCATATAGTCGTTACGATGTACTACGTTTGGGCCCGACTTAGGGGTACGATAGGCTGGCCACCTAGAGTACCGATGCGGTTTTATAGTATGAAATACCGGGGGTGAAGCACTATTAAACCTAGAAAGAAGTTCAAGGTCTTACGACCACTCAATATTATTGGAATCTTTTAAATTCCTGAGTTATTTATATCGATTCCCAATTATTGAGCAATTGTGGAATATTCTTATTATTCTGAAGGAGAATGTAGCAAGAAGAATAGCCCTTAGAAAGAAGTAGTGGTAGAACACAATAATTCATAAAATCTATTTTTATAGATTGATATATAAAGATTGATAGACTAAAATTTCGAGGACGAAATTCTTAGAAGAATAGGTGAATGTGATAACCCGAATAATTATATATGGTGAATTATGAAGTATATTAATTCGACGAGTAGAGTATTTGGTAATGATTATGAAGTATATTAATTTGACGAGTAGAGTATTTGGTAATGATCCTTAGAAAGAAATGAACGAGTTAAAGAATATATAATATTCGATATATAATTGAGTTTAAATTGAAGGTTATATAATAAAACCTAAAAGTTGTTGAAGAAATGAATGAAGTGTATATATATATATATATATATATATATATGTAAATTTTTTTGCTAAGTTAACGTGTTGAAGTTATTCAACGACAATTGTGGAATAGATTTTGTGAAAATCGAGTAAGGGAGGTTTCGTTGATTCCGAGGACGAAATCCTTATAAGGAGGGAAGGATGTGATAACCCGAATTTTCAATAATTAATAAATGAGAATTTAATAAATAAAATTTTTATTATCTGATGTTTTGAGTTTGAGTATGTATATACGTGTTATATATTGTGAAATATGTGATTTGGTGTGAAGAGAATTTAAATAGTTAATTTTGATATTTATTGAAGTAAATAAATATTTTAATTAAATTATTTATTGAGTTAAATAAATAATTATCTGATTAATATTAGAGTAATATAATTAAGTGTATTATATTAATTAAATAAATATTTAATATTTAATTTAATTAATATATAATGATTTTATGTTAATGTTATAATTTAATTGAGATAACTAAATTAGATGTAGTGATGTGGTAATTATTACATGAAATTATAATTAGCGAGTAATTATAATATGACCATTTTATGTGATTAATTGATGTTAAACTTTTAATTAATTAAATTATAAGGATAAGATTTAATTAATTAAAGATAACATTAAAAATATGTGTTAAAGGAATTATTAAAAGAATTAAAAGAGTTTTTAAAATTGTTTTCCCAAACAAGGCCCTTGCATTGTTTTAAATTTATTTTTCCAAACAGGGCCTTAACTATTTAAAAACCTGTTTTTAAAAATAATGTCGTTTTTACCAAACGAAGCCTTAAGGCTTTTGGTTTTCAAAAGAATTGTAACCTATGTATCTATGATGAGATTTATTATATATATAAATATATTATATGTTATATGTTATGTATATATGTTATATGTATATCACATATATAGAATTATAATATACGTTAGTTTAGAGTTAGAAGAGTTAGAGAAAATAATCAGTATTAGAAAAAAACAAACAAAGAAAGAAAGAGCAGAGGAAAAGTTAGAGAGAAAAGACTCAGGAAAGAAGAAGAGAGAAGAAGAAAGAAAGAGGAGGAAGGAGTTTTGTGAGGAATCAAAACTAGAAGCCTCATCATCACTTTCATCTTCTTCATCACTAAAACTTAAGGGTATAATTCCTAACCCTTATAGTTAGTATTTTATGTTTATGTTATTCATGAAATTTAGTTCTCTGTAAAGTTTAGTTCTTCATAAACATAATGATTTGATGTAAGTGATATTATGTATATAAACGATTATATATGAGATTATATGATAGTTTAAGGGGTTCAATTATGTAAATATGATGAACATGAAGAAATCATGTTCATAGTATTTTACTATGAGCTTATTTTGAAAATAGCCTTTAAATTATCAAAATTGGTATGTGGGTGTGTGAATTGTTGTTTAAATTGATCATAGATTATAATAATATATTAAGAAACTAACAAAATATGATTTGAATCATGTGATTTTGGTTAAAAATGAACTCACAGTGTTAATTTTCGTTAAGAACACTTAAGAATGTCGTTTTTTTTCAAAAATCATGAACATTAGGTGCGTTGATTATGTGTTATGGTGTTATTGTATGTTAAAATCATGTTAGAAGTGTAAAATTTTGTTTGTATAAAGTTTTATGTATATTGTGTTAGTTAAAATCAAACTTTAGTGCGAAGAAATAAGCCAAATTGGCTTATTTCTCTGCAAGTTCGCGAGTAAGGGAGCCCAACAACTGGGTGCCCCGCCCCAGCGGGGTTTTTGGCCTTGGGGGACCCGCCTCAGCTGGTAACCATGCTGTCTGGAGTGGTTTAAGTGTTGTAATGCAAAACTGCTTTGACCTCCTATAGTAAAATGGTCATAACGTTTTCATACGAACTCCGATTGAGAAGATTCAAGATGATCCGGAACGAGCACGAGTATACCTACAACTTTTGTTCTTTAACTTTTTCGATTTGAGGTCATTATAAGGGGTCAAAATGGTCATCTTTATGCCTGATGTGTTTTTGGAGGTAATCAGGGGGGCGTCGGGCATGCACGTATGCACATGTAATGCTCCCAACCATGTAAAATAATGTTCTAACTTCTATAACATGACTATTATGTATTATAATGATACTTGACATTAACGATTGAGTATTAGACAATTCGTATGGGCGTGTTAAGCGTGCGCAAATGCGTGTCGTTTGGACGTTCGAATAGGCAAGTTTGGCGTACGGACTGTCCAAGCGTCGCAACGCCGTAATGAGTGTGTATAACCTTGTTTAATATTATGTTTCTAATAAGAATGAAACTATTATAGAGTAATGTAACCCAACATAGGAGCATGCTAAGCGCATGCAAAAGAGGCGAATTAGGTGTGTGACGTATAAACGTCGAAACGCTGTGTAATGTGTTAATACACTTAAATAGCTTTTTGAGTCAAATGAAATGAGTATTATAAGATATGAAATAGGGTTAATATAAAACTCATAAGTAGTCCTAGCAAGACTTAAACACTTGAATGAATTTTGAATATTACTAAAAAGAAATATAGTGAGATAGATGTCGAAAGTTAACACAATCTAATTGAACATTGTGTATTGATAGTAGGAAGGGTTATGAGGTGTAGATTAAAGTTTACGTTACAACTACTACGTGTTGCTATGTGACTAATAGTTGATGTGCATGATTATATAATTGTGTAGGGCACGTGAAGTGCAGATAGCTGTAATCTGTTAATCTATTAGTCGTAAACAACGATCAAGGCAAGTCTTTCGGTTCCTATTTTTTATCGTGAACTTGATGAACTATTTTAAATTGCATGATATGTTATATATGTTGTAAGCGAGCATGATATGTTATACATGTTGTAATCATGAAATGTTAAAGTCAATTTATGACTACATTATTTTGGTTAAATAATGTTGATTGAGTAAGGAACTCAATGTTTATATTTGTTATACGAATTAAAGCATGTATGCCATGTTACTTTAATTATTATGATATGTATGTTGAGCCTATTATTATGTGCTATGTGATGCATGAAAACTGTTAGAACTTGCTGAGCTGTCGACCTCACTCTTGCAAATAATAATTTTTGAAGGTCAAGATTTAAAGGTAAGATATGTGCTAAGTGAATTATAGAGATCCATATTCACAAAGATTACTTATATTTTATGAGAAATGTATTTAATATTTTAAATGTAACATGTTGTTGAATTGTAAGCTGAGCTATCCGGTGTATATGGATATTGAGTTATGATGTAAGACTTTATATAGTCGTTTTGTTGTAACGATTCATGATATAAATTTGAACCGAAGAGATGTAATGTAAAGGTTGCGATTTAGGGCAATATAGAAGGAAATGTATAAAAGTTTTAATTATTCCGTATTTTTAGTGATTTTAATATCGAATCATGATGTAAAGTTAGAATAAAGTTGTATTGTTAACGATCGAGAAGTAGAATTATATTGTATGAATTTTAGGGTCGTTACACGGCCCGCTGATCATCAGTTTGCTTCCCCATTGTAAGCTACCTCCGCTACTTCCCTTCTTCGGGCAAGTCCTTAATTCGGTGCTCTGTCGAGCCATATACAAAGCATCCTTATATCTTTTTCGGTTTCGGGCAGTTGGGTGAAATGTGCCCCTCCTGACCGCAGTTGTAGCAAGTGTCACGTCCTTTCCAGCACTCACCCTAGTGATTCTTTCCACATTTTAGGCATCCTTCTGCCCTCTTCTTGAAACCTCCACGAAAATTCCACCTCGATCTCATCCTCGTCGTCAGACACGGATGGCTGTAACTGCCTGAACTGGCACAGCCTGTGACGCCCCCAAATCCGGGTTCCTCTCTTTCCTCGAATCCGGTGCAGTCATGATACTACTATCGTCAAACTATTACATCTTTTATTCATAACTTAAAGAATAAACTTACTTTATTACAATTTAGAATATAAATTCTTTTCATAGCTAGGATTTTATATGATGACTCCAAACTTTTACAAGTTTCAAAACCCGGTCATATACCATCCGTGTCTAAACATCACATTCGATGTTACTAAAATGCGGAATAACTTAAACTTTTCAATATCCTTTGAATAAAATCTTTTATTTATTTCTTAACTTGAATCAATTACAAATCCCTGAATCAAATTATGCTATGATTCATTCTATTCAATTAATGTATAAATTTTTACATCTCAATTCGAATTCCTCTATTTACCGCCTAGTACAACTTTACAACTTAACATGTATTACACATCGTAAACTACTATCATGTACATCTACTAGAACCTAAACATGGATCAAGATCATCTATTTCAATAATAAATCAATCTCCTTCGATACTATTGAACTTTATCAATCAAGTAGCACGTAACTTTACCGTGAGTCCTTAACCTGCAAAAGTGGTTATTTGCAACGGTGAGCTCGACAGCCCAACAATTCTAACAGTTTTCATGCAGCACATATCATATAATAGCATATTCAGTTCATGCATTCAAAATTAATTAATATTTTACTACACATGGTACTTCTCATATAACAGGCATATATATTTATTTCACAAGCATATCATCAAAGATCAACTATCACATTTCATACATATCTCATATGCATTTCATATATATACATCAACATTTTCATGGCATAATATAGCTCAACTAACAGTTATCGAATTCATATAACAAATAGGAACTGAAAGACTTGCCTGATTCGTAGTTTAGCAACTACGACTTAACTGCTGAAAGCTTATCTGCACTTCGCGTATTCCTACACAGATATATAATCATGGATCCATATCCATTATTCGTAAATATTTCATACATTCTTAATATAATAATAATGTTACATTGTTTCCTAACTAGGTTTGTAAAACCAACATTTCACTTTCTCATCATACTATTAGAATAGCTAGGTATGTATATGTATACCTTAACCACTCGTACTTGACATCAACATTCATATATATCTATCACACACTTAACTCGCTATGTGTTCGTTACACATTTAAAACTCATAGATGTATGATTCATATAGTTCCTGCATTTTGCAAACCTTAATAAAATTTAACAACTCTGTGTTTTATATAACCATTACATGCTTATATACTTACAATATCAATTACGTCAAGTATTATAACTTAAGACATTCGTACACACATGTTTTAAGGTCCTGGTTACCATTAAAATTGTTTGGAAGCACTGTCCTTGCAGCGCAGCTACACTATAGTTTGGCCTAGGATGGGCGCAGCTACGCCGTCCCCTAGCCAGACCAGATTTAGGCTTTTTATTATCCATTATAAATTCTAGCATAACACGTATTCTAATATGTATTGTAAACATACCTCAAGTAGGGTGTGATCTATTTTCAAGTTCATATTCAATCTACTTAGCTCCATAATGATTTATTTCAATCAATAAGTCTTAACAACTTTCTTTGACAAGATTCGATATTATGAGCTTTTAAACCATATATTAGTTCTAATAAGCTTCTAATAGCATGCTTCTCATAGCTCATTATTTGAAAATGTATTTTAAACTATACTTGAAAGGTCCAATTCATGCTTAGCTAGATGATAAACATATTCGTCATGTCTATAGGCATAAGGCATTCAAGTTCACTTTTAAAAGTAATTCTAGGCTAAGCTAAAGCAACTAAGTGCAACTTTTAATCTCCTTTCATAGCTAACTAAGTCATGTATATATGTTATCACGTTTAGAACTTTAAGTACACAAGTTACTTTAAGTTCATTCTCAAAGTTTCAAGTTTTCTTTAGAAATCATTTTCAACTAAGCTATTGTAAGTTGATAATAAATAAAGCAACTTTAAATCACTTCTCATGCTTAGGTATACTCATAACTCAACAATATGTATGTGTTAAAATATCATAACTTCAAAGACTCAAGGTTCGTCAATATTCGTTTTCGAAACTCCATGTTTCTTTTCAAAACACATACTAAGTCATGCTAAAACATTCCATTATAAGCAAGTAAATCTTATATATCATGTCTATTATCATGCATATTCATGTTTTATCACTTAAAATAACATATTCCATCGTCGAGAGCACTATACTTGCGTATGTGCTCGTTCGACGCCCTCCGATTGTCTCCAAATACGTAACAGCCACAAAGATGACTATTTTTACCCCTTCTAACAACTTCAAATTGAAAAAACTTAAAGAACAAAAGTTGTAGGTCTATTCGTTCTCGTTCCGGATCATCTTGAATCACCTCAATCGGAGTTCGTATGAAAAAGTTATGCCGAATTTACTATAGCAGGTCAAAGCAGTCCACCAGTTACTGATGCCCGGCGCAGCTACGCCCCAATTGGCCTTGGGGGCAGTGTAGCTGCGCCCTAGGAGGCAGAACAGCCCCTCAGGTTCTGTTCTTCGCGATTTTACTGACCTCTACCCTTCCGATTTTCATAACATGAGTTATACTCATCCAAATTAGTCCGTTTTCGATTCTATGGGTTTATAACTCATAAACTACAACATACCAAATACCCAATAATTAACATAAGCATTAACTAACCCAAATATTAATCCAAAACTCATATTCATACTCATTTTTTATGTTTTGAAAAGTTTAGCGAAATCATTCACTACGAATTCGTTTCTAAACCAAATTAGTTCGTTTAACTTTTGTTGTTTTCGCATTTGACTATATTATCAGTATCTAGCAACAATTCATGGATTATAATAATCCTTAGGCATAAATTTTGTGACTCAAAAGCTACTATTTCTTAACATTACTAAGGAATTGAAAACTTAGGAATCAAAGTCATGTAAGTTAATGTTATTACCTCTTGATTGCTTGAATTGAACTCCTCACACACTGATTATACTTCTTCAATTTGCCCAGCAACTCAACTCTCTAATACAACTTACTAGAAAATTTTCACGCAATAGAAAATGAGAGAATAGGGGTACTATATAAAGAGAGATAGTTGCCCAGTTAAAGCTCTTGCACTATAGTTTGATTCAATGGAAATTAGGAGAAAACACTGTGTATAAGGGAGTTGGCCAACCACCATTTCATAGCCATCATCACAGCAACACTGCTAGGAAGTTGAGTTTACGTAATGAACTTATAGACTACTGTTCATGTACTGTGATGGTCTCTGATTTTGGGACACAGTTCTAAGTCCTCAGCATTTGGTTATCTAAGGCTTGGTTTGGTTTCTTTAATTCCCACAATGAAATTTTAATGTACAATAGTTACTATATTAGGAAAATTAGGGATTATTTATGTACTCATATTATATAATCCATGTACATTAGTCCACATAATTTAATCTTTAAAACATGTGTGGACTTAATTCCATTGATCACTAATAATTTAATATCTCCTTTCTACTATTAATCACCCATTGATATAGAAATAAATATTTTAATAATACATCTTTATTTACTCCTATACTTTAGAGTACACATTTAATTGTCTCATCACATAGGATGAGATAACAAAACTTATTTAAATCAACCTTATGTTTTAATTACTTTTACCATATGGTTTTTGTATATCAGTAATCCCAATTAAATGTCACACTTCATGTAGTCTTAAGCCATAGGTATTATATATTACTACTACCCACATTTTTTATATTACACATAGTAACATGAAATACTATTTAATGATAATGTCCACATTAAACTTTTAATTGGGCTAAATATCATTTAGTTGGGTACTTTTAACCCATTATCACATTTTAATATCACAATGATTAATTAATATTAATCATTTATTTTCTTTTCAATGATTATTATGTACTCCACTAATTAATACAATATAATATTCAATAATATCTCTTAATTAACCATATTTATTCCTGGTTAATTAATTAACTCTTATTCAAATCCTATTTATAGACAACTTAATCATTATTTAAGATTTTATTATCCTTATGAGTCCTTAGAATTCATTTCTTGAATTTAAATTCCACAAACTGATCATACAGACCGGCTCAGCTGCGCTGGTCATAGGCTTGGAAATGGCACAGCTGCGCCATCCCAAGTTCATAGGCAGACAAGTTCTGCTTGAGCAGAACCTTTAGCTTCAATTCATAAATACTTCATGCTTTTAAATTACTAACTTGCTATACCAGTTAACTAATATCTACCACAACATTCTTCAATGATTTAGAGATTAAGTTCAAGTTCAAACTCTATTTCCCTTAATAGTTAGTTAACTATAAGGATCTCATATATATATATATATATATATATATATCTAATTCTTTCCACCATTCAAGATATATATAACACATATATATATTCCTTAAATCTTCACTTCTCGTCGTGTATCAAATTACTTAATAATTCTCTAACCAATTTAAAGGTATTTTGATTTTCCTCTCTCTTCAACAACGTACATATATACAAGTATAAATCTAGCAAACATCGAGTCTTTAATAGTATTCAATATAGTACACTGAGTGGTTTCCCACAAACAACCAACAAATTAGTTTCGTCTCGTCTACACTGTTTTCATAGTGAGTTAGATCGGTTACTAATTCGTATATACCTCCGCTCTCTGAAGGAATCGTTTAGCCCAGCTCCTATACATCCACCATTAAAGGGTACGGTTGCACTGCCCTAGACTTGATGCCTACTCGTACATATACTCAAGGAATCGGTGATTATCAAATATATTTAATGTCACCAACTTACTATGATAAACTAATTTCACATAAATTATTTAATATTGATAGATAAATTTCTACCCGTCTTCTTTACTTCAAATAACTTGCTTCTTCAATAAACAACACCTATATAATAATAATATACTTATTAAACACAGAATTCACTTATTGCACAGTTTATATTACCCTATACAATACCATACCACATACCTCACAACGTATATATATATATATATATATTCTTATTTGAACCCTTCACATGCCTTAAGAATTTTATTTACTAAATTCTTATTTTAATATTTTCTAAACATTTGGGTTCTTACACAGCCTCCAGAGGCGCCTCGTATACTACATGTATATCTCTAGGCTCCTCCTCGGCCACTCTACTAGATACTCCTGTGTCTGCCATCCTACAATCACAAACCCCAGACAAACAAACAGCAACTCCATTAGAATGTTAAATAAAACATAAGTTCATTGTATAGAATGAAGTTACATTTCATAACACACTAAGTCTCTCAAGGAAAATTCTACATGAGTTTATCTCCTTTCAAATTTCTAAGTTCTCCTAAGTTATAATCTAAGGACACTCGCTCCTAAGGTTTATAACTACAGCTCTCTGATACCAACCTGTGACGCCCCCAAATTCGGACCGCCACTAGTCTCTCGAATTCGGTTCGTCACATTCTAATAAAAATACAAATAATAACTAAAATTATACAATCACAGCGGAAGATCTAGAATAATATACAATGATTTATTATATTTATTCCCCCAAGTCTCGCAATCTATAGTACTTAATAGATTACATAATAATATCAAATAACGACTTATTACATAATCTAACTAAAGCTTAAACATAGTTCAAAATCAATTTTAATACATCATCTTAATAGACATAATACAACATCATAATATTTAGAACATAAAAGGGGCTAGCTAGTCTGTAGCCTTGCCCTTGCCCTTATCGACTCCCGAAGGTCCACTCTGCTCTGCCTTAACTGAAAATGTTTTTAAGAAAAGCAAGAATGAGCAACAAGTTTGCTCAGCAAGTAATATAACAATAAGGGTGAGTAATATAGTTCTCGAATCCCAAAAGAGTATAACAGAATATGATAATTCAAGGATAGCAAGAAATATCAACATTTCTCAATAACAGTCGCTAAGGACAGAATAATATCAATATGATTCAATGCTAAATCAATTTAAGATTTCAAGATAATTGAATACTGAGCAGTCACTAAGGACTATGAACTTCTACTAGAAATAACAGAAATGTATTGATAATCTAATAAAGATAAGTACAACAGGTGATCAGCCTAAAGTATCCTATATTATGCATAACATTCAATCGTACTCAGTGCGCACGTCGGTCTCCCGACAAATTATATTTTTCCTTCAAAGAAGGTTGTTCATCTCAGTCAATATAAGACTCCGCACCAATCAATTGGTTTGGATAGCTTACTAATCATGATATCAGTCTAGCCGAATCAAATGGCATAGACCACTCTTTCAAGGTATATAAGAACAATCACAAGTTCAAACTCAAGATTTAAAGCTCGAAGAATATAAATCGACTTTTATCTTATCCATGAAGTATATAGTTATAATACATGAATTGCAACTTCAAAAGTTTACTTGTACGACAATAATAGCACAAGCTTAATGAACGCTCAATAATGAGTAGGGTTAGGAACTTGCGTTGAGCGTAGTTTACCAAAGTATAGCTTATCAACACTTTTCGAATCCTAACATAATATAGTTATGCGTATAGGATATTTATTAGTTACGTATACTCATACATGATATATAAGTTTAAACGCATACATAAACGTCTAACTTAGTTGTATACTTTTACATACTCCATTACACACCTTGCGTACTTATAGGACAAAATCAGTTTATAAGTCACCATGAAGTCAAATAACATAGTTTCTAATCATTGCTTTATAGTTTGCAAATACCTTTTGGACTTAACATTTGAAAGTTTATAATCATTCATTAAACATTCAATTCTATCATTTAGCATGCTTCTTAACACATTGGATAGTATACTGGTCACATAATACAGGTTAAGGTAACAATATAAGCATGCCTTAAATCTCAGTTTATAAACAGAATACAAAACTTACTGTAGAGTGGCGCAGCTGTGACACCACCAAATCCGGGTACTTCGTTTCCACATGATTTGGTGTTCACTTTCTAACTATAACAAACATCTACCCAGTATATCTCAAGATAAATTACAATCTTTATTCAAAATAATAAAATCTCCTTTAAAACAAGGGTTACAACCTTCTTAAAAATCAATCCCAGGGTTACTCTAACCTTGACATAAACAATAAAGTGCGGAAATACAAACATATCATTCAAGTCTTATTATAATCCATCTCAATTAAATAAAAATAATTCTTCACTTGCTTTGCTTTCCCTTGCCCTTACTTGTAGACGGAGCATCAGCGTTATCAACCTTAACTGAAATTGTTATTTAATGCAAGAGTGAGCAAACCACAGCTCACTGGAGTTTAACAATAATATAGACATGAAAGGATATCTTTAAAAGAATCTGAACAACTTAGCATGCTTCAATAATAAAGAATTGAATAATAATTATCTATCAATATTAAAATTCGAATATAGAATTTATCTGAGGGTCATAAGACCTTTGAACTCTTGTCCTAGGTTATAAATATTTCTATTTAAACCTTTAACAGTCAATAAGACTATCGACCTTAACTCGTACTTAGGGGGATCAGCCCTTCGTACCACGTCCTTCTTCATATTCAGGCCACCAAAAATGATGCTTGAGATCCTGGTACATCTTCGTACTCCCAGGGTGAATAGAATATCTAGAACTATGAGTTTTTCTCAGAATCTCCTCTTTGACCTCAGGTACTGGCGGTACACAGATTCTACCTTCAAACCGTAACAGACCTTCATTATCGATCTTGAACTTGAACTCTTCGCCATCAGTTATCCTCCTCCGAATCTTCTCACATTCTTCATTGTGAAGTTGTGCTTCTTTCACTTTGTCTACTAGAGTAGAACCAGGGGTTACTTGAAACAACATCTCATCCGATTCCTTCGGAAGCTTCACCTCCAACTCCAATCTAGCCATCTGTTCTATCAACTGATCCTCATCAGGTAACACGTTCAGCTTCTCCAGACCTTTCCTGCTCAACGCGTCAGGCGACAACGTTAGCTTTACCCGGATGGTAAAGTATCTCGCAATCGTAGTCTTTAATCAGTTCCAACCATCTTCTTTGGCGCATGTTCAAATCCTTCTAGGTAAATATATACTTCAGACTCTTGTGATCTGTGTATATTTCACACTTTTCTCCATATAAGTAGTGCCTCCAAATCTTTAGGGCAAACACTACTTCCGCCAATTCTAGATCATGGGTCGGATACCCCTTCTCATAATCCTTTAGCTGACGTGACGCATAGGCAATGACTTTGCCGCTCTGCATCAACACATAGCCTAATCCTTTATGTGAGGCGTCGCTATATACTACGAAATTCCCCGAACTATCCGGTAAAGACAAAACAGGCGCAGTGCTCAGCCTCTTCTTCAACTCCTGAAAACTCTCCTCACACTTCTCCGTCCAAACAAACTTAACTGTTTTACTAGTCAAATTCGTCAACGGAGTTGCGACTTTAGAAAAGTCTTGGATAAATCTACGATAATAACCTGCCAATCCCAAGAAGCTCCTCACTTCAGACGGCGTCTTCGGCTGATCCCAATTCATAACAGCTTCAACCTTTGACGGATCTACCGAAATACCATCCTTGTCGATCACGTGGCCAAGAAATTGCACACGTTCCAACCAGAATTTGCACTTCGAGAATTTAGCGTAAAGCTTCTCTCGTCTCAGGGCTTCTAAGGTTAGTCGTAAGTGTTCAGCATGTTCCTCCTCGTTCTTGGAATAATCTAGGATATCATCTATGAACACTACCACGAATTTGTCCAGAAATGGCTTGAACACCCTGTTCATTAAGTCTATAAATGCAGCTGGGGCATTCGTGAGACCAAATGACATCACCAAGAACTCGTAATGACCATATCTAGTCCTAAAAGCCGTTTTAGGTATATCTTCCTTCCTCACCTTCAATTGATGATACTCGCTTCTTAAATTAATTTTCGAGAAGTACTTCGTACCCTTCAATTTATCAAACAAGTCATCGATCCTAGGTAAAGGATACCTATTCTTGATTGTAACTTTATTCAACTCCCTATAATCAATGCAAAGACGCATCGATCCATCTTTCTTCTTCACGAATAAAATAGGCACTCACCACGGCGAAACTCTTGGTTGAATATACTTCTTGTCTAGCAATTCTTGTAGTTGAACCATCAGTTCCTTCATCTCAACTGGAGCCATTCTGTACGGACCCTTCGAAATTGGAGCAGTTCCCGGCGCTAGATCGATCACGAACTCTATCTCCCTATCTGGCGGAAGATCTGGCAAATCGTACAGAAAAACATCCACAAACTCCTTAACTACCGATATCTCCTCCACCTTCGGGCTTTTCTTATGCGTATCTACTATGTAGGCTAGATATCCCACACAGCCTTGCGTCAGAAGTTTCTTGGCTTGCATAACTGTCAGACAACTCGCTTGTCTAGGCAATTTGCTACCATAGAACACTAACTTTGACGGAGTCGTAAGGTTTACCGACTTCTTCTGACAGTCGATTATCACCCCATGGTTGAACAACCAATCCATACCTAGTATGACATCGAATTCCCCAAGTTTAATCGGAATAAAATCTACTCTAAGCTCCTGACCCTTAATGTTCAGTCTACAATTCTTATAAACGCTCCTAACAGGAATAACTTCCCTATTTGCAATCTCTATGTTCAAAGGGTAAACTAACTCTTCTACAGGTAATTCTAGGGTTTTAGCAAAATCATCAGATATGAATGAACAAGTAGCACCCGAATCAAATAATACATATGTATTTATACTATTGACCGAAATAATACCTGACACCACGTCTTTTGATTGCACAGCATCCTGCACCGTCATATTGAATGTCCATGCAGTGGGTCGAATAGCTTGCAATGGTTCAGCGATAGTAACGGTACTGCCGCTTCCATTCCCTCCACTCCCTGTTGACCCTGCCGTCAGCTTCTTAGGGCAGTTACGAGCCATGTGATCCTTGGATCCACATGTAAAGCAAGCTCCCTTCTTTGGGTTTAGGCAATTAGGCGCGATGTGGCTTTCCTGACCACAGTTGAAGCACACTCGCTTTCCCTTCATGCACACGCCAGTGTGATTCTTACCGCATGTAGCACATGCTTCGAACTTCCTCTTTTGCTGGCTTCCTTGCTGACTCCCAGCAGAGGTGTTGTCATACCATTTCCTCTTCTGGTTCACAGTGCTGCTACCCCCAGTCTTGGTTTCTACCTCATTCTTCTTCTTCTTATCTTGGTTGAACTTCATCACCGCTTTGCTTCCTCCTTTAGCGAGTATAGCCTTCTCTAGCACAGTCGCAAATGTGTTCAGCTGGAATATGGAAACCTTGATGTAGAGCCAAGGCTTCAGTCCCAACTCAAACCTTCTAGCCTTCCTAGCGTCAGTGCTGACCTGGTATGTAGCGAACCTGGCCAACTCGTTGAACTTAGCGGCATACTCGGACACCGTCATCCCTCCTTGCTTAAGCTCTAGAAACTGGACCTCCATCTAGTCCTGGGAACTCACTGGAAAGTACATTTTGTAGAACATTTCTTTGAAACATTCCCACGTGATGACTCCATCTCCCTCTTGGGTCTTATTAGCCTGCCACCAAAAACTAGCATCCGACTTCAACATGAAAGCTGCGAATGCTGTCTTCTGGTCTTCCCCTACCCTAGCCACGTCAAATACCTTCTCCATTTCCATAACCCATGTCTGAGCTTCGATAGGGTTAGTCGATCCTTTAAATTCAGGCGGTCCTACAGCCTTGAATTCCTTGAACGTAGTACCCTGCAGTTGCGGCTGATTCGTAAGAGCTCCTGTCAATAGGTTCACCAACTGCTGAACCGAGTTGGGATTCGTCCCATCGTTATTGTTGTTAGTTCGTCGCACCCTTGGGGTTTTGACGTGTTATTCTTCTTCTAGGAGGCATTTTCTGTTAAGAAAATATTATTATTAGACCCTTTATTCAAAAAAAAATTTTCAAGTTCATACTTAAACGTTTGAATAACTTAGTTCACATAGAACACATAGCACATCAATAAACTTCTTTTATTCATTAGTCGTAGTTTTAAAACATCAATCAGATAGCATTTTTGCCATTTACATCATCGTTCCTGAACTGGAAAAGTTGCAGGATTACATTATTAACTTATCCCATTTTTATCTCAAATTATGGGATTTACTTTATTTAATACAAAAAGCAACACATAAACAAAAGCTCTACTTCTACTGCTACTGCTACTGCTACTACTGCTACTACTACTGCCACTGCCTAGGCATATTAATACGTCGCACAGCCTCTCTGTGTTCTTCTTCCATTACCCGAAACGCCGTTCTTCGGTCCACCACATACCATGATAAACCTTGGAACTGAGCTGGGTAGTAGAAAACACGGTCCTGAGCTCTTTCTATAGCTGTATGAAAAGCATACTCTGTTTCCCTCAGCTTGGCCCTCTTGGCTTCAGCTTCACCTTCAGCTCGATCGGCTCGTTGATTAGCTCTCAAGCTTGACTCTTCAACTCTGGCACGCTTCCTCGACTCCTCCTGGATGTCTTGCTTTAGCTTTGCCAGTTCAAATCGAGCAGCATCTCTATCAACCTCCATATGTATCAGGTTCCACTGTGCATCTCCTAGGTCACATGCCATTTCCTCGATCGTCGCGTCTCGTTGCTGAATGGTTTCCTCGAGCTCTCCGACTCGACCCTGAAGCTCCACGTTGCTATCGTAGACTGCCTCGTACATCTCAACACTAGTAGAGTGAGGTGGGAATTCCTCTTCGAAATCCTCTTCCTCCTCCTCCTCCTCTTCAGACTCGTCCTCGTCCTCTTCTTCTAGAATAGGTGTCAGCTCACGCTCCCGACCAGCTACGGTGATCACTGGAGATAACTCTCTCCTAACCAGCTGCTCCCATACACTATGTATATCACGGGGCTCCTCATCTCTAGGAATCTGAGGTACATCCTCTCTAGCCTGACTAGGTTCTACTACTGTTCGACATCCTGACAAAAGAATTTTAAAGTTCATTATTACGTGATAACGAATCGTCACTCTTCGAATACTAATATGTAACCACATAGCACATAAGGTAGTTTATTATCTTTAACTATCACACCTATCTTTTCGATCTTACCTATAAGGCTACTACCTAAGGTTTTTCCCCACCTAAAGTTTCATAACCTACAGCTTTGATACAAACTTGTGACACCCCCAAATCCGAGTACTTCGTTTCCACATGATTTGGTGTTCACTTTCTAACTATAACAAACATCTACCCAGTATATCTCAAGATAAATTACAATCTTTATTCAAAATAATAAAATCTCCTTTAAAACAAGGGTTGCAACCTTCTTAAAAATCAATCCCAGGCTTACTCTAACCTTGACATAAATAATAAAGTGCTAAAATAAAAACAAATCATTCAAGTCTTATTACAATCCTTCTCAATTAAATAAAAACAATTCTTCACTTTCTTTGCCTTCCCTTGCCCTTACTTGTAGACGGAGCATCAGCGTTATCAACCTTAACTGAAATTGTTATTTAATGCAAGAGTGAGCAAACCACAGCTCACTGGAGTTTAACAATAATATAGACATGAAAGGATATCTTTAAAAGAATCTGAACAACTTCGCTTACTTCAATAATAAAGAATTAAATAATAATTCTCTATCAACATTAAAATTCGAATATCGAATTTATCTGAGCATCATAAGACTTTTGAACTCTTGTCCTAGGTTATAAATATTTCTATTTAAACCTTTAACAGTCAATAAAATTATGGACCTTAAGTCGTACTTAGGGGGATCAGCCCTTCGTACCATGTATTGTGCACAAATATCTTAACGCTATGCGTAGTAACCTCCCCTAATAATTAGGGTTGTTCAACTCAGTAATTTGAATTCAAGTCCGCACCGAAGAAAGTTTGGTTTGGATAAGCTTACAAGGGTAATTTAGAATTCACGTTCATCAACTAAGGATTAGTTGAATCGACTTTCAATAATTCATAAATAAAAGAATTATGAATTAACATATACTTTAGAAGTAAACTTAAAGCATTTAAAATAATAACTGGATCTTACTTGACCAATAAGTTAAGATCATTTCAACTAAATAAACAATTGTCTAATACAGAAATGGAAATGACATTCTCAACAATGAATATATGAACTCAATAAATTGTATAGAATTAACAAGTTTAGGGTTAGAAGACTTGCATAAAAATTAATACAAGATCAGGGTTTAGAAAACTTGCATAAAAATTAATACAAGATCAGGGTTTAGAAAACTTGCATAAAAAAATTAATACAATATCAGGGTTTAGAAAACTTGCCTCAAGTGTAAGCTACTTAACTCAATTCACGTACTTTAATACTTCCTACACGTATATATTTAATCACAATAACCTAAGTTAGTTAACACATAACTAATTCACATAAGTGGTTAACCCTCATGGTTAACTCACCCTAATGAAATAAATAATCAACTATCACATAGTTAATTACATCACACACACACACACTCACACTCGCATAATTAAATTAATTATATATTTAACTAAATTATAATTAAACAATTATAATTCAAACACTTAATCAATTTATAATTACTTAAATTATAATTACCATTTAAGTTTTAAATAATTATAATTTAAAATCAATTAAACTACATCATGCATTATAATTACACAAATTATAATAAATCATGCAATTATCAATTTATAATCCATAATTAAACATGCATTTATTAAATTATAATTACATAAATTATAATTTAAATTAATATCTAATTGATTAAAATAAATCAACTTCTATACATTATAATTTTCACATAATTATAATTTAAATTAAACATTTACTCTTAATTATAATTAATCAAATTATAATTAAGTAACTTATTTTACAATTAAACAATTATAGCTTATAATTTAAATACTATATTAGGTTTTCAAAAACTTCTTTTTCTCAAATTATGAAATTATCAATTTCATGTTAACACATGTTAAGGCAGCTAGATACATGCTCATTATCTTAGCAATAATGTAATGGAAACATAAAAACACCCTGCACACTTGATTAAAACTCACTTGCCTCTACCCAGGACACGGCGCAGCTGCGCAGCCAGCTGCCCTGAAACCGGCGCAGCTACGCAGGGGATAGGTTCTGGGAAGGCCAAGCGGCGCAGCTGCGCTGCTCCTGGCCTTGCTGCCAGCGCAGCTGCGCAGCAACGCGGCCAGACGCAGACTAGTTTCGACCCTCTGCTTTACCGAACATCCCAGACAAGCCACCAAACTGGAAATTCACAGTAACTTAAACATTGTAAATCATACCTATGCAATAATACGTATATATAATACGTTTCTACAACATAATAACCACTTAAATAATGATAATCACAAGTTTTAAAAATCCAATTTGGCCATTTTCATGAAAATTCATATTTTTCATAAAATAATCTACTGTAATAAAATTTCTCAAGCAATTCAACTTTATATACATGCATTATATACAAAATTGAAGATAACATCAACGCATTCCTAATAAGCATATTAACATATATCAATTTTATTATTTTTCATTCTAAAATTTGTCAAAACTTGTATGAACACATAAAAACATAAATTCTTATTAAAACATATTAAACCACCAATTTGTTTTTCTGAAAACCATTGATAGCAATTAACCTAATATGAACAACACATGAATACAATTATATATATATAATCCATGTTTACATAATTTCATGAAAACTTATTTTTAACAGAGGATGAACACACAAAAACATATAACGGAGTTCCATAATCATTAGAAATTATAGATGATACCTTCTTGCTAATGGGTTGACGAAGAAGATAATATGTGTTTGATTCTAGGAACTCTTCTTCCTCAACTCTTCTCTACTTTCTCCTTTCTTCTTAGCTCTTAGACTTAGGCTTAGGATAATTCACGTAGTATAGACTAACGTAGAATAAAACTGACATAATATAATATAATACGCGTACTAACTATACTTAATACACTAATTAAACTATCAATTACATAAGTTTCAAAATTCAAAAAGCCTTAGGGCTTTGTTTGGCCAAACCTCTTTAATTTAAAAACAGATTTTAGTCACTAAGGCCATGTTTGGAAAAATATATTTAATTAAAATAACTTTTTGATAGTTAGGGCTCCGTTTGGTAGAAATAGGTTTAAAACAATTACAAGGGCCTTGTTTGGTTAAAATCATTTAAAATCCTTTTTCTTTATTTTAACAAATCATTTTAACACATACTTTAATGTCATATTTTAATCAATTAAATATTAACCAACTAATTTAATCAATTAAAATCTAACATCAATTAATCATATAAAATTGTCACATAATTATAATTACTCGCTAATTATAATTTATGTAACACTTCATCACATATTTCATCTAATTCAATTATCTCAATTAAATTCGAACTATAATATAAAATTAATATACATTAATTAAATAAATATTAAACATTCATTTAATTAATATATAACACTTAATTAAATCACTCCATAAATAACATAATTTATTTATTTAATCCAATAAATAAATCACATAAAATATTTATTTAACTCAATAAATATTTAAAATTAAATATAAAATCTCAATCGTTACAGCAGCTACGCCCTGGTTAGGCTTAGGGACGGTGCAGCTGCTGCTGTCCTCTATCCTGACCAGAGTTAAGCTCCTGCCCACTCTGGTTTTAGTCAAATCTTTAACATACCTAGACACTTACACTTAACATGCATACATGCTAGAGGTCTTTACATACTCGTATGACCACTTCAAGATCCACTTTATATGTTAGGGACTTTAGTTTAGGATTTCCATGGAATTAAGGCCAAATAGGGTCATGTAATCACCATGCGTACTAATTAGCCATATGTTCACATAAAGAGGTCACATAATCTATACTACGCATACTCATAAGTGTTCACATCATTTATTCTCAAATAATTACTTTAAAACATGCTTAAACTCATGCTTGGTTTACTTCCATTATGTTCAACATATAAGAATCATGTGTAGTTAAATCATGTTAACATCACCACAAAGTCAGAACATACTTCGTATAGTATTCATGGATATTAGCTTTAATATGTCATGTTTTTCTCTGAAAAAGTTCGCTAGCTCAAAGCCCAACAACTTGGTCATGAATAAAGGAACTATAAATCATAACTCATGCTTATTCATGTTCATAAATCAGTCATGTGTACACTATCAAGCTCAGTATTTGCAGAACATGAGTTTCATTAAAGGTCATTTTTAAAACATTACGTTTTTGTTATAAATCTCCTACTAAGTCATGTGGGACAACTCATATCTCATAAGAAAGCTTTATACAACATGTTATACTTCTTTTCTTGCATGTTTAGGTGTTAATATCAAATTAGCAACAAGACAGCTCAACATAAATTGAAATTTAATTTCAGAGACTGACGCAAGCTGCGCTGCGCCTTAGTACAAAATCGGAGCAGCTGCGCTGTGTCTAGTCTACACAAGAGAACTCCCTACTTCTGTAGTTAACAACCCAAACACATAATTACTTCACGAATTTGATTCTAAACAGCCACATTTCAGGTCAAACATGCTTATAATCTAGTATATAACCTTTATAACAATTAACAATCATTAACAAATCACATTATCACCATAATCATGCTCTATTTCAAGAAATTAAAAGTTTGAAGAATGAAGAACATAGAGTATACCTTTTTGCTAAATTATTTGCTAGACTTGCTGCTCAACCACTGAAATCTCTCAATACTATCACTAATGTGACACCCCCAAATCCAGTATCTTAATTTCCACAGGATTTAGTGTTCACTGTTCCAATATCATACAACTATCTACCCATAAATAGTGAAATTCATTTATTAGATAAATAAATCATCATGTTACATCATCTGACATAATAATACATCATAAATCCCAGGTTATACGTAACCTTAAATCTCTGTTGGGAAAACGTAAATAAATAAGTCTTAAGTCATCACACATAAATCTTGAACTTTAACATTTTTAACATCAACACAAGTCTTCAACACTTGTTATCTTTTCCTTTGCCCGTGCCACTAGAAGGTACATCACTTCGTTCATTATTAGCTGCAATGTTATTATGCAAGAGTGAGCACGAATGCCTGCAAGTATAAAAATATGACAGAATAATAACATGCGAGTGAAAGAATTCTGAATAACAGAAAACTCAACATTTGAATCAAGAATATTAATCAAGAGTCAAATTACTTCTCAACTTTTGAATCAAGAATATTAATCGAGAGTCAAATTACTTCTGAGGGTCATTAAGACCTTGAACCGAGTCTTAGGTTGTCAAGTGTATTAATATTTTCAACCTTTAACAGTCATAAGACTATAGACTTTACTTCTCGTACTTACGGAGATCAGCCCTTCGTACTGATACTGTGCACACTATCTTAACACTTAAAGCATCTTCATTAATTCCCTATATTAGGGTTGTTCAATCTCAGTTTGACATCAGAATCCGCACCAAATAAAGTTGGTTTGGATAACTCAATAAATGATATTCAAATTGAATATTAACTTCTCAAGGTATACAATCGAATGAGTATTGTACACTTAAATGATACTTTTAAAAGAATCATGGCATCTCATGTGAAATTCTAAACTTGGATCTTCAAGAGTAAGAATTTGCTCAACAATAGTAATTAAGCATATCAATTGCTCAATTATAGAGTTTAATTTAGAAAACTTGCCCAACAATAATAGTAAGTTAGGGATAAAAAACTTGCCTCGTGCGCAAGCTACAATTATTACTCACTTCTTTAATTACTCTTACCTATCACACATTTACAATATCAATTAATCACAGGTTCGATATGATTATTGATTTACAATTAGTGGTCTTTGAACTCATTATTAGGTTTTTTAAATAATGGTTCACGTTGATTAATTAACTTGTTAATTAATCACATAACTTAAGTTATTAACTTGTATTAACAACTTATTACATACATAACATGTCTTCATGTTTATTAGACTTAAAATAATGTCTTCATATTTATATCACATTATTTAAAGTTTATAAATAATAATTTAAGTCATATAATTAATTCATTAATTAATCACGTAACATAATTTATTAAACTCATATCAACATCCTATCATATTTACAACATGTTTTCATGTTCATTAGATTAAAAACATTTTTCTCAAATTTCAACACTTAGCAAATTTTTCAAAAATTTCAGACGGGCGCGGCCATTTAGCCTTGTACCAGGCGCGGCCGCGCGGCTACGTTTTTCCAGAATTTCCAGTTCGCGAAGAACACAGAAATTCGGCCAGTTTCTCAAATTTTACACCAATACACTGATTTATAATATTACCCATGAAGTATAAACTTCACAGAACATTATATATCACTTATAATATGTTCTTAACATTCCAAGTCATGTAATTACAAAATCAAAACATTAATTTTCACTGTTCTTCAAAACTTTCAAGAGTTTAATGAAAAACATAAAAATTCTCCTTACAGATTCATTACTACACCGAATCCATTCATTTTAATTCCATTTTCTTTGTTTTAACATATACAATCATATTCATGTATCAATTTAAATATAAACATATGATTCAATCATTAATTTAACCCATATGGGTTATTCACCTATATTCAATACTCTGTAATTTCATAAAACCCATTTATTAACAAAATTACTTGGTGTGATCTGTGTAAATCATGGATACAAGATCTAACACATAATACTAACATCTACGGTCACATATATGATAACCTCATACTTTAATTTCCCAAAATGATTCTTAACAGAGAGTTTTTACAAAGACGTATAAAAACTCTGTAATTTTCTTCAAAACCCAATTAAGGCCAAATTAAATAAAATTGATCATTTTAAATCATTCATACCAATTATAAAACACCTTATAATCATAAATCCATATAGATAAAGTCAAATCATAACCCAATTGTGAAACTCAATTTTCACAGAAAACTTTAAAACACGTAATGAAGAAATATCAATTTTGAAAACTTGAAAAGAAGGGATTACCATTAGTAGTGAAGATAACTCAAAGAAACACAATTGATTTCTCAATTCTTTCTTTCTCAATCTCTCTCAATCTCTTCTTCTTCTTCTTTTTTCTCTCTCTGACTTCACAAACTTTCTCTGACTTTCTAACCCAAATAATAATAACAAATGTCGATATGATATGGGTATTATACGTATAAATTATATCCGTTGCAAATTAACTCCTATTAAGGCCTCGTTTGGCTTTCTTATTTTCTTCCTTTCCCTTTATTTTAATAAACTCTTATAATATAGTTAATAGTCACACTACTAATTAACTAATTAATTTTATTTAAATCAATTAAATAAAATAATAATAACTTTACATTAATTCACATTGTCACATAATTAATATTTTTATTTATTAATTATGTCAATTCATTAATTCTTTAATTAACTACTAAATTAATTAAAGTACACTATGCTTATTTAATTAATTCATTTAATCCAATAAACTCAATTAAATATATACTTTGAACTATTAAATTAATACACATTAATTTAATTAATGTCACACATATAATTAAATTAATCTACCACAAATTCATGAATTAATTATTTAACTCAATAATTAAATCATTAAAAATATTTATTTATTTCAATAAATATTCAAATATCTTTACAAAATTCTCGTTCGTCACATCTTTCCCCCCTTAAAAGGATTATGTTCTCAGAATCACGGTTCGATTAATAATTTCGTCCCATCACATTCTCATAACCAAAATATTTATTTATTACAATAAATATTCAAACAACTTTGTAAAACTCTTGTTTGTCACATCTTTCCCCCCTTAAAAGGATTCTGTCCCCAGAATCTCGTTCACCTATTCAAGAAAATAAGTGTGGATAATTCTTCATCATATTCTCTTCGAGTTCCCACGTAGCTTTTTCAACGTTGTGGTTCCTCCAAATTACCTTAACAGAAGGTATGACTTTGTTCCTGAGAACTTGTTCATTCCTGTCAATAATTTGAATAGGAACTTCTTCGTAGGATAAATCTTTCTCAAATTGTAGGGGTTCATATTCTATCACATGTTTGTAATCGGGTTTATAACGTCGTAATACCGACACGTGGAAGACATTGTGGACATGCTCCAGTGCCAGACGTAAAGCTACCTCATAGGCTACTTCTCCAATGCGTCGTAACACCTCAAAGGGTCCAATAAACCTCGGGCTCAATTTTCCCTTCTTACCAAATCTGATCTTTCCCTTCCAAGGAGAGACCTTCAAAAATACAAAACTACCCGATTCAAACTCTACATTCTTGCGGTGTGGATCGGCGTATTTCTTCTGCTATCCTGAGCCGCTACTAATCTTGTCCGAATCACTTTAACTATTTCTGCCGTTTGTTGGACTAACTCTGGTCCTAGCAATTGTCTTTCACCAACTTCATCCTAGTACAGTGGAGTTCTGCACTTTCTACCGTACAATGCTTCGTAAGGCGGCATACCATTACTAGCGTGGTAACTATTATTATAACCAAATTCTACAAGCGGCAAATAATCATCCCAATTGCCTTTAAAATCCATTATGCATGCTCTAAGCATATCCTCTAATGTTTGGATCGTTCTTTCACTTTGCCCGTGAGTCTGAGGGTGATAAGCGGTACTCATCTTCAACTGTGTTCCCATGCATTCTTGCAGTCGCTTCCAAAAATTCGATGTGAAGCGTAGATCACGGTCAAAAATAATTGACACTGGCACCCCGTGCCTCGAAACAATCTCTTTTACATATAACTTCGCCAATTGTTCTAGGTTAAATCTGATTTTGATCGAAAGAAAGTGTGCGGATTTCGTTAATCGATCGACGATAACCCATACTACATCGTAGCCTTTATGGTTCGTAGGAAGGCCAACAACAAAATCCATTGTAATATGTTCCCATTTCCATTCTGGGATCTCTAGAGGTTATAGTAAACTGCTTGGTCTCTGATGTTCTGCCTTGACCCTTTGGCAAGTCAGACACTTGGCAACATAATCGGCAACGTCCCTCTTTATATTTGGCCACCAAAAGTGTTGTCATAAATCTTAATACATCTTGGTACTTCTGGGATGAATGAAATACCTCGAACTATGAGCCTCGCTCAGAATGTCCTCCTTAATTTTTGGTATTGGCGGTACCCAAACTCTACTTTCAAATCTCAACAATCCTTCGCTGTCTATTTTAAATCTAAGTTCAGTCCCTTCAGATATCTTTTTCTTTACTTCCTCACATTCGTTATCCAAGATTTATGCTTCCTTAATCTTATCCAATAAAGTTGTACGAGCTTGCATCTGGAACAGTTTCTTGTCAGTCTTCATTAGACATCCTACTTCCAATTCCAGCTTTTCCATTGCTGAAATCAATTCTTATGTTGTCAGCATCATCAACTTCTCCCGACCCTTTCTGCTTAAGGCGTCTGCTACAACATTCGCTTTGCCTGGGTGGTATAAGATATCACAAGCATAATCCTTTATTAACTCCAACCACCTTATTTGGCGCATATTCAAGTCTTTCTATGTGAAAATATACTTCAGACTCTTATGGTCTGTATATATTTCACACTTCTCCCCATAGAGATAGTGTCTCCAAATCTTTAAAGCAAATACCACCGCAGCTAATTCCAAATCGTGGGTTGGATATCCCTTCTCATAATCTTTCAACTGTCGTGATGCATAAGCAATGACTCTGCCGTTTTGCATAAGCACACAGCCTAGCCCTTTATGCGACGCATCGCTATATACCATAAAGTTTCCTGTATCATCCGGTAGGGACAACACAGGTGCTGTACTCAACCTTCTCTTAAGCTCTTGAAAACATTCCTCACACTTCTCCGTCCAAACGAATTTTATAACTTTCCTAATCAAATTCGTTAGCGGAGTGGCGATCTTGGAAAAATCCTGACTAAATCTTCTATAGTAACCAGCTAATCCAAGAAAACTTCTTACTTCCGACGGTGTTTTCGGCTGATCCCAATTCATCACCGCTTCGACTTTGGAGGGATCCACCGAAATTCTGTCCTTATCAATCACATGTCCGAGAAATTGCACCCTCTCAATCCAAAATTCACACTTTGAGAACTTGGCATACAACTTTTCTCTTCTCAACACTTCCAATGTTAACTTCAAATGTTCAACATGCTCTTCCTTGGTCTTAGAATATACAAATATATCATCGATAAAAACCACTACAAATTTGTCCAAAAAGGGCTTGAACACTCAATTCATTAGGCCTATAAATGCTGCAGGCGCATTCGTTAGACCAAATAACATAACCAAAAATTCGTAGAGACCATATCGTGTCCTAAACGCTGTCTTTGGGACATCTTCAGGCCTCACCTTCAGCTGATGATATCCACTTCTTAGGTCTATCTTCGAGAAATATCTCGCTCCTTTTAACTGATCAAACAGATCATCAATTCTTGGTAATGGATACCTATTCTTAATGGTAACCTTATTCAACTCTCTATAATCGATGTAGAGTCGCATCTTACCATCATTCTTTTTAACAAATAACACCGGCGCTCCCCACGGTGATACGCTCGGTTGAATATATTTCTTATCCAATAGTTCTTGTAACTGAACCATCAGTTCTTTCATTTCTACCGGAGCCATCCGGTACGGTGCTTTCGATATTGGAGCCATTCCTGGCACCAAATCGATTACAAAATCTACTTCTCTATTCGGCGAAAGTCCTGGCAAATCGTCCGGAAACACATCCACGAAGTCCCTTACGACTGGTATTTCCTCCAACTTTGGATTCTCTTTACGACTATCGACTATGTAGGCTAAATATCCTAAACAGCCTTGTCTTAATAACTTTCTTACTTGCATCATCGTCAGACAACTCGCTTGTCTCGGCGACTTGCTGCCATAAAACACAACCTTTGACGGAGTCATAAGGATAATACATTTCTTCTGGAAATCAATTATGGCTCCATAATTGAATAGCCAATCCATTCCCAAGATAACGTCAAATTCCCCTAGTTTAATCGGGATAAGATCTACGTTCATAACGTTACCCTTAATATCCACTCTACAGTTCTTGTGTATATACTTAACAGGAATTACTTCCTTATTCGCAATCTCTATGTTCATAGGGATCTCTAATTCGTCTTTATGTAATTCTATGTTCTTGGCAAAGTCATCAGATATAAATGAACAAGTAGCACCCGAATCAAATAAAACATAAGCATTGACTTTATTAATCGAATGATACCTGACACCACATCACGAGACTGCACAGTGTCTTGTACTGTCATGTTGAATGTTCTTGCGGTTGGTCGGTTTGTCGAAGTTGGTGTGGTAATTATCAGAGGATTTCCACCATTATTTCCCTTATTTCCTACCTGACCTTGCCCCTCCAGATGCCTTATTTGGATAGTCTCTAGCCAAGTGATCCTTCGAACCACATGTGTAGCAGGCGCCCTTCTTAGGGTTAGGGCAGTTAGGTGTTATGTGGCCTTCCTGACCACAATTGTAGCAAACTCTTTTTCCTTTCATGTAGACTCCCAAGTGAGTCTTCCCACAGGTTGGGCATGGTTCTAACTTTTTCTTCTGACTACCTTGCTGACTTACAGACGATGGGTTGTCATTCCACTTTTCGTTTATAATTATTAGTTCCCCTTGTGTGACTGCCACTAGCCTTATTGTTTCCTTCACTATCATTCTTCTTCTTCTTTTGATCCTGATTGTACTTAGACACAGCTTCGCTTCCACCTTCAGCGAGAATGTCCTTCTCCAGAACTCCAGCAAAAGTGTTCAATTGAACAATGACACCTTGCTATACAACCAGGTTCAGTCCCTGTTCAAAATGCCTAGACTTTTTTTTCGTCAGTATGCACCTGATATTGGGCAAACCTGGACAATTCGTTAAATGTTGTCGCATAGTCGGGCACAGACATATTCCCCTGCTTCAACTCTAGAAACTGCACCTCCATTTGATCTGGGAGCTGGTCGGGAAATACATCTCGAAAAACATTTCTTTAAACCTTTCCCAGGTTATTACACCTTCTCCTCCCCTGATCTTATTTGCCTGCCACCAGTAGTTAGCTTCTGATTTTAACCTAAATGTCGCGTAGGCAGTCTTCTGGTCCTCCCTAAGTCAGGCGACCTCAAAAATTTTCTCCATTTCCATAACCCAAGTCTGAGCTTCTATCGGATTCGTGGAACCCTTAAAATCTGGCGGTCCCACTTCCTTAAAGTCTTTAAATGAGGTGTTCGGTGGAGCTTGAGGCTGATTGTTCATCGCTCCAGCCAACAGATTTACCAACTGCTGAACGGGGTTCGCATTGGCATCATTATTGTTATTGTTATTGGTTGACCCTTCTTGGGCTTGTCGACGATTTTATCTCCTTCTTGGCGGCATATTTCTGTTAAGAATATACGCTCATTAGATCTTTATTCAATCTCTTAAATATTTAATACTTAACTCAAATATTTAACATAACCACTTTAACTCTTTTCTTTTCAAATAACCTTTGATATTTTATTTAAATCAAAAGTTTTAAACATAGTACTATAGCATCTCTGCCATTTACCTCAACTATCCCAAGGTAAAGAATCTTCAGGATTTAGTTTCTCAAAATATTCCTTTGTTTTTAATCACATCGAAATTTACATTAACTACTCCAAAGAGTATCACATAATGTTAAATATTTTAACATACTCACTTAACCCATATCATCTTGAACAACTTTATTATTTTATTAAATCCAAAAACTTTTAATACAATACGATAGCATTTCTACCATTTACATCAACTATCCTGAAAATAAAGTTTCTACACGATTTACATTATCACAATATTCCTTTGTTTATAATCACATCGGAATTTACATTATTTATGATTATTTAAACATTAACAATATCATATTGTCCTATCATACAACTATCTACCCCTAAATAATGAAATTTATTTATTAGATAAATAAATCATCATCTTACATCATCTGACATAATAATACATCATAAATCCCAAGTTATACGTAACCTTAAATCTCTGTTGCGGAAACGTAAATAAATAAGTCTTAAGTCGTCACACATAAATCTTGAACTTTAACATTCTTAACATCAACACAAGTTTTCAACACTTGTTAGCTTTTCCTTTGCCCTTGCTACTAGAAGGTACATCACTTCGTTCATTATTAGCTGCAATGTTATTATGCAAGAGTGAGCATGAATGCCCGCAAGTGTAAAAATATGACAGAATAATAACATGCGAGTGAAAGAATTCTGAATAACAGAAAGCTCAACATTTGAATCAAGAATATTAATCAAGAGTCAAATTACTTCTCAACTTTTGAATCAAGAATATTAATCGAGAGTCAAATTACTTCTAAGGGTCATTAAGACCTTGAACCGAGTCGTAGGTTATCAAGTATATTAACCTTTCCAACCTTTAACAGTCATAAGACTATAGACTTTACTTCTCGTACTTACGGAGATCAGCCCTTCGTACTGATACTGTGCACACTATCTTAACGCTTAAAGCATCTTTATCAATTCCCTATATTAGGGTTGTTCATCTTAGTTTGACATCAGAATCCGCACCAAATAAAGTTGGTTTGGATAACTCAATAAATGATATTCAAATTGAATATTAACTTCTCAAGGTATACAATCGAATGAGTATTGAACACTTAAATGATACTTTTAAAAGAATCATGGCATCTCATGTGAAATTCTAAACTTGGATATTCAAGAGTAAGAATTTGCTCAACAATAGTAATTAAGCATATCAATTGCTCAATTTAAAGAGTTTAGTTTAGGAAACTTGCCCAACAATAATAGTAAGTTAGGGATAGAAAACTTGCCTCGTGCGCAAGCTACAATTATTACTCACTTCTTTAATTACTCTTACCTATCACACATTTACAATATCAATTAATCACAGGTTCGATATAATTATTGATTTATAATTAGTGTTCTTTGAACTCATTATTAGGTTTTTCAAATAATGGTTCGTATTGATTAATTAACTTGTTAATTAATCACATAACTTAAGTTATTAACTTGTATTAACAACTTATTACATACATAACATGTCTTCATGTTTATTAGACTTAAAATAATGTCTTCATATTTATATCACATTATTTAAAGTTTATAAATAATAATTTAAGTCACATAATTATTTCATTAATTAATCACGTAACATAATTTATTAAACTCATATCAACATCCTATCATATTTACAACATGTTTTCATGTTCATTAGATTAAAAATATTTTTCTCAAATTTCAACACTTAGCAAATTTTTCGAAAATTTCAGACGGGCGCTGCCGCGAGCCATTTAACCTTGTACCCAGCGCGGCCGCGCGGCTACGTTTTCCCAGAATTTCTAGTTCGCAAAGAACACAGAAATTCGGTCACTTTCTCAAATTTTACACCAATACACTGATTTATAATATTACCCATGAAGTATAAACTTCACAGGAACATTATATATCACTTATAACATGTTCTTAACATTCCAAGTCATATAATTACACAATCAAAACATTAATTTTCACTGTTCTTCAAAACATTCAAGAGTTTAATGAAAAACATAAAAATTCTCCTTACGGATTCGTTACTACACCGAATCCATTCATTTTAATTCTATTTTCTTTGTTTTAACATATACAATCATATTCATGTATTAATTTAAATATTAACATATGATTCAATCATTAATTTAACCCATATGGGTTATTCACCCATATTCAATACTCTGTAATTTCATAAAACCCATTTATTAATAAAATTATTTGGTGTGATCTGTGTAAATCATGGATACATGATCTAACACACAATACTAACATCTACGATCACATATATGATAACCTCATACTTTAATTTCCTAAAATTATTCTTAACAGAGAGTTTTTACAAAGACGTATAAAAACTCTGTAATTTTCGTCAAAACCCAATTAAGGCCAAATTAATTAAAATTGATCATTTTAAATCATTCATACCAATTATAAAACACCTTATAATCATAAACCCATATAGATAAAGTCATATCACAACCCAATTATGAAACCCAATTTTCACAGAAAACTTTAAAACACGTAATGAAGAAATCTCAATTTTAAAAACTTGAAAAGAAGGGATTACCCTTAGTAGTGAAGATAAATCAAAGAAACACAATTGATTTCTCAATTCTTCCTTTCTCAATCTCTCTCAATCTCTTCTTCTTCTTTTTTTCTCTCTTTGACTTCACAAACTTTCTCTGACTTTCTAACCCAAATAATAATAACAAATGTCGATATGATATGGGTATTATACGTATAAATTATTTCCGTTGCAAATTAACTCCTATTAAGGCCTCGTTTGGTTTTCTTATTTTCTTCATTTCCCTTTATTTTAATAAACTCTTATAATATAGTTTATAGTCACACTCCTAATTAACTAATTAATTTTATTTAAATCAATTAAATAAAATAATAATAACTTTACATTAATTCACATTGTCACATAATTAATATTTTTATTTATTAATTATGTCAATTCATTAATTCTTTAATTAACTACTAAATTAATTAAAGTACATTATGCTTATTTAATTAATTCATTTAACCCAATAAACTCAACTAAATATATACTTTGAACTATTAAATTACTACACATTAATTTAATTAATGTCACACATATAATTAAATTAATCGACCACAAATTCATGAATTAATTATTTGACTCAATAATTAAATCATTAAAAATATTTATTTATTTCAATAAATATTCAAATATCTTTACAAAATTCTCGTTCGTCACAACTAACGTATAAATTACTCTCAACTTAATCACTGAAGAAAAACTCAACAAATGAATTAGAAGAAGAAGAGGTTATATATGTAGAGAATTTCATATATAGACAATGCATTCCTCCATTTAATCAAACTAATGGATTGAAGATTTGTATGTTGGTTAAGGTGGAGTAGTTGAATGGTTGTTGGATTCATCATGAATCCCACTCCCCCATTGATCATGATAGCTAGAATGATGATTTTGAGAGAAGAGACAGTAGACTTTGGCTTAATGAGTGCACACGTGAATGACTCTTAATTTGGGACTAGCAAATACAAGCTCAGCATTTAGCAATATGAATTCATACAACACTTATGTTATATACTTATACATAATATCTACACTTAGGTTATAATTTAATGTCACAATGTAATTCACATAAATAATACTTCAATGTAGTAAATGTAGTTTGTACATATATAATCCATGTACATTTTATTATACTGATATAATTTAATCGGATATTATCACATTACATTGTCTCCTTTATTATTAATTTCCATTAATCAACAATTATTTACAATATATTCATGATGTACTATTTTAATATATACTCACACACAATTGTCACATAAGCCTCATGATGTATTCATTTTAATTATTTATAACATATAGTTTCAATATGTATAGTCACATTGCATTATATAATATAGTTGTAACCACTATATTTTATATGATTAACATTTCATAATATTGCATATAACAATTAATCGAGTAATTATAATCTTATTATATTAATAACTTACTGATAGTAGTGTGCATACAAGCCAATCATGTATGATGACAAAGCACATACTTTGTAAACAATCTTATTATTTATTAATAAAATATTCATTTAAGGCATATAATTATCTACATGGTGTTGTTTTTATAATATGTAAATAACCTATAGTTTTAAGCAATTCTTTTAGAATCATGATGAGATCATGATAATGAGATCTAACTTCTTAAAAAGCTTAAAAACTAAAATAGTTCCCAATTGTGGGATTACTAAAATGGGGATTAGTAAATCCGGATAGATTGGTACATATGTTGCTTGCTCATTAGGATGAGGATGACTAATCTCATGGTCATTTGTGTGGAGACACTAAAGCAAGTATGTAGGTGCTTATTGGAGAATAAGTTCACTGAACGTGACTCGCTATGGAATACCTAATGGAGTTTTACTCGCCTGTCAATAGGAATTCCTAATGTGATAGTAGTACATGTGATCCTTGGACTTGAGATCATCATAGTATCTTGTATGTAACAAATTATACATTGACTAATTCCTTAAGGCCTTTTAAGGCATATATAGGGTATGCTTGGGTGTAATGAGTTACATATGGAGATAATGAATGATCAATAAAGAATCTACCACCTCTAGTAAAAGAGGAGATATGTCCTATGTGATTCGTTAAATGACAACCCAGGAATCCTTGGCCAAGGTAGAATGAAATTAGAAAGAGGTTTCTAATTTGCATTATTTGGAGTTGTGCATTTTCTAATCGAAATACATATGATTAAATAAATTAAGACTTAACAGTAAATCCATGTCTTATATTTAATTGGGACATTATATGGTGGAAGGATTGAATTGTACGGTAACTATTAACTCACAAGTTCTTTTATGATTAATGTTGAAATCTATATTATCTGGAAAGTCGTTGATCGCTAAGGAGGCTTATCCCTATTGTAGAATAAATGTTATTTATTTAAATAGATTATTAGTTTAATTTGTTTATTTAAATAAGATTAGAATTGTTCTAATTGATTTATTCACAACCGGTTTAATATGGAGAACCTAAAGGGTCGCACCAGAAAAGGAAGAAGAATTATTTAAGAAGAAAATGGCATGATAGTAATAATGCATTAAGTATAATTAATTTAATCTATGATGATAGAATAAATTAAATAGCTTAATGTTTATTATTTAATATTTTAGAAATATTAAATATAAATTAATAAGAGGAGTCTTATTAATATTATTATTATTATTATTATTATTTTAATTCTAAAGAAGTTTAGGATTTAATATAATATCAGTACTCTCTCTCAATCCTAATAAAGATTAGGATATAAATTAATTAAAAGTATTAATTAATTAATTAAATAAAACCCTATTCTAATTGGATTAGGAGGGTTAACCTAATATCTATATAAGAGAGTCTTATATCAGAAATAAGGTACGTGAATTTTTCAAGAGTTGGGAGTACACATATTCTATAAAGATAGAAACAAGGGTTAAGCCAATAACCCATCTTACTGAGTTCTTCATCTTCCTTGGTGGATCACCGTGAGAGGCCAAACATTTGGGTGGCTGACATTGATCAAGGGAAGGAGCCACTACAGAGGAATCAAAGGAATCAAAGGAGTAAAACTTGTACCTGAGGAAGCTTGGATCTTCAAATGTATAATTCTGTTTTTCTCCTTCTTCATTCACTGATAATTGATGCACAAGAATGATCATGGTAATGGGTTTGTATAAATTTTTGAAAACCTAATTTTTACGCTTCCGCCCTATTTATGTGATTTGATTGCATGATTGCGTTACGTACAAACCCAATAGTGGTATCAGAGCCAATCTTGTGCTAATTATCAGTCTATGTGATTCCATACATGTATGATATGCGATTGGATCGAGTTCTGGGCAACAAAAATTTTTCAGATTCTGTGAAGCTGCGCCGATACAAGGCAATATTGCTGCGCAGCTACGCCGGGTGCCGTTCCTGGTTTTCATGCTGCGCAGCTGCGCCGGTTCCCTTTACATTCTTGGCGCAGCTGCGCCACTGGACAGGAACTGAATTTTTTTTTTGTTTTATTTAATTAAATGAATGGTTTATTTAATTAATAAAGGTTTAAAATAAAGATGTTTATTTTATATGAAATGAGATTTCAGAATTGCTAAAATTAAAGAGTTTAATTTGGAATTGTTTTTGAATGAAATAAAGGAGTTTATTTTTCCAAAAACAAAGTTTAGCAAACTTTTGCCCATTAACTGATATTAATATATATATGGAATGAATTTATTTTCATGAGATGAATAAGTTTTATTGATACGTATGATGATATGTATGGTAATAAAAGGGATTGATTATGGACTATGACCAATGTGATTGGATTTTATTTTGGTTGAATGCTTGAATGAATGGGTTTTATAAAATGGGGTCTGCGTACCTCGTCTTCTCTAGTTTTATTCTCGATGTAAATTCTATCTCCTTTCTATGTACTTCCCCTTGACTGCTGATCAAGGTTTCTATTTAATTTTAAATATTTAATGTAATAGAGATAGTTAGAATTATTTTGAAGAAATTGGAGACCAAGGAGCAAGGAACGCGTGAAGACTCATTTGTATGGAGCCAGGGTTTAAATGTAATAGTTATATTTAAATTTAAATTCTTGCACTCCTAGGTTTGACCTTTTGGTTCACTTGGTGGCTCTAGTTAACCAAACTAGAATAAAAGTCCATAATCAATCCGGGTAGAATATAGTATTCTATATTGCATGCTAAATATTATATATATTATATTTTATACAAACATGCTTCGCATGTTTAATAAAATGACTCGTATTTTATATATATATGTGCATGCGCGCTTAAAAAGATGAGACAAATAATAACAAACCCCTCAAAGAAATAATATTAAGTCTGAAGCGTTCAAATGATATTTGAAATATCGAACGTCGCCTTCTAGCATGATTAGTTAATAGAGTATTAAATATTTAATATGAGTTTGTTGTGCTATCCACAAGACGAGTATTGAATATTTAAGATGTTAATTAATCACATTTGATGCTTATCAAGAAAATTGAACGATCTAGTCTTGTTGTGCTATCCACAAGGACGAAAATTTTTCTTTTTTGAATTTATGGAAGTGCTAGGCTGGACTTAACTTAAATCATTTTAGTTCGGATGTGCACACAAATGACCATTATGATTTAAGAGGCAAAATAAAAGGAGTTACATGGTGATGTAATTGACAAGAGTTGTCTACCTATTTATTTGTATATCGCTTGTTGTGCTATCCACAAAGTTATATACATTTGAAATGAGATCCTTAATCTCACTAGCAAATCTTTAATTAGATGTTGTCGAACAATATGAGTGAGGGTAATATAGCTTGATGAAAATAGTGGGAGATACCAATTTAAAATAAAGACCTAAATTTATTTTGGTATGAAAAGTTAATAAAATGAATGTTTGCTAAAATATTATCTTTTCACATGCAGAATTTTAAAAAATGTTAAAATCACTAATCTCACTACGAAGCATACTTGATGCAAATAAGCTTACCGGCCCTAATTATGAGGACTGGCTAAGAAATCTGAGAATTGTTCTCACTGCTGAAAAGATTTCTTATGTCCTAAATTCCATTATCCCTGAATCTATTTCAGAAACAGCCTCTGAGGAATAGATTGTCACTTTCAATAAGTGGCAAGATGATGCATCTATGGCTCAATGCATCATACTCACATCCATGAATAACGAGCTTCAGCGTCAGCACGAAAAAATGGATGCTCCTACTATGCTGCTTCACCTCAAGGAGTTGTATGGTGAACAGAGTAGGACTGCTAGATATGAGATATCTAAGGAGCTCTTCCGATCTCGGATGACCGAGGGCACTGCCGTCGAGACTCATGTTCTGAAGGTAATCAATTTGATTGAACGCCTTGGACAGCTTGGGTTCGTCATGGATGGGGAGTTGAGTCAAGACTTGGTCTTGCAGTCACTCCCTGAGACCTTCTCGCAGTTTGTGGTTAATTTTCACATGAATAAGCTAGATGTCAGCTTACCTGAGCTGCTTAACATGCTGAAAATTGCAGAAGGTCACTTCTCATCCAAGAAGAACCATGTCTTGATGGTGGATTCTTCCAATAAAAGGAAGAGGACCCAAGGTGTCTTCTGAAAAGAAGAAATCTAAGAAGGCTAAGGGAAAAGGGAAAGAAAAGGAGCAAAAGAAACCTGAACCAGCTAAAGGAATGTGCTTTCATTGCAATGAGCCGGGACATTGGAAAAGGAACTGCAAGAAGTTTCTAGCAGAGAAGAAGCATGGAGAAGCTTCGACTTCCAATCAAGGTTTGTTTATGATTGAAATTAATTTTTCTGAAAGTCATAATTCTACTTGGGTATTGGATACTGGCTGTGGTTCTCACATATGTAATACTATGCAGGAACTGGTCAGAAGTAGAAAGCTGAACAAAGATGAGGTGATCCTACGAGTGGAAAATGGAGCAAAAGTTGCTGCATTAGCTGTAGGAACTTATTGTTTAGCAATGCCTTCGGGCAAATCCATTTATCTTAATAATTGTTATTATGTTCCGAATATTATTAAAAACATTATTTCAATTTCTGTATTGGATATGGAAGGTTTTGACGTTATTATAAAGAACAATGGTTGTTCTATTTATAAAGACGATGTTTTATATGGTATTGGAAATTTGCGAAATGGACATTATACACTTGACTTACAAGAAAATATATTTCAAATTGAACAAATTAAGAAAAGGAAAAGAGATGATATTAATTATACCTATATGTGGCACTGTAGACTCGGTCATATCAATGAAACAAGATTATCCAAGTTGCATAAAGATGGGCTCCTCGAGCTATCTGATTATGAATCATATCCAACTTGTGAATCTTGTCTCATAGGTAAAATGACTAAATCTCCTTTTAGTGGAAAAGGAGAGAGAGTTACAGAGTTGTTGGCATTGATTCACGCAGACGTTTGTGGACCTATGACAACAAGTGCACGGGGTGGGTATTCTTATTTTATTACTTTCACTGATGATCACTCAAGATTTGGATATGTGTATTTAATGAAATACAAATCAGAATCATTTGAAAAGTTCAAAGAGTTTAGAAGTGAAGTAGAGAAACAAACGGGCAAGAGTATTAAGATACTTTGATCAGATCGAGGTGGAGAATACTTAAGCAGTGAGTTTCTCAATTGTCTCAGAGAAAATGGTATAATCTCACAATGGACTCCTCCAGGTACACCACAGTTAAATGGAGTATCTGAAAGGAGAAATCGAACACTGTTGGACATGGTTTGATCCATGATGAGTTTTACCGACCTTCCAATTTCTTTCTGGGGATATGCCCTAGAAACGGCTGCATACCTACTTAACAAGGTGCCTACCAAATCCGCCCCAAAGACTCCATATGAGATATGGAAAGGGAGGAAACCAAATCTTAAGCATGTTAAGACTTGGGGTTGTCCATCTTATGTCAAAAAGTTTGAAAATAATAAGCTACAGACTAAATCAGATAAGTGTAGATTTGTGGGATTCCCTAAAGAAATCGTAGGGTATTATTTCTATCATCCAACTGATCAAAAGGTGTTTGTTGCGAAACATGCTACCTTCTTGGAGAAAGAGTTTATCCATGAAGGGGTCAGTGGGAGCAAGATATATCTTGAAGAAGTTCAAGAACCACAAGTTACCACGGACCAAAGTCAGGTACCTAACCAAGTAGAAGAACCTACTGTACCACACCCTGTTCGTAAATCTGGAAGAGTACCGAAGATACCTGAGAGGTATGGATTCGTTATAGAGGATAACGATGAGATACACATCATGAATGATGATGATCTATTGAATTACGAACAGGCTATGAGTAATAAAGACTCAGGGAAATGGCTTGAAGCCATGAAATCCGAAATGGACTCCATGTATGAAAACAAAGTATGGTCTTTGGTTTCACCACCTGAAGGTATTAAACCTATTAGGTGTAAATGGGTTTTTAAGAAAAAGACTGGAGCAGACGGAAAGGTAGAGACCTATAAGGCCCGACTGGTTGCAAAAGGTTTCAAACAAAGACAAGGAGTTGACTATGATGAAACCTTCTCACCAGTAGCCATGCTCAAGTGCATTCGGATTTTGCTTGCGATTGCAGCTTACAACGACTATGAGATCTGGCAGATGGACGTGAAAACGGTCTTCCTCAATGGGAAACTTAAGGAGGATGTGTATATGACACAGCCAGAGGGATTTATTTCAAAAGTTGGAACAAATCAAGTCTGTAAGCTACAACGATCCATTTATGGGTTGAAGCAAGCTTCTCGTAGATGGAACATTCGTTTTGATGAGACAATCAAAGAGTTTGATTTTATCAAAAACGAAGATGAACCATGTGTATACAAGAAGGTTAGTGGGAGCGCAGCATCATTCCTTGTATTATATGTTGATGATATATTACTGATAGGAAATGACATTCCTATGTTACAATCCATTAAAATCTGGTTATCTAAAAACTTCTCAATGAAGGACTTGGGTGAAGCATCCTATATTTTGGGGATAAAGATCTATAGAGATAGATCTAAAAGGATGCTCGGCTTATCCCAAGGAACGTACATTGATACGATGCTAAAGAGGTTTAGCATGGTAGATTCCAAAAGAGGTCTCATGCCGATGAGCCATGGAATAAATCTCTCCAAGAAACAGGCCCCAAAGACATCTGAGGAGATAGACCGTATGAGTAAGATCCCTTATGCTTCTGCAATAGGATCTATCATATACGGTATGATATGTACTAGACCGGATGTTGCTCACGCACTTAGTGTAACAAGCAGATACCAGTCGAATCCAGGAGAAGAGCACTGGAAGGCAGTGAAAAATATCCTAAAGTACTTGAGAAGGACTAAAGATATTTTTCTTGTCTACAGTGGGTCTGAATTAAAACTCGAGGGATTCACGGACTCAAGTTTTCAAACAGACCAAGATGACAGTAAATCTGTTTCAGGGTATGTGTTTACCTTGAACGGAGGTGCAGTGAGTTGGAAGAGTTCCAAGCAGCAAACGGTTGCTGATTTAGTGACAGAGGCAGAGTATATAGCTGCAAGTGAAGCTGCAAAGGAAGCTGTTTGGATGAAGAAGTTCATAACTGAACTTGGTGTGGTTCCTAGCATTGGAGAAGCAGTTCCCGTATACTGTGGCAACACCGGAGCGGTTGCACAGGCTAAGGAACCCAGGTCTCATCAGAAATCTAAACACGTGTTGCGGCGATTTCACTTGATTAGGAAGATTATTGAAAGAGGAGACGTCACCTTGGAGCGTGTAGACTCTCAAGACAACATTGCAGATCCATTTACTAAAGCTTTAACACAACAGCAGTTTGATCATCACTTAGAGAAGATGGGTATGAGATACCATGGTGATTGGCTTTAGTGCAAGTGGGAGATTGATAGTAGTGTGCATACAAGCCAATCATATATGATGACAAAGCACATACATTGTAAACAATCTTATTTATTTATTAATAAAATATTCATTTAAGGCATATAATTATCTACATGGTGCTGTTTTTATAATATGTAAATAACCCATAGTTTTAAGCAATGCTTTTAGAATCATGATGAGATCATGATAATGAGATCTAAATTCTTAGAAAGCTTAAAAACTAAAATAGTTCCCAATTGTGGGATTACTAAAATGGGGATTAGTAAATCCGGATAGATTGGTACATATGTTGCTTGCTCATTGGATGAGGATGACTGATCTCATGGTCATTTGTGTGGAGACACTAAAGCAAGTATGTAGGTGCTTATTGGAGAATAAGTTCACTGAACGTGACTCGCTAAGGAATACCTAATGGAGTTTTACTCGCCTGTCAATAGGAATTCCTAATGTGATAGTAGTACATGTGATCCTTGGACTTGAGATCATCATAGTATCTTGTATGTAACAAATTATACATTGACTAATTCCTTAAGGCCTTTTAAGGCATATATAGGGTATGCTTGGGTGTAATGAGTTACATATGGAGATAATGAATGATCAATAAAGAATCTACCACCTCTAGTAAAAGAGGAGATATGTCCTATGTGATTCGTTAAATGACAACCCAGGAATCCTTGGCCAATGTAGAATGAAATTAGAAAGAGGTTTCTAATTTGCATTATTTGGAGTTGTGCATTTTCTAATCGAAATACATATGATTAAATAAATTAAAACTTGGCAGTAAATTCATGTCTTATATTTAATTGGGACATTGTATGGTGGAAGGATTGAATTGTACGGTAACTATTAACTCACAGGTTCTTTTATGATTAATGTTGAAATCTATATTATCTGGAAAGTCGTTGATCGCTAGGGAGGCTTATCCCTATTGTAGAATAAATATTATTTATTTAAATAGATTATTAGTTTAATTTGTTTATTTAAATAAGATTAGAATTGTTCTAATTAATTTATTCACAACCGGTTCAATATGGAGAACCTAAAGGGTCACACCATAAAAGGAAGAAGAATTATTTAAGAAGAAAATGGCATGATAGTAATAATGCATTAAGTATAATTAATTTAATCTATGATGATAGAATAAATTAAATAGCTTAATGTTTATTATTTAATATTTTAGAAATATTAAATATAAATTAATAAGAGGAGTCTTATTAATATTATTATTATTATTATTATTTTAATTCTAAAGGAGTTTAGGAATTAATATAATATCAGTACTCTCTCTTAATCCTAATAAAGATTAGGATATAAATTAATTAAAAGTAATTAATTAATTAATTAAATAAAACCCTATTCTAATTGGATTAGGAGGGTTAACCTAATAGATAAGAGAGTCTTATATCAGAAATAAGGTACGTGAATTTTTCAAGAGTTGGGAGTACACATATTCTATAAAGATAAAACAAGGGTTAAGCCAATAACCCATCTTACTGAGTTCTTCATCTTCCTTGGTGGATCACCGTTAGAGGCCAAACATTTGGGTGGCTGACATTGATCAAGGGAAGGAGCCACTACAGAGGAATCAAAGGAATCAAAGGAGTAGAACTTGTACCTGAGGAAGCTTGGATCTTCAAAGGTATAATTCTGTTTTTCTCCTTCTTCATTCACTGATAATTGATGCACAAGAATGATCATGGTAATAGGTTTGTATAAATGTTTGAAAACCTAGTTTTTACGATTCCGCCCTATTTATGTGATCTGATTGCATGATTGCGTTACGTACAAACCCAACACTTACTTGTTTGTCAATTAATCAATAATAATTAATTACTCATCTTATCCATTAATTAACAATAATATTAATTAATCCTCCTCTCATTGATATACTCTTAACAAGATTATTATTATACGATAAATCATCAAATTCCTCAACAGTTTAATAAATACAAATCTTATTATATTTATAAACCATTTACTTATTATTATACTATTACTTACAATAATAATAAATCAACGGACTATTATTATATTTCTCATAATAACAATTAACAATTAATATACATTAATTGCTCCTTAATAATTCCTTCACCCTCGAATTAATTAACTCATCATCGAATCTATTCTTGTGCCACACAAAGCATCCAACGAGCTTATTATAAACTCCATATCTTCCTCAATTATTATATATTCAATTTGAATTAACTTGAATTAACTCATCTCATAACACACAAATATTTATATTCAAATAATTATTCACTTCTATTAATATATTCATTTAATAATATTCAAAAATTCTCGGGTATTACATCCTCCCCCTTATAAAAATTCTGTCCTCGGAATTGTTACTAGGTTACACAAATAGATTAGGATAGTCCCTCATCATCCTATATTCCAACTCTCACGTAGCCTCCTCGACATCGTGGTTATGCCAAAGTACCTTTACAGATGAAATAACTTTATTTCTTAAGGTTTGCTCTTTCCTATCTAATATTTGGACAGGAATTTCTTCGTACGCCAAGTTCTTCTCCACTTGAATGGGCTCATAAGAAATCACAAGCTTGTAGTCGGCCTTGTATGGATGCAACACGAAAATGTGAAACACGTTGTGAATGTGCTCCAACTCGGGTGGTAATGCAACTTTATATGCCACTTCCCCCACTCGCTTCAGTATCTCGAATGGTCCTATGAATCTTGGACTCAATTTTTCTTTCTTGCCGAATCGAATTTTTCCCTTCCATGGAGATACCTTCAAGAATACGAAACTGCCAACTTTAAAGTTCCGGTCTTGTCGATTTAAGTCTGCATACTCTTTCTGGCGATCTTGAGTTGCTACTAGTCTGGCTCTTATCACTGTCACCACGACGTGCGGTTTGTTATACTAACTCTAGTCCGAGTATTCGTCGCTCTCCAACTTCGTCCCAACTTAACGGCATTCTACATTTTCTCCCATAAAGAGCTTCGTATTGTGGCATGCCGATACTCGCATGGTAACTATTATTATACGCAAACCCTACTAATGGTAGGTGGTCATCCCAATTCCCCTTGAAGTCCATCACGCAACTCCTAAGCATGTCCTCCAGTGTTTGTATAGTTCGCTCACTCTGTCCGTCTGTCTGAGGATGATAAGCGGTACTCAACCTCAACTATGTTCGCATTCTCTCTTGCATATTTTTCCAAAAGTTTAACATAAAGTGCGGATCTCGATCAGAGACAATTGACACCGGCACTCCATGTCGTGAAACAATCCCCTTTACGTAAAAACTTGCTAACTGGTTCAAACTGTAGCGGATCTTGATTGGTAGAAAAAGTGCGGTCTTTGTTAGTCGATCCACGATAACCCAAATGGCATCATAACCTTTCTGCGTGACTGGAAGTCCTACCACGAAGTCCATCGTAATGTGCTCCCATTTCCACTATAGTATTTCTAACAGTTGTAGTAAACCACTCGGCCGCTGGTGCTCTACTTTAACGCGTTGGCAAGTCAGACATCTACTAACGCACTCTGCAACTTCCCGTTTCAGATTGGGCCACCAAAAACGTTGCCGCAAATCTCGGTACATCTTTGTGCCTCCCGGATGAATGGAATATGTCGTATTGTGTGCCTCGTTCAAAATCTCTTCTCTCAATTCGGTTGCTGCTGGTACCCACACTCTTCCTTCGAATATCAAAATACCGTCTTTATCCATTCAGAATCTTTCTTCTCCATTTTCTGCGATCCTTTTTCTGATTTTCTCGCACTCTTCATCCTTCTCTTGTGATTCCTTTACTCTATCCAACAAGGTTGGACGAGCTTCGATTACAAATAACTTTTCTTCTGAACTTTCTGGTCCCTTTACCTCTATATCCAATTTCTCCATCTCCCTTATCAACTCCTCCTGAGTCGTCAAATGAAACAATTTCTCCCTTCCTTTTCTGCTCAGAGCGTCGGCAACTATGTTTGCCTTACCCGGGTGATAAAGAATATCACAATTACAGTCTTTGATCAATTCTAACCACCTCCTTTGACGCGTAATCAACTCCTTCTGTGTGAAAACATATTTCAGACTTTTGTGGTCCGTGTATATCTCACATTTCTCTCCGTACAAATAATGCCTTCAAATCTTCAACGCAAAAACTACTGCCGCTAACTTTAAGTCGTGAGTAGGGTATCATTTTTCATAGTCCTTTAATTGTCGTGATGAATACGCAATGACTTTGTCGTGCTGCATTAGCACACAGCCAAGTCCTTTGTGCGATGCGTCACTATACACCACAAAATTTCCCGCATCATCTGGTTGTGATAACACAGGCGCTTTGCTTAATCTCCTCTTTAGTTCTTAAAAACTCTCTTCGCATTTGTTGGTCCATATAAATTTCACCGTCTTCCTCGTCAGATTTGTCAACGGGGTTTTTATCTTAGAAAAATCCTGGATGAATCTTCGATAATACCCAGCTAACCCTAAGAAACTTCTCACCTCTGTTGGTGTTCTTGGCTTCTCCCAATTACTCACTGCTTCGACCTATGCAGGGTCTACTGAGATTACATTCTTATCCACCACGTGACCTAAGAATTGAACCTTCTCCATCCAAAATTCACACTTTGAAAATTTCGCATACATCTTATCATTCCTTAGTGCTTCCAAAACAATCTTCAGATGTTCGGTGTGCTCTTCTTCTGTCTTCAAATAGATCAAGATGTCGTCGATGAAAACTACCACGAACTTATCCAAGTATGGCTTGAAGACTCGGTTCATCAAGTATATGAATGCTGCCGAAGCATTAGTCAATGCGAATGACATTACCAAAAACTTGTAATGTCCATAACGGGTTCGAAACGCAGTCTTTGGTATGTCTTCTTCCCGTACTTTCAGTTGGTGATAACCTGTCCGTACGTCTATGTTTAAGAAACACTTCGCTCCTTTCAGTTGATCAAAAAGGTCGTCTATTCTAGGTAACGAATATCTGTTCTTGATCGTTACTCTGTTCAATTCTCGATAATCGATACAGAGCCTCATCGATCTGTCCTTTTTCTTAACAAACATCACTGGTGCTCCCCAAGGAGACACACTCGGTCGCACGTAACCTTTATCTAATAACTCTTGCAGTTGTATCATCAATTCTTTTATTTCTACTGGCGCCATACGATATGGGGCTTTTGAAATCGGTACAGTTCCCGGTGCTAAGTCTATAACGAATTCGATTTCTCTTTCTAGCGGAAGACCAGGCAGATCGTCCGAAAATACATCTTGAAATTCATTTACTATGGATATATCCTTAATTTCTACTCTCTTTTTTTGAGTATCTACAACGTAAGTTAAATAACCTACACACCCTTCCTTAATAATTTTTTGGCCTGCATCATCGTAAGACAACACGATTGCTTAAGCGATGAGCTACCATAAAACACTACCTTAGACTTACTCGGAGTCTGAAGGTTCACACATTTGTTCTGACAGTCAATTATTGCACCATGGTTATACAACCAATCCATTCCCAATATATTACATTAAATTCTCCCAATCTAATTGGAATCAAGTCTACGCTCAGTTCATGTTCTCTAATGTTTGTGCGAAAATTTTGATAAACGTATTCTACAGGGATTACTTTCTTATTCGCAACTTCTATGTTTAAGGGGTTTTCTAATCTTTCTCGGGGTGTGTTAAGTTTACTAGCAAATTCTTCATTTACAAAAGAACAGGTGGCACCCAAATCAAATAAAACATATGCATTTACATCATTGATTTGGATTATACCTGACACCACGTCCTTCGCAGCTATTGCGTCCTGGACAGTCATGTTAAAGGTCCTAGCGGTTGGGCGGTTGGATTGTGCCGGCCTGTGACAGCCCGAATTTTTAAGAATTAATAAATGAGAATTTAATAAATAAAATTCTTATTATCTGATATTTTGAGTTTGAGTATGTGTATACGTATTATATATTGTGAAATATGTGATTTGGTGTGAAGAGAATTTAAATGTTAATTTTAATATTTATTGAAGTAATTAAATATTTTAATTAAATTATTTATTGAGTTAATAAATAATTATCTGATTTGTATGGAGTACTATAATTAAGTGTATTATATTAATTAAATGATTATTTAATATTTAATTTAATTAATATGTAATGATTTTATGTTAAAGTTCTAATTTAATTGAGATAATTAAATTAGATGTAGTGATGTGGTAATTGTTATATGAAGTTATAATTAGCGAGTAATTATAATGTGACCATTTTATGTGATTATTTGATGTTAAACTTTTAATTAATTAATTTATAAGGTTAAGATTTAATTAATTAAAGGATAATATTAAAAATATGTGTTAAAAGAATTATTAAAAGAATTAAAAGAGTTTTTAAAACTGTTTTCCCTAACAAGGCCCTTGCATTATTTTAAATTCTTTTTTCCAAACGGCGCCTTAACTATTTTAAAAATAATGTCGTTTTTACAAAATGAAGCCTTAAGGCTTTTGGTTTTCAAAAGAATTGTAACCTATGTATTTATGATGAGATTTATTATATACATAAATATATTATAAGTTATATGTTATGTATATATGTTATATGTATATCATATCTATAGAATTATAATATACGTTAGTTTAGAGTTAGAAGAGTTAGAGAACATAATCAGTTTTACAAAAAAACAAAGAAAGAAAGAAAGAGCAGAGAAAAGTTAGAGAGAAAAGACTCAGGGAGGAAGAAGAGAGAAGAAGAAAGAAAGAGGAGGAAGGAGTTTTGTGAGGAATCAAAACTAAAAGCCTCATCATCACTTTCATCTTCTTCATCACTAAAACTTAAGGGTTGTTATGTATTTTCTACGCACAACACGCAAGTGTACGTGGTCAACAAGTAATACAGTGATAAATCAAAGATCGTACCCACAGAGACAATAATTTCTATTTAATCGAACAAGTACCAATTTAAGAGTATTTCAACTTTATCAAACTAACAGCAAAAAGATAGATTCTTCTATAACTAGAATAAAAATAACCACACACTAAATCGAGATCTTTAACAGAATTGAGAGAATTAAGCCTACAACTTCACTTATTATTTCACTTCAGATAATATCTTTGTCTCCTGTTTATTTCAATTACCCCCAGGTTATTAATCGAAAACACTAATGTAGATAAAATCACCTCACGATGCATAATATCCGTACTCATTTGTATCCACATATGATAAATTCAAATAAGACATCCTAATTAATTAACTCACTATATTTCTAAGTGAATTACAATTAACCAGAATTTATTACCAAGTTCTCTCTCGGATTACATATGGCGTAAAGGAATATATCTATCCTAAACACGAATCACAAATTCCATCTACGCAGAATTCACAAACATAAGTCATTATGGCCAGTTCTTATCTCCTATGTTCCTTCACAAGTTCATAAGAAATAACAGAATAATTGTTGATCAGGCAATTATATAAATTAATCACACACATAATGAATACCCTGGGAATAACCTCCATAAACTGAATTCAAAAACAATTAATCTTTCATTACATAATAAGATCCGTCATAGGCTTAAATAAATAATTAGTTCATGACAAATGAAATAAAATCCATGATCCACAAAGTATTAATCGTGATGAATACACAGAAAATAGGAATTGAGAAAGATAAAAATATAAAACTCCTGTCGTTACTGTCTCCAATTTGCTCCACGTTCATACAATCATGCTCCTTGCCAATTCTCCTCTGCCGGTTCAGATCCACCAAAAAAAATAATTCGCAGGCAAGATATTGTTCTTATATTATACATCATAAGTCAACGTATCTCCTTCATAAAAAATCTCTTTTTACTTAGCCCATTAGATATATACTTGTGGCCCCCACTCCTCATGGCATCCTTATCTCCTTATATTAATAGCCCATGCTGCCAATCTCCTCTAAGAAAAAGAATGCCAGATGCTATATAACCATATACTACTCGTGGGGCCCTCAATTCATCTCATAATGCACTAGAGTCCCATTTATCAAATGGAGATACAGCTGCTAAGTGCCACCGCCCCAGCGGGTTGAAGCCTTGCAAATCACCCGCCCCAGCGGGTGTATCCTCTACCCAGCTGCTTCCTTTTATAATTCTGCCAGCCATTCCTTCTTAATAGGTTACGTGCCCTCCTGAATTAATAATAAAATAATCACCAGCTTGACCTCTTTTAATTATAGTGCAGCCCTCTTTTTCCACAAGTCCAAGTCCCACTTGGTAAAAGAAATTCGCAGCTCTCAATGTCTCTTAGTACTGCATGAACCCGAGTAGGACACGGCAAAGGAGCACTTCCGCCTTCCCACCCCGGCGGAGGAATCCCTTACTAATCACCCGCCCCAGCGGGTGAACTTCCTGCCCACAAGCTAAAGCTTCAAAGCCCCTTCACTTTTCACACTCCTCTTCTTCCCAAGCTGCTGCAAACGTGGCCTGCTATCTTCCAATCCTTTGCAGCCCACTCACAAAATGCATGCACATTAATCCCTTTTCCAGTCGAAGACCCATGCTGATGTTACGAGATTAAATCCTTGCTACTTAATTCATAAACCCATATGAGCTACTGCCCACACTTGAGATCCCATATGAGCTGCTTCTTACTTTCTCTCTGCACTTGCCGCATCTGTGAGTGGCCAGCATTCGTGGCCCACATGTATTTTGCTTGCTCATGTTGATTCCATTTTTCCTCTAAGTTATTTCCAATCATCACAGGACTCTTCAATTGTACCTATAATAACCATACATGAATAAGTATATGTAGGTACGGAATAAAGAAGAATGAGCATTAAAGAATAGACATATAACATGCAATTTTGTCTTTAAAACTATTCTCGCCTCCCTTTCATTATTTGTACATAAACGTATACACCCAGTAAAAATGATAGGCAAAAGTACTCGAAAACATGCAGAATCAAGCTCTAACGACTATCAATTCGTAGGTATAAAACCTACTCATCAAATACTCCCAAACTTGAGACTTTGTTTGTCCTCAAGAAAAAATCATGCATATGCAAGACTATACAATGACCATGAATGCAACTGTCAGTGTTCGCAAAGCTAACTCATTACTCCTCAGAAAACTCACAACAGATATAAATATTAAATCCAACCAGACACGTATTCGTAATTCAAACCAATTTAAGAATCTTTACCTGTCAACACCACTGCTGTGTGTGTGCTTAACACCAAGATATCCAACTACAGATCAAATATATAACATACTCCGCGTCTTGGAATGTAATCAGAGTTCAACTCAAGAAATCGCGTGAACCAAGTATAGTGAATTCAAGTAAACATTAACCAAGCCAAAAGTTAATATGGGAGATTTTCTATCTTTCTTTATTCACGGAAGCATTTTGCTCTTTTTCCGTATCTCAAATTTCCTCATGACTGTGCAATGTTTAATTCCCTTAGGCTCTTCAGTGATACCCATGTTGCGAGTTTTCGACCAACGACTCCCAAACCGAATGACTTTAGGGCGCTGGGTGATAAAGACATCCCCTAGGGCTTACTTACTCGAGTACCACCGGCCACGAAACTAAACAAGTCACGGTGTTTATTCATGTTTCTATATTTATTTTTTTTGCATTTTTCAATTCTTTTCTGTTTCTGTTTTTTTTTTCCAGATAGCTCCCATATCTTCCCCCAAACTTATGTTTTAGTCTAATCTCAGTCACTACTACCAGTTCACTAAATTCCCTTCATTAAAACCTAAGTTCTGTTCAAGATGATAATTATGCGACTATTTGAACTGAGTTGACTAAATTGGTGTCTTATTGTGCTAACCGGTGCAATAATGTCAAACAGGTGAGGAATCATGCAGAGGATTGAATACACATCAACATTCTGGTTTTCATTATGTTTATATTCTTATGTAAGTCCAGTCTCATCACAGGCTAAAGTTATTTCTTTCCACTGACATACTGACTCATACAATCCTAATTACAAACTCTTTTTGGTCTTTTATGATTTTTCATTTTTTTTTCAATATTTGATAAGCATAAAAACTTAAAATACTCTACTATGCAAATTTTAATTAAACTACTATGCAACTATACATATTTTACCCTTCATGCACATGCTAACCAAACTCATGGTGATTAAAGCTCTACACAATTCATACCCCCAAACTTAAATGAAATAATGTCCTCATTGTGAAACATCTAGAAATTGAAGTGTAGAGGACTTCCCTGTTCAGTCAAACAGTCGGGCCGGCCTCCTCATCGATGTCTGAGTCAGATGGTGGATATGGCGGGAGCGGCTGTGGAGCAGGGAACTGGATTGGATCAGCGGCGGTGTTTAGGCGGGAGAAAGCCTCAGCAAGAAAAGCATTAAAATTGTTCTGTGTCTCGAACATGTGATTCTGTCGTTCCGCTGTGCGGTCAATTCTTCGCTGAAGGCGTCTAAACATGGTCGTTGTTGATGTGGTCGATGGTTGTGGCTCCAATTCCTCGTCAGACATCCTGGTTTCCGCACCTCGAGCCTCCTCCTCCCCGTCTGAAACTATAAACCCGAGGCCTCGAGGATGTGCCGGAGCTCCCGTCCATAACTCAAATCTGTTTATCAGTTTAGAATCCAAAACCATCGAAGGGAATTGGACTGGTTCATTCGGTGTCCAGGCTACGCCTGCTTGTAAACACAACCCAGTGATTAAAGATGGGTGTGGTAAGCCTCCGGATATTCCTCCTTGCAAACACCGGCGAATTGAAAAATTGATGACCGTCCCAATATTGATGCTAAGATCTTTGACAATGGCATACAATAGTGAGACTTTATCTTTAGTGATATCATTGGTGTGTGTTGAGGGCAGTAGTTTAGCACAGAGGAAAGAATACCAGACTTTCCCATATTTGTTCAAAGTGGAGGTCGGGACGATGATACCTTTTCGACTGTCTTTTACCCAGACAGTGTCCGGTTTGCATATTTCTTTAATAACCCAATCATAGTCTATCCCGGCGTCTCGCATCTGAGTGTATTGACACATAGCAGGCGGTGTTATATTGAAAAAGGCATTGATTATTCCGGGACTGAAATCGACCAATCTTCCTCTTACAAAAGCTCTATACGGAAGGACGTTTTCCGCATTGGCATAAAATTCTTTCACTATTGCTATCACTGCGGGTTCCGGCTGTTGAGTGAAATAGTGCCAACGCTGTTCGTTGATTTGCCTGTGCATTTCGCCATCTATTGGATCCGGTCTAAGTCCACGTTCGGAGATGATGGCTTTTCCTGACACATATTCAAAACGTTCAGCGGCTGTCGCGCTTCGAAATTTTTTTCTGTCGAATGGTGGAGCGGCCGCGGACGAGGGTCCTTCCCCCTTTTGCTTCTTTTGTGGCCTGGGAGGCATGTTGGTTGTGGGCTGAAACTCACGTATTTCCAAAGTTTTGTTATTCAGTACTTTTACCGAACACTTGGTGTGCACTGTCAAGTTGGGTTGATGTTGAGTGAGTTTGCTCTCTAGGATATCCCCAAATTTTGTTACTCAACCAAGCAAGAAAGTATAATATAACAATGAACCAACCATTCTTCACAAGGACTTCTCCAATTCAAACAGAATTTCCAAGTATTCGTGTTACCCAATTGAGCAATAGAAACTATTACCTTAGTATGCCCTTCAATTCGGCTGTAGTGGACTGTATGACTGAGCGGCAATACTAAATGCAATATCCTTGAAATTCGTCTGGATAATGTCAATACTGTGTTTTGGGTAATGGATATTGCAGTTCGTGAGTGCAGGGAGATTTACTGCCGGATTCCTAGGGCGTATGTTGGGGCTAGTTGGATTGGGAAGAATGGTGGAATAAAGGTTTGAGATTATATGGGTTTGCAATTTCGTGGGTGCAGGGGGGAGTTATGTGGCATGGGATTTTTGGTAATGGGTATGGGAGTGGGGTTTAGATGATTCATGAGTTGTGGGCTAAGGCTTTGGGGGTATATTGGGTGATGGTGGGTGGTTTCGGAGGGGGATTGGGAGATGAATGAGGTGGGGGGGGGGTTAATGGTTTAGGGAGATATGTAATAGGATAGTGGGGATTCGTGGGTGATAGGGATTTGGTAGTGGTTAGGATTTCGGTGGGGGGGGGGGGTTAATGGATACTGATTGGTGAACGGTTATGGGGTGGGAGGTTAGCGGAGTTCGTGAAGGGGGGCTTAGGGATTTTGGTGAGTGCGAAGAAGATTAGCAGGTTATGGGATGGGAGTTGTAATTGGAGTTGTGTAGGATTTTCCATGTACCCGCCCCAGCGGGGGTACAACCTTTAGAACTCCCGCCCCAGCTGGCAAAACTTCTGTCCAGCCATATTCATGAGCCGCCCCGGCGGGAATTGTATGACTCTTCCACCCGCCCCAGCGGGAAAATCTTCTGTCCAGCCATATATTTTATTCTTTTCTCAATTCCCTTGTCTCCTTTTTCTTTTGCTTCTTGTATTATTCCTTGATCCATCTGGAAGTTGGAGTTCCTGTATCAATTACACCACAAGCTATATTAGACGTGTCTCATGCAGAGAGGTTTCTACGTTAATACATTATTACCCTATTAAATGATATTCATGCAACTAAAAATGAAAATTAAATTAAATTAAAAAAACAGATGGGTTGCCTCCCATCAAGCGCTTAATTTTAAGTCTTTAGCCTGACTCCTTTGTTAATTTATTTGGGTTCGGCCAGGACGACCGTGGTTGCTTGGCGATCAATTTTTTCGCCCCAGTAATGCTTTAATCTTTGACCGTTGACTTTAAATGTTTCGGTTGACTCCTTAGTATATAACTCAACGGCGCCATGTGGGAATACCGTCTTTATCGTGAATGGACCTGACCATCTAGATTTCAGCTTTCCGGGGAATAATTTCAACCGAGAGTTGAATACTAGTACTGATTGACCCGGTTCAAACTGGCGAGGCATTATTTTCTGATCATGCCATTTCTTCATCTTTTCCTTGTACAGCTTTGAATTCTCATATGCCTACAAGCGAAATTCGTCTAGTTCGTTGAGTTGTAACAACCGCTTTTCACCTGCTGCTAACAGATCGAAATTTAGCTTTCTGATTGCCCAATATGCTCGATGCTCTAGTTCTACCGGCAAGTGACATGCTTTCCCGTAGACGAGATAAGGAGACATGCCTATTGGAGTCTTGTAGGCAGTCCGATACGCCCACAAAGCATCATCTAACTTTACTGACCAGTCCTTCCTATTTGGATTTACAACTTTCTCCAAAATTGTTTTGACGTCCCTGTTAGACACCTCCGCTTGTCCACTTATTTGCGGGTGATAGGCTGTGGCAACCCTGTGTTTGACCCCATACTTTTCCACAAGAGCAGTGAAATATTTGTTATAGAAATGGCTCCCTTCATCGCTAATGATTGCTCGTGGGGTTCCGAACCGAGTGAATATATTCTTTTACAGGAACCTTAACACCACTTTTGCATCATTTGTCGGTAATGCCACCGCTTCAACCCATTTCGAGACATAATCTACCGCCAAGAGGATGTACAGATTGTTGAATGAAGATGGAAAGGGTCCCATGAAATCGATTCCCCATACGTCGAAAACCTCGACTTCCAAGATCATGTTCAATGGCATTTCATTACGTTTTGATATATTCCCCACTCTCTGACATCTATCACAATTTTTCACACATTGATGTGTGTCTCTGAACAACGTGGGCCAGTAGAATCCTGATTGAAGAACTTTTGCTGCTGTGCGATCCATCCCATAGTGTCCCCCATATGGCGATGCGTGACACGCCTGTAGGATACTCTTCACTTCACTTTTCGGTATGCATCGCCGAATTATTTTATCAACACATTGGCGGAACAAGTATGGTTCGTCCCACATGTACCACTTAACATCGTGTAAGAATTTTCTCTTTTGGTGTCGGGACAAGTCTGGTGGAAGGACGTTACTGACCACGTAATTGGCGAAGTCCGCATACCACGGAAACTCGCCGTTTATCGAAAATAGTTGTTCATCAGGAAATAGTTCATTGATTGCTAACTTGTCTGTTTCATCCTGCTTTGGGTTCTCAAGTCGTGAGAGGTGATCGGCCACCTGGTTCTCTGTTCCCTTTCTATCCTTAATTTCCAGGTCAAATTCCTGTAGTAGCAACACCCAACGTATAAGCCTTAGCTTTGCGTCTTTCTTCTCAACTAAATACCTGATGGCTGAATGGTCGGTGTACACCACCACCTTAGTTCCCACCAAGTATGAACGGAACTTGTCGAAGGCATACACAACCGCAAGTAGTTCTTTCTCCATGGTTGTGTAGTTTAACTTTGCATCCGTTAGAGTCTTGCTTGCATAGTAGATGGCATGAAAGATTTTATCCTGTCTTTGTCCTAGTACTGCTCCAACTGCGAAATCACTTGCGTCACACATGAGTTCGAAGGGCTTGGTCCAATCAGGTGCTATTATTACGGGGGCCGTGGTCAACTTCTTCTTTAACTGTTCAAAAGCCACTCGACAGTCTTCGTCAAATTTGAATGGGACATCTTTTTCTAATAGACTGCAAAGTGGTTTAGTGATTTTTGAGAAGTCCTTGATAAATAGTCTGTAGAATCCAGCATCGCCGAGAAATCTTCGAATACCTTTTACCGATGTCGGCGGTGGCAGAGTTCAATTGTTTCTAACTTTGCTCAGTCGAGTTCCAATCCTTTTCCTGAGACTTTGTGGCCAAGAATTATCCCCTCTTGGACCATAAAGTGGCATTTCTCCCAGTTGAGTACCAGGTTCGTTTCCACACACCTCTTCAAAACCAACACCAGATTTTCGAGGCATCTATCAAACGACTCCCCAAAGACGGAGAAATCGTCCATAAAGACCTCAACACTCCGCTCCACCATATCTGAAAATATCACCATCATGCACCGCTGGAATGTTGTTGGTGCGTTGCACAGTCCGAATGACATTCTTCTGAAGGCAAAGGTGCCATATGGACATGTGAATGTCGTCTTTTCTTGATCCTCTGGTGCAATGATGATCTGGTTCTATCCGGAATACCCGTCCAATAAGCAGTAATATTCATGTCCGGCTAATCTGTCCAACATCTGATCAATGAAAGGCAAGGGGAAATGATCCTTTCTAGTTGCCTTATTTAGTTTTCTATAATCCATGCAGACTCTCCAGCCGGTTACTGTTCTTGTCGGTATTAACTCATTATTTTCATTCTTCACCACTGTCATACTACCCTTTTTCGGCACACATTGGGCCGGACTCACCCAAGCACTGTCTGAAATTGGGTAGATAACTCCTGCGTCTAGCCATTTCAGGATCTCTTTCTTCACCACTTCTTTCATTATAGGATTGAGCCTCCTCTGTTGTTCTACCGTGGGCTTGCTATCTTCCTCCATCAGGATCTTGTGCAAGAATGACGGACTGATTCCTTTAATGTCGGTGATGGTCCAGCCTATAGCCGATTTATGTTCCCTTAACACTCTCAGCAGCCTACTTTCCTGCATTGGGTTAAGTGCAGATGCAATAATAACAGGTAAAGTAGATGAATCGCCTAAAAATGCATACCTGAGGTGATCAGGTAATGGTTTAAGTTCAAGCTTAGGTGGTTCCTGGAGAGATGGATTGATTTTTTCTGATAAAACTCCTTCCATTTCCAAAGGTTCAACTGGTGATATAAATCTATTTACTCTCGGAATTGCGTCCAATAGCTGTATATATTCTATTATTTCTGCATCCTCCTCATCACACTCTTCCATCAATGCTAATTCTAGTGGGTCAGTATTCAATACCCGCAATTGTTCCTCATCCACCAATGTGTCTATTGTATCCACCCGGTAACATTCCTCATCTTCCTTGGGAAAGTTCATGGCCTTGAATACATTGAAGGTGACTTGTTGATCGTGCACCCTCATGGTCAACTCTCCTTTCTGCACGTCGATGAGCGTATTACCAGTAGCCAAGAATGGTCGTCCAAGGATTATTGGGATTTCCTTAGCTTCTTCAAAATCAAGGATGATGAAATCTGCTGGGAAGAGTAACTTGTCTACTTTCACCAAAATGTCTTCGACAATTCCCCGAGGATACGTTACTGATCTGTCTGCCAATTGTAGGGAGATGTTGCTAGGTTTAGATGCCGGTAATCCTAGCTGAGTGTAAACTGATAGTGGCATAAGATTAATACTGGCACCTAAATCACAAAGGCATTTGTTGAAGGTTACACTTCCTATTGTGCATGGAATGGTAAAACTACCCGGATCTTTCAACTTCAGTGGAAGCTTCTTTTGCAGAATTGCACTACATTCTTCTGACAGTGCTACAGTTTCGAAGTCCTCTAGTCTTTTTTTCTTTGATAGAATGTCCTTCATGAATTTAGCATAACTGGGCATCTGCTCTAATGCCTCCGCAAACGGTATATTTATATGCAGCTTCTTGAATACTTCCAGGAATTTTGTGAACTGTTGCTGTAGTTTTTGTTTGTGGAGTCTTTGTGGAAATGGCAGTGGAGGATAAACTACTGGTGTAACCACTTGTTTCTTTTCTGCTGATTTTCTCCTGCCTCTTTTTCCACTATTTGTTCCTTACTGGGTCCAGCTTGATCTTCGGTTACCGGCTTCTCCAACTCTAGCTCATCTAACTATTTTCCACTCCTGAGTGTCACCGCTTGACATTGCTCATGTCCTCCCTTCGGATTCTTCTTAGTGTCGCTAGGCAACGATCCCTGGGGCCGGTTATTCATTGCACTTGCCATCTGTCCTATTTGAATCATTAGATTCTTCATATCCACCGCAAGAGCCTTCGTCTCTTTCCTCGTCAATTCATTATCTGTTCTGACTTTGGCTATAGCTTCTTCCCAACCGAGCTTTTCCTCCTGTTGTGGTGCTGCCTGTTGCTGCGAATTCTGAAAACCAGGAGGGTATGGTTGTCGTGGAGCCTGTTGTTAGTTCTGTGTGTTGCTCCATGAGAAGTTTGGGTAGTTTCTGTTCCCTTGATTATATGTGTTCTAGTATGTGTTGGCTGGTCTGTTATAATTACCCACATAATTAACTGCAGCTGGGTTGATTGCACATTGTTCAATCGGATGTTCTCCAGCACAAAGTTCGCATACGATTGCTACCTGCTGCATCTTTCCCTTTGTTATGGTCTCAATACACTTTTATAACGAAGCTAGTTGTGCCATTATAGCTGTCGAATTATCCACTTGCAGAACACCCGCTACTGTGGGCTGAGTCAATCTTTCAGTCGGCCATTGGTACCCATTCGAAGCCATCGTTTCTATCAATGCCCATCCGTCCTCAAATTTCTTCGTCAGAAAGGCTCCCTGTGATGCTGCATCAATGCTAGACCGTATCTGACTCGATACTCCGTTATAAAAATTACTCAACTGCATCCATGGTGGAAATCCGTGATGAGGGCACTTCCTCAACAATTCTTTGTATCTTTCCCATGCTTCATACAGTGGCTCCCCTTGATATTGTGCAAATGCAGATATCTCCGACCTTATCTTGTGTGTCTTCGATCGTGGAAAGAACTTAGCCAAAAATTTCTGTGCTAGGTCATTCCATGTCGTAATTGATCCTGGCGGTTCAGAATGTAACCAAGCCTTCGCCTTGTCTCTGAGCGAGAATGGGAATAACCTCAGCTTGAGTGCATCGTCTGACACTCCATTGCACTTGAAAGTGTCGCAGATTTCTATGAAAGTGAAGATATGATCATTCGGATCATCATTCGGAAGACCCCCAAACTGACATGTGTTCTGCACCATCTGTATTGTCCCAGGCTTAATCTCGAAGTTATTTGCATTAATTGCTGGCCTGGCTATACTTGAATGGATTTCTGAGATTTTTGGTATATCATAATCCTTCATAGGTTTGTCTTCCTATTGCTGGTCCGCCATGTTTGTTTTGGGTATTTCAAATTCCTGTCGATTCTTTGCAATCCATTCAGTTACCCCCCGAAACCGTTTGTCGATATCGTCCTCAAAGGGCAACAACTCTGGTTTTTTCGATCTAGTTTGCATGCACTAATCGAAAGTACCTGAAATTTCCAAACAAACAAAAATAAGAATAAATATATATATATATATATATATATGTTTAATTAAAATTAATTTACTTAAATCGATATTGTAAGTAATAAACGCAATTACTGTCCCCGGCAACGGTGCCAAAAACATGTTATGTATTTTCTACGCGCAACACGCAAGTGTACGTGATCAACAAGTAATACAGTGATAAATCAAATATCGTACCCACAGAGACAATAATTTCTATTTAATCGAACAAGTACCAATTTTAGAGTATTTCAACTTTATCAAACTAACAGCAAAAAGATAGATTCTTCTATAACTAGAATAAAAATAACCACACACTAAATCGAGATCTTTAACAGAATTGAGAGAATTAAGCCTACAACTTCACTTCTTATTTCACTTCAGATATTATCTTTGTCTCCTGTTTATTTCAATTACCCCCAGGTTATTAATCGAAAACACTAATGTAGATAAAACCACCTCACGATGCATAATATCCGTACTCATTTGTATCCACATATGATAAATTCAAATAAGACATCCCAATTAATTAACTCACTATATTTCTAAGTGAATTACAATTAACCAGAATTTATTACCAAGTTCTCTCTCAGATTACATATGGTGTTAAGGAATATATCTATCCTAAACACGAATCACAAATTCCATCTATGCAGAATTCACAAACATAAGTCATTATGGCCAGTTCTAATCTCCTATGTTCCTTAACAAGTTCATAAGAAATAACAGAATAATTGTTGATCAGGAAATTATATAAATTAATCACACACATAATGAATACCCTGGGAATAACCTTCATAAACTGAATTCAAAAATAATTAATCTTTCATTACATAATAAGATCCGTCATAGGCTTAAATAAATAATTAGTTCATGACAAATGAAATAAAATCCATGATCCACAAAGTATTAATCATGATGAATACACAGAAAATAGGAATTGAGAAAGATAGAAATATAAAACTCCTGTCGATACTGTCTCCAATTTGCTCCACGTTCATACAATCATGCTCCTTGCCAATTCTTCTCTGCCAGTTCAGATCCACCAAAACAAATAATTCGCCGGCAAGATCTTGTTCTTATATTATATATCATAAGTCAACGTATCTCCTTCATAAAAAATCTCTTTTTACTTAGCCCATTAGATATATACTTGTGGCCCCCACTCCTTATGGCATCCTTATCTCCTTATATTGATAGCCCATGCTGCCAATCTCCTCTAAGAAAAAGAATGTCAGATGCTATATAACCATATACTACTCGTGGGGCCCTCAATTCATCTCATAATGCACTAGAGTCCCATTTATCAAAGGGAGATACAGCTGCTAAGTGCCACCGCCCCAGCGGGTTGAAGCCTTGCAAATCACCCGCCCCAGCTGGTGTATCCTCTGCCCAGCTGCTTCCTTTTATAATCTTGCCAGCCATTCCTTCTTAATAGGTTACGTGTCCTCCTGAATTAATAATAAAACAATCTCCAGCTTGACCTCTTTTAATTATAGTGCAGCCCTCTTTTTCCACAAGTCCAAGTCCCACTTGGTAAAAGAAATTAGCAGCTCTCAATGTCTCTTAGTACTGCATGAACCTGAGTAGGACACAGGCAAAGGAGCACTTCCGCCTTCCCGCCCCGGCGGAGGAATCCCTTACTAATCACCCGCCCCAGCGGGTGAACTTCCTGCCCACAAGCTAAAGCTTCAAAGCCCCTTCACTTTTCACACTCCTCTTCTTACCAAGCTGCTGCAAACGTGGCCTGCTATCTTCCAATCCTTTGCTGCCCACTCACATAATGCATGGACATTAATCCCTTTTCCTGTAGAAGACCCATGCTGATGTTAGGAGTTTAAATCCTTGCTACTTAATTCATAAACCCATATGAGCTGCTGCCCACACTTGAGATCCCATATGAGCTGCTTCTTACTTTCTCTCTGCACTTGCCGCATCTGTGAGTGGCCAGCATTCGTGGCCCACATGTATTTTGCTTGCCCATGTTGATTCCATTTTTCCTCTAAGTTATTTCCAATCATCGCAGGACTCTTCAATTGTACCTATAATAACCATACATGAATAAGTATATGTAGGTACAGAATAAAGAAGAATGAGCATTAAAGAATAGACATATAACATGCAATTTTGTCTTTAAAACTATTCTCGCCTCCCTTTCATTATTTGCACATAAACGTATACACCCAGTAAAAATGATAGGCAAAAGTACTCGAAAACATGCAGAATCAAGCTCTAAGGACTATCAATTCGTAGGTATAAAACCTACTCATCAAGGGTATAATTCCTAACCCTTATAGTTAGTATTTTAAGTTTATGCTATTCACGAAACTTAGTTCTCTGTAAAGTTTAGTTCTTCGTGAACATGATGATTTGATGTATGTAAGTGATATTATGTATATAAACGATTATATATGAGTTATATGATAGTTTAAGGGGTTCAATTCATGTAAATATGATGAACATGAAGAAATCATGTTCATAGTATTTTATTATGAGCTGATTTTTAAAACAGCCTTTAAATTATCAAAATTGGTATGTGGGTGTGTCAATTGTTATTTAAATTGATCATAGATTATAATAATATATCAAGAAACGAACAAAACATGATTTGAATTATGTGATTTGGGTTAAAAATGAACTCACTGGTGTTAATTTTCGTTAAGAACACTTAAGAATGTCGTTTTCTTCAAAAATCAAGAAAATTAGATGTGTTGATTATGTGTTGTGGTGTTATTGTATATTAAAATCGTGTTAGAAGTGTAGGATTGTTTTATATAAAGTTTTATGTACATTGTGTTAGTTAAAATCGGACTTTGGTGCGAAGAAATAAGCCAAATTGGCTTATTTCTCTGCAAGTTCGTGAGCCGGGGAGCCCAACAGCAGGGTGCCCCGCCGCAGCGGGGCTTTTGGCCTTGGGGACCCGCCCCAAAGGGTAATCATGTTGTCCGGAGTGGTTTAAGTGTTGTAATGCAAAACTGCTTTGACACCCTGTAGTAAACGGCCATAACGTTTTCATACGAATTCCATAACATGACTATTATGTATTATAATGATACTTGACATTAACCATTGAGTATTAGATAATTCGTATGGGCGTGTTAAGCGTGTGCAAATGCGTATCGTTTGGACGTTCGAATAGGCAAGTTTGGCATACGGACGTGCAAGCGTCGCAACGCCATAACGAGTGTGTATAACCTTGTTTAATATTATGTTTCTAATAAGAATGAAACATTATAGAGTAATGTAACCCAACATAGGAGCATGCTAAGCGCATGCAAAAGAGGCGAATTAGGTGCGTGACGTATAACATCGAAACGCCGTGTAATGTGTTAACACACTTAAATAGCGTTTTGAGTCAAATGAAATGAGCATTAGAAGATATGAAATAGGGTTAATATAAAACCCATAAGTAGTCCAAGCAAGACTTAAACACTTGAATGAATTTTGAATATTACTAAAAAGAAATATAATGAGATATAAGTCGAAAGTTAACACAATCTAATTGAACATTGTGTATTGATAGTAGGAAGGGTTATGAGGTGTAGATTAAATTTTACGTTACAACTACAATGTGTTGCTATGTGACTAATAGTTGATGTGCATGGTTATATAATTGTGTAGGGCACGTGAAGTGCAGATAGCTGTAAGCTGTTAATCTGTTAGTGGTAAACAACGATCAAGGCAAGTCTTTCGGTTCCTATTTTTTATCGTGAACTTGATGAACTGTTTTAAATTGCATGATATGTTATATATATTGTAAGCGACCATGATATGTTATACATGTTGTAATCATGAAATGTTAAAGTCAATTTATGACTACATTGTTTTGGTTAAATAATGTTGATTGAGTAAGGAACTCAATCTTTATATTTGTTATATGAATTAAAGCATGTATGCCATGTTACTTTAATTATTATGATATGTATGTTGAGCCTATTATTATGTGCTATGTGATGCATGAAAACTGTTAGAACTTGCTGAGCTGTCGAGCTCACTCTTGCAAATAATAATTTTTGAAGGTCAAGATTTCAAGGTAAGGATATGTGCTAAGTGAATTATAGAGATCCATATTCACGATGATTACTTATATTTTATGAGAAATGTATTTAATATTTTGAATGTAATATGTTGTTAAATTGTAAGTTGAGCTATCCGGTGTATATGAATATTGATTTATGATGTAAGACTTTGTATAGTCATATTGTTGTAACGATTCATGATATAAATTTGAATCGAAGAGATGTAATGTAAAGGTTGCGATTTAAGGCAATACAGAAGGAAATATGTGACGCCCCCAAATCCACGTTCCTCCTAAACCTCGGATCTGGTGCAGTCACCATACTACTAACGCGAAACTATTACATCTTTTATTCATTACTAAAATAATACAACTTACTTTATTACAATTTAGAATATAAATTCTATTCATATCTAGGATCTTGTATAATGACTCCAAACTTTTAATAGTTATAAACTTGGTCATTTACCATCCCTGTCTAAACATCACATTCGATGTTACTAAAATGCGGAATAACTAAAAAATTTTCAATCTTCTTTGAATAAAACCTTTTTATTGATTTCATAACTTTGAATCAATTACTATTTTTAGATCAACTATATAATATGATTCATTCCATTTGAGTTATCGTATAAACGTTTACAACTCAACTCGATATCCTCTATGTATTAACTAATACATCTTTACAATACAATAAGTATTAAACATCGTAAGTATATATCGAGTACACTCCTAGAACCTAAATAGGGTTCAAACGATAATCTAAATAGTATTCTTCGTTGCAATACTATCTATCTTTATCAATCAAGAAGCACAGAATCTTTATCGTAAGTCCTTAACCTGCAGAAATGGTTATTTGCAAGAGTGAGCTCGACAACTCAACAATTCTAACAGTTTTTGTGCATCACATATCATATAACGGCATACTCAGTTCATGCATTTAAAATAAATTTATATTTACTAAGCATTTTACTTCTCACATAACAAGCATATCATCATAGATCAACTTTCAATCAATTCTCATATACAGTTCATATATAAGTTCACATCATCATAGCATAATATAATTCAACTAACAGTTATTGAATTCATATATCAAATAGGAACTGAAAGACTTTTCTGATTCGTAGTTTAACAACTACGACTTAACTGCTTAAGAATATCTGCACTTCGTGTAATCCTACATAGTTATATTAACCATAGAGATCACACTATTAGTTATATGTATCCACACATTCTCAATGTAATAATAAAGGATACATTGTTGTTTAACTTGGTTCTTAGAACCTTCGTGTCACTTTCTTATTGTATTCTTAGAATAACTATGTACGTATAAGTATACTTTAACCACACGTACTTACTACCATTCTCCACATACATATTCCCGTCTACATCTATGTACATATAGCTAGTGTAGTCCATCTTTTAAGTTAATCATTCTCATATATCATTACTAACATATAAGGCCATAACAAAGCAAATATACTCTATTAACCGTCGAAGTCGGATTCAAGTATTAACATATGGTCCTTCATAGCATGTATACATATTAAAGGATACTTTCATGCTCGTTCAACCTTTTCACGTTCAATTTACACGATATAGGTTCTAAGTCAATATTCCAATAATTTAAGGCCACTCAAGGTCATGAACATCACAAAGTTTATCATGCTAGTTCTTTAAACACATAAAGTATTCATATAACTCATACTGGGCACGTTCATGAATATTCATACTTCATACATGTAACTATCACGATTATTAGTTTGAAAACATGCTTCGTTTACGCTAACCTTGGTTTTATGATATGTAGTCATGGTATATATACATGTATGATATATGAGAGAGTCCAAGTGTGCTATCACATATGTCCAAAATTTTCAGAATACGAAAATCGCAATAACATGTCAAGATTCACAACCAAAGCTCATATTTTCATTAGTGAAGTTTACTAACAAGACCTAATAGGTTCATGCCATCTACATACATATGTTAACATGTCCAATATGCATTTCTAAGTCATCTAAACATGCTCGTAAAGTCAGATTGTAGTAATAGTTCATATATGTTAAAGTTCGTTTAGTAACTTTAAGTTTACTTCAACGCTCTATGTCGTTTCATTAATCTTGCATGCAATCATAGCAATGCGGGTGCATGTCATGTTAATATACTCATATAGGCATGTTAAACCTTCTAGCATGCTTGTTTAAGCTACTTTAAACAATTATTACTTAACAGAATCATGTAGGTTGCAGAAAAAAAAATTTCTGGTTCAGGTCAGTGCAATACTAGCCCAGCTGCGCAGGTGGCCGACCAAAGATGGAGATGTCCTGCTTCGGCAGAAACTTAAGCCAACTCACAGATTTCATACGAAATTCAATCCAATACTAGCCACAACACATTTCTATAATGCATAACAACTTAAATAACATTTGACAATCATATTCCAATTCTAATATCCATCAATACATACTTAATTTCAAGAATCAAGAACTTGTAAATTTTCAGAAAATGAAGAATCAAGAAAGGGGAAGTTATACCTCTGCTATCTCAGTTTCATAAAGCTTGCTAAATGGTTTCTACTACACTGCTATATTGCTTTTTTCAACTCAATAGAAAATCTCTCTCAATATACTTACTCAATTTACTTCACTTTGAAGTCTCAGCAATTAGAAATTAAGGAGAGGAGAGCTTTATATATAGACAAAGTTTTACCCAGACAATGTGATTTCTCTCTAAATTACACCAATGGGGAGAAGACGAACACAAAGGATTGAGAAGAGTTGGTGGGAGAAATACTATTGCACCCACTCCCTTCATCACCACCATCATGAAATCCATTCCCTTCAAAATCATTAGCTACACTTTGATAAAAATGAGGGAAGTGTTAGAGTTTATGCCCTAAAGGCCAATTCTTTGATGTAATTGCTTAACATTTTTGATATTATATTTGATTGAATAAATGAATTATTTTATTATGGTTTTATTTACTGCGTTATATAAATGTTAACATAATAAAAGTCCTTAGAATAGTGATACAAATTATATGGCTTCAAGTATGTGACTTGAACATGAGATCATGTAATTACAATTAGTATCATTACTCTTAAATGTCCCTAGTCGAGTGTCATTGTTAATGGGACAACAATGATATATTGAGACTAGTATGTGGATTGACTGATGGCCAAATCTCATTGGTCATAAATATATAAGATATTGAGTCAATGCATAGGTACATGTTAGAGAACAATGTACTGGACAGACCCACCATGAGAATTCTACATGGAGCATTATGCAGAGTGTCATAAGCAATTCTTATAGTAACAATGATATAATGATCCTCCGACCTGAAATTACTATATTACTACACAGGAATTAATGTACTTTGATATCATCAAAAGTCACCTTTAATAGGGTGACCAATAAAGGTGATTATTGGGTACATCATGAATCGTGTGAGGAATATGAGTGATCTAGATGGAATTTAACCCTCCTATATATTAGGGGTGATATCCATAGGACTCTTGATTGAGTAGGACTATGAAATGAATGGCCATGCTCAAATAGTGTTTTGTTTCATATAATCTACTCATCGATCAAGAAAACTCTGATTAAATTATGAAGAGGATGACACATTCCATGCCTCGAGTTTAATCTAGGATGTCAAGGTTAAAAGGATTAAATTACATTGAAACATTGGTCACGAAAAGGTTGTATCCAATCACCGATCTTATTATTATTTGGGTAGAAGTGATGCATTACTAGATGTCGCTCACTGTTTATAATTTTATAATATGATTTTAAAATTATTGCCAACATAATAATAATCTATAGGGTCACACACTAAGAACGTAATTAAAAGGGAATTAATTTAAATTGTAAGGATTTAAATATATCAATATGATTGATAGTATTTAAATTACGAATTTAAATTAATAGGATAATTTATATATGTATGTATATTAATTAAGTAAGACTTAATTAAGATATAATATATATATAAATTCGAATTTTATTTTTCTATTTGGATTAGATTTTGGTTAATTTCTTTAACTGCTATATATATGATATATCAGCCATTTTTAGGGTATTGATTATCAACCAAAAAAAAACCCTAGCCGCTCTTAGAGAGAGACTAGAGAGAAAAACTTCGAAAGTCCAGATCCTTGGCGGCTAGTACCACAGCTTTCCTTGCTGCAAATCGTGTGACGATTCGCGGGACGTTCGTGTGGATACCGTAGAGACGCAGTTCCTTTGGATTGCGTTAAAGATTCAAAGTTATTCCAGAATCTCCATCATCTCCGTTCAGGCTTGAATAATCTGTAAAACAGATCTAAACCTCTGAATTAATATATTTTCACATAAATCCTATTTTAGGGTTTCGAAAAATTTTAATTTTCGCTGCGTTTATGTGCCAAAATCCCTACAGTGGTATCAGAGCTACATGCGAAACGATTAATTCAGATTACGTGTTTTAATTGTATTCAATATATATGATATATGATGATGCATGTTTGCCGATCTAAAATTGAATATATTATATTCTGCATGTATGCGTATTCTAGAAATCTGTAATATACATGCATGTATATGATGTTCTGATAATCGTATCCTAGAAGGTGGAATAACAATTCAACTTCTATTCTAATTGGATTAGAAACATGAAGATTCGATTTAATATGATTAATCAAAACTGGACATATATGATATGTTCTGGGTTATTGTTATTATGAGTGTGTTGGCGGATTGTATATGATTCTGGAATTGTTTCAGAGATCAGACGGACCACCGCCAAGGGGGGAGACCCCCCCTTGGACCCCCCCCGGTCGTAGAGCACGATGGTCGTTACCCAAATATTTTGTATATAGTTTTCTTTAATTAAATAAATTATGTCATGTGCTTATTGTGATATGCATGGTGCACAGTTATGGCCCTTTTGACCCATAGGTTAGTGGTTTTTGGTTTTGAAATACGGCTTGCATGTCGTGCCTTTCTATAAATTCTGATGTAATATTCTCTTCTCATCTAAATCCCCCGAATGTAACTCGAGGTTTTTTTATGTCATGTAATGTACAATTGTAACCTATCAAGATGACAAGATGATGATGGAGAAGAGACACCTGCATGAGGAAGGTCCAAGGAAGCTACTATTTTGAAGACCTTTTACCACCTTAGACTGACCTTCAATCTTTTCATTAGCTTGAAAAGATTGACATAGGGTTGGGGCCATAATTGTGACACATTTAATTTTGCACTTTATTTAAGCTTGTATACGATATGATATGATAAATAATGTGCATATTTAATAAGATTAAAATTGGTGAGATCTAAATTAATTAATAAAATCCCTCATAAAATTATTAAGTCTAAATCAGATGCTTTCTAATGAATAACACTCATCAAGACCTTGACCGATGGATATAGGTTTGCCAAAGCAAAGTACCCCATTTATCTTGGTAAGATGCGATAGGATAATTGTGATATCCAAACTGTTAAAATCATTGGGCCAGACTTAACTAAGTTATCACAATAGGATTATGGACTTAGAGGCATAGAGTTTGGTAGGTACCATTAGATGGACTAGAAACAAATGTTGTTCACCAAACTATCTAAGAGTTATATATGATATAATTGACAAAGGGTTGTCTACCTAAATAATTATGTTTTGAGAGAATAGCCAAAGCTAACTTAAGGCACAATGAAATATGGATCTTAGCTCACTAGAAAGATTTAATTGAAAATACTTTCCGAATTAATGGTGAGGGCTATTAATTTGAATAAAATAGTGGGAGGTATATTTTTAATGTACTATTATCAATTACATAATATCAAAATTCTGCAATTTGACTTATTATTTTTGCACTTATAAATTGTAGATATCAATGGCTAACAACAACACAAATAGTCTTTCACTACGATCAGTCCTTGAGAAGGAAAAACTGAGTTGAATTAATTTCCTAGACTGGCATAGGAACTTGAGGATTGTCCTCAAACAGGAGCGCAAGCTATATGTCCTTGATGGGCCCATTCCTGCAGCACCAGCTAACACTGCACCACGTGTAGAGCATAATTCTTACAAGAAGCATCAAGATGATGCTCTGGACGTGAGTTGTCTCATGCTAGCAACTATGAACTCTGAGCTTCAGAAGCAACATGAGCTAATGGATGCTTATGAGATGATCGAGCATCTCAAGAAATTATTCGAAGGGCATGCTCGATAGGAGAGGTATGATACAAGCAAGGCGTTGTATCACTGCAAGATGGGTGAACGTGATCTAATTCGTCCACATGTGCTGAAAATGATTGGGTATATTGAGTACCTTGGTAGGTTGGGTTTTTCGATTACTCCGAAAGCCCAAACTGATCTTGTTTTGCAATCTTTGAACAGCAGCTACTCTCAATTTGTTATGAATTACCTCATGAATGAAATTGAGAAACCTCTTACTGAGTTGTTGAGCATGTTAAGAACTGCCGAGAACAATATGAAAAAGGCAGGACCCGCTCCCATAATGATGGTGCAAAAGGGGAATGCTAAGGGAATGGGAAAAGGTAAGAAGAAGATAGGATCTAAATCTGCCAAACCCAATCCCAAAACCAAACAGGCTTTAAAACCTAAAGGTGGGGTGGCTAAAGAAGGTGATTGTCACTTCTACGAAAAACATGGACACTGAAAGAGGAATTGTCATGCTTATATGGAAGAACTAAAGAAAAAGAAAGGAAGTATGACTTCTGATTCAGGTATATATGTTATAGAAGTTATTTTGTCCACTTCTACATCATGGGTATTGGATACTGGATGTGGTTCTCACATTTGTGTTAATGTGCAGGAACTCCGAAGGAGTAGAACTTTGGCGAAAGGCGAGGTTGACCTACGAGTTGGGAATGGAGCAAAAGTTGCTGCACTAGCCGTAGGAACTTATCATTTATTTTTGCCCACTGGGCTAGTATTAGAATTAGAGGATTGTTATTATGTGCCTGCTATGAGCAAAAACATTATTTCTATTTCTTGTTTGGACAAGAAAGGTTTTTTATTTTTAATAAAGAACAACAATTGTTCATTTTACTTAGATGAAATATGTTATGGTGTTGCACAATTGTTTAATAGTCTTTATATTCTTAATTTAGAAATGCCTATTTATAACATAAATACAAAACGATTTAAATCAAATGATTCAAATCCGTCATATCTTTGGCACTGTCGTTTAGGCCGTATAAATGAGAAACGTATATCCAAACTCCATAAAGATGGGTTTTTGGATTCATGATATTTTGAATCATATAAGAAATGCTAGTCTTGTTTATTAGGCAAGATGACTAAAGCCCCTTTCACTAGACAAAGTGAATGGGCTAGCGATGTATTGGGACTTATACATAGTGATGTATGCGGACCCATAAGTTTGTTTGCAAGAGGTGGGTTTTATTACTTCATTACATTTACTGACGACTTCAGTAGATATGGATATGTGTATCTTATGAGTCACAAATCCGAATCCTTTGAAAAGTTCAAGGAATTCAAGATTGAAGTTCAAAACCAATTTGGCAAAAGCATAAAAGCCCTTTGATCCGATCGAGGAGGTGAATACTTAAGCCAAGACTTTGATGACCTTCTAAAGGAGTGTGGTATCACAACTCACTCCACTTGGAACACCACAACAGAATGGTGTGTCTGAGAGGAGGAATGGCACCTTGTTGGACATGGTACACTCGATGATGAGTCATGCAGATCTTCCAATAAGCCAGCTGCATTCACACTTAACCGTGTTCCTACAAAGATGGTTCAGAAGACACCATATGAGATGTGGACTGGGAAACGTCCTAGTATGTCATTCATGAAGATTTGGGGTTGCGAGGCATTTGTAAAACGTCTGGCTTCTGACAAGCTCGGGCCCAAATCTGACAAATATAATTTTGTGGGATACCCAAAGGAAACAAAAGGGTATTATTTCTACAAACCTTCTGAGAACAAAGTATTTGTTGCTCGAACTGGTATTTTTCTAGAAAGAGAATTTGTCTCTAAAGGAAACAGTGGGAGGAAAGTAGAACTCGAAGAAGTTCGAGAACCACAAAATATCATTGAACCTGAGTTGGAACATGAGCAGGAACCACAAGATATTGTGGAAAGTGAACCTGTTCAAATTACACGAGGCATTCGTAGATCTGGTAGGACACGCCAAGAGCCCGAGAGATATTATGGATTTTTTGTGACTCAAAACGGCGATGTGATGCTCATAGATCATGATGAGCCTGTTCCTACCAAGAAGTTATGAATGGACCAGATTCTGAGAGATGGCTTGAAGGCATAAAATCTGAGATGGACTCCATGTATACTAACCAAGTATAGACTTTGGTTGATCCACCCGAAGGGGTAAAACCAATCGGGTGCAAGTGGGTTTTCAAGAAGAAAACCGACATGGATGGTAATGTACAAACCTATAAAGGCCGACTGGTAGCAAAAGGTTTCAAACAAGTTCAAGGTATTGACTATGATGAAACCTTCTCTCTAGTGGCAATGGTTAAATTCATCAGGATCTTACTTGCTATTGCAGCTTTTTATGATTACGAAATCTAGCAGATGGATGTCAAAACTGCTTTCCTTAACGGAAATCTCCTTGAGGATGTGTATATGACACAACCTGAGGGTTTTGCCAATCCAAAGGATGCTGGAAAGGTATGTAAGCTACAGCGATCCATGTATGGATTGAAGCAAGCCTCTCGGAGTTGGAATCTTTGATTTGATGAAGCAGTCAAAGAGTTTGGCTTTATAAAAAATGAAGATGAACGTAATGTATATAAGAAGGTTAGTGGGAGTCACATTGTATTCCTGGTTTTATATGTTGATGACATATTAATTATTGGGAATGACATTCCTTCCTTACAGGCTGTAAAAACATGGTTACGAAAATGTTTCTCCATGAAAGATTTAGGCGATGCAACCTACATTTTAGGTATCAAGATCTATCGAGATAGATCGAGAAAAATGCTCGGCCTAAGTCAAAGTACATATATTGATAAAGTGCTGAAACAGTTCAGCATGCAAGAGGCAAAAAGAGGACACTTATCCATATCTCATGGTGTTAAGATCTCTAAGGCCCAATGTCCTAAATCACATGATGATGAGGAGCGTATGAGAAAGATCCCTTATGCTTCGGTAATTGGATCTATCATGTATGCAATGATATGTACTAGTCCGGATGTCTCGTATGCTTTAAGCATGACGAGCAGATACCAGTCGAATCCAGGTGAAGGTCACTGGACAGCAGTCAAGAATATCCTCAAGTACCTGAAAAGGACTAAGGATTCATTCTTGGTATATGGAGGTGAAGACGAACTGGCAGTAAAGGGTTACACAGGTTCTAGTTTCCAGACTGACACAGATGACTATAAGTCTCAGTCAGGTTTTGTGCTTTGCCTTAATAGTGGTGCTGTTAGCTGCAAAAGTTTGAAGCAAGAGACAGTAACCGATTCTACGACAGAGGCTGAGTATATTGCTGCTTCTAGTGCGGCCAAGGAGGCTGTATGGATTAAAAAGTTCGTCACTGAACTTGGTGTTGTTCCAACCATTGTTGATCCGGTTGAGCTATACTGTGATAATAATGGAGCCATTTCATAGGCTAAGGAACCCAGATCTCACCAACGATCCAAGCATATACTTAGGCGGTACCATCTCATCCGTGAAATCATTGATAGAGGAGATGTACATATAAGCAAAGTGCTAACAGATGATAATGTTGCAGATCCACTGACCAAAGCTTTGTTGCAGCATAAGCACGAAGGTCACACTAGTTCCATGGGTATTAGATACATTAGTGATTGGCTCTAGTGCAAGTGGGAGACTGCTAGAGTTTATGCCCTAAAGGCCAATTCTTTGATGTAATTGCTTAACATTTTTGATATTATATTTGATTGAATAAATGAATTATTTTATTATGGTTTTATTTACTGCGTTATATAAATGTTAACATAATAAAAGTCCTTAGAATAGTGATACAAATTATATGGCTTCAAGTATGTGACTTGAACATGAGATCATATAATTACAATTAGTATCATTACTCTTAAATGTCCCAAGTCGAGTGTCATTGTTAATGGGACAACAATGATACATTGAGACTAGTATGTGGATTGACTGATGGCCAAATCTCATTGGTCATAAATATATAAGATATTGAGTCAATGCATAGGTACATGTTAGAGAACAATGTACTGGACAGACCCACCATGAGAATTCTACATGGAGCATTATGCAGAGTGTCATAAGAAATTCTCATAGTGACAATGATGTAATGATCCTCCGACCTGAAATCACAATATTACTACACAGGAATTAATGTACTTTGATATCATCAAAAGTCACCTTTAATAGGGTGACCAATAAAGGTGATTATTGGGTACATCATGAATCGTGTGAGGAATATAAGTGATCTAGATGGAATTTAACCCTCCTATATATTAGGGGTGATATCCATAGGCCTCTTGATTGAGTAGGACTATGAAATGCATGGCCATGCTCAAATAGTGATTTATTTCATATATTCTAGTCATCGATCAAGAAAACTCTGATTAAATTATGAAGAGGATGACACATTCCATGCCTCGAGTTTAATCTAGGATGTCAAGATTAAAAGGATTAAATTACATTGAAACATTGGTCACGAAAAGGTTGTATCGAATCACCGATCTTGTTATTATTTGGGTAGCAGTGATGCATTACTAGATGCCGCTCACTGTTTATAATTTTATAATATGATTTTAAAATTATTGCCAACATAATAATAACCTATAGGATCACACACTAAGAACGTAATTAAAAGGGAATTAATTTAAATTGTAAAGATTTAAATATATCAATATGATTGATAATATTTAAATTACGAATTTAAATTAATATGATAATTTTTATATATATGTATATTAGTTAAGTAAGACTTAATTAAGATATATTATATATATAAATTCAGATTTTATTTTTCTAATTAGATTAGGTTTTGGTTAATTTCTTTAACTGCAATATATATGATATATCAGCCGTTTTTAGGGTATTGATTATAAACCCAAAAAAAAACCCTAGCCGCTCTTAGAGAGAGACTAGAGAGAAAAACTTCGAAAGTCCAGATCCTTGAAGGCTAGTACCGCAGCTTTCCTTGTTGTAAATTGTGTGACGATTCGCGGGACGTTAGTGTGGATAGCGTAGAGACGCAGTTCCTTTGGATTGCGTTGAAAATTCGAAGCTGTTCTAGAATCTCCATAGTCTCCGTTCAAGCTTGAATAATCGGTAAAACAGATCTAAACTTCTGAATTAATATGTTTTCGCATGGATCCTATTTTAGGGTTTCAAAAAAATTTTAATTTTCGCTGCATTTATGTGCCGAAATCCCTACAGGAAGAGTATAGGGCAGCTAGCCGTGTGGGTATACACGTGAAGAGAAATGAGATGGGCACATAATGTGGGACAAGAAATAACTCAGCATCTTGCAAATACAATGCTTATGTTATACATATATATATATATACATATAGTATATACTTAAGTCACAATGCCACTTCTAAATACAATGTAGCAAATAGGTACATATATACCAACATATAATTTAATGTACATTTTCCTTAATACCACTATAATTTAATTGGGTATTATCATAACGGTTATTAATTATCATAACGGTTATTATTTCAACTATAATAACTTATTGAAGTACTCGTAAATTAACAATTGCTTACTCCTTAAAATATCCACATGGTACTAAATAAGGTTCACCCACACACATGTAGTCACATAAACATTATTATGTAACCTACAAGTAACCTTACTATATAGTCTATATATAATATATAGCTATATTAATGCGTCACATTGCATTATACTTAATAAAGATAACTACCATATATTAAAGGTTGAATTATTGCATGCTTGCATAAATAATTAAATAAATATAACCGCATTATATTTATAAATAATTACACGGTTATGTTTTATTATGCTCAACAATAATAACTTCTCACGTTATCTTCTCACGGTATCGATTAATTAACATTTATATGATTAATTATCACTTTAAACAAATATAAATTTTATTATATTTATAAGCAAGTTGCTTATTATTATTCTATTATTTGTAATAATAATAATCAACACATCATCATTTAATTCTCATTAATATTCTATTTCTCATAATAGCAATAACGATTAATATTTAATTAATCGTTCACGTAGAAATTCCTTCATTAGTTTACCCTTAACAATATTATTAGGCGAGAAATAACCACATTCTTCAATAATTTAATAATTACAATTCGTATTATATTTATAAACAATATACTTATTATCATGCTATAGCTTCGCAATAATAATTCAACACACCAGTAACAATCAATATAGATTAATTATTTAATTAATAATTCTTTCATCCTTGAATTAATTAATTCCTCACCGAATCTATTATCGTACCACACAAGGCATTTCTCACAAGTTTAATCTTAAGCTCATTATTATTCCCATCACTTACTCATCTCCCACCACATTACTACTTATAACATATTCAATTTAATTAGAACTATTAAGTCACAAGGTCCACATATAAATATATTATGAATAAAAATATTCAAATATTATTTATAACACTTATGGTACTATAGCAACTCAAGTTATTAAAATAACTTAGTTTCCTTTTATAAATTAAACTCCCTTGAAAAATACATTAGAAATTATGTATTTTGCCATAACATAAATATTATGTTTTCTCCGAATAAAGACATTCATTATTAGAAAATAATTTACTTATTGTCTCATGATATTATTCTTAATATAATATCAAATAACTATATGTACGACACATGTACATATATTATATATAGAAAATAGATAATAAGTTTATTTTCTATTATAAAAAATTGTTTCCATCAATTTATTTACATATAGCAAATACTTTTTAATATATTTACTATATTAACTAATCACACCTCATACAAAAACATACAAGGTAATATTATTATTCAAAAATAATATTTTCTTCTTTTTATTAAAATAATTCAATATTAGAAATTATTTTAATACCCTTTATTAGAAATATATAATAATTATTTCTCTTTCTTTTCTATAAATTATTCCCAAAATAATTTTTTCAAATATTCATTTAAAGATATAATGATTTCCATTTCTCTTTAATAACGTATATATATATATATATATATATATATATATATATATATATATTAACGTTATTCATACATTAGACTTTCTTACATATTACCATTCTAAGTAATATATATAAAAAGTAGCAACTATAATCATATATTCAACGCATATATTAATCTATTTCTTTACTTAAGTAAATTAAATACTGTACCATATCATTAAGGTTCAATATTAACATTATATTATTCCATAATATAACTCTCAACTATCAATTAACCAATATCTATTCTTATTAGTTAATTCCTTTAATGCTTCACTATCCAACCCATTCACGGATAGCTTAAGTACTATCAATAACCTATATTATAAACATACTAGTTATTAGTATACATACATAAGAAAATGGTGATTATACATTAAAGATATTTAAATGTCACCAACTTACTATAATAAAATAATTCTCTAAATTATTTAATATTGATAGGAAATTTTATCCGCTTCTTTTATCTCAACTGAATTGTCTCTACGATAAATAACAATATATATTTAGTAATCACATATTACATAGTTCATATAACCCTATGTAACATAATACTACACAACTTGTATCATATAAATATTTTTATTCGAACCCATTTCACACTTTAAGAATTTTATTTATTAAATCTTTATTTAATAATTTCTGAAAATTCGGGTTCTTACATCCTCTCCCCATTATAAGGATTCCGTTCTCAGAATCACCGAAACCTCCTCTACTCGGTGTCATTCCGATTATTTCATATTCTCTTGAATAATTTTATTCATTCTCTTTTCGGAAGTTTTATTATTATAACCTTCTCGATCGCATTCTACCACTATCTATTTTCTAAGGAACATTCTACTTACAACATTCATCCTTCAGAAGAGTAAGAATCTTCCACGATTTTTCAATAATCGAGAAGTAGTATGAATAACTCAGATTTCAAATTATGCTAAGGGGTCACACAAGACCGCGAACTCTTTCACATTTACAACTGTCTCAACACGAGTCTCCACACTGTAAACTAGAGTGTTTGTCAATCACAAGGACTGGAAACACCCTCCACTCGTACTTTAGGTGGCTAACCTATTGTACTACTACGTTGGGCCGCAACGTAGCGTGTTGTAATGACTATATGAGTCATGTTCGCGACCACTGTCTCTGAAAATATGTTCCCGTTATAGGGTTGTTCAACTCAGCTTCTCAACTTCTAAATCCGCACCAGAGCAATCTGGTTTGGCACAAATACACAAGAATGTTTGAATTCTACAATCATTTTTCAACAGTTGTCTAGCCGAATCAAATAGTTTAGACTCTTATCAACAACTCGGACATCAATTAAAATAATTTAATAAACTTTTCATAACTCGAAAGAAAACTAAAAAATCATTTTATGACGTCAAAATGCCGTACCCACTTAATAGTACGTTGAAGATTACCTCATTTTGTGACTTTGCCATAATACATCATACCATAGTGGGTTGACGATCTTACGATCACTTTCGACACTAGGTTCGATTACATTGATGACTCCATCATTTACCATCATACACCATATCAAATGATGTATATGGTCAAAATATATTTTGAAAGATTTTCAAATTATTTTTGTCTTAGCCGAAACAAGTAACTTAGACATACGAATAACGGTGTTGTTTTTAAAACTCATTGGTTCAGTCACTTGACCCAATGTTTTTCTCAAGAAAACAGAAGTGTAAACACTAGCATGAAGTCAATAAATATTAAAAATCTAGCGTAGCTAAAGGATTAAAGAAAATCCAATTTCTTCATCACTTCAATCTCTTACCACCATCAATGCTCACTATTCCAAAACTCTTATATAATATATCTATTCTCAGTACAGTTCACCAACTTACCACACCATGGAAGTTCAGGAACTTACCACAATCATATGGGTGTAGGAACTTATCCTAGTCAGACCAAAGTCGTCCATTCGCTGAGGGATCCCACCATACGATTATGAGTCACGAACTCGTCATAGGCATGAGTCTTAAGAACTCGCACCTAATCTTAGTATTATCTAAATTAATCTTAGAAATCTCTATCTATCAAAATAAACATGAGAAAAGAATCACCTTTTTGCCATATGTATAATGATACCGCGACACTAACATTCCAACGATTATCAATGTGACGCTGATAAGTGGTTTTATGACCACTTATTTGGATAGTAGCCAGCTCATTTTGTTGATATTGCCCAAGTAATCCTGTGCTTTTAATATATTTTTCCTTTGTTTGCAGCGTTTATGTTTAGGAACTCTCCGAGAGCAAATTGAGCGTTAAAGGCATGATAGCATGATAGATGAAGATGTTGCGAGGCTAAAAGTGTAGAAGTGCAAGGAAGCGGAGCGGAAGCCAAGTGCAGCAACAAAGAAATACACCAGCAGAATTTTATGGCACGCGCGGCCGCTCCGTGTTAAGGCAGCCAGCCCGCGCCAACCCCGAGACCAGAGTCCCATTTTTTGTGCTCGCGCGGCCGCGCCAAGACCAAAGCTAAATGCCGCACGGCCGCGCCGACTCCCAGCTTGACCAAGTTTGACTTTTGACTTAGCAGATCGGGAGAGGCAGAGATATAAGGGCTTGAGCCTTCATTTGGCCGGATATCTCCACTAGGGAGTAAACATTGGCCTTAAGCCCTAGCTTGTTCTTCATTTTCTCTTTTTTCTTTCTTGTTTGTTAGATTAGGAGTAGTTTAATGATAGATTAGGGTTTAGTTTAGTTAGATAGATTCTAAGGTTAGGTCAGTGTTGAAGATTGAAGCAAGTGGTTGTATTCAAAGATCCAAGCTTGGAGAGAAGAACAAAGATTTGCATTTCTCTATCTCTTAACTCTCTTTGCTATCATTGTGTATTTGGATAATGTATAATCAACTTGTGGATAATATATTTGGGTTGTCTATGCCTTAAATCTATTTTGAGGTTCCAATGGAACCTTTTGAGTAGTCAATGTTGATTTCCCTTCTATGTTGGTCTTAGTTGATTGTTATATGCTTATCTATTGCGATGTATGCTTTATTTGCTTAATTGAGTTGCAACCAATTACTATGATAACCTATGTGGGATCGAAAGACGAAGCATAGGTTTAGATCTAATCGCGATAGCGGGCGATTGTAGGTTCACATGACATTGGACTTATGATTTGTACTTAGGATAGACATATACCGAAGCACCGCTCGTAGTCAATAGAGAACTTGACCTTCAACCCTATTTATTTGTAAATCACATAGACATATAGTGGTTTAGGTAATGTGGGTGTTCACGTGCGTCTATCACCTGTGGATTGCACGTGATACGGTTTAGGTGCATCGAAAGATGGCCTACTCCCACTTTCGTGTTCTCGGCTAATAACTATAATGATTGATTTGACCTGACTTAGGAGTGTATCGACTTAGACGAATCATTAGGGGAAATTGGGATCTCTTATCTTCATTACCTAATTTAACTCTAGGATTAATTAGTTTAACTTTAATTCTTGCCTAGTTTAACTTAGTTTTAATTCATCCTCTTTACGACCCGTTTAAATAAGACTGAAATGATTATGTGCTAGTTCTTTGGTGACCTTTTATCTGTTAATTCCTCGTGGGAACGATATCTTACTTTCACTTTATTACTCGTTGGCCGCGTATACTTGCTCGTTAATTGTGTCATATAAATCGGACCAACAGACGCACTCAGTGCAAGCACAAAACTTCTGCCCATACAAAATTTTATACAACTAAGCCATCACATGAGTCCTCAATGGAAGTCCAACACTTAACTCTATCTTACTCTATCACTTCCTCGTTACAAACTTTTTAGGTTTCACCACATACAACTTCTCATGAGTTCATCTCGTACTTTTTATTGTACATTCTCTCATAGCATCAAGCTATACACACTTAGTCGTTACAGACTATTTATCATCTCACAGTTCAAACTGATCACGTCGTGATCATCGGTTTACCTTAGGGTTCTTTCCCTATTATCAACCAAACTCCATCCGAGTTCATTATCTTTGTCATATACCTCTTATAGACATCATCTTAATATTTTTATTACCAGAGTTAGGAAACTCCTGAATTTCATTCTCTAGATATTTCAAGATTCTTCTTTGAATCTTCACGTATATATTTTAATCTTTATCTTTCCCTCTCTCAGGTTATAGTCTAAGGTACACTTACCTAAGGTTTATAACCTACAGCTTTGATACCAACCTGTGACGCCCCCAAATCCACGTTCCTTCGAAACCTCGGATCTGGTGCAGTCACGATACTACTAACGCGGAACTATTACATCTTTTATTCATTACTAAAATAATACAACTTGCTTTATTACAATTTATAATATAAATTATATTCATATCTAGGATCTTGTATAATGACTCCAAACTTTTAATAGTTACAAACTTGGTCATTTACCATCCCTGTCTAAACATCACATTCGATGTTACTAAAATGCGGAATAACTACAAAATTTTCAATCTTCTTTGAATAAAACCTTTTTATTGATTTCATAACTTTGAATCAATTACAATTTTTGGATCAACTATATAATATGATTCATTCCATTTGAGTTATCGTATAAATGTTTACTACTCAACTCGATATTCTCTATGTATTAACTAATACATCTTTACAATACAATAAGTATTGAACATCGTAAGCATATATCGAGTACACTTCTAGAACCTAAACAGGGTTCGAACGATAATCTAAATAGTATTGTTCGTTGCGATACTATCTATCTTTATCAATAAAGAAGCACAGAATCTTTATCGTAAGTCCTTAACCTGCAAAAATGGTTATTTGCAAGAGTGAGCTCGACAGCTCAGCAATTCTAACAGTTTTCATGCATCACATATCATATAACGTCATACTCAGTTCATGCATTTAAAATCAATTTATATTTACTAAGCATGTTACTTCTCACATAACAAGCATATCATCACAGATCAACTTTCAATCTCATACAATTCTCATATACAGTTCATATATAAGTTCACATCATCATAGCATAATATAATTCAACTAACAGTTATTGAATTCATATATCAAATAGCAACTGAAAGAATTGCTTGATTCGTAGTTTAACAACTACGACTTAACCACTTAAGAATATCTGCACTTCGTGTAATCCTACACAATTATATTAACCATAGAGATCACACTCATTAGTTATATGTATCCACACATTCTCAATGTAATAATAAAGGTTACATTGTTGTTTAACTTGGCTCTTAAAACCTTCGTCTCACTTTCTTATCGTATTCTTAGAATAACTATATACGTATAAGTATACTTTAACCATACGTACTTACTACCATTCTCCACATACACATGCTCGTCTACCACTAATCTATGTACATATAGCTAGTGTAGTCCATCTTTTGAGTTAATCATTCTCATATATCATTACTAATGTGACACCCCCAAATCTGGGTACTTCGTTTCCACATGATTTGGTGTTCACTTTCTAACTATAACAAACATCTACCCAATATATCTCAAGATAAATTATAATCTTTATTCAAAATAATAAAATCTCCCTTAAAACAAGGGTTACAACCTTCTCAAAAATCAATCCCAGAGTTTACTCTAACCTTGACATAAATAATACAGTGCGAAATAAAAACATGACATAAAAGTCTTATTGCAATCTTTTCAAAATAATTAAACAATTCTTCACTTGCTTTGCTTTCCCTTGCCCTTACTCGTAGACGGAGCATCAGCGTTATCAACCTTAACTGAAATTGTTATTTAATGCAAGAGTGAGCAAACGACAGCTCACTGGAGTTTAACAATAATATAGACATGAAAGGATATTTTTAAAAGAATCTGAACAACTTAGCTTACTTCAATAATAAAGAATTGAATAATAATTCTCTATTAACATTAAAATTCGAATATAAAATTTATCTGAGGGTCATCAGACCTTTGAACTCTTGTCCTAGGTTATAAATATTTCTATTTAAACCTTTAACAGTCAATAAGACTATGGACCTTAACTCGTACTTAGGGGGATCAACCCTTCGTACCATGTATTGTGCACAAACATCTTAACGCTATGTGTAGTAACCTCCTCTAGTAAATAGGGTTGTTCACTCAGTAATTTGAATTCAAGTCCGCACCAAAGAAAGTTTAGTTTGGATAAGCTTACAAGGGTAATTTAGAATTCACGTTCATCAACTAAGGATTAGTTGAATCAACTATCAATAATTCGTAAATAACAGAATTATGAACTAACATATGCTTTAGAATCAACTTAAAGCATTTAAAATAATATCTGGATCTTACTTGAACAATAAGTTAAGATCATTTCAATTAAATAAACAATTGTCCAATACAGAAATGGAAAGGACATTCTCAACAATGAATATATGAATTCAAGAATTTGTATATAATTAACAAGTTTAGGGTTAGAAGACTTGCATAAAAATTAATACTAGATCAGGGTTTAGAAAACTTGCCTCAAGCGCAAGCAACTTAACTCAATTCACGTACTTTAATACTTCCTACACATATATATTTAATCATAATAACCTAAATTAGTTAACACATAACTAATTCACATAAGTGGTTAACCCTCATGGTTAACTCACTCTAATTAAATAAATAATAATAATCAACTATCACATAGTTAATTACATCATATACATATTCACATAATTAAATCAATTATGTATTTAGCCAAACAATTTTAATTCAACCACTTAATCAAATTATAATTACCTTTTAAATTATAAACAAATTATAATTTATAATCAATTAAACTATATCATGCATTATAATTACACAAATTATAATTAATCATGAAATTATCAATTTATAATCCATAATTAAACATGCATTTATTAAATTATAACTACATAAATGATGAATTAAATTAACATCTAATTAATTAAAATAAATCAACTTCTATACCTTATAATTTCACAAAAATTATAATTTAATTTAAATATTTACTCTTAATTATAATTAATCAAATTATAATTAAGTAACTTATTTTACAATTAAACAATTATAGTTTATCATTTAAATACTATACTAATTTTTCAAAACTTCCTTTTTCTCAAATTATAACACATGTTATAGCAGCTAGATACATGCTCATTGTCATAGAATAATTAAACTAAGCTTAGAAATAACACTGCACAAATAACTAGCATTCACTGTCTCTGAACAGAGCATGGCGCAGCTGTGCAGCCAGCTGCCTTGAAACCGGCGCAGCTGCGCAGGGAAAGAATCTGAGAAGGCCAAGCGGTGCAGCTGCGCTGCTCCTGGCCTTGCTGCTGGCGCAGCTGCACAGCAACTCGGCCAGACGCAGACAGCCATGGCTCTCTACTTTACCGATTAACCCAAACAAACCAACAAACGGAAAATTACAGTAACGTAGACATTGTAAATCATACATATGCAATAGTACATATATATAACATGCTTCTAAAATACAAAACCATCTAAACAACAAGAATCAATAGTTTTAAAAGTCCAATTTGGCTATTTTCATAAAAACTCATATTTTAACAAAATAAGTCACTGTAAGAAAATTTCTCAAGCAATTCAACTTTATATACATACATTATTTCTGTTATAGAAGCTAGTAACGTAACAACTACCAATTTGTACAATTCACCTATATAATTCATAAATTTCTACTCTAAATCAACCAATTACATGAATTTCCATAAGAACACTGTTTTCACATATAAAACTTGTTTTTACAGTACTTTGATTTCTGAAAATCATTTATAGCATATAACCCACTATAAACAACACATGAACATAATCTATATATATACCATTCATGTTTATACAATTTCATAACAACTTATTGTTTTAACAGAGAACGAATATGAAAAACATATAACTAAGTTCTATAACAATTAGAGATTATAGATGATACCTTTTGTTAATAGGTTGAAAGAGAAGGTGATGTGAGTTTAATTCTAAAAATTCTTCTTCCTCTTTTCTCTTCTTCTTTAACTCTTCTCTGCTCTTCCTTCTCTCTGCTTTCTTTTCTTCTTAGTTCTTAGTTAGACTTAGTGTAATGATTGAGATTTTATATTTAATTTTAAATATTTATTGAATTAAATAAATATTTATGTGAATTATTTATTGAGTAAATAAATAGATTAAGTAAATTATAGTAATGATTTAATTGAGTGTTACATATTAATTTAATGAATGTTATTTAATTGATATGTATATATATTAATGCTATATTATAGTTCTAATTTAATTGAGATAATTGAATTAGATGAATTATGTGATGAAGTATTACAAGAATTATAATTAGCGAGTAATTATAATTATGTGGCAAATTTTATGTGATTAATGGATGTTAGATTTTAATTGATTAAATTAGATGATTAATATTTAATTGATTAAAATATGACATTAAAGTATGTGTCAAAATGATTTATTAAAATAAAAGGAAAAGAATTTTTAAATAATTTTTACCAAACAAGGCCCTTGTATTTGTTTTAAACCTATTTCTACCAAACAGGGCCCTAACTATCAAAAAGCTGTTTTTAAATAAACTGTTTACCAAACATGGCCTTAGCATTAATAATCAATTTTTGAAAATAAACTTGTTTTGCCAAACAAGGCATTGTGATTTTTGAATTTTGTAACTTATATAATAAATGTATTTATTATATATATTAAGTAATTAGCAGTTACATATATATCATTAGTATACGTATATTATATCAGTTATAATATATCTATACTACGTTAGGTTAGAAGTTAGTTTGTAAAGCTAAGAACAAAAAGAGAAAAGATGAGCAGAGAAGTTAGAGAAGAGAAGGAAGAAGAAACTTGTGAAGGCTAGAATTAGTCATTGTATTCTTCTCCAATCATCAAAAAGGTAATTAATATCTTATAGTTTTAAAGAATTGTGATCAGTTGTTCTTCATTGTTTTGAGTTTCTGTAAATTTAGTTTTCTGTGAATTTCATGAAATTATGTAATCATGAATTATATATATATGTATTGTATCCATGTGTTGATTGTGGTAATTGTATGACATAAGAGGGTTTTCAAAAATTAAATTACTGTAGAAATATATTTTTAACAGAAAATTCATGTTTATATGAGTTCATATGGAATTTCATGAGTGTGGTTAATGTTAATTGAGAAATTCATGCAATTGGTATGTGTTAATATGCTTATTAAGTAATTTCTGGGTGCTATCTTCAACTTTGTATGTAATGCATGTATATAAGCTCGAATTGATGGAGAAAAATAGTTACAGTGAATTATTTTATGAAAAATATGAGTTTTCATGAAAATGGCCAAATTAGATTTTAAAATTTGTGATTATCATTGTTTAGATGGTTTTGTATTTTAGAAGCATGTTATATATATGTATTATTGCATAGGTATGATTTACAATATTTAAGTTACTGTGAATTGCCGATTGTTGGCTTGTATGTGTTAATCAGTGAAGCAGGGTGCCGTTGCTATCTGCCTCTGTCCGTGTTCCTGCGCAACTGCGCCGATAACACAGCCAGAAGCAGCGCAGCTGCGCCGGCTGCCTTTCCCAGAATCCTTCCCTGCGCAGCTGCACCGGTTATAGGGCAGCTGGCTGCGCAGCTGCGCCGGGCACAGTGCTGAGGCAGTGAAGGTTAGCTAATTGTGCAGTGTTGATTTTGAACCTAGTTTAATTATGCTATGACAGTGAGCATGTATCTAGCTGCTACAACATGTTGTTAACATTATTTAGAAAAGAAAAGAGGTTTGAAAACCTTAAAGTATGATTTGAATTATTATTTAAATGTGATATATGATTATAATTTAAATAATTATAATCAAAAGTAAATGTTTATTTTAAATTATAATTAAATTATAATGAATAAAGGTTGATTTATTAGATGTTAATTTAAATTATAATTTATGTAATTATAATTTAATAAATGCATGTTTAATTGTGGATTTTAAATTGATAATTACATAATTAATTATAAATTGTGTAATTATAATGCATGGTATAGTTTAAGTAATTATTAATTAAATTGATAATTACATGATTAATTATAAATTGTGTAATTATAAATGTATGAATGTAGTTTAATTGATTTTAAATTATAATTATTTATAATTTAAATGGTAATTATAATTTGATTAAGTGTTTGAATTATAATTGTTTAATTATAATTTAGTTAAATACATAATTAAGTTAATTATGGGAGTATATGTGTGATGTGATTAACTATGTGATAGTTAATTATTATTGTTTATTTAATTAGAGTGAGTTAACCATGAGGGTTAACCACTTATGTGAATTAGTTATGTGTTAACTGATTTAGATTATTATAATTGAATGTGTATAGGAAGTATTAAGGTACGTGAATTGAATTAAGTAGCTTGCGCTTGAGGCAAGTCTTCTAAACCTTAAACTCGTTAATTTTATGCAAGTTTTCTAAACCCTAATCTTGTATAATTTCTTGAGTTCATATATTCTTGTTAAGAATGTCCTTTTCTATTTCTGTATTAGACAATTGTTTATTTAATTAAAATGATCTTAACTTATTATTCAAGTAAGATCCAGTTATTATTTTAAATGCTTTAAGTTGATTCTAAAGCATATGTTAATTCATAATTCTTTATTTATGAATTATTGGAAGTCGATTCAACTAATCCTTAGTTGATGAACGTGAATTCTAAATTACCCTTGTAAGTTTATCCAAACCAAACTTTCTTTGGTGCGGACTTGAATTCAAATTACTGAGTTGACCAACCCTATTTACTAGGGGAGGTTACTACGCATAGCGTTAAGATGTTTGTGCACAATACATAGTACGAAGGGCTGATTCCCCTAAATACGAGTTAAGGTCCATAGTCTTATTGACTGTTAAAGGTTTAAATCGAAATATTTATAACCTAGGATAAGAGTTCAAAGGTCTTACGACCCTCAGATAAATTCTATATTCAAATTTTAATGTTGATAGAGAATTATTATTCAATTCTTTATTATTGAAGCAAGCTAAGTTGTTCAGATTCTTTTAAATATATCATTTCATGTCTATGTTATTGTTAAACTCCAGTGAGCTGTGGTTTGCTCACTCTTGCATTAAATAACAATTTCAGTTAAGGTTGATAACGCTGATGCTCCGTCTACGAGTAAGGGCAAGGGAAAGCAAAGCAAGTGAAGACTTGTTTTTTTATTATATTGAGAATGATTGTAATAAGACTTGAATGTTATGTTTTTGTTTCTGCACTTTATTATATTCATGTCAGGGTTAGAGTAAACCGGGATTATCTTGAAAAGGTTGTAACCCTTGTTTTATGGGAGATTTATCTATTCTAATTTAAGTTGTAGTTTATTTTACATTATTCATTGGGTAGATGTATGTTATATTAGAAAGTGAACACCAAATCATGTGGAAAAGAAGTACCCGGATTTGGGGGTGTCACACTTAGGATTAGAACTAACATAGTAGATATATTATAACTGATATAATATACGTATATAATAGACATAATAACATGCAACGTAACTGACAAATATATAATGTCTAAATTAAATAATTAGCAGTTATAATTTGTTTTGAATTTTAAAAGCCATAAGGTCATGTTTAGCAAAACTTTTATTTAAAACAGATTTTAGTTACTAAGGCCATGTTTGGTAGGAATATGTTTAAAACAAATACATACAAGGGCCTTGTTTGGCAAAACAATTTAAAAATCTTTTTCTTTATTTTAACAAATCATTTAACACATACTTTAATGTCATATTTTAATTAATTAAATATCAATCATCTAATTTAATCAATTAAAATCTAACATCAATTAATCACATAAAATTGCCACATAATTATAATGACTCACTAATTATAATCCATGTAACACTTCATCACATATCTCATCTAATTTAATTATCTCAATTAAATTAGAACTATAATATAAAATTAATATACATTAATTAAATTAAATATTACACATTCATTTAATTAATATATACACTTAATTAAATCACTCCATAAATCACATAATTTATTTATTTAACTCAATAAATAAATCACATAAAATATTTATTCAATTCAATAAATATTTAAAATGAAATATAAAATCTCAATCGTTACAATCTTCCCTCCTTAAAAGGATTCTGTCCCCAGAATCACACAAAAAATTTCGTCTATTATATTTTTCCCTCCTTAAAAGGATTCTGTCCCCAGAATCAGTATATAAGGGGTTACACATAACTAAGCAAATAAATGCGGATAAGATTTCATCATAACATCTTCGAGTTCCCACGTAGCTTCTTCAGCACTGTGGTTCCTCCAGATTACCTTAAAAGAAGGTATCACTTTATTCCTAAGTACTTGTTCCTTTCTATCAACTATTTGAACAGGCACTTCTTTATACGTTAAGTCTTTATCAAATAGAAGAGGTTCATATTCTATTACATGCTTATAATCGTGCTTGTAAGGTCTTAACACAAAAATATAAAAGACATTATGTAAATTCTCGAGCTCCGGAGGTAATGTAATCTCGTAAGCAACCTCGCCCACCTTTCGTAGTACCTCGAAAGGTCCAATAAATCTAGGACATAGTTTTCCCTTCTTACCAAATCGAATCTTCCCCTTCTAGGAAGATACTTTCAGGAACACGAAACTTCCTGGTAAGAATTCTCGGTTCTGTTGATCTAAATCGGCATACTTCTTCTGTCTGTCTTGAGCAGCAACTAATCTCGTTCTTATCAACTTCACAATTTCGGCGGTTTGTTGTACAAATTCTGGTCCCAACAATTGACGTTCACCGACTTCATCCCAACACAAAGAAGTTCTACATTTTCTGTCGTATAATGCTTCGTAAGGCGACATGCCTATACTAGCATGGTAACTATTGTTGTAGGCAAACTCCACCAACGGTAGATGATCCTGTAAGCTTCATTTGAAGTCCATCACACAAGCTCTCAGCATATCCTCAAGCGTCTGAATCGTTCTTTCGCACTAGCCATCAGTCTGAGGATGATACGCTGTACTCATTCGCAATTGCGTTCCCATACATTCTTGCAAACGCTTTCAAAAATTAGACGTAAAACACGAATCTCTATCGGACACAATCGACATCGGAACACCATGTCGAGAAATAATTTCTTTGATGTATAGCTCCGCTAGCTTATCTAGATTATACTTAACCCTGATCGGCAGAAAGTAGGTTGACTTCGTCAGTCGATCCACTATAACCCATATCGCATCAAACCCCTTCTGAGTAGCTGGAAGACCTACCACGAAATCCATCGTGATGTGCTCCCACTTCCACTCTAGAATTTCTAACGGTTGTAGCAAACCACTTGGTCTCTGGTGTTCTGCTTTAACTTTCTGGCACGTCAAGCATTTCGCAACGCATTCAGCAACGTCCCTCTTCATATTCGACCACCAGAAATGATGCCTGAGATCCTGGTACATCTTCGTACTCCCAGGGTGAATAGAATATTTAGAACTATGAGCTTCGCTCAGAATCTCCTCTTTGACCTCTGGTACTGGCGGTACCCAGATTCTACCTTCAAATCGTAACAGACCTTCATTATCGATCTTGAACTTGAACTCTTTGCCATCAGTTAACCTCTTCCAAATCTTTTCACATTCTTCATCATGAAGTTGTGCTTCTTTCACCTTATCTACTAGAGTAGAACCAGTGGATACTTGAAACAACATATCATCCGATTCCTTCGGAAACATAACTTCCAACTCTAATCTAGCCATCTGTTCTATCAACCGATCTTCATCAGTTCACACGTTCAGCTTTTCCCGACCTGTCCTTCTCAAAGCGTCGGCAACAACGTTAGCTTTACCCGAATGGTAAAGTATCTTGCAATGGTAGTCTTTAATCAGTTCTAACCATCTTCTTTGGCACATGTTCAAATCCTTCTTGGTAAATATATACTTCAGACTCTTTTGATCTATATATATTTCACACTTCTCTCCATATAAGTAGTGCCTCCAAATCTTTAGGGCAAACACTACTGCCGCCAATTCTAGATCATGGGTCGGATACCCCTTCTCATAATCTTTCAGCTGACGTGACGCATAGGCAATGACTTTGCTACTCTGCATCAACACACAGCCTAATCCTTTATGTGAGGCATCACTATATACCACGAAATTCCCCGAACTATCCGATAAAGACAAGATAGGCGTAGTACTCAACCTCTTCTTCAACTCCTGAAAACTTTCCTCACATTTCTCCGTCCAAACAAATTTAACTATTTTACGAGTCAAATTCGTCAACGAAGTTGTGATTCGAGAAAAGTCTTGGATAAATCTACGGTAATAACCTGCCAATTCCAAGAAACTCCTCACTTCAGACGGCGTCTTCGGCTGATCCCAAATCATAACAGCTTCAGCCTTCAACGGATCTACCAAAATACCATCCTTGTCGATCACGTGGCCAAGAAATTGCACACGTTCCAACCAGAATTAGCACTTCGAGAATTTAACGTAAAGCTTCTCTCGTCTCAGGGCTTCTAAGGTTAGTCGTAAGTGTTCAGCATGCTCCTCCTCAGTCTTGGAATAAACCAGGATGTCATCTATGAACACTACCATGAACTTGTCCAGAAATGGCTTGAACACCCTATTCATTAAGTCTATAAATGCAGCTGGGCCATTCGTGGGACCAAATGACATCACCAAGAACTCGTAATGACCATATCGAGTCCTAAAATCCGTTTTAGGTATATCTTCCTTCCTCACCTTCAATTGATGATACCCGCTTCTCAAATCGATTTTCGAGAAGTACTTCGCACCCTTTAACTGATCAAATAAGTCATCGATCCTAGGTAAAGGATACCTATTCTTGATCGTAACTTTATTCAACTCCCTATAATCAATGCAAAGACGCATCGACCCATCCTTCTTCTTCACGAATAAAACAGGCGCTCCCCACGGTGAAACGCTTGGTTGAATATACTTCTTGTCCAATAATTCTTGTAGTTGAACCATCAGTTCCTTCATCTCAACTAGAGCCATTCTATACGGAGCCTTCAAAATTGGAGCAGTTCCCGACGCTAGATCGATCACGAACTCTATCTCCCTATCTGGCGGAAGTCCTGGCAAATCGCTCCGATAAACATCCACAAACTCGTTAACTACCGATATCTCCTCCACCTTCGGGCTTTCCTTACGCGTATCTACTATGTAGGCTAGATATCCCACACAGCCTTGCGTCAGAGGTTTCTTGGCTTGCATAACCATCAGACAACTCACTTGCCTAGGCGATTTGCTACCATAGAACACCAACTTCGACGGAGTCGTAAGGTTTACCGAATTCTTCTGACAGTCGATTATCGCCCCATGGTTGAACAACCAATCCATACCCAATATGACGTCGAATTCCCTAAGTTTTATCGGAATCAAATCTACTCTAAGCTCCTATCCCTTAATGTCCAATCTACAGTTCCTATAAACGCTCCTAACAGGAATAACTTCCCTATTCGTAATCTCTATATTCAAGGGGTAAACTAACTTTTCTACAGGTAAGTCTAGGGTTTTAGCAAAATCATCAGATATGAATGAACAAGTAGCACCTGAATCAAATAATACATATGCATTTGTACTATTGACCGGAATAATACGTGACACCACGTCTTTTGATTGCACATCATCCTGCACCGTCATATTAAATGTCCGTGCAGTGGGTCAAACAGCTTGCAATGGTGCAGCAATAGTAATGATACTGCCGCTTCCATTCCCTCCGCTCCCTGTTGACCCTACCGTCAGCTTCTTCGGGCAGTTGCGAGCCATGTGATCTTTGGATCTACATGTAAAGCAAGCTCCCTTCTTCGGGTTTGGGCAATTAGGCGCGATGTGGCCTTCCTGACCACAGTTGAAGCACACCCGCTTCCCCTTCATGCACAGGCCAGTGTGATTCTTACCTCATGTAGCACATGCTTCGAACTTCCCCTTCTGCTGGCTTCCTTGCTGACTCCCAGCAGAGGTGTTGTCATTCCATTTCCTCTTCTGGTTCACAGCGCTGCTACCCCCAATTTTGGTTTCTACCTCATTCTTCTTCTTCTTATCTTGGTTGAACTTCGTCACCGCTTCGCTTCCTCATTCAACGAGTATGGCTTTCTCCAGCACAGCTGCAAATGTGTTCAACTGAAACATGGAAACCTTACTGTAGAGCCAGGGTTTCAGTCCCGGCTCAAACCTTCTCGCTTTCCTAGCGTCAGTACTGAACTGGTATGTAGCAAACCTGGCCAACTCGTTAAACTTTGCGGCATACTCGGACACCGTCATCCCTCCTTGCTTAAGTTTTAGGAACTGAACCTCCATCTGGTCTGGTGAACTTACTGTAAAGTACACCTCGTATAACATTTCCTTGAAACATTCCCACGTGATGACTCCTTCTCCCTCTCGGGTCTTGTTAGCCTGCCACCAAAAGCTAGCATCCGACTTCAACATGAAAGCCGCGAACGCTGTCTTCTGGTCTTCGCCTACTCGGGCTACGTCGAATACCTTCTCCATTTCCATAACCCATGTCTGAGCCTCGATAGGGTTAGTCGATCCTTTAAACTCAGGCGGTCCTACTGCCTTGAATTCCTTGAACGTATTACCCTGCACTTGCGGTTGATTTACAAGAGCTCCTGTCAACAGGTTCACCAACTGCTGAACTGAGTTGGGATTCGTCCCATCGTTATTGTTGTTGTTCGTCGAACCCTCGGGGTTTTGACGTGTTACTCTTCTTCTAAGAGGCATTTTCTGTTAACAAAATATTATTATTAGACCCTTTATTCAACTATTAAGTATTCAAGTTCATACTTAAACGTTTAAATGGCTCAATTCACATAGAACACATAGCACATCAATAAACTTCTTTTATTCATTAGTCGTAGTTTAAAAACATCAACCAGATAGCATTTCTGCCATTTACATCATCCTTCCTGAAAAGGAAAAGTTACAAGATTACATTATTAACTTGTCCCATTCTTATCTCAAATTATGGGATTTACTTTATTTATTACAAAAAGCAACACATAAACAAAAGCTCTACTACTACTGCTACTGCTACTACTGCTACTGCTACTGCCACTGCCACTGCCTAGGCATATTAATACGTCACACAGCCTCTCTGCGTTCCTCTTCCATTACCTGAAACGCCGTTCTTCGGTCTACCATATACCATGGTAAACCTTGGAATTGAGCTGGGTAGTAGAAAACACGGTCCTGAGCTCTCTCTATCACTGTATGCAAAGCATATTCCGTTTCCCTCAGCTTGGCCCTCTTGGCTTCAGCTTCACCTTCAGCTCGATCGGCTCGTTCATTAGCTCTCAAGCTTGACTCTTCAGCTCTAGCACGCTTCCTCGACTCCTCCTGGATGTCTTGCTTCAGCTTTGCCAGTTCAAATCGAGTAGCATCTCTATCAACCTCCATATGTATCAGGTTCCATTGTGCATCTCCTAGGTCACTTGTCATTTCCTCAATCGTCTCGTCTCGCTGCTGGATAGTCTCCTCGAGATCTCCTACTCGTCCATAAAGCTCCACATTGCTATCGTAGACTGCCTCGTACATCTCAGCACTAGTAGAGTGAGGTGGGAATTCCTCTTCGGGATCCTTTTCCTCCTCTTCCTCCTCTTCAAACTCATCCTCGTCCTCATCCTCTAGAATAGGTGTCAGCTCACGCTCCCGACCAGCTACGATGATCACTGGAGATGGCTCTCTCCTAACCAGCTGCTCCCAAATAACATGTATGTCACGGGGCTCCTCCTCTCTAGGCACCTGAGGAACATCCTCTCTAGCCTGACTAGGTTCTCCAACATTCGACATCATGACAAAAGAATTTTAAAGTTCATTATTACGTGATATCGAGTCGTCACTCTTCGAATACTATAATGTAAACACATAGCACATAAGGTAATTTATTATCTTTTACCTATCACATCTATCTTTTCGATCTTACCAAAAGGCTACTACCTAAGGTTTTTCCCCACCTAAGGTTTCATAACCTATGGCTTTGATACCAACCTGTGACACCCCCAAATCCGGGTACTTCGTTTCCACATGATTTGGTGTTCACTTTCTAACTATAACAAACATCTACCCAATATATCTCAAGATAAATTATAATCTTTATTCAAAATAATAAAATCTCCCTTAAAACAAGGGTTACAACCTTCCCAAAAATCAATCCTAGAGTTTACTCTAACCTTGACATAAACAATACAGTGCGGAATAAAAACATGACATAAAAGTCTTATTGCAATCATTTCAAAATAATTAAACAATTCTTCACTTGCTTTGCTTTCCCTTGGCCTTACTCATAGACGGAGCATCAGCGTTATCAACCTTAACTAAAATTGTTATTTAATGCAAGAGTGAGCAAACCACAGCTCACTGGAGTTTAACAATAATATAGACATGAAAGGATATTTTTAAAAGAATCTGAACAACTTAGCTTGCTTCAAAAATAAAGAATTAAATAATAATTCTTTATCAACATTAAAATTCGAATATAGAATTTATCTGAGGGTCATAAGACCTTTGAACTCTTGTCCTAGGTTATAAATATTTCTATTTAAACCTTTAACAGTCAATAAGACTATGGACCTTAACTCGTACATAGGGGGATCAACCCTTCGTACCATGTGTTGTGCACAAACATCTTAACGCTATGCGTAGTAACCTCCCCTAGTAAATAGGGTTGTTCACTCAGTAATTAGAATTCAAGTCCGCACCAACGAAAGTTTGGTTTGGATAAGCTTACAAGGGTAATTTAGAATTCACGTTCATCAACTAAGGATTAGTTGAATCAACTATCAATAATTCGTAAATAACAGAATTATGAACTAACATATGCTTTAGAATCAAGTTAAAGCATTTAAAATAATAACTGGATCTTACTTAAATAATAAGTTAAGATCATTTCAATTAAATAAACAATTGTCCAATACAGAAATGGAAAGGACATTCTCAACAATGAATATATGAATTCAAGAATTTGTATATAATTAACAAGTTTAGGGTTAGAAGACTTGCATAAGAATTAATACAAGATCAGGGTTTAGAAAACTTGCCTCAAGCGCAAGCTACTTAACTCAATTCACGTACTTTAATACTTTCTACACATATATATTTAATCACAATAACCTAAATTAGTTAACACATAACCAATTCACATAAGTGGTTAACCCTCATGGTTAACTCACTCTAATTAAATAAATAATAATAATAATCAACTATCACATAGTTAATTACATCACATACATATTCACATAATTAAATCAATTATGTATTTAGTTAAACAATTTTAATTCAACCACTTAATCAAATTATAATTAGTTCAATTATAATTACCTTTTAAATTATAAACAAATTATAATTTATAATCAATTAAACTATATCATGCATTATAATTACACAAATTATAATTAATCATAAAATTATCAATTTATAATCCATAATTAAACATGCATTTATTAAATTATAATTACATAAATTATGATTTAAATTAACATCTAATTGATTAACATAAATCAACTTCTATACCTTATAATTTCACAAAAACTATAATTTAATTTAAACATTTACTCTTAATTATAATTAATCAAATTATAATTAAGTAACTTATTTTACAATTAAACAATTATAGTTTATTATTTAAATACTATACTAAGTTTTCAAAACTTCATTTTTCTCAAATTATAACACATGTTAGAGCAACTAGATACATGCTCATTGTCATAGAATAATTAAACTAAGCTCAGAAATAACACTGCACAAATAACTAGCATTCACTGCCTCTGAACAGAGCATGGCGCAGCTGCGCAGCCAGCTGCCTTGAAACCGGCGCAGCTGCGCAGGGAAAGAATCTGGGAAGGCCAAGCGGCGCAGCTGCGTTGCTCCTGGCCTTGCTGCCGGCGCAGCTGCGCAGCAACTCGGCCAGACGCAGACAGCCACGGCTCTCTACTTTACCAATTAACCCAAACAAACCAACAAACGAAAAATTACAGTAACGTAGACATTGTAAATCATACATATGCAATAATACATATATATAACATGCTTCTAAAATACAAAACCATCTAAACAACAAGAATCAATGGTTTTAAAAGTTAAATTTGGCTATTTTCATAAAAAACTCATATTTTAACAAAATAAGTCACTGTAATAAAATTTCTCAAGCAATTCAACTTTATATATATACATTATTTCTGTTATAGAAGCTAGTAACGTAACAACTACCACTTTGTACAATTCACCTATATAATTCATAAATTTCTACTCTAAATCAACCAAATACATGAATTTTCATAAGAACACTATTTTCACATATAAAACTTGTTTTTACAGTACTTTGATTTCTAAAAATCATTTATAGCATATAACCCACTATAAACAACACATGAACACAATCTATATATATACCATTCATGTTTATACGATTTCATAACAACTTATTGTTTTAACAGAGAACGAATATGAAAAACATATAACTGAGTTCTATAACAATTAGAGATTATAGATGATACCTTTTGTTAATAGGTTGAAAGAAAAGGTGATGTGAGTTTAATTCTAGAAATTCTTCTTCCTCTTTTCTCTTCTTCTCTCACTCTTCTCTACTCTTCCTTCTCTCTGCTTTCTTTTCTTCTTAGTTCTTAGTTAGACTTAGGATTAGAACTAACGTAGTAGATATATTATAACTGATATAATATACGTATATAATAGACATAATAACAAGCAACGTAACTGACAAATATATAATGTCTAAATTAAATAATTAGCAGTTATAATTTATTTTGAATTTTAAAAGCCATAAGGTCATGTTTGGCAAACCTTTTATTTAAAACAGATTTTAGTTACTAAGGCCATGTTTGGTAGGAATAGGTTTAAAACAAATACATACAAGGGCCTTGTTTGGCAAAACAATTTAAAAATCCTTTTCTTTATTTTAACAAATCATTTAACACATACTTTAATGTCACATTTTAATTAATTAAATATCAATCATCTAATTTAATCAATTAAAATCTAACATCAATTAATCACATAAAATTACCACATAATTATAATTACTCGCTAATTATAATCCATGTAACACTTCATCACATATCTCATCTAATTTAATTATCTCAATTAAATTAGAACTATAATATAAAATTAATATACATTAATTAAATTAAATATTACACATTCATTTAATTAATATATACACTTAATTAAATCACTCCATAAATCACATAATTTATTTATTTAACTCAATAAATAAATTACATAAAATAATTATTTAATTCAATAAATATTTAAAATGAAATATAAAATATCAATCGTTACAACTAACACGTAAGGCCATAACAAAGCAAATATACTTTATTAACCGTCGAAGTCTCAAGTATTAACATATGGTCCTACATAGCATGTATACATATTAAAGGATACTTTCATGCTCGTTCAACCTTTTCACGTTCAATTTATACGACAGAGGTTCTAAGTCAATATTCCAACAATTTAAGGCCACTCAAGGTCATGAACATCACAAAGTTTATCATGCTAGTTCTTTAAACACATAAAGTATTCATATAACTCATACTGGGCACGTTCATGAATATTCATACTTCATACATGTAACTATCACGATTATTAATTTGAAAACATGCTTCGTTTACGCTAAACTTGGTTACATGATATGTAGTCATGGTATATATATATGTATGATACATGAGAAAGTCCAAGTGTGCTATCACATATGTCCAAAATTTTTAGAATACGAAACTCGCAATAACATGTCAAGATTCATAACCAAAGCTCATATTTTCATTAGTGAAGTTTACTAACAAGACCTAACAGGTTCATGCCATCTACATACATATGTTAACATGTCCGATATGCATTTCTAAGTCATCTAAACATGCTCGCAAAGTCAGATTGTAGTAATGGTTCATATATGTTAAAGTTCGTTTAGGAAACTTTAAGTTTACTTCAACGCTCTATGTCGTTTCATTAATCTTGCATGCAATCATTGCAACGCGGGTGCATGTCATGTTAATATACTCATATAGGCATGTTAAACCTTCTAGCATTCTTTTTTAAGCTACTTTAAACAATTATTACTTAACAGAATCAAGCAGGTTGCAGAAAAATAAATTTCTGGTTCAGTCCAGACTCAGCTGCGCCGCTGGCCAGTGCAATACTAGCGCAGCTGCGCAAGTGGCCGGCCAAAGATGGAGATGTCCTGCTTCGGCAGAAACTTAAGCCAACTCACAGATTTCATACGAAATTCAATCCAATACTAGCCAGAACACATTTCTATCATGCTTATCAACTTAAATAACATTTGACAATCATATTCCAATTCTAATATCCATCAATACATACTTAATTTCAAGAATCAAGAACTTGTAAATTTTCAGAAAATGAAGAATCAAGAAAGGGGAAGTTATACCTCCGCGATCTCAGTTTCGTAAAGCTTGCTAAATGGTTTCTACTACACTGCTATATTGCTTTCTTCAACTCAATAGAAAATCTCTCTCAATATACTTACTCAATTTACTTCACTTTGAAGTCTCGGCAATTAGAAATTAAGGAGAGGAGAGCTTTATATGTAGACAAAGTTTTACCCAAACAATGTGATTTCTCTCCAAATTACACTAATGGGTAGAAGAAGAACACAAAGGATTGAGAAGAGTTAGTGGGAGAAATACTATTACACCCACTCCCTTCATCACCACCATCATGAAATCCACTCCCTTCAAAATCATTAGCTACACTTTGATAAAAATGAGGGAAGAGTATAGGGTAGCTAGCCATGTGGTTATACACGTGAAGAGAAATGAGATGGGCACATAATGTGGGACAAGAAATAACTCAGCATCTTGCAGATACAATGCTTATGTTATACATACATATATATATATATATATATATATATATATATATATATATATATATATAGTATATACTTGAGTCACAATGCCACTTCTAAATATAATGTAGCAAATAGTTACATATATACCAACATATAATTTAATGTACATTTTCCTTAATACCACTATAATTTAATTGGGTATTATCATAACTGTTATTAATTATCATAACGGTTATTATTTCAACTATAATAACTTATTGAAGTACTCATAAATTAACAATTGCTTACTCCTTAAAATATCCACATGGTACTAAATAAGGTTCACCCACACACATGTAGTCACATAAACATTATTATGTAACCTACAATTAACCTTACTATATAGTCTATATATAATATATAGCTATATTAATGCGTCACATTGCATTATACTTAATAAAGATAACTACCATATATTAAAGGTTAAATTATTGCATGCTTGCATAAACAATTAAATAAATATAACCGCATTATATTTATAAATAATTACACGGTTATGTTTTATTATGCTCAACAATAATAACTTCTCACGTTATCGATTAATTAACATTTATATGATTAATTATCACTTTAAACAAATATAAATTTTATTATATTTATAAACAAGTTACTTATTATTATTCTATTATTTGCAATAATAATAATCAACACATCATCATTTAATTCTCATTAATATTTTATTTCTCATAATAGCAATAACGATTAATATTTGATTAATCGTTCACGTAGGAATTCCTTCATTAATTTACTCTTATCAATATTATTAGGCGAGAAATAACCACATTCTTCAATAATGTAATAAGTACAATTCTTATTATATTTATAAACAATATACTTATTATCATGCTATCGCTTCGCAATAATAATTCAACACACCATTAACAATCAATATAAATTAATTGTTTAATTAATAATTCCTTCATCCTTGAATTAATTAATTCCTCACCGAATCTATTATCGTACCACACAAGGCATTTCTCACAAGCTTAATCTTAAGCTCATTATTATTCCCATCACTTACTCATCTCCTACCACATTACTACTTATAACATGTTCAATATAATTAGAACTATTAAGTCACAAGGTCCACATATAAATATATTACGAATAGAAATATTCAAATATTATTTATAACACTTATGTTACTATAGCAAATCAAGTTATTAAAATAACTTAGTTTCCTTTTATAAATTAAACTCCCTTGAAAAATATATTAGAAATTATGTATTTTGCCATAACATAAATATTATATTTTCTCCGAATAAAGACATTCATTATTAGAAAATAATTTACTTATTGTCTCATGATATTATTCTTAATATAACATGAAATAACTATATGCACGACACATGTACATATATCATATATAGAAAATGGATAATAAGTTTGTTTTCTATTAAAATAAATTATTTTCATCAATTTATTTACATATAGCAAATACGTTTTAATATATTTACTATATTAACTAATCACACCTCATACAAAAATATATAAGGTAATATTATTATTCAAAAATAATAATTTCTCCTTTTTATTAAAATAATTCAATATTAGAAATTATTTTAATACCCTTTATTATAAATATATAATAATTATTTCTCTTTCTTTTCTATAAATTGTTCCCAAAATAATTTCTTCAAATATTCATTTAAAGATATAATGATTTTCATTCCTCTTTAATAACGTATATATATATTTATTAACGTTATTCGTACATTAGACTTTCTTACATATTACCATTCTAAGTAATATATATAAAAAGTAGCAACTATAATCATATATTCAACGCATATATTAATCCATTTCTTTACTTAAGTAAATTAAACATTACACCATATTATTAAGGTTCAATATTAACATTATATTATTTCATAATATAACTCTCAACTATCAATTAACCAATATCTATTCTTATTAGTTAATTCCTTTAACTAACTCATGCTTCACTATCCAACCCATTCACGGATAGTTTAAGTACTATCAATAACCTATATTATAAACATACTAGTTATTAGTATACATACATAAGAAAATAGTGATTATACATTAAAGATATTTAAATGTCACCAACTTACTATGATAAAATAATTCTATAAATTATTTAATATTTATAGGAAATTTTATCCGCTTCCTTTATCTCAACTGAATTGTCTCTATGATAAATAACAATATATATTTATTAATCATATATTACATAGTTCATATAACCCTATGTAACACAACACTACACAACTTGTATCATATAAATTTTTTTATTCGAACCCATTTCACACTTTAAGAATTTTATTTATTAAATCTTTATTTAATAATTTCTGAAAATTCAGGTTCTTACAAAATGTATAAAAGTTTTAATTATTCCGCATTTTTAGTGATTTTAATATCGAATCATGATGTAAAGTTAGAATAAAGTTGTATTGTTAACGATCGAGAAGTAGAATTATATTGTATGAATTTTGGGGTCGTTACAGTTGGTATCAAAGCCGATAGGTTATACACCTTAGGTAAGAGTACCTTAGGCTATGACCTTAGAGAATAAGAAGTTAAGTTTAAGTTACGTATAACGAAAAGGTGATTCTTTTCATATACGTAGATGTATAGGATGAGTTATGTCCTAGAAATGTTATAAGAAGAAGATTAGAATGACGAGGAATAAAACTCGAATAAAATATTGAGCAACATGAATGTAATTAAAAATTCTTAAAGAACGAGAATTGATTAATAAACAAGAAGATTCAAAGAAGAATCTTGAAGAGATATAGAGATAAGAATCCGGAGTTGTCTAACTCCAATAATAAAAATGACGAATAACAATGAATAGACGAAGTCTATAAGATTTAAAAGCATAAATGAAATCATGATATGACATGATGATAGGTAAGAAAAGAAGTTTTTAAAACAAAATGATAATGAGATAAGAAAAGAATCATAAGAAGATGATTATTGAATAAGATCACGGCGTGATCTTTTAAGGTTGTAAAAGACAGATGGTCTGTAATGATTGAATAGTTATAGTTTGATGCTATAACAAGAAGGTACTATGATATAGTACGAGATTAACTCACGAGGAGTTATAAATGATGAGATACAGAAGTCTGTATCGAGTATAGAGCGAGAAGTTATAAGTAAGATAGAGTTAAGTGAGATTTCAACTAAGGACTCATGTGGTGGCCGAGTTGTATAAATCTTTGTATGGGCAAAGGTTTTGTGCTAACACTTGATTTATCATATTGATAATCGTTGGAATACGGGTGTTGCGCTATCGATATATATATGACAAGAAGGTGATTCTTTTCTAATATTATATTTGATAGGTAGAGTCAATAGAGATTAAATTAGATGATATTAAGATTACATTAGATGATCTTAAGGATAAGCGAGTTCTTAAAACTCATACTTATGGTAAGTTCATGACTCATAGTCGTATGTATGTTTTTGAACCCCTAAGCATATGGACAGTCTCTGATCAGTTCTTTGACTACGTATTGCTAGGACAAGTTTTTAAACTCATATTATTGTGGTAAGTTCCTGAACTCCCAAAGTGTGGTAAGTTTGATGAACTATACTAGGAATAAAAAGGTTATAGTATAGAGAGCATTGAAGTTGAAGATTGATAAAATGATTAAGTTATGATGGAGTAAATATTTTAATTGATGGAGAAAGTTTTTATATTCTAAATCTCCAAGCTTTGCTAGAATTTTTGAAATTTATTAACTTCGTGCTGATGTTGCACTTCTATTTTTTAGAAAAACATTGGATTAAATGATGGAACCAATGGATTTTTTTAAAATACGTGCTATTATTCACATGTCTGTGCTAATTGCTTCAGCTAGACAAAATAAAATAAAAAAAAATAAAAAAATGATTTTAAATCATAAAAATGTATTTTATATGCATCATTTGATATGATGTAGAAACAATAATCGAGGAAGTTATCAATGCAGTTAAACCTAGTGTTGGATGTGATCGTATGATCGTCAGCCCACTATGGTATGATGTAGTATGACGACGTCATGCAATGACGAAATTCTCAATGTATCATTACTACGGTACGGTATCAGGATATTATGAAAAGATTTACTTATTATTTTTAGTTTCTTTAAACTATATATATAAAAAAACATTTTTAAATAAATAAATAACTATTTTGTTGGGTAAAAATATATATGTATATATATATATATATATATTTCAATTGATGTTCGAATTGTTGCTAGAAGTCTATGCTACTTGATTCAGCTAGACAAATATTGAAAGATCTTTATGAAATTCGAGCGTTCTTGGTCAAATTATGCCAAACCAAATTATTTTGGGGCGGATTCAGATGTTAAGAAGCTGAGGTGAACAACCCTATAAAATGGGACATGCTATCGGATACAATAGTTCCGAGTGTAACGCATATAGTCGTTACGATGTACTACGTTTGGGCCCAACGTAGGGGTACGATAGGCTGGCCACCTAGAGTACCGATGCAATTTTATAGTGTGAAATACCGGGGGAGAGGCACTATTAAACCTAGAAAGAAGTTCAAGGTCTTGCGACCACTCAGTATTATTGGAATATTTTAAATTCCTGAGTTATTTATATCGCTTCCCAATTATTGAGCAATTGTGGAAGATTCTTATTATTCTGAAGGAGAATGTAGCAATAAGAATAGCCCTTAGAAAGAAGTAGTGGTAGAACACAATAATTCATAAAATCTATTTTTATAGATTGATGTATAAAGATTGATAGACTAAAATTTCGAGGACGAAATTCTTAGAAGAAGGGGTGAATGTGATAACTCGAATAATTATAGATGGTGAATTATGAAGTATATTAATTCGACGAGTAGAGTATTTGGTAATGATCCTTAAAAAGGAATGAACGAGTTAAAGAATATATAATATTCGATATATAATTGAGTTTAAATTGAAGGTTATATAATAAAACCTAAAAGTTGTTGAAGAAATGAATATATATGTAAAATTTTTGCTAAGTTAACGTGTTGAAGTTATTCAACGATAATTGTGGAATAGATTTTGTGAAAACCGAGTAAGGGAGGTTTTGTTGATTCCGAGGACGGAATCCTTATAAGGAGGGAAGGATGTGACAAACCGGATTTTCAAGAATTAATAAATGAGAATTTAATAAATAAAATTCTTATTATCTGATATTTTGAGTTTAAGTATGTGTATACGTGTTATATATTATGAAATATGTGATTTGGTGTGAAGAGAATTTAAATGTTAATTTTAATATTTATTGAAGTAAATAAATATTTTAATTGAATTATTTATTAAGTTAAATAAATAATTATCTGATTAATATGGAGTAATGTAATTAAGTGTATTATATTAATTAAATGATTATTTAATATTTAATTTAATTTAATTAATATGTAATGATTTTATGTTAAAGTTCTAATTTAATTGAGATAATTTAGATGTAGTGATGTGATAATTGTTACATGAAGTTATAATTAGCGAGTAATTATAATGTGACAATTTTATGTGATTAATTGATGTTAAACTTTTAATTAATTAAATTATAAGGTTAAGATTTAATTAATTAAAGATAACAATAAAAATATGTGTTAAAGGAATTATTAAAAGAATTAAAAGAGTTTTTAAAACTGTTTTTCCAAATAAGGCCCTTGCATTGTTTTAAATTCTTTTTTCTAAACGGAACCTTAACTATTTAAAAACCTGTTTTTAAGAATAATGTCGTTTTTACCAAACGAAGCCTTAAGGCTTTTGGTTTTCAAAAGAATTGTAACCTATGTATTTATGATGAGATTTATTATATACATAAATATATTATATGTTATATGTTATGTATATATGTTATATGTATATCATATATATAGAATTATAATATAAATTAGTTTTGAGTTAGAGGAGTTAGAGAAAATAATCATTGTTAGAAAAAAACAAACAAAGAAAGAAAGAGTACAGGAAAAGTTAGAGAGAAAAGACTCAAGGAGGAAGAAGAGAGAAGAAGAAAGAAAGAGGAGGAAGGAGTTTTGTGAGGAATCAAAACTAGAAGCCTCATCATCACTTTCATCTTCTTCATCACTAAAACTTAAGGGTATAATTCCTAACCCTTATAGTTAGTATTTTATGTTTATGTTATTCATGAAATTTAGTTCTCTATAAAGTTTAGTTCTTCATAAACATGATGATTTGATGTAAGTGATATTATATATATAAACGATTATATATGAGTTATATGATAGTTTAAGGGGTTCAATTCATGTAAATATGATGAACATGAAGAAATCATGTTCATAGTATTTTATTATGAGCTTATTTTGAAAATAGCCTTTAAATTATCAAAATTGGTATGTGGGTGCGTCAATTGTTGTTAAATTGATTATAGATTATAATAATATATAAAGAAACGAACAAAACATGATTAGAATCATGTGATTTTGGTTAAAAACGAACTCACAGTGTTAATTTTCGTTAAGAACACTTAAGAATATCGTTTTCTTCAAAAATCATGAAAATTAGGTGCGTTGATTATTTGTTGTGGTGTTATTGTATGTTAAAATCATGTTAAAAGTGTAAAATGTTGTTTGTATAAAGTTTTTATGTACATTGTGTTGGTTAAAATCGAACTTTGGTGCGAAGAAATAAGCCAAATTGGCTTATTTCTTTGCAAGTTCGCTAGCCGGGGAGCCCAACAGTAGGGTGCCCCTCCCCCCAGCGGGGTTTTGGCCTTCGGGGACCCGCCTCAGCCGGTAACCATGCTGTCCGGAGTGGTTTAAGTGTTTTAATACAAAACTGCTTTGACCTCTTGTAGTAAAATTGTCATAACCTTTTCATACGAACTCCGATTGAGAAGATTCAAGATGATCCGAAACGAGCACGAGTAGACCTACAACTTTTGTTCTTTAACTTTTTCGATTGGAGGTCATTATTAGGGGTCAAAATGGTCATCTTTATGACTGATGTGTTTTTGGAGGTAATCGGAGGGCGTCGGGCATGCACGTATGCACATGTAATGCTCCCAACCATGTAAAATGATGTTCTAACTTCCATAACATGACTATTATGTATTATAATGATACTTTACATTAACTATTGAGTATTAGACAATTCGTATGGGCGTGTTAAGCGTGTGAAAATGCGTGTCGTTTGGACGTTCGAATAGGCAAGTTTGGCGTACGGACGTGCAAGCATCGCAACGCCATAACGAGTGTATATGACTTTGTTTAATATTATGTTTTTAATAAGAATGAAACATTATAGAGTAATGAAACCCAACATAGGAGCATGTTAAGCGCATGCAAAAGAGGCGAATTAGGTGTGTGATGTATAATGGCGAAACGCCGTGTAATGTGTTAATACACTTAAATAGCGTTTTGTGTTAAATGAAATGAGCATTATAAGATATGAAATAGGGTTAATATAAAACCCATAAGTAGTCCTAGCAAGACTTAAACACTTGAATGACTTTTGAATATTACTAAAAAGAAATATAGTGAGATATAAGTCGAAAGTTAACACAATCTAATTGAACATTGTGCATTGATAGTAGGAAGGGTTATGAGGTGTAGATTAAAGTTTATATTACAACTACTACGTGTTGCTATGTGACTAATAGTTGATGTGCATGATTATATAATTGTGTAGGGCACGTGAAGTGCAGATAGCTGTAAGCTGTTAATCTGTTAGTGGTAAACAACGATCAAGGCAAGTCTTTCGGTTCCTATTTTTTATCGTGAACTTGATGAACTATGTTAAATTGCATGATATGTTATATATGTTGTAAGCGAGCATGATATGTTATACATGTTGTAATCATGAAATGTTAAAGTCAATTTATGACTACATTGTTTTGGTTAAATAATGTTGATTGAGTAAGGAACTCAATCTTTATATTTTTTATATGAATTAAATCATGTATGCCATGCTACTTTAATTATTATGATATGTATGTTGAGCCTATTATTATATGCTATGTGACGCATAAAAACTGTTAGAACTTGCTGAGCTGTCGAGCCCACTCTTGCAAATAATAATTTTTGAAGGTCAAGATTTCAAGGTAAGGATATGTGCTAAGTGAATTATAGAGATCCATATTCACGAAGATTACTTATGTTTTATGAGAAATGTATTTAATATTTTTAATGTAACATGTTGTTGAATTGTAAGTTGAGCTATCCGGTGTATATGGATATTGATTTATGATGTAAGACTTTGTATAATCATTTTGTTGTAACGATTCATGATATAAATTTGAATCAAAGAGATGTAATGTAAAGGTTGCGATTTAGGGCAATGCAGAAGGAAATGTATAAAAGTTTTAATTATTCCGCATTTTTAGTAATTTTAATATCGAATCATGTTGTAAAGTTAGAATAAAGTTGTATTGTTAACGATCGAGAAGTAGAATTATATTGTATGAGCTGAACATCAGTTTGTTTCCCATTTGTTAGCTACCTCCGCTACTTCCCTTCTTCGGACAGTCCTTAATTCGGTGCTCCGTCGAGACACATGCAAAGCATCCATATATCTTTTTCGGTTTCGGGCAGTTGGGTGAAATGTGCCCCTCCTGACCGCAGTTGTAGCAAGTGTCGCGTCCTTTTCCAGCACTCACCCTGGTGATACTTTCCACATTTTGGGCATCCTTGTGCCCTCTTCTTGAAACCTCCACGAAAATTCCCCGATTGATTGTTATTGTTTATGTTGTTGTTGTTGTTGTTGTTGTTGTTATTTTCCCATTTCCTTTTACCCAAGTTGCTTCCTCCACTGCTGCTTCCTCCTCCTCGGTTTTCTCCTCCGGTATTCTTTCCTTTCTTCTCCTTGTTATACAGACTTAAGGCCTCACTGCCACCTGCCGCAATGATTGCCTTCTCCAGCAATGTCGCAAAGGAATCAATTTGAAGAACTGATACCTTGTTAAACTGCCAAGGCTTCAGCCCTTGTTCAAAATGTCTTGCCTTCCTCTCTTCGTCTCCTACTTGGTTCTTCGCAAATCGCACAAGTTCATTAAACTTAGCTGTGTACTGCGCCACCATCATATCACCTTGTTTTAACTCTAAGAATGTAATACCCGAGAATTTCCTAATATTATTAAATAAATATATTAATGGAAATGAGAATTTATTTGAATATAAATGATTTTGTGTTATGAGAATGATTAATTCAATTATATTAAATTAAATATCTATGACAATTAAGAAAAATGTGGAGTTTACGATAAACTCGTTGAGAACCTAGTGTGGCACAGTGATGGAAAATATTAATAATTATATTAATTGACGAAGAATTTTTAAGTGAACAATTAATTAATTGTTAATTGTTATTAGAGAATATTAATTGATTGTTGTGGAATATTAACTATGGTTGATTAATAATATGTGATTATTATTATTGCAAGAAATATAATAATAATAATCCACTTGTTTATAATTGTGCTGAGATTTATATTTGTTAATGTGATAATTAATCCTATGATTATTAATTTGGTATAATTAATAATCAATAAGGAATAAATTAATTAATATTATTGTTAATTAATCAACGAGATAAATAGTTTATTTATTTGACATTATGAATAATAAAACAAATAAGTGAGTGATTAATATAATAAGATTATATTAATTGATATGTGCAAATGTGCAATACTTGAATATATAAAGTATATGGAATACAACTATATTATATAGTGTAGAGAGACACTTAAGTGTGACCATGCATGTATATACATAAACTATGTTATATAATGCAATGCGAATATATTACACATAGAAACCATATATTACATGAAGCATAATGTGATTATGTTAAAACTATATGTTATGAATGCATGATAATACTTATGTGACAATAAATATGTGGGTATACACTGTATAATATATCATGAACATATTGTAAACTATTAATTTTAATAAAGTGAGACATCATGTGTAAGACCCCAACTTTTATGAATAAAGATTTAGTTTTCTTTATATATTATTTCGAAACAGTAAGGTGTTGTTTTGATATATACGAAAGTTATGGGTGAAATGTGCAAATATTTTTAAAATGAGCAAGTGGTTATAAAATATTCTGGTTGTCGGGGAATATTCGTTTGGTCGTGGAATATTCTTGTTGTTGGGGAATATTCGTACGACGGCGCAGCTATTTGTGGGCCCCCACAACGGAATAACTGTCGGATATAGAAAGCGACAGAAATAACTTTTTACAAAATAACGACGTGGTTGTTATCGTTAGTAATGTTGAAATACCCGGTGGTTAAAATACAGTGATACACGGTGTTGCATAGTAGCACACGGTATTGCACAGTATTTCGAATTATTGAGTCTTACGTGAGAAGCCATTACTCAATTATTGTTACAGTAATTACTGTTCAATATTTTATATTATTGACTCAATAATTGCTACGTTGATATTTTATATTATTGACTCAATAATTGTTGCATTGATATTTTATTGACTCAATAATTGCTACGTTGCCATTTTATATGATTGATTCAATAATGGCTACAGTTGATATTTTGTAGTATTGATTCAATAATTGTCGTTGCACAGTATTTCCCGTTATCAACTCAATAATTCATATTATTTGAATAATATTATTAGATAGCATTATTGACAATGTCTAAGGAAGTTCTGTCTAGGAGGGGTTATTTAATTGTGCGCCAGTAAGGAGAAGTCCTTATCGGAAGGCCCCCTCTGTCCTGGTAACGACCTGGTTGTTAATATTGTAGTTCTATAATATTATTTGTGAATAATTAATTATTGATTTATATGATAAGAAAATATTTATTTTGTGGATATTAAAGAAGGAATTGGCGCTGGTGAGTTTTTATCAATATTTTGGTGTGAGAAATCATCTGTTTTTGGATTTCGGATAATTTATGTTTGGAATTTGGAAAAACTTCCTTCTGCAAAGTTGTAGAGAATTAAATTTCCTATGGAAGGACACAGAATTTGTATTTTTCTGACGAAGGGGCTATTTGTTATGAATTATTGAAGTTTCGGAAAATAAATATTATTTAATGGGTGGGCCCCACTTTTGTTGAAAATTCAAATTTTTGGGAAGACGCCAGGCGGCGGAATTTTTAAAAAAATAATATTATTTTATTATTTTAGTCTCCTTTGGCATCCTAAGCTTTTCCTATAAATAGGGTGCTTAGGTTAGAATTGAAAATCACACCAGAATCAGAAGTTTTCTCTCTCTATAATATCGAGCGTATTTTTGTGAGTATTTCAATACTTTGAGTGTTGCTATTCAGTGCAAGTTTTCTTCGGTATTATATCCAATATTCCAGTCAGAGGTACTATCTTTTTGAGATAAGGGATGTTATTTTCTTTCGTAAATGATGTTATTCTTTTCAATATCATTATACAGAAATATTGTCATGGATTTTATGTTGAAATTCTTACTTTTTCCGTCGGGGTTACTATTCACGTATACGGCACTATTCACGGAAAAACTAAATTTTCTTCTATTTGTCCAAATTGCTTGTTAAGGTTACTATCTTTGATTGTATCCAAGTTTTGAGCTTTATTGAGGTATTTTTGAATTGGATATACTAAAATACGAATCCTTAGTCTTTGTCTTTTATCTCACTGGATTCGTTTTTTTTAAATGTTTTTCATCATTCTCAGTCCTAAAAGGTGATGTAACTGAATATCTTTGGCCTGTAGAGCAAAGATGAATGATTACTTGATGAATATCTTTGGCCTGTAGAGCAAAGATGAATGATTACTTGATGAATATCTTTGGCCTGTAGAGCAAAGATGAATGATTACCTGATGAATATCTTTGGCCTGTAGTGCAAAGATGACAGGTGTTGAGATGAATATGACCACTGATGATACAAATGAATATCTTTGGCCTGTAGTGCAAAGATGAATATTTGATTCGAGATGTATATTGATTGATGTTACAGGGATAAAATATTGATGATGGACTTTTAAATCATAGAAGATAGTAGACTTGATTCTCTGCTTAACTCTTCTAATGAATTGTTATTTCCGCTACGAATATTGATCTAAGATTGGTTGTCCATTATATTTTATCTGATTTATTGAATGCTAACGATAATTTATTTTCCATTATCTTAGTCATAATATTCTTTACTGAGCTAGTTGAGCTCACCCTTTTTATCTTTTGTCCTCTTCAGGAAATGAGAATGTTGCGGGAACTAGTCGGGGGACAGAGTGATGGTCCGAGTTAGAGCAGTAGTAGTCCTCACTATTTCTGATAAATAGTGTGATAATAATTGTAATGAGGACTTAGTTTGAATCTTAATATTTTCTACATATTTGTATTGACACTCACAGTTGTGTGGTCGTATTTTGCACGACCGTATGATATAAAGTTTGTATTTGAATTCTGTACCATGTATTTGGCGGCTCAGAATGGGTTGGGTTGAATGGACCTATTCTGGGGGCGTCACAGTTGGTATCAGAGCTTAGGGATATGATCTCTGGCGGAGATCGGGGAATAGAACTAGGAGGGGAGAGACGAGTAAATCCTTCGCTAGTGTGTCCTACCTAAGCTTATGTGGTATTTAATTGGTCAGTCGGAGCATAGGGTTAATATGTGATATGTTGATTTATTTAATTAACCCTTGTTTTATGGCAGTATTTGAGAATGACAGCTGAGAATGTTAACAACGAAGTGAATGAGACCGTGGAGACACCTTTAATCGTTAACCAGGAGAACGTGCAACAAGAAGGCAGTGTTCATCCTGAAAATAACGCTGGTCAGATGATAAACGATGAGATGTTTAGAAGTTTTTTTGCAGTTTATGCAAAATCAGACGAGGGAGACTCGTGTGCAACATACAGGTGGAGATAATAACAACACGCGAGCTGTCACTGCCAAGCAGTTCAAAGAATTGGGACCACCAGAGTTTCTGGGAAAGCTAATCCGATAAAGGCGGAGACGTGGATTAAACAAATTACCAAGATATTTGATGTCTTGGGATGTACAGAGGAACAGAAGGTTCCATTCGCCACGTTTATGTTCCGTGGAGAGGCAGATTACTGGTGGGAATCCGTGAAGCGTACCCAGCCTGCCGCACTTAAGATGTTTTGGGAAGCGTTCCAGAAACTGTTTAATGACAAGTACTTTCCTTAAAGTATTCGTCATATGAAGGAAGTAGAGTTTATCCGACTAGAACAAAATAATATGACGGTATCCCAGTACGAGGCTAAGTTCGCGGAGCTGTCCAGGTTTGCACCTCATTTGGTGGAGAATGAGGAACGTATGACGCGGATGTTTCTAAGAGGTTTGAAACCCGAAATACGTCAATACCTCATTTCTCATAAATTTTCTTTATATTCGGATATAGTAAACAGGGCCCAGTTATTAGAACGAGATAATGATTATGTTCAACCGAGGGACCACAACCAAGGTCGTACCGGTGGCAGCAGTCATCTGAGCAATGACAACCAGCGAGGAGGAAAGTATGACAGAAGCGGTAACAACTCCGGTGGTTATCGTGGCCATAATAGTAGAAGAAGCGAATCGGGAGGAGATTTCAAGAAGAGAAGGTACAACAATGAGAACGCGAAGACGTCGACATCAGCACCAGCATCAACTGTTTCGAGGGGAGGAGAACGACCACCGGTCGTATTCTTTAAATGCGGGAAAGAGGGACATATCAGCCCAAACTGCCCACAACAATTCAAAGGATGCTATAACTGTGGAAAAGAAGGACATATAGCTCGAGATTGTCCTGTTACGAAACCAAGTTCAGCGGGGGTGGTGATTCCAAAGGCGGTTGCAGACAAGTCAAAGTCGGTAATTCCTGGAAGAGCGTTTGTCGTGACAGCCCAAAACGCAAGGAATCCACACGAGGTGATTACGGGTAAGCTGATCATAAACTCTTGCGAAGTTTATACCTTGTTAGATACCGGTGCTACCCATTGCTTTATTTCACCTGCTTGTGCTCAACGTTTGAACTTGACTTCTGATAAATTAGACTTTGACTTATCTGTTGAAACTCCGTTAGGAGAAACCTTTGTTACATCTACAGTTTACAAATCTTGCTTAATTCAGATTGGTACCCTTACCTTACCTGTTGATCTTATATTTTTGAAAATACTTGCATTTGACGTGATTTTAGGAATTGACTGGTTAACCACTTACCATGCCAAAATTGATTGTTTTCGTAAGGTTGTTAGTTTTCATATTCCTAATCAACCTGTTGTACGAATTCAAACCACCAAACCACTAAAATCAGTCAATATCATTTCAAATCCCAAGGCTATTCGTTTATTGAAAAACGGATGTCAAGCTTTCTTAGCTCATGTCACTGATCTAAATCAGAATACATCAGATTTGAATGATATTTCCGTTGTTAATGAGTTTCCTGATGTATTTCCCGAAGAACTTCCCGGTCTACCCCCAGAACATGAAGTTAAATTCTTTATTGACCTTGAGCCCGGTACAAAGCCCATTTCTAAAACCCTATATCGAATGGCTCCTATTGAACTTCAGGAGTTAAAGATCCAATTACAAGAGTTGTTAGACATCGGTTTTATTCGTCCTAGTACGTCTCCTTGGGGTGCTCCTGTTTTATTCGTAAAGAAGAAAGACGGGAGTATGCGACTTTGCATTGACTATCGGGAGTTGAACCATGTCACCATCAAGAATAGGTATCCGTTACCTCGTATTGATGACCTGTTCGACCAGTTGCAAGGAGCGCAATTCTTTTCAAAGATCGATCTTCGTTTTGGATATCATCAGTTGAAGATTAAAACTGAGGATATTCCAAAGACTGCTTTTAGAACACGGTACGGGCATTATGAGTTCTTAGTCATGTCTTTTGGATTGACTAATGCTCCTGCTGCTTTCATGGATATGATGAACCGTGTATTTAAGGAGTATTTGGATCAATTCGTTGTTGTCTTTATTGATGACATTCTCATCTATTCTAAAAGTCGTGAAGATCATGAGCACCACTTGAAGTTGGTACTTCAAAAGCTTCGTGAGAACAAGTTATATGCCAAGCTGAAGAAATGCGAGTTCTGGCTTGAGGAAGTAGCATTTCTTGGGCACGTGGTATCGAAACGTGGAGTATCTGTTGACCCGGCGAAGATTGAAGCAATACAAAGCTGGGAGCAACCTAAGTCGGTGACCGAAGTACGAAGCTTTCTGGGCTTAGCTGGTTATTATCGGAGATTCGTAGAGGGATTTTCTCGAATAGCTACTCCATTAACTCAGTTGACTCGGAAAGATACAAAATTCGTTTGGAGCGAGGAATGCGAGAAGAGCTTCCAAGAGCTCAAGAGGAGACTTATCTCGGCACCTGTTCTGACAATACCATCTGGTTCAGGATGGATTTGTTATTTACAGCGATGCTTCGGGCAAAGGGTTAGGATGTGTTATCATGTAACATGGGAAAGTCATAGCCTATGCCTCGCGATAACTCAAAGAATATGAGAGGAATTATCCTACTCATGATCTAGAGTTGGCAGCTGTCGCATTCGCGTTGAAGATCTGGAGACACTACCTATACGGAGAGAAAGTGGAGATTTATACGAATCATAAGAGCCTTAAATATTTCTTCACTCAGAAGGAACTCAACATGCGGCAACGACGTTGGCTTGAGCTGTTGAAAGATTACGATCATACTATCCAATACCATCCTGGAAAAGCGAACGTGGTAGCTGACGCGTTGAGTAGAAGATCATACGTGGGAACGAGTGCAATGATGTCAAGTATACGCGTAGAACCAGCTTTGATTGATAAAGTTAAAGCTGCTCAAGCTACGGATGCGGAGCTGATGAAGATGAAGAAGAAGGTACAAGAAGGTGTCATTGCATAAGCGAGAATCGATGAAGATGGAATACTTCGAGTCAACTCCAGACTTTGTGTTCCTAACGATTCCGACTTGAAGTATAGAATCATGATGGAGGCACACAACACACCGTTTGCAATCCATCCTGGGAGTACTAAAATGTATCGTGATCTTCGACATACATTTTGGTGGAGCAATATGAAGAGAGAGATCGCGGAGTTTATCTCGAGATGTTTAACTTGTCAACGTGTAAAGGCGGAGCATCAAGTGCCGAAGGGTCCATTGCAACCACTGGAGATTCCGAAATGGAAGTGGGAACACATTACGATGGATTTCGTTACGGGTCTTCCCAAGGTTTCTCAAGGCTTAGATGCGATTTGGGTTATTGTTGATAGATTAACCAACTCTGCTCATTTCTTGCTGATACGAGAGACTTATTCCCTTGAACGTCTTGCTCATATGTACGTGAATGAGATTGTGAGATTGCATGGCATGCCAGTATCCATAGTTTCGGATCGTGATCCCAGATTTACTTCACGATTTTGGATCAGTTTGTAGAAAGCTATGGGCACGGATTTACGATTCAGTTCGGCTTATCATCCTCAAACAGACGGACAATCGGAAAGGACTATCCAAACTCTTGAAGATCTATTGAGACTCTGTGTTCTAGACTTCAAAGGGAGTTGGGATAAGTACTTACCATTGGTGGAATTCTCCTACAACAACAGTTATCAGGCAAGTATAGGCGTAGCTCCATTCGAGGCATTGTATGGGAGAAAGTGTCGCTCTCCAGTATGTTGGAACGAGGTGGGTGAAACAACATTGTTGGGACCGGAGTTAGTATGTATGACTACAGAAAAGATCCAAATGATTCGACAACGTATACAAACCGCACAAGATCGACAAAAGAGTTATGCGGATCTTCATCGAAAGGACGTGGAATTTAATGTTGGAGACCATGTGTTATTACGTATTGCTCCATGGAAGGGAGTTACAAGGTTTGGGAAGAGAGGAAAGCTCAACCCACGATTCATTGGTCCATTTGAGATTCTTGACCGAATAGGAAATGTGGCATATAGGCTCGCTTTACCTCCAAGCATGTCTCGTGTTCATAACGTGTTTCACATATCCGTGTTACGTAAATATGTGAAGGATCCAAACCGCATTATTGAGTTAGAACCAGACGAGATAGCCAAAGATTTAACGTACGAGGAGGTACCTGTCAAGATCTTGGATAGGAAGGAGCATGTCCTACACTCGAAAATTATACCTTAAGTTAAAGTTTTGTGGAGAAACCATGCAATTGAGAAAATGACCTGGGAGTTGGAATCGGAAATGAAAGCGAGGTATCCTCACCTTTTCGACATACCAGGTACGTACGTCAATTTCGAGGACGAAATTTCATAAGGAGGGGAGGTTGTAAGACCCCAACTTTTATGAATAAAGATTTAGTTTTCTTTATATATTATTTCGAAACAGTAAGGTGTTGTTTTGATAAATACAAAAGTTATGGGTGAAATGTGCAAACATTTTTAAAATGAGCAAGTGGTTATAAAATATTCTAGTTGTCGGGGAATATTCGTTTGGTCGTGGAATATTCTTGTTGTCGGGGAATATTCGTACGACGGCGCAGCTATTTGTGGGCCCCCACAACGGAATAACTGTCGGATATAGAAAGCGACAGAAATAACTTTTTACAAAATAACGGCGTGGTTGTTACCGTTAGTACTGTTGAAATACCCGGTGGTTAAAATACAGTGATACACGGTGTTGCATAGTAGCACACGGTATTGCACAGTATTTCGAATTATTGAGTCTTACGTGAGAAGCCATTACTCAATTATTGTTACAGTAATTACTGTTCAATATTTTATATTATTGACTCAATAATTGCTACGTTGATATTTTATATTATTGACTCAATAATTGCTGCATTGATATTTTATTGACTCAATAATTGCTACGTTGCCATTTTATATGATTGATTCAATAATGGCTACAGGTGATATTTTGTAGTATTGATTCTGTAATACCCGAGAATTTCCATATATTATTAAATAAATATATTAATGGAAATGAGAATTTATTTGAATATAAATGATTTTGTGTTATGAGATGAACTAATTCAATTATATATAATTGAATAATTATAATAATTGAGAAATTGGTGGAGTTTGTGATAAACTCGTTGATTGCCTTGTGTGGCACAGTGGCGTAATATAAGAATGATTATATTAATTTAAGCGAACAATTAATCTATATTAATTGTTAATCGAAGAATATTAATTAACTGTTATAAAATACTAATGAGGATCGATTAACAATATGTGATTATTATTATTGCAAGAAACTTAATAATAATGAGCAACGTGTTTATAAATACAATAAGATTTATATCAAAGTGATAATTAATCATATAAGGGTTAATTAAATTGTTATGGAGGTTAACAATTATATTGATGGATGTAGGATATGTGTATATTATTAATTAATATTCAAATTATAAGATGAGAAATTATATGTGCAAGCATGCGAATTAAATGTATAGTAACTATATGTTATGATATGTGTAGGTGACAAATGATGTGTGGATATACATTAAAATAATGTATCATGGATCTATTATAAATAATTGTTGAGTAATACAATTTAATAATATATGATATAATGTAATGTGGTAGTATCCGATGGTATTATATCAGTAAGATAAACGTACCTGGATTATATGTGTGTAAATTACACTTATTACATTATGTGAAGTACATTGTGATTTAAATTATAACCTAAGAGTACATATATATATAACATATGTATATGGTGTGTATATACAAGTGTAGTATTTGCAAATGCTGAGGAGTTAAATCAATTGTCTCATTTTAAGTGTCCCATTTGCTCCTCACGTGCTTGACATACAGCTAAGGCCTATTCCTTCTTCTTCTCCCCAAACTCAGCAACTAGCATTTCATAGCTCATGATTGTGGAGGGAGTGGGATTCATGATGAATCCAACCACTAATTACCTACCCTTTGATAACCTTCATGCATTCCTATAATCCGTTAGTTTGATATGGGATACAATTGCATTGTCTGTATAATGGGAGTTCTATAAATATAGCCTCATCTCCTTCACATTTCTTTTGCTGAGAATTTCTTGCAAGGAAAGTAGAGAGTGAGTATCCATATATATATATATCAGTTAAAGAGGGAGTGAGGCAGCAATAAGCTCTAGCAGAAGGTATAATACAATTTCCATGCTCTTCACTTTCATTTTCTGTCAAAAGAACTCCATTGTTGTTCTCTGAGTTTTGTTGAAATTCTTGATTATGCCAAATTGGTTCATGATTGGGTTGTAGAACCCTTATATTGTTGTTATATGAACATACACACATGATAGAACCACTGAATAGTCTTTCATTTCCATTGTTCCTCTTTAATTTCTGTGAATACATAAAATTCATAAATTAGTTAGAGTTCATGAAATTGGGAATTGATAATTGCTATTGACTGTTATAAAAGCATATATGTATGTATTAGTAAGTTAAACAAGTCTAATAGCATTTGGGTATGTTGAAATCGATGAAATGGGAGGTCTTTGGTCGGATTTCGCTGCAGTCTGAACTGCAGAAAACTGCCTCAGCGCCGCAGCGCCGCAGCCCGCGCCGCAGCGCCACACGCGCCGCAGCCCGCGCCGCAGCGCCGCACGCAGCGCCACTCGCGCCGCAGCGCCAGTGGTGAGCTGCTGTGCCGCGCCGCAGCGCCAGCCTCTGTGTTCAGTTTTTCTGCATTCTGCAACAAAACTGTTATGAACTAATTGTTTGATTTTTGTTTAAACAAGCATGAAAGCATGATTAATACTTATATATAAACCTAATGAGGCAATGTGAGCATGTTTTAGTATATTAGCATGCATGGTTAACCAAACGACATATAGTTTGAAAACGAACTTAAAGTTTCATGAACGACGTTAACATATATGAAGCATGTTAATATTCTGACTTTCGAGACATGTTAGTATGACCTAGAAACACATGAAATGCATACTAACTTATGTATATAGGTTCCGTGATATAATATGGACATGTGAACCCAACTAGTGCACCTTTCTAACAAAAATACAAGTTTTGAAGGTTGATATTGACATGTAAAGACCATGTATACATTCTGACTTTTCGAGCATGTTTATAGGGCCTTAAATACATGAAAAGCATGTTAACTTGTGTATATGGGTTTCATAAGGAAGCATGAACATGATAGACCTTATTAATGAACTATACTAACAAAGTATAAGCTTTAAACGTGAACGTTGGTATGTTATGACGAGAATTAGAATTTGACATTTATGAACACATGTGATAGTACTCTTAGACTCATTCATGTGTCATGCATGTATATATACCATGATTAGTTGCCATGATTAAAGTTTAGCATGAACAAAGCATGTTTTCAAGATAATAACAATGCTAGCTACATATATGCAATACGAGTACTCATGAGCATGACTAATACAAGTTATATGAATATCTTATGTGTTTAAAAGAGACCATGTTAGACCATATGAGTTCGTGTCCTTGAATGGCTTTAAGTATTAACTTAAGAACCTATACCATGTACGATTGGATTTGGAAAAGTTATACAAGCATGTAAAGTATCCTTTAAATATGAATACATGCTACGTGATATTATATGATGTTACTTGAACCCGATTTTGACGGTTAACTTAAGGAGATGCCGTAACTTGCTAAAATGAAATATATTTAGTATTGATTGTGGTCTTATGAGATATTAATAATATGCAAGCATGTTTGCTAATTGTTGAGATCTTATATTATATGAGAATGCGTTTAAACTCTAAAGAAAGAACGTTAAGGATAGAAATTATATTCTATATAACTGTGTAGCTAGGTAAAACTTAGCTTATGTGTTGATCATATATTCAAAGAGAAAATGTGAAGTTAAATTATATGACTAATGAATATCATATATATACGTAACTGTATTACGATAGGAATTCGAAAGTGTTGATTTGCTTTTCGTGGATAAACTACGCTAAAGGCAAGTTCTCTTACTTACACTCTTTTAAAGTGCAAGTATTCTAACCGACGCATTTACTTTATGCAAGGAAATCTATGATTGTGAAGGTTTCCTAACTTATACTCTTTTACTATGCAAGTATTCTATCTTGTGTATTGCGAACTAGTTTCCTATTTAATCGGTTGAATCGAATTAGCATACTTGAACTCTTATTTCATTAAAGCTATTATTCATGTTGAACTTAGTGTTGTTAATGAATATTGTGAAAGTGTCTATGCCATTTGATTCGGCTAGACTTATATTATTGAAAAGCGACCCAAACTAATTGATTGGTGCGGGATCTTGTATTTGACTGAGAAGAACAACCTTCTTTGAAGGGAATATATAATTGTCGGAGAACCGACGTGCACACTTGAGTATGGTTGATTGTTATGCATAACAAGGGTACTTTAGGCTGATCACCTGTTGTACCTGTTTTTGTTGGATTTTCAGTTTATTACTGTCAATTCTAGTAGAAGTTCATAGTCCGTAGTGACTACTCAGTATTCAATTATTTGAAATCTTGAATTGACTTATTATTGAATCATATTGATATTATCCTGTCCTTAGCGACTGATATTGAGAACTATTGATATTCTGGTTATTCTTGAACTATCAAATCTTGTTATACCCTTTCGAGAATTGAGAATCTTATTACTCACCCTTATTGTATATTACTTGCTGGGCAATTTGTGCTCATTCTTGCTTTCCTTAAAACATTTCAGTTAAGGCAGAGCATGGTGAACCTTCGGGCGTTGATAAGGGCAAGGGCAAAGCTACCAACTAGCTTATGTCTGTTATGTTTTAAATATATTCATATTGTATGAAGATGATGTAGTAAGACTGGATTTGATTATGTTTAAGCTTAAGTTAGATTATGTAATAAGTCATTAACTGATATTATTAGGTAATCTATTAAGTACTGTAGGTTGCGAGACTTGGGGGAATAATTATAATAAATCATTGTAAATTATTCTAAAATAGATTTTCCGCTGTGATCGTATGATATTTAATTATTATTATTGTGATGTATTACCATGAGCACGTGATGAACCGAATTCGAGAGACCAAGTGGCGGTCCTGGAATTTGGGGGCGTCACAGGTTGGTATCAGAGCTGTAGTTATAAACCTTAGGAACGAGTGTCCTTAGACTATAACTTAGGCGAACTTAGAAGTTAGGAAGGAGATAAAACTCATGTAGGGTTTTCCTTGAGAGACTTAGTCTGTTATGAAATGTAACTTCATTCTATACAATGAACTTATATTTTGTTTAACATTCTAATGGAGATGCTATTTCTTGTCTTGTGTTTGTGAGTGTAGGATGACAGACACAGGGGTACCTAGTAGAGTTGTAGAGGAGGAGCCCAGGGATATACACGTAGTATACGAGGCACCTCTAGAGGCTACACCAGTGCAGGCAGTTGCACCATCCGAGTTTGATGACGAGGATGAGATCGAGATTGAGATAGAGACTGATCCAGAGGAGGAGCCGATGGAGGATGAGCCAGTAGAGGACTCTGATGAGGCTACTATAGAGGAACAGATGTTAGGCGAGTACGAGGAGCGTATTCTAGAGTTAGACTGTAGAGTTCAGGAGCTGGAGGCAGAGGCCCACGAGAGAGAGTCTGAGTTCCAGAAGCTGAGGGACGAGGACCACCAGAGGAAGCTGGCTATGCAAGAGTTAGAGGTGGAGATTGCCTACCGTAGGGAGGCAGGGATCCAGATGGGGACTCTATTTCACAGGTCAGTGGCTAGGAATGTAGATTTGGCAGAGAAGCTAGAAGAGGTTGAGTAGAGGGAACTGAGTGAGAAGACTGAGAAAGAGGCACTCCGTACTCAGCTAGAGTTGGAGGTGATGGATAGGTTACACTTCGAGGAGAAGTGGGAAGCGTCCAAGAGAGAGCCTGACGACCTTGAGGACGAGGTCAGGTGCAAGAAGAGAAAGATGAACAAGATGGGGTATATGTTCCGTTCAGCTTTTGAAAGGTGATTGATGGTGTGTACCACTACCCGACAGAACAGGGACAGACTCTACATACCTTGAGCCGAGAGCTGGTTGCGTATATAGCACAGTTGGAGTACAAGAGCGCAGTGGAGCGCGGGATGATGGGATGAGATTTCCTTAGTCAGTCTAGTGGTAGTACTAGTTGTGTCTTTATGTATTGTATATACTATGTTGTAATCCCGATCTTTTGTGTAAGATGTGGGATGATGATGTAAACCCCGAGTTAGCTTTTGTTAGAGGGGTAGTATGGTAGTAGGTTGGTATATTCCCCGTCTTTTGTGATATTAGGGGATATATGTGATAACATTTATAGCAGTATGCTGGGGAAATCATGTAATGAAATGAAATGGCATATGAATATAAATGGAGTTGATTTTAGAAACGTGTTATAAATTTATTCTTTTAGTATTAAAGAAATACTTAAGTAATATACTTGAATAATAATAAAATGAAAACTTGTGATGCAGATAATGCCGCCCAGACGTAGATTGACAGCACCCGAAGAATCTGTTAACAATGAGAGAGAACAAGTAGACCCGATCCAGAAACTGGTAGACTTGTTAGGAGAAGCCTTAAGGGGAAGGAACAATGAACCCGTTCGCCCGAACCCTCAAACTGTGCCAGTAACAACCTTTAAAGACTTTAAGAGTGTAGGACCCCCGGAGTTCGAGGGAACTACCGACCCAATCATCGCACAAACGTGGATCAAAGAGATCGAAAAAGCTTTCACTATAGCTAGCGTAGGCGAAGATCAGAAGACGGTGTTTGCCACGTACATGATGAGGGGAGAAGCGAACTACTGGTGGGAGGCTAATCAACAAAGAGCTGGAGAAGGGATAATAGCTTGGGATAAGTTCAAGACACTGTTCTTCGAAAATTACTTTCCAAAAAGTATGAAGAATAGGATGGAGGTGAAATTCCTAGAGTTAAAACAAGGTGAGATGACGGTGGCGCAATACGCGGCTAGGTTTAACGAACTGGCGCGATTTGCGGAGCACCAAGTTGGTGATGAAGAGAGGAAGGCTAGACGCTTTGAACAAGGGTTGAAGCCATGGCTGTTCAATAAGGTATCAGTTCTTCAAATTGATTCCTTTGCAACATTACTGGAGAAGGCAATCATTGCGGAAGGCTGGCAGTGAGGCCTTAAGTCAGTATAACAAAGAAAAGAAAGGAAAGAATACTGGAGGAGAGAATCGTACGGGAGGAAGTAGTAGCGGAGGAAGCAACTTGGGAAAGAGAAAGTGGGAGAATAATAACAACAACAAAAACAACAATAATCAATCAGGGAATTTTCGTGGAGGTTTCAAGAAGAGGGCTGAAGGATGCCCGAAGTGTGGGAAGAATCACCAGGGCGAGTGCTGGAAGGGACGTGGCACTTGCTACAACTGCGGACAGGAAGGGCACATCTCGCCTAACTGTTTGAAACCGAAGAAGATACAAGGATGCTTTGCTTGTGGCTCGACGGAGCACCGAATTAAGGACTGCCCAAAGAAGGGAAGTGGCGGGGGTAGTAATCAGCAAGGAGGCAACAAGCTGATGATCGGTGGACCGGCACAATCCAACCGCCCAACCGCCAGAACTTTTAACATGACCATCCAAGACGCAGTGGCTGCGAAGGATGTGGTGTCAGGTATAATCCCAATCAATGATATAAATGCTTATGTATTATTTGATTCGGGTGCCACCTGTTCTTTTGTATCTGAAGAATTTGCTAGTAGACTTAGTAAACCTCGAGAACTATTAGAAAATCCTTTGATCATAGAAGTTGCTAATAAGGAAGTGATCCCTGTAGAATACGTTTATCGAAATTGTCGCGCAAATATTAGTAAACATGAACTGAGCGTAGACTTGATTCCTATTAGACTGGGAGAATTTGACGTAATACTGGGAATGGATTGGTTGTATAACCATGCTGCGATAATTGACTGTCAGAACAAATGTGTGAACCTTCAGACTCCGAGTAAGTCTAAGGTAGTGTTTTATGGTAGCTCATCGCTTAAGCAATCGTGTTGCGTTACGATGATGCAGGCCAAGAAATTGTTAAGGAAAGGATGTGGAGGATATTTAGCTTACATCGTTGATACTCGGAAGAAGGGAGTAGAAATTAAGGATATATACGTAGTTAATGAATTCCAAGATGTGTTTCCGGACGATCTGCCTGGTCTTCCGCCAGACAGAGAAATCGAATTCGTAATAGACTTAGCACCGGGAACGGCACCGATTTCGAAAGCTCCATATCGTATGGCACCAGTAGAAATGAAGGAATTAATGATGCAATTGCAAGAATTATTGGATAAGGGTTACATTCGACCGAGTGTTTCTCCTTGGGGAGCACCAGTACTATTCGTTAAGAAGAAGGACGGATCGATGAGGCTCTGTATCGATTATCGAGAATTGAATAGAGTAACGATCAAGAACCGATATCCGCTACCGAGGATAGACGACTTATTTGATCAACTGAAGGGAGCAAAGTGTTTCTCAAAGATCGACCTACGAACAGGATATCATCAACTGAAGGTACGGGATGAGGACATACCAAAGACTGCGTTTCGAACCCGTTATGGACACTACGAGTTTTTGGTAATGTCATTCGGATTGACTAATGCTCCGGCAGCATTTATGGACTTGATGAACCGAGTTTTCAAGCCATACTTGGATAAATTTGTAGTGGTTTTTATCGATGACATTTTGATCTACTCAAAGACAGAGGAAGAACACGCCGAACATCTGAAGATTGTTTTGGAGGCACTAAGGAAGGAGAAGATGTATGCAAAATTTTCTAAGTGCGAATTTTGGATGGAGAAGGTTCAATTCTTAGGCCACGTGGTGGATAAGAATGGAATCTCTGTAGACCCTGCGAAGGTTGAAGCAGTAAGTAATTGGGAACAACCGAGAACACCGACGGAGGTGAGAAGCTTTCTAGGGTTAGCTGGGTACTATCGAAGATTCATCCAAGATTTTTCTAAGATAGCAACCCCGCTGACCAATTTGACTAGAAAGACGGTGAAATTTGTATGGACCGACAAATGCGAAGAAAGTCTTCAAGAACTGAAAAGGAGATTGAGCGAAGCACCTGTATTATCATTACCAGATGATGCGGGAAATTTTGTGGTGTATAGTGATGCATCGCACAAGGGGCTTGGCTGTGTGCTCATGCAACATGGCAAGGTCATTGCATATGCATCACGACAATTAAAGGATTACGAAAAACGATACCCTACTCACGACTTAGAGTTAGCGGCAGTAGTTTTTGCGTTAAAGATATGGAGGCATTATCTATACGGAGAAAAATGTGAGATATACACGGACCACAAAAGTCTGAAATATATCTTCACACAGAAGGAGTTAAACATGCGACAGAGAAGGTGGTTAGAATTAATCAAAGACTATGACTGCGATATTCTTTATCACCCGGGAAAGGCAAATGTGGTTGCCGACGCTCTGAGCAGGAAAGGAAGGGAGAAGTTGTTTAATTTGACGACTCAGGAAGAGTTGATAAGAGAGATGGAGAAATTGGAGATAGAAGTAAAAGGACCAGAAAAGTCTGGTGAGAAGTTAATTGTAATGGAAGCTTGTCCGACGTTGTTGGATAGAGTAAAGGAAGCTCAGGAAAAGGATGAAGAGTGTGAGAAAATCCGAAAGAGGATCACAGAAAGTGAGGGAGAAAAATTTCGAATGGATAAAGACGGTATTTTGAGATTTGAAGGGAGAGTGTGGGTACCAGCGGTAACTGAGTTGAGGGAAGAGATTTTGCACGAGGCACACAATACGACATATTCCGTTCATCCGGGAGGCACAAAGATGTACCGAGATCTAAGGCAACATTTTTGGTGGCCTAATTTGAAACGGGAAGTCGCAGAGTGCGTCAGTAAATGCTTGACTTGCCAACGCGTTAAAGCAGAACATCAGCGGCCAAGTGGTTTACTACAACCATTAGAAATACCAGAGTGGAAATGGGAGCATATTACCATGGACTTCGTGGTAGGACTTCCAGTTACACAGAAAGGTTATGATGCTATTTGGGTTATCGTGGATCGACTAACGAAGACCGCACACTTTCTACCAATCAAGATCCGCTACAGTTTGAACCAATTAGCAAGCCTATATGTAAAAGAAATTATTTCACGACATGGAGTGCCGGTGTCAATTGTCTCTGATCGAGATCCGCGCTTCACGTCCAATTTTTGGAAGAGTTTGCAAGAAAGAATGGGAACGCAGTTGAGGTTGAGTACAGCTTATCATCCTCAAACAGACGGACAAAGTGAGCGAACAATACAAACGCTAGAAGACATGCTTAGGACTTGCGTGATGGATTTTAAGGGAAATTGGGACGACCACCTACCCTTAGTAGAATTCGCATATAATAATAGCTACCATGCGAGTATTGGCATGCCACCGTACGAAGCTCTTTACGGGAGAAAGTGCAGAACGCCGTTATGTTGGGACGAAGTCGGAGAACGACGAATACTCGGACCAGAGTTAGTTCAACAAACCGCAGACGTGGTGACAGTGATAAGAGCCAGACTTGTAGCAGCTCAAGATCGCCAGAAGAAATACGCAGATTCGCATCGGCAGGACCGAGACTTCAAAGTCGGCAGTTTCGTATTCTTAAAGGTATCTCCATGGAAGGGAAAAATCCGTTTCGGCAAGAAAGGAAAATTGAGTCCAAGATTCATAGGACCGTTCGAGATACTGAAGCGAGTGGGCGAAGTGGCATACAAAGTTGCGTTGCCACCCGAACTGGAGCATATCCACAACGTGTTCCACATTTCCGTGTTGCGACCGTACAAGGCCGACTACAAGCACGTGATTTCTTACGAGCCCATTCAAGTGGAGAAGAACTTGGCGTATGAAGAAATTCCTGTCCAAATATTAGATAGGAAAGAACAAACTTTGAGAAATAAAGTTATTTCATCTGTAAAAGTACTTTGGCGTAACCACGATGTCGAGGAGGCAACGTGGGAGTTAGAAGATAGGATGATGAGGGACTATCCCCATCTATTTGTGTAACCTTGTAGCAATTCCGGGACGGAATTTTTATAAGGGGGGGAGGATGTAATACCCGAGAATTTCCATATATTATTAAATAAATATATTAATGGAAATGAGAATTTATTTGAATATAAATGATTTCGTGTTATGAGATGAATTAATTCAATTATATATAATTGAATAATTATAATAATTGAGAAATTGGTGGAGTTTGTGATAAACTCGTTGATTGCCTTGTGTGGCACAGTGGCGTAATATAAGAAGGATTATATTAATTTAAGCGAACAATTAATCTATATTAATTGTTAATCGAAGAATATTAATTAACTGTTATAAAATACTAATGAGGATCGATTAACAATATGTGATTATTATTATTGCAAGAAACTTAATAATAATGAGCAACGTGTTTATAAATACAATAAGATTTATATCAAAGTGATAATTAATCATATAAGGGTTAATTAAATTGTTATGGAGGTTAACAATTATATGGATGTAGGATATGTGTATATTATTAATTAATATTCAAATTATAAGATGAGAAATTATATGTGCAAGCATGCGAATTAAATGTATAGTAACTATATGTTATGATATGTGTAAGTGACAAATGATGTGTGGATATACATTAAAATAATGTATCATGGATCTATTATAAATAATTGTTGAGTAATACAATTTAATAATATATGATATAATGTAATGTGGTAGTATCCGATGGTATTATATCAGTAAGATAAACGTACCTGGATTATATGTGTGTAAATTACACTTATTACATTATGTGAAGTACATTGTGATTTAAATTATAACCTAAGAGTACATATATATATAACATATGTATATGGTGTGTATATACAAGTGTAGTATTTGCAAATGCTGAGGAGTTAAATCAATTGTCTCATTTTAAGTGTCCCATTTGCTCTTCACGTGCTTGACATACAGCTAAGGCCTATTCCTTCTTCTTCTCCCCAAACTCAGCAACTAGCATTTCATAGCTCATGATTGTGGAGGGAGTGGGATTCATGATGAATCCAACCACTAATTACCTACCCTTTGATAACCTTCATGCATTCCTATAATCCGTTAGTTTGATATGGGATACAATTGCTTTGTCTGTATAATGGGAGTTCTATAAATATAGCCTCATCTCCTTCACATTTCTTTTGCTGAGCATTTTGGCTAAGTGAGACTAGAGAGCATATATATATATATATATCAGTGTTATTGAGATAGCAGCAAGCTTAAATCATTTACAGAGGTATAAATCCTCTTCGTATCTTCATTGTCATTTTCTGTCAAAATTTCTATTCGTGAATTCTTGATTTCAGTTGGAAGTTATGGTTTTGTGAATTGAGAATAATAATTAGTTGTTTAAAGGACTTATATATGTGATTAGAATTACTATATATGCTTCATTGCTCTTCAATTTCATTTTTGGTGTTTCCATTTCTGAGATTTCTGTAAAAACATCAAATATCGTGAAATTGGTTGGTGTTCATGAAATTGGGAATTGATAATTGCTATTGACTATTATATAAGCATATATGTACGTGTTAGTAAGTTAAACAAGTCTAATAGCATTTGGGTATGTTGAAATCGATGAAATGGGAGGTTTTTGGTCGGATTTCGCTGCAGTCTGAACTGCAGAAAACTGCCTCGACGCCGCAGCGCCGCAGCCCGCGCCGCAGCGCCACTCGCGCCGCAGCCCGAGCCGCAGCGCCGCACGCAGCGCCACTCGCGCCGCAGCGCCAGTAGTGAGCTGCTGTGCCGCGCCGCAGCGCCAGCCTCTGTGTTCAGTTTTTCTGCATTCTGCAACAAAACTGTTATGAACTAATTGTTTGATTTTTGTTTAAACAAGCATGAAAGCATGATTAATACTTATATATAAACCTAATGAGGCAATGTGAGCATGTTTTAGTATATTAGCATGCATGGTTAACCAAACGACATATAGTTTGAAAACGAACTTAAAGTTTCATGAACGACGTTAACATATATGAAGCATGTTAATATTCTGACTTTCGAGACATGTTAGTATGACCTAGAAACACATGAAATGCATACTAACTTATGTATATAGGTTCCGTGATATAATATGGACATGTGAACCCAACTAGTGCACCTTTCTAACAAAAATACAAGTTTTGAAGGTTGATATTGACATGAAAAGACCATGTATACATTCTGACTTTTCGAGCATGTTTATAGGGCCTTGAAATACATGAAAAGCATGTTAACTTGTGTATATGGGTTTCATAAGGAAGCATGAACATGATAGACCTTATTAATGAACTATACTAACAAAGTATAAGCTTTGAACGTGAACGTTGGTATGTTATGACGAGAATTAGAATTTGACATTTATGAACACATGTGATAGTACTCTTAGACTCATTCATGTGTCATGCATGTATATATACCATGATTAGTTGCCATGATTAAAGTTTAGCATGAACAAAGCATGTTTTCAAGATAATAACAATGCTAGCTACATATATGCAATACGAGTACTCATGAGCATGACTAATACAAGTTATATGAATATCTTATGTGTTTAAAAGCGACCATGTTAGACCATATGAGTTCGTGTCCTTGAATGGCTTTAAGTATTAACTTAAGAACCTATACCATGTACGATTGGATTTGGAAAAGTTATACAAGCATGTAAAGTATCCTTTAAATATGAATACATGCTACGTGATATTATATGATGTTACTTGAACCCGATTTTGACGGTTAACTTAAGGAGATGCCGTAACTTGCTAAAATGAAATATATTTAGTATTGATTGTGGTCTTATGAGATATTAATAATATGCAAGCATGTTTGCTAATTGTTGAGATCTTATATAATATGAGAATGCGTTTAAACTCTAAAGAAGGAACGTTAAGGATAGAAATTATATTCTATATAACTGTGTAGCTAGGTAAAACTTAGCTTATGTGTTGATCGTATATTCAAAGAGAAAATGTGAAGTTAAATTATATGACTAATGAATATCATATATATACGTAACTGTATTACGATAGGAATTCGAAAGTGTTGATTTGCTTTTCGTGGATAAACTACGCTAAAGGCAAGTTCTCTTACTTACACTCTTTTAAAGTGCAAGTATCCTAACCGACGCATTTACTTTATGCAAGGAAATCTATGATTGTGAAGGTTTCCTAACTTATACTCTTTTACTATGCAAGTATCCTATCTTGTGTATTGCGAACTAGTTTCCTATTTAATCGGTTGAATCGAATTAGCATACTTGAACTCTTATTTCATTAAAGCTATTATTCATGTTGAACTTAGTATTGTTCTTGAATATTGTGAAAGTGTCTATGCCATTTGATTCGGCTAGACTTATATTATTGAAAAGCGACCCAAACTAATTGATTGGTGCGGGATCTTGTATTTGACTGAGAAGAACAACCTTCTTTGAAGGGAATATATAATTGTCGGAGAACCGACGTGCACACTTGAGTATGGTTGATTGTTATGCATAACAAGGGTACTTTAGGCTGATCACCTGTTGTACCTGTTTTTGTTGGATTTTCAGTTTATTACTGTCAATTCTAGTAGAAGTTCATAGTCCGTAGTGACTACTCAGTATTCAATTATTTGAAATCTTGAATTGACTTATTATTGAATCATATTGATATTATCCTGTCCTTAGCGACTGATATTGAGAACTATTGATATTCTTGTTATTCTTGAACTATCAAATCTTGTTATACCCTTTCGAGAATTGAGAATCTTATTACTCACCCTTATTGTATATTACTTGCTGGGCAATTTGTGCTCATTCTTGCTTTCCCTAAAACATTTCAGTTAAGGCAGAGCATGGTGAACCTTCGGGCGTTGATAAGGGCAAGGGCAAAGCTACCAACTAGCTTATGTCTGTTATGTTTTAAATATATTCATATTGTATGAAGATGATGTAGTAAGACTGGATTTGATTATGTTTAAGCTTAAGTTAGATTATGTAATAAGTCGTTAACTGATATTATTAGGTAATCTATTAAGTACTGTAGGTTGCGAGACTTGGGGGAATAATTATAATAAATCATTGTAAATTATTCTAAAATAGATTTTCCGCTGTGATCGTATGATATTTAATTATTATTATTGTGATGTATTACCATGAGCACGTGATGAACCGAATTCGAGAGACCAAGTGGCGGTCCTGGAATTTGGGGGCGTCACAGACCTTCTTATTATTTCATTAGTTCTCTCAAATTGTCAAATAATAGGTGATTATGAGTCCTATGACTTCGTTCTAGTTGAAATTAGCATCAAAAGGAGCAATCGCATCACTATCGCGTCCAAAACGATGCGTAGATCTCACACAATTCTTCATTTAGGGAGACCTTCATATTGTTTCATTGCTGGTTTCAAATTTACAAAGAAAGAGGTGATTAAGAGTTGTATTACTTCGTTCTAGTTTGATTAGCGACAAAAGGAGAAACCCATGACTATCGCGTCCAAAATCATGCGTACATCTCACACAAGTCTTCATTTAGGGAGACCTTCTTATTATTTCATTGGTTCTCTAAAATTATCAAAGAAAGAGGTGATTAGCAGTCCTATTAATTAGTTCTAATTTGATTAGCATCAAAAGGACCAAATCAATGACTACCGTGTTAAAAACGATGCGTACATATCACACAAGTCTTGATTTAGGGAGACCTTCTTATTGTTTCATTGGTTCTCTCAAATTATCAAAGAAAGAGGTGATTATGAGTCCTATGACTTCGTTCTAGTTTGATTAGCATCAAAAGGAGCAATCCTATCACTAGTACATTCAAAGCGATCTGTACATCTCACACAAGTCTTTATTTCGGAAAACCTTCTTATTATTTGATTAGTTCTCTCAAATTGTTAAAATATAGGTGATTATCAGTCCTATTACTTCATTCTAGTTGAAATTAGCATCAAAAGGAGCAATCCCATCACTATCGCGTCCAAAACGATTCGTAGATCTCACACAAGTCTTCATTTAGGGAGACCTTCATATTGTTTCATTGGTTGTTTTGAATTTATAAATAAAGAGGTGATTAAGAGACTGTGTTACTTCGTTCTAGTTTGATTTACGTCAAAAAAGGCAAACCCATGATAATCTCGTCCAAAACCATGAGTACATCTCACACAAGTCTTCATTTAGGGAGACCTTCTTATTATTTCATTAGTTCTCACAAATTGTCAAATTATAGATGATTATGAGTCCTATTACTTCGTTCTAGTTGAAATTAGCATGAAAAGGAACAATCGCATCACTATCGCGTCCAAAGCGATGCGTAGATCTCACACAAGTCTTCATTTAGGGAAACCTTCATATTGTTTCATTGCTGGTTTCAAATTTACAAAGAAATAGGTGATTAAGAGTTGTATTACTTCGTTCTAGTCTGATTAGCGTCAAAAGGAGAAACCCATGACTATCGCGTCTAAAATCATGCGTACATCTCACACAAGTCTTCATTTAGGGAGACTTTCATATTGTTTCATTGCTTGTTTCGAATTTACAAAGAAAGAGGTGATTAAGAGTTGTATTAGGTTCTAGTTTGATTAGCGTCAAAAGGAGAAACCCATGACTATCGCGTCCAAAACCATGCGTACATCTCACACAAGTCTTCATTTAGGAAGACCTTCTTATTGTTTCATTAGTTCTCTAAAATTGTCAAAGAAAGAGGTGATTAGGAGTCCTATTAATTCATTCTAATTTGATTGGCATCAAAAGGACCAAATCAATGACTATCGCGTTAAACACGTTGCATCTCTCACAAGTCTTGATTTAGGGAGATCTTATTATTTCATTGGTTCTCTCAAATTGTCAAAGAAAGAGGTGATTATGAGTCCTATGACTTCGTTCTAGTTTGATTAGCATCAAAAGGCGCAATCCTATCACTAGTACATTCAAAACGATACGTACATCATTTAGGGAGACCTTCTTATTGTTTGATTAGTTTTCTCAAATTGTTAAAATATAGGTGATTATGAGTCCTATTACTTCATTCTAGTTAAAATTAGCATCAAAAAGAGCAATCCCATCACTATCGCGTCCAAAACAATGCGTAGATCTCACACAAGTCTTCATTTAGGGAGACCTTCATACGGTTTCATTGGTTGTTTCAAATTTACAAAGAAAGAGGTGATTAAGAGACTGTGTTACTTCGTTCTAGTTTGATAAGCGTTAAAACGGAGAAACCCATGACTATCGTGTCCAAAACCCTGCGTATATCTCACACAAGTCTTCATTTAGTGAGACCATCCTATTGTTTAATTAGTCTCTCAAATTGTCAAAATATAGGTGATTATGAGTCCTATTACTTCATTCTAGTTGAAATTAGCATCAAAAGGAGCAATCACATCACTATCGCGTCCAAAACGATGTGTAAATCTCACACAAGTCTTCATTTAGGGAGACCTTCATATTGTTTCATTGGTTGTTTCGAATTTACAAAGAAAGAGGTGATTAAGAGTTGTATTTCTTCATTCTAGTTTGATTAGCATTAAAAGTAGAAACCCATGACTATCGCGTTCAAAATCATGCGTACATCTCACACAAGTCTTCATTTAGGGAGACCTTCTTATTATTTCATTGGTTCTCTAAAATTGTCAAAGAAAGAGGTGATTAAGAGTCCTATTAATTCGTTCTAATTTGATTAGCATCAAAAGGACCAAATCAATGACTACCGTGTTAAAAACGATGCGTACATCTCCACACAAGTCTTGATTTAGGGAGACCTACTTATTGTTTCATTGGTTCACTCAAATTGTCAAAGAAAGAGGTGATTATGAGTCCTATGACTTCCTTCTAGTTTGATTAGCATCAAAAGGAGCAATCCTATCACTAGTGCATTCCAAACGATCCGTACATCTCACACAAGTCTTCATTTTGGAAAACCTTCTTATTGTTTGATTAGTTCTCTCAAATTGTTAAAATATAGGTGATTATGAGTCCTATTACTTCATTCTAGTTGAAATTAGCATCAAAAGGAGCAATCCCATCACTATCGCGTCCAAAACGATGCGTAGATCTCACACAAGTCTTCATTTAGGGAGACCTTCATATTGTTTCATTGGTTGTTTTGAATTTACAAAGAAAGAGGAGATTAAGAGACTGTGTTACTTCGTTCTAGATTGATTAGCGTCAAAAAAGAGAAACCCATGACTATCGTGTCCAAAACCATGCGTACATCTCACACAAGTCTTCATTTAGGGAGACCTTCTTATTGTTTCATTAGTTCTCTCAAATTATCAAAATATAGGTGATTATGAGTCCTATTACTTCGTTCTAGTTGAAATTAGCATCAAAAGGAGCAATCACATCACTATCGCGTCCAAAATGATACGTAGATCTCACACAAGTCTTCATTTAGGGAGACCTTCATATTGTTTCATTGGTTGTTTCGAATTTACAAAGAAAGAGGTGATTAAGAGTTGTATTATTTCGTTCTAGTTTGATTAGCGTCAAAAGGAGAAACCCATGACTATCACGTCCAAAACCATGCGTACATCTCACACAAGTCTTCATTTAGGGAGACCTTCTTATTTTTTAACTGGTTCTCTAAAATTGTCAAAGAAAAAGGTGATTAGGAGTCCTATTATTTTGTTCTAATTTGATTTGCATCAAAATGACGAAATCAATGATTATCGCGTTAAAAACGATACGTACATCTCACACAAGTCTTGATTTCGGGAGACCTTCTTATTGTTTCATTGGTTCTCTCAAATTGTCAAAGAAAGAGGTGATTATGGGTACTATGATTTCGTTCTAGTTTAATTAGCATCAATAAGAGCAATCCTATCACTAGTGCATTCAAAAGGATTCGTACATCTCACACAAGTATTCATTTACGAGACCTTCTTATTGTTTGATTAGTTCTCTCAAATTGTCAAAATATAGGTGATTACTAATCCTATTACTTCATTCTAGTTGAAATTAGCATCAAAAGGAGCAATCCCATCACTATCGCGTCCAAAACGATGCGTAGATCTCACATAAGTCTTCATTTAGGGAGACCTTCGTATTGTTTCATTGATTGTTTCGAATTTACAAAGAAAGAGGTGATTAAGAGTTGTATTAGGTTCTACTTTGATTAGCGTCAAAAGGAAAAACCCATGACTATCGCGTCCAAAACAATGCGTACATCTCACACAAGTCTTCATTTAGGGAGACCTTCTTATTGTTTCATTAGTTCTCTAAAATTGTCAAAAAAAGAGGTGATTAGGAGTCCTATTAATTCATTCTAATTTGATTGGCATCAAAAGGACCAAATCAATGACTGTCGCGTTAAAAATGATGCGCACATCTCTCACAAGTCTTGATTTAGGGAGACCTTATTCTTTCATTAGTTCTCTCAAATTGTCAAAGAAAGAGGTGATTATGAGTCCTATGACTTCGTTCTAGTTTGATTAGCATCAAAAGGAGCAATCTTATCACTAGTGCATTCAAAACGATCCGTACATCTCACACAAGTCTTCATTTAGGGAGACCTTCTTATTGTTTGATTAATTTTCTCAAATTGTTAAAATATAGGTGATTATGAGTCCTATTACTTCATTCTAGTTGAAATTAGCATCAAAAAGAGCAATTCCATCACTATCGCGTCCAAAACGATGCGTAGATCTCACACAAGTCTTCATTTAGGGAGACCTTCATATTGTTTCATTGGTTGTTTCGAATTTACAAAGAAAGAGGTGATTAAGAGACTGTGTTACTTCGTTCTAGTTTGTTAAGCGTTAAAACGGAGAAACCCATGACTATCGTGTCCAGAACCATGCGTATATCTCACACATGTCTTCATTTAGTGAGACCATCTTATTGTTTCATTATTCTCACAAATTGTCAAAATATAGGTGATTATGAGTCCTATCACTTCGTTCTAGTTGAAATTAGCATCAAAAGGAGCAATCACATCACTATCGCGTCCAAAGCGATGCGTAGATCTCACACAAGTCTTCATTTAGGGAGACCTTCATATTGTTTCATTGGTTATTTTGAATTTACAAAGAAAGAGGTGATTAAGAGACTGTGTTACTTCGTTCTAGTTTGATAAGCGTTAAAACGGAGAAACCCATGACTATCGTGTCCAAAACCATGTATATATCTCACACAAGTCTTCATTTAGTGAGACCATCTTATTGTTTCATTAGTCTCTCAAATTGTCAAAATATAGGTGATTATGAGTCCTATTACTTCGTTCTAGTTGAAATTAGCATCAAAAGGAGCAATCACATCACTATCGCGTCCAAAACGTTGCGTAGATCTCACACAAGTCTTCATTTAGGGAGACCTTCATATTGTTTCATTGGTTGTTTCGAATTTACAAAGAAAGAGGTGATTAAGAGTTGTATTACTTCGTTCTAGTTTGATTAGCGTCAAAAGGAGAAACCCATGACTATCACGTCCAAAACCATACGTACATCTCACACAAGTCTTCATTTAGGGAGACCTTCTTATTGTTTAATTGGTTCTCTAAAATTGTCAAAGAAAAAGGTAATTAGGAGTCTTATTAATTCGTTCTAATTTGATTAGCATCAAAAGGACCAAATCAATGACTATCGCGTTAAAAACGATGCGTACATCTCACACAAGTCTTGAATTAGGGAGACCTTCTTATTGTTTCATTGGTTCTCTAAAATTGTCAAAGAAAGAGGTGATTATGAGTCCTATTACTTCATTCTAGTTTGATTAGCATCAAAAGGAGCAATCCTATCACTAGTGCGTTCAAAACGATCCGTACATCTCACACAAGTCTTTATTTTGGGAAACCTTCTTATTGTTTGATTAGTTCTCTGAAATTGTTAAAATATAGGTGATTATGAGTCCTATTACTTCATTCTAGTTGAATTTAGCATCGAAAGAAGCAATCCCATCACTATCGCGTCCAAAACGATGCGTAGATTCTCACACAAGTCTTTATTTAGGGATACCTTCATATTGTTTCATTGGTTGTTTCGAATTTACAAAGAAAGAGGTGATTAAGAGACTTTGTTACTTTGTTTTAGTTTGATTAGCATTAAAAAGGAGAAACCCATGACGATCGCGTCCAAAACCATGCGTACATCTCACACGAGTATTGATTTAGGGAGACCTTCTTATTATTTCATTGGTTCTTTCAAATTGTAAAAGAAATAGGTGACTATGAGTCCTATTACTTCGTTCTAGTTGAAATTAGCATCAAAAGGAGCAATCACATTACTATCGCGTCCAAAACGATCCGTAGATCTCACACAAGTCTTCATTTAGGGAGACATTCATATTGTTTCATTGGTTGTTTCGAATTTACAAAGAAAGAGGTGATTAAGAGTTGTATTACTTAGTTCTAGTTTGATTAGCGTTAAAAGTAGAAACCCATGACTATCGCGTTCAAAATCATGCGTACATCTCACACAAGTCTTCATTTAGGGAGACCTTCTTATTATTTCATTGGTTCTCTAAAATTATCAAAGAAAGAGGTGATTAGGAGTCCTATTAATTCATTCTAATTTGATTACCGCATTAAAAACGATGCGTACATCTCACACAATTCTTCATTTAGGGTGACCTTCTTATTGTTTCATTGGATCTCTAAAATTGTCAAAGAAAGAGGTGATTATGAGTCCTATGACATCGTTCTAGTTTGATTAGCATCAAAAGGAGCAATCCTATCACCAATACATTCAAAACGATCTGTACATCTCACACAAGTCTTCATTTCGGAAAACCATCTTATTATTTGATTAGTTCTCTCAAATTGTTAAAATATAAGTGATTATGAGTCCTATTACTTCATTCTAGTTGAAATTAGCATCAAAAGGAGCAATCCCATCACTATCGCGTCCAAAACGATGTATAGATCTCACACAAGTCTTCATTTAGGGAGACCTTCATATTGTTTCATTGGTTGTTTTGAATTTACAAAAAAGAGGTGATTAAGATACTGTGTTACTTCGTTCTAGTTTGATTAACGTCAAAAAAGACAAACCCATGACAATCTCGTCCAAAACCATGCGTACATCTCACACAAGTCTTCATTTAGGGATACCTTATTATTTCATTAGTTCTCTCAAATTATAGGTGATTATGAATCCTATTACTTCGTTCTAGTTGAAATTAGCATCAAAAAGAGCAATCGCATCACTATCGCATCCAAAACGATGCGTAGATCTCACACAAGTCTTCATTTAGGGAGACCTTTATATTGTTTCACTGCTAGTTTCAAATTTACAAAGAAAGATGTGATTAAGAGTTATATTACTTCGTTCTAGTTTGATTATCGTCAAAAGAAGAAACCCATGACTATCGCGTCCAAAACCATGCCTACATCTCACACAAGTCTTCATTTAGAGAGACCTTCTTATTGTTTCATTGGTTCTCTAAAATTGTCAAAGAAAGAGGTGATTAGCAGTCCTATTAATTCGTTTTAATTTGATTAGCATCAAAGGGACCAAATCATTAACTATCGCGTTAAAAACTATGCGTACATCTCACACAAGTCTTGATTTATGGAGACCTTCTTATTGTTTAAATGGTTCTCTCAAATTGTAAAAGAAGGAGGTGATTATGAGTCTTATGATTTCGTTCTAGTTTGATTAGCATCAAAAGGAGCAATCCAATCACTAGTGCATTCAAAACGATCCATACATCTCACACAAGTCTTCATTTAAAGGGACCTTCTTATTGTTTGATTAGTTCTCTCAAATTGTTAAAATATAGGTGATTATGAGTCCTATTACTTCATTTTAGTTGAAATTAGCATCAAAAGGAGGAATCCCATCACTATCGAGTCCAAAACGATGCGTAGATCTCACACAAGTCTTCATTTAGGGAGACCTTCATACGGTTTCATTGGTTGTTTCGAATTTACAAAGAAAGAGGTGATTAAGAGTTGTATTACTTCGTTCTAGTTTGATTAGCGTCAAAAGTAGAAACCCATGACTACCGCGTCCAAAACCATGCGTACATCTCACACAATTCTTCATTTAGGGAGACCTTCTTACTGTTTCATAGGTTCTCTAAAATTGTCAAAGAAAGGGGTGATTATGAGTCCTATGACTTCGTTCTAGTTTGATTAGCATCAAAAGGAGCAATCCTATCACCAGTACATTCAAAACGATCCGTACATCTCACACAAGTCTTCATTTCGGAAAACCATCTTATTATTTGATTAGTTCTCTCAAATTGTTAAAATATAAGTGATTATGAGTCCTATTACTTCATTCTAGTTGAAATTAGCATCAAAAGGAGCAATCCCATCACTATCGCGTCCAAAACGATGCATAGATCTCACACAAGTATTCATTTAGGGAGGCCTTCATATTGTTTCATTGGTTGTTTTGAATTTACAAAGAAAGAGGTGATTAAGAGACTGGGTTACTTCGTTCTAGTTTGATTAACGTCAAAAAAGACAAACCCATGACAATCTTGTCCAAAACCATACGTACATCTCACACAAGTCTTCATTTAGGGATACCTTATTATTTCATTAGTTCTCTCAAATTGTCAAATTATAGGTGATTATGAATCCTATTACTTCGTTCTAGTTGAAATTAGCATCAAAAAGAGCAATCGTATCACTATCGCATCCAAAACGATGCGTAGATCTCACACAAGTCTTCATTTAGGGAGACCTTTATATTGTTTCACTGCTAGTTTCAAATTTACAAAGAAAGATGTGATTAATAGTTATATTACTTCGTTCTAGTTTGATTATCTTCAAAAGAAGAAACCCATGACTATCGCGTCCAAAACCATGCCTACATCTCACACAAGTCTTCATTTAGGGAGACCTTCTTATTGTTTCATTGGTTCTCTAAAATTATCAAAGAAAGAGGTGATTAGCAGTCCTATTAATTCGTTTTAATTTGATTAGCATCAAAGGGACCAAATCAATAACTATCGCGTTAAAAACGATGCGTACATCTCACACAAGTCTTGATTTATGGAGACCTTCTTATTGTTTAAATGGTTCTCTCAAATTGTAAAAAAAGGAGGTGATTATGAGTCTTATGATTTCGTTCTAGTTTGATTAGCATCAAAAGGAGCAATCCAATCACTAGTGCATTCAAAACGATCCATACATCTCACACAAGTCTTCATTTAAAGGGACCTTCTTATTGTTTGATTAGTTCTCTCAAATTGTTAAAATATAGGTGATTATGAGTCCTATTACTTCATTCTTGTTGAAATTAGCATCAAAAGGAGCAATCCCATCACTAGCGCGTCCAAAACGATGCGTAGATCTCACACAAGTCTTCATTTAGGGAGACCTTCATATTGTTTCATTGGTTGTTTCAAATTTACAAAGAAAGAGGTGATTAAGAGTTGTATTACTTCGTTCTAGTTTGATTAGCGTCAAAAGTAGAAACCCATGACTATCGCGTTCAAAATCATGCGTACATCTCACACAAGTCTTAATTTAGGGAGATCTTCTATTTGTTTCATTGGTTCTCTAAAATTGTCAAAAAAGAGGTGATTAGGAGTCCTACTAATTCGTTCTAATTTTATTAGCATCAAAACGACCAAATCGATGATTATCGCGTTAAAAACGATACGTACAACTCACACAAGTCTTGATTTAGAGAGACCTTCTTATTGTTTCATTGTTTCTCTCAACTTGTCAAAGAAAGAGGTGATTGTGAGTCCTATGACTTCGATCTAGTTTAATTGGCATCAAAAGGAGCAATCCTATCACTAGTGCATTCAAAACGGTTCGTACATCTCACACAAGTCTTCATTTAGGGAGACCTTCTTATTGTTTGATTAGTTCTCTCAAATTGTCAAAATATAGGTTATTATGAGTCCTATTACTTCATTCTAGTTGAAATAAGCATCAAAAGGAGCAATCCCATCACTATCGCGTCCAAAACGATGCGTAGATCTCACATAAGTCTTCATTTAGGGAGACCTTTATATTGTTTAATTGCTTGTTTCGAATTTACAAAGAAAGAGGTGATTAAGAGTTGTATTAGGTTCTAGTTTGATTAGCGTCAAAAGGAGAAACCCATGACTATCGCGTCCAAAACCATGCGTACATCTTACACAAGTCTTCATTTAGGGAAACCTTCTTATTGTTTCATTAGTTCTCAAAAATTGTCAAAGAAAGAGGTGATTAGGAGTCCTATTAATTCATTCTAATTTGATTGGCATCAAAAGGACCAAATCAATGACTATCGCGTTAAAAACGATGCGTACATCTCTCACAAGTTTTGATTTAGGGAGACCTTCTTATTTTTTCATTGGTTCTCTCAAATTGTCAAAGAAAGAGGTGATTATGAGTCCTATGACTTCGTTCCAGTTTGATTAGCATCAAAAGAAGCAATCCTATCACTAGTGCATTCAAAATGATCCGTACATCTCACACAAGTCTTCATTTAGGGAGACCTTCTTATTGTTTGATTAGTTTTCTCAAATTGTTAAAATATAGGTGATTATGAGTCCTATTACTTCATTCTAGTTGAAATTAGCATCAAAAAGAGCAATCCCATCACTATCGCGTCCAAAACCATGCGTAGATCTCACACAAGTCTTCATTTAGGGAGACCTTCATATTGTTTCATTGGTTGTTTCGAATTTACAAAGAAAGAGGTGATTAAGAGACTGTGTTACTTCGTTCTAGTTTGATTAGCGTCAAAATAGAGAAACCCATGACTATCGTGTCCAAAACCATGCGTATATCTCACACAAGTCTTCTTTTTTTTTTTTGCTAAATTTAGACTTAATAAAAAAAAAAGTTGGATTACACAATCTCATGGGAGAAAACCCAATCAAAAATAGCGAAGACATCATAGGACATGCCCTATGTTGTTAAGACTATAAAAGATAACAAGGTGAATGCCCAACAAATCAGACAAGTCAGAAGTGCCAAAGCCGACAACAAGATAAATACACCACAAAAGCAAAAAGCAAAAAGCAAAATCCCAGTGGCAGCAGACTGCATGAAGATAGACTGCAGCAGACCTACCAAAGCCAGCAAACAAAGAACCACAATGATAACCCAAAAGACCAAGACAGGAACTGAATCCTATGGCCAAACAAGCATCCAGCCGACCCCAACTGCCAGGGCTGGACCAAAACCAAGGAGAGAAAAAAGAAAAAACAGCCGCAAGAGACATAAAATCCTAACAGACAACAAAGGCCAACAAAAAGGCTAAACTCCAAAACCTGCCAAACGCCAAAACCAGCCATGCAACAGAAACCAACTGGACAAAATCCAAAGAGGCCTGTAATCAACATCCATAAAAAGAAGCAGACCAAGACTAGCCAGGCAACATAACCCCCAGACACAGCAGCAGGCCAAAGCATCAAAACCCAGCAAGCCACAGCAACCCAGCAAACATGCTCTGGATAACAGATTGCAGCAGCAAGAAACTTGATGAGGCAGCAAGAAACTTGATGAGGCAGCAAGCTGCAGCAAAATCCCCATCAGCAGTAGCAAAATCCCCAACATCCGAAGTAAACTGCAGAAAACTGCAAAAACAATGCAGCAAACTGCAGCAGACCACAAGGAAAAATCCAGCAGCTACCAGCAGCAATGGTGCATGAAGAGGCCCAACAAAGACCTTATAACCCGAGTACCAGCACCAGGCAACATCGGGCTGACCACATACTAGCAGCAACAGGCGCAACAAACAAGCACGCAAACCAAACAGCAAGGAACAAAGACCAACATCAAAAGGGCCCAAAATCAGGAACCATGAAGAAGCAAAGGAGCCCAAGATGGACGGCCCACCTAACCCAAACAGACAAGAGTCAGTGAGCCCAAGGTGGAAGCCCCTCCCAGAACAACAACCCCAAGCCAACCGGGCCAAGAAGCAAGGAGAAGAAGCAGGGACCAGCCCCAAGCAGCATCCGAAAACAAGCAGCAAAACCAAACAGTAGAACCCAAACATAAACCCAGCAGCAAAGAAATCGGGCAGCCATCCACTAGAGAAAGCATCAGACCTCCCAACTCATATCAAGCATAGAAATTTTAAATCCAAATCCATCCCTACAGATCAGCGTCAGACCAGTAGTAATGGTTACGGAAGTAACCATTTACAGTAGTACTGATTTGTATGAGATGCTTTAATAAAACGAGAGGATGAAGACAACCTTGATTTAACAATATTGATAATATCCCTAACAACACAGGAAGATAGGGGAAGCTTGTCCGAGTGTATCTTTCCATTTCTAGCTTCCCAAACCTTGTAGAAGGTAGCAGCAAAGGTAAGATAAAGAATGAGTTTTGTCAAACTTCTACCTTGGAAAGAAATGATGAAGGAAGTAAGCCCAATCCAGTCCTTGGGAACATTAGACCAGTTACCAAGCTCCAAGGCCTGCTGCAAAATGTATGAAGAGAAAGAGCATTCAAAAAATAAGTGATCAAAGCTTTCCTCATGTCTCTGACAAAAAGGGCAAGGGGAAATTCTGCCTGAGGAGTAATGCCTCGTAATATCATTAGTGGGAAGCTTTTTAAGGAACCCCATCCATAGGATAAAGGAAAATCGAGGGACGTGAAGCTTATGCCAAATAATTTTGTGCCAATTCAGAGTAGACTGTCTGGATCTGATAGAATCCCAGATATGCCGAGCTTTGATACGCACTATAGAGGAACCATTCCATTCAATTCTGTAGGGAGTGAGGGGGCGAAAAGGCTGAGTTTCAATAAGTCTCTTAAGTTCAATCATCTCATGGTGGAAGCTCAAGGGAAAAGTCCAAGAGGAATCAAAATGATATCCGCCACCTTTGCCATAGGAAAGAGTCCAGAATTTGCAAGCAAGGTTTGACTGGGGTTAATGGGGTTGCCATTAATCCAGGGGTCAAACCAAAAACTAGTGTTGGAGCCATTACCCATATGATAAGAAATTAAGGTTCTAGCAAGTGGCCTTAGCTTGAGGACCTGTCTCGATATCCAGGAACAATCAGAAGGGGCCAGATAGTTCCAAAAATTTCTCCCTTTCAAGATAGTGGTATTAACCCAAGAAGCCCATAAGGAGGGCGAATCAGCCCGGATGATATCCCGGATGATATCAATTAAAGGCATCAAAATCAGAGAATTGTTCCAATCAATGATACTTTTGATTCCTAGACCCCCTTCTGAAACTGGGTGGCAAAGCTTTTGCCAAGCGACACGAGAGCCAGCTTTACCCAGGGAAGGACCTTTCCATAGGAACCGACAGAGGATGGATTGAATAGCCCTAGACACAGCTTTGGGGAAAATGAAATGGTTGCTCCAAAAAGACTGGATGGAGAATAAGACATATTTGATAAGCTGAAGACGTCCAGAGTATGCTAAGGAAATAGAAGTCCAAGATGATACTCTGGAGGTGATTCGGTGGATAAGTGGAACACAATCCGCGAAAGAAAGCTTAGAGGAGATAAGAGGAACCCCCAGGAATTTGACAGGAAGGGTGCCCACTTGGAACCCAAGCAAAGATAGAATATCTGTGGAGGTTCTTTGGTCAGTATTGGCAAGAAAGCATTGACTTTTGTAGACATTTGGAAGGAGGCTAGAAAAGAGAGAAAGATTGTGTAAGACCCCAACTTTTATAAATAAAAATTTAATTTCCTCTATATATTATTTTGATATAGTAAGGTGTTGATTTGATAAATGTGGTAAGTTATGGATGGAATGTGCAAATTTTACAAAGTAAGCAAGTGGTCATAATATATTCGTTGTGTCGGGGAATATTCTTTTGTCGGAGAATATTCGTACGACGGCGCAGCCATTGGTGGACCCCACAACAGAATAATTGTCGGATATAGAAAGCGACAGAAATAACATTTTCACGGCAAAACTTTTACCGTTAAACTGTTAAAATACCCGGTGATAAAAATACAGTAATACGCATTGTTGCAAAGTAGCACACGGTATTGCACAATATCTTTGATTATTGATGCTTATGTAAGAAGTCACTCAGTATTTAATAATTGCTACAGTAGTTGTTGCACAGTATATCATATTATTGATTCAATTATTGTCACAGTATCATCTGCACAATATTTTATATTATTAAATCAATAATGGTCAGTCATATTATTTAAATGATATTATTAGATAGCATTATTGGCAATGTCTAGAAAGTTCTGTCTAGGAAAGGGGTTAGTTAATTGCGCGCCAGTAAGAAAAAAATCTTTATCGGAAGGCCCCCTCTTTCCTGGGAACGACCTGGTTGTCATTATTGTGATTCTGTAATATTAATTTATATAATAATTGATGAATGGTTGATAAAAATATTTTCATTGTGTTGGAAATATTAATGTTAGTAGAAATCGACATTTATTTCGATAATAGTTGATTTTCGGATGTTAAATTGACCTAACGGAGAATTAATCAGATAAATGAGCAATTAATGGGTGGTTAACATGTGGGACCCACTTATTGGTGGATAATAAATAGTTGGTGGGTAGTTGCAGGGGTGGAGGTGCAAGATTTATAAACTTGAGGGACTAAATTAAAAATTTAGGCAAAGATGGAGGTACTAAAGTGTAATTGTCCAACCTTTTTCTAGCCTATAAATAGCAAGCTAATTTCATTCATTTCTCACCATTCTTGAAGAACAAAGTTATTATAGTGAGAAAAATTATAGAGAGAAAAAGAAGAAGAGTATTCTGCTACTACACTACTCCAGTATCCAATCTTCTACTGAGGTAAGGGGTATTATTTCTTTTATATTCATAAAGAATGCTATTTTCTTTCAATACTCGTAAGGGTTGTTACTCTATTCTTTATTGATCTGTGGGAGTAACCTGTCTACGCGGATTACCGCATGCATGGTGAATAACCCTTTGTATTCATTCTTTATTGATCTGTGGGAGTAACCTGTCTACGCGGATTACCGCATGCCTGGTGAAAACCTTTTGTATTCATTCAATTCCTTAATAATCTGTGGGAATAACCTGTCTACGCGGATTACCGCATGCGTGGTGAATCACCCTTCGTATTCATTTCTATTAAATTGTGGAAATGATCTGTCTACGCGGATTACCGCATGACGGGTGAAAATCCAATTACAGTTTCGTATATTCATTCATACTCGTACGAAATATTATTTCACTGAAATATTGGTCTGAACTTGTTATGAAATTTTCATCTTTTTATGACAAGTTACTATTCACGGGTTACTATTCACGAGTTACTATTCACGGTAAAAAAAAATATTTTTTTTTTATCTTTGATTGAATCCAAGTTTTGAATTTCATTCTTGAATTTTGCTCCACAATTGATTATTACGGAGTATTCATGAACTTGGATAAATTAAATTACGAATTCCTAATTTTTGTCCTTTATCTCACTGGATTCGTTTTTATATTATTTTTCATCATCCTCAGTCTTAAATGATGATACAAATGAATATCTTTGGCCTGTAGTGCAAAGATGAATGATTATTTGATGAATATCTTTGGTCTGTAGTGCAAAGATGATTACCTGATGAATATCTTTGGCCCGTAGTGCAAAGATGGACAGGAGTTGAGATGAACATGATCACTGGTGATATAAATGAATATCTTTAGCCTGTAGTGCAAAGATGAATATTTGATTCGAGATATATATTGATTGATGTTACAGGGATAAAATATTGATGATGGACTTTAAATCATAGAAGATAGTAGACTTCATTCTCTGCTTAACTCTTCTAATGATTTGTTATTTCCGCTGCGAATATTGATCTAAAACTTGTTGTCCATAATATTTTATCTGAACTGTTGAAGACTAACGATAATTTATTTTTCATTATCTTAGTCATAATATTCTTTACTGGGCTAGTTGAGCTCACCCTTTTCTTCCATTGTTCTCTTCAGGAAATGAGAATATTGCGGGTACTAGTCGGGGAATGGAGTGATGGTCCGAGTTAGAGCAGTAGTAGTCCTCGCTATTTTTGTGAAATAGTGTGATAATAATTGTAATGAGGACTTAGTTTGAATCTTAATATTTTCTACATATTTGTACTGAGACTCACAGTTGTGTGGTCGTATTTTGCACGACCGTATGATATAAAGTTTGTATTTGAATTCTGTATCATGTATTTGGCGACTCAGAATGGGTTGGGTTGACTGGACCTATTCTGGGGGCGTCACAGTTGGTATCAGAGCTTAGGGATATGATCTCTGGCGGAGATCGGGGAATAGAACTAGGAGGGGAGAGACGAGTAAATCCTTCGCTAGTGTGTCCTACCTAAGCTTATGTGGTATTTAATTGGTCAGTCGGAGCATAGGGTTAATATGTTATATGTTATTGTTTAATTAACCCTTGTTTTATGGCAGTATTTGAGAATGGCAGCTGAGAATGTTAACAACGAAGTGAATGAGACTGTGGAGACACCTTTAATCACCAACCAGGATAATGTGATGACAGAAGAAGAAGAAATTAGAAATATCCATGTGGTGAGTGAAGAATTAATAGTTGCACCCGAGCTAGTCGCAGAGGTAGCAGCTGAGAGTGAGGAAGAAGAGGAACCTGAGGAGGAGTATTTATTAGGAGAACTTTATGATCAAAATGTAGAACTGCAAAATCGTATTCTTGAGTTAGAAGAGCAGGGTGAAGAACGACAGACAGCCGTGGAACAAAGGGATACAATAATTCAAGAAAGGGATATAGAAATTCAAGATTTTGCTACTCGTTATGCGAGGCTTGAACAGAAGTTCTCTCTGGCAGAACATATGATATTAGAGCTAGAATCTGAAAATGCAAATGTCAACGATCAGCTGAAAGAAGAAGCAACGGAACGAGTGAGAATTGAAGATGCATGGGTAAAAGCCGCACGACGCGTTGATATTTTAGAAAGAGACGTCCGATCAAAGAAGGCCAAAATAGACGAAATGGATTTTACTTTTTGGACAGCAATTGGGAGAATCAAACATCGAGTTTGGAATTACCCTGTGCATAGCGGTCAACCCCAATTCGATATGGATCGAAGAGTAATGATTCAGATCATGGATCAGGAGTGTGACGAAGCAGTTGAGGGTGGAATGAGCTGTATAGCAAAGTCAAGACCAGTTGGGATAGTGACACCAAAGACTGTCCCAGACAAATCAAAATCGGTGGTTCCATGAAGAGCGTTTATCGAGACTGCCCAAAACGCGAGGAACCCGAATGAATTTATCACGGGTTAGTTAATCATAAATTTTTGCGAAGTTTATACCTTGTTAGATACCGGTGCTACCCATTCCTTTATTTCACCTGCTTGTGCTCAACGTTTGAACTTGACTTCTGATAAATTAGACTTTGACTTATCTGTTGAAACTCCGTTAGGAGAAACCTTTGTTACATCCACAGTTTACAAATCTTGCTTGATTCAGATTGGTACCCTTACCTTACCCGTTGATCTTATATCTTTGAAAATACTTGCATTTGACGTGATTTTAGGAATTGACTGGTTAACCAATTACCATGCCAAAATTGATTGTTTTCGTAAGGTTGTTAGTTTTCATATTCCTAATCAACCTGTTGTACGAATTCAAACCACCAAACCACTAAAATCAGTCAATATCATTTCAAATCCCAAGGCTATTCGTTTATAAAAAAAACGGATGTCAAGCTTTCTTAGCTCATGTCACTGATCTAAATCAGAATACATCAGATTTGAATGATATTTCCGTTGTTAATGAGTTTCCTGATGTATTTCCCGAAGAACTTTCCGGTCTACCCCCAGAACGTGAAGTTGAATTCTTTATTGACCTTGAGCCCGGTACAAAGCCCATTTCTAAAACCCCATATCGAATGGCTCCTATTGAACTTCAGGAGTTAAAGGTCCATTACAAGAGTTGTTAGATATCGGTTTTATTCGTCCTAGTACGTCTCCTTGGGGTGCTCCTGTTTTATTCGTAAAGAAGAAAGACGGGAGTATGCGACTTTGTATTGACTATCGGGAGTTGAACCATGTCACCATTAAGAATAGGTATCCGTTACCTCGTATTGATGACCTGTTCGACCAGTTGCAAGGAGCGCAATTCTTTTCAAAGATCGATCTTCGTTCTGGATATCATCAGTTGAAGATTAAAACTGAGGATATTCCAAAGACTGCTTTTAGAACATGGTACGGGCATTATGAGTTCTTAGTCATGTCTTTTGGATTGACTAATGCTCCTCCTGCTTTCATGGATATGATGAACCGTGTATTTAAGGAGTATTTAGATCAATTCGTTGTTGTCTTTATTGATGACATCCTCATCTATTCTAAAAGCCGTGAAGATCATGAACACCATTTGAAGTTGGTACTTCAAAAGCTTCGTGAGAACAAGCTATATGCCAAGTTAAAGAAATGCGAGTTCTGGCTTGAGGAAGTAGCATTCCTTGGGCACGTGGTATCGAAACGTGGAGTATCTGTTGACCTGGCGAAGATTGAAGCAATACAAAGCTGGGAGCAACCTAAGTCGGTGACCGAAGTACGTAGCTTTCTGGGCTTAGCTGATTATTATCGGAGATTCGTGGAAGAATTTTCTCGAATCGCTACTCCATTAACTCAGCTGACTCGGAAAGATACAAAATTCGTATGGAACGAGGAATGCGAGAAGAGCTTTCAAGAGCTCAAGAGGAGACTCATTTCGGCACCTGTTCTGACAATACCATCTGGTTCGGATGGATTTGTCATTTACAGCGATGCTTCGGGCAAAGGGTTAGGATGTGTTCTCATGCAACATGGGAAAGTCATAGCCTATGCCTCACGACAACTCAAAGAATATGAGAGGAATTATCCTACTCATGATCTAGAGTTGGCAGCAGTCGTTTTTGCGTTGAAGATATGGAGACACTACCTGTATGGGGAGAAAGTGGAGATCTATACAGATCATAAGAGCCTCAAATATTTCTTTACCCAGAAGGAACTTAACATGCGGCAACGACGTTGGCTTGAGTTGTTGAAAGATTTCGACCATACCATCCAATATCATCCTGGAAAAGCAAACGTGGTAGCAGACGCGTTAAGTAGAAGATCATATGCGGGAATGAGTGCGATGCTGTCAACACAAAGGCCCATTTTGTGTGACTTACAAAGGATGGAGATAGAGTTCAAGACTCCGGGGACCCACATGATGATGTCAAGTTTACGCGTAGAACCAGCTTTAATTGATAAAGTTAAAGCTGCTCAATCTACAGATCCGGAGTTGATGAAGATGAAGAAGAAGGTGCAAGAAGGTGTTATTCCAGAAGCAAGAATCGATGAAGAAGGAATACTTCGAGTCAACTCCAGACTTTGTGTTCCTAACGATTCTGACTTGAAGTATAGAATCATGATGGAGGCACACAACACACCGTTTGCGATCCATCCTGGGAGTACTAAAATGTATCGTGATCTTTGACATACATTTTGGTGGAGCAATATGAAGAGAGAGATTGCGGAGTTTATCTCGAGGTGTTTAACATGTCAACGTGTCAAGGCAGAGCATCAAGTGCCAAAAGGTCCATTGCAATCACTTGAGATTCCAAAATGGAAGTGGGAACACATTACCATGGATTTCGTTACGGGTCTTCCCAAGATTTCTCAAGGCATAGATGCAATTTGGGTTATTGTCGATAGATTAACTAAGTCTGCTCATTTCTTGCCTATACGAGAAACTTATTCACTGGAACGTCTTGCTCATATGTACATAAATGAGATTGTGAGATTGCATGGCATGCCAGTATCCATAATTTCGGATCGTGACCCAAGATTTACTTCACGATTTTGGGTCAGTTTGCAGAAAGCTATGGGCACCGATCTACGATTCAGTTCTGCATATCATCCTCAAACTGACGGGCAATCGGAAAGGACTATTCAAACTCTTGAAGATCTATTGAGACTCTGTGTTCTAGATTTCAAAGGGAGTTGGGACAAGTACTTACCATTGGTGGAATTCTCCTACAACAACAGTTATCAGGCAAGTATAGGCATGGCTCCATTCAAGGCGTTGTATGGACGGAAGTGTCGTTCTCCAGTATGTTGGGACGAGGTGGGTGAAGCAACATTGTTAGGACCGGAGTTAGTACGTATGACTACGGAAAAGATTCAAATAATCCGACAACGTATACAAACGGCACAAGATCGACAAAAGAGTTATGCGGATCTTCATCGAAGAGACGTAGAATTTAATGTCGGAGATCATGTATTGTTACGTGTTGCTCCATGGAAAGGAGTTACGAGATTCGAAAAGAGAGGAAAGCTCAATCCACGATTCATTGGTCCATATGAGATCCTTGACCGAGTAGGAAAGGTGGCCTATAGACTCGCTTTACCTCCAAGCATGTCTCGTGTTCATAACGTTTTTCACATATCTATGTTACGTAAATATGTGAAAGACCTAAATCACATTATTGAGTTAGAACCAGACGAGATAGCCGAAGATTTAACGTACGAGGAGGTACCTGTCAAGATCTTGGATAAGAAGGAACATGTCCTACGCTCGAAGATTATACCTCAAGTTAAAGTTTTGTGGAGGAACCATGATATCGAGGAAATGACCTGGGAGTTAGAATCAGAAATGAAAGCGAGGTATCCTCACCTTTTCGACATACCAGGTACGTACGTCAATTTCGAGGACGAAATTTCATAAGGAGGGGAGGTTGTAAGACCCCAACTTTTATAAATAAAAATTTAATTTCCTCTATATATTATTTTGATATAGTAAGGTGTTGATTTGATAAATGTGGTAAGTTATGGATGGAATGTGCAAATTTTACAAAGTAAGCAAGTGGTCATAATATATTCGTTGTGTCGGGGAATATTCTTTTGTCGGAGAATATTCGTACGACGGCGCAGCCATTGGTGGACCCCACAACAGAATAATTGTCGGATATAGAAAGCGACAGAAATAACATTTTCACGGCAAAACTTTTACCGTTAAACTGTTAAAATACCCGGTGATAAAAATACAGTAATACGCATTGTTGCAAAGTAGCACACGGTATTGCACAATATCTTTGATTATTGATGCTTATGTAAGAAGTCACTCAGTATTTAATAATTGCTACAGTAGTTGTTGCACAGTATATCATATTATTGATTCAATTATTGTCACAGTATCATCTGCACAATATTTTATATTATTAAATCAATAATGGTCAGTCATATTATTTAAATGATATTATTAGATAGCATTATTGGCAATGTCTAGAAAGTTCTGTCTAGGAAAGGGGTTAGTTAATTGCGCGCCAGTAAGAAAAAAATCTTTATCGGAAGGCCCCCTCTTTCCTGGGAACGACCTGGTTGTCATTATTGTGATTCTGTAATATTAATTTATATAATAATTGATGAATGGTTGATAAAAATATTTTCATTGTGTTGGAAATATTAATGTTAGTAGAAATCGACATTTATTTCGATAATAGTTGATTTTCGGATGTTAAATTGACCTAACGGAGAATTAATCAGATAAATGAGCAATTAATGGGTGGTTAACATGTGGGACCCACTTATTGGTGGATAATAAATAGTTGGTGGGTAGTTGCAGGGGTGGAGGTGCAAGATTTATAAACTTGAGGGACTAAATTAAAAATTTAGGCAAAGATGGAGGTACTAAAGTGTAATTGTCCAACCTTTTTCTAGCCTATAAATAGCAAGCTAATTTCATTCATTTCTCACCATTCTTGAAGAACAAAGTTATTATAGTGAGAAAAATTATAGAGAGAAAAAGAAGAAGAGTATTCTGCTACTACACTACTCCAGTATCCAATCTTCTACTGAGGTAAGGGGTATTATTTCTTTTATATTCATAAAGAATGCTATTTTCTTTCAATACTCGTAAGGGTTGTTACTCTATTCTTTATTGATCTGTGGGAGTAACCTGTCTACGCGGATTACCGCATGCATGGTGAATAACCCTTTGTATTCATTCTTTATTGATCTGTGGGAGTAACCTGTCTACGCGGATTACCGCATGCCTGGTGAAAACCTTTTGTATTCATTCAATTCCTTAATAATCTGTGGGAATAACCTGTCTACGCGGATTACCGCATGCGTGGTGAATCACCCTTCGTATTCATTTCTATTAAATTGTGGAAATGATCTGTCTACGCGGATTACCGCATGACGGGTGAAAATCCAATTACAGTTTCGTATATTCATTCATACTCGTACGAAATATTATTTCACTGAAATATTGGTCTGAACTTGTTATGAAATTTTCATCTTTTTATGACAAGTTACTATTCACGGGTTACTATTCACGAGTTACTATTCACGGTAAAAAAAAATATTTTTTTTTTATCTTTGATTGAATCCAAGTTTTGAATTTCATTCTTGAATTTTGCTCCACAATTGATTATTACGGAGTATTCATGAACTTGGATAAATTAAATTACGAATTCCTAATTTTTGTCCTTTATCTCACTGGATTCGTTTTTATATTATTTTTCATCATCCTCAGTCTTAAATGATGATACAAATGAATATCTTTGGCCTGTAGTGCAAAGATGAATGATTATTTGATGAATATCTTTGGCCTGTAGTGCAAAGATGATTACCTGATGAATATCTTTGGCCCGTAGTGCAAAGATGGACAGGAGTTGAGATGAACATGATCACTGGTGATATAAATGAATATCTTTAGCCTGTAGTGCAAAGATGAATATTTGATTCGAGATATATATTGATTGATGTTACAGGGATAAAATATTGATGATGGACTTTAAATCATAGAAGATAGTAGACTTCATTCTCTGCTTAACTCTTCTAATGATTTGTTATTTCCGCTGCGAATATTGATCTAAAACTTGTTGTCCATAATATTTTATCTGAACTGTTGAAGACTAACGATAATTTATTTTTCATTATCTTAGTCATAATATTCTTTACTGGGCTAGTTGAGCTCACCCTTTTCTTCCATTGTTCTCTTCAGGAAATGAGAATATTGCGGGTACTAGTCGGGGAATGGAGTGATGGTCCGAGTTAGAGCAGTAGTAGTCCTCGCTATTTTTGTGAAATAGTGTGATAATAATTGTAATGAGGACTTAGTTTGAATCTTAATATTTTCTACATATTTGTACTGAGACTCACAGTTGTGTGGTCGTATTTTGCACGACCGTATGATATAAAGTTTGTATTTGAATTCTGTATCATGTATTTAGCGACTCAGAATGGGTTGGGTTGACTGGACCTATTCTGGGGGCGTCACAGATTGGATGCAAGAGTTGATGATGTTAACAGAATTTACATTGGCATGGCAAAACACCATGATGTCATCCGCAAAGAAAAGATAGGTTAAGTTACAATCTTTAGTTCTCCAATGAAATTTGAAATCCGGGAGCAAGACATCTTTCGAGATCTTAGAGGAGAGCATTTCCATGACTAGCACAAATAGGTAAGGGGATAGGGGGTCGCCTTGTCTTAAACCGCGCTTACTTCCAAAATAACCCGCAAGGGAACCATTGACCTTAATAGAGAACATAGCTGTGGAGATACATGCTCGAATCCAGCTAATGAAGATGGGAGGAAAGTGAAAACGATGCAGAGAAAAGAGGAGAAAATCCCAGTTAACTGTATCAAAAGCCTTTCTAAGATCAATTTTAAGGGCACACCGAGGAGGGCCAGAGGAACGATGATAATTCCTAAGGAGGTCTTGATCAAGAAGGATATTATCACTGATACTCCTCCCCTTGATGAAGGCAGACTGGGACTTGCCAATAACAGTGGGCAAAACAGTCTTAAGCCTGGACGCAAGAATCTTTGAAATGCACTTATAGATAGTGTTGCAACAAGAAATGGGTCGGAAGTCAGACATTGCAGACGGGGTTGCACATTTGGGAATGAGGGCGATGGCCGTAGAGTTAATACCCTTAGGCATATAACTTGTTGCGAAAAAGTGTTTAACAAGATTTGAGAAATCATTACCCACAATGGCCCAACAGTGAGTGAAGAAATTCACATTAAACCCATCCGGGCCAGGGCTTTTATTCTTCTTCATGGAATTTAAGGTGGAGAGAATTTCCTCATCAGTGATAGGGGCAATGAGAAGACCAGCCTGGCCCGAACTAATAACTTTATCAGGAGAACCATCCCAATCCTGTTGCAAAATATTGTCAGACTCTAGGTTAAACAAATCCTGGAAGTACTTAGTGGCAACCGATTCCACCGCCTGCTGTCCATGAACAAGAACTGCATCATCATTTAGGATGGACAGGATCTTATTAGAATTCCATCTGCTCTTGACCATGTTGAAAAAGAACTTAGAATTGCGATCCCCCAATGCCAGCCAATTAACCCTAGACTTTTGTTGCAGAAGAGTTTCCTTCACTTCGAGAGCTCGCCAAAGCGAATGAAGGCACAATTTTTCAGATTCAAAGAGAGCCAAATCCCTAGGCCTTTCCTGAAGAAGGGTTTGAGTACTGTGAAGAGCATCTGTGGCTATTTTAACCGAAGAGGTAACATTGCCAGAAATTCTGTTTAGAGAGATAAGGGCCCTCTTTGTCATTTTCAACTTTTCAGAGAAAATACGAAAGGGATTTCCAAGCACGGGACGACTCCAGATGTCAGCAACACATTCAAGGAACCCATCAATTTTAGTCAAATGATTAAAAAACTGAAATGGTTTCCTTGAGGAGACAAGGTGGGAGCCAGTGTTGAGAATAACTGGAGAATGGTCTGAGATACCTCTTGGCCCGAAGGTGACTTGAGCATTTGGAAAGGAGGAGAACCAGACCTCGTTTCCGATAGCCCTATCCAGCTTTCTGAGGATGGGATGCTCAACTTGATTATTCCACCAGGTGAAAAGGGGGCCAACACCACGGATGTCCTCAAGTCCAATGTGTTCCAAACAGTCACGGAGATCCTCCATACCACAGTTCCATGAATCATTGGCCCTGTCAGACTCGGCCAGGTCTCTGATGGCATTAAAGTCTCCCAAAATACACCAACAGTTATTAGAATTAAGCAAAATTAAGGAGTTCCATAAGTCTCGTCTCTCCACAATTGAGTTCAGTCCATAGACAATAGAGACAAAAAAACTATTAGAGTTACTATTGAGATGCTTGACTTTACAATGAATAAGTTGGGAGGAAACAAAAAGGAAACCCACATTCCATATGATGGGATTCCATCCAACCCAAATGCGACCATTAGCATGGTGGTCATAGTTACAACCCCAGTTCCAGTTCCTACAGACAGAGTTTGAGATTCTGGAATAATTATGTTCCTTGACTCTAGTTTCAAGCAGCCCAACAAAAGAAATATTATTGTCAGAAATCATTTGACGAACATAAGCCTGCTTCGGCTTCTTATTAAGACCTCTGACATTATATGTAGCTAGCATAAACTAAGTTGGGGAAGAAGAGACTCCAAGGCCTTTGAGTCTCTTTTTAGCCTCCTTGGAGAGTTCCTTCCTAGCTTTAGCCTTCAGGCGAAAATCCTTACTGTCTTTCTCATCAACCAGCTTGATCTTGTCCACAATAGGATTGTGGGAAATAGGGGATTCAGAATCAGAAAAAGCTCGTAGACCCGACGAAGAACCTGCTAGTGGGGAAAATGGGTTAGTTTCCTTCCCAGGAGAGGAAAATGAGTCAGCCCTAGCTGGTGGTTTTGCCCCTTTTGAGACAGTGACCCACACCGAACTACCCAGTTCCAGAGTACCAGAAGGACTTACAACCGCAACACCAGTAGACAAAATAGGCAAGGGGTCCGGGATTTGGGTTTCTATAGCTGCGTCAGGTTGAAAAACCTTGGGAATCCACTGGAAATTAGATTTTGGACATTTCAAGGAAGAGTGGCTAAAAACATTACAAGCCTGGCATGAGGGAGGTCTGCTCTGATAATCAATAGCAACAGGGAGCACCACTTCCTCAAGTGAATCCTCATTAAAGACGACAACTTTGATGGAGCTCGGGAAAGAAAAGCTAGCATCAATCTCAATACAAACTCTAGCAAAACTAATAGGGTCCAATTTTGCAGTCATTTCATCAGCAAAAAGAGGTTTTCCAATATTGCTAGCAATGTAGCTTATACCTTCAGCAGACCAGTAAGGGAAAGGAACTTTGCTTAATTTAACCCAGATGGGAACTTTTGAGCACTCAGACTTTGATATTTCAACCCCTGCCTTCCAAGGCTGAAGAATAATAACTTTGGAAGCAAAGTGCCAAGGGCCTGATGCCAGAACATTGTCCCTATCCGAGACAGTTTTGAACTTAAAGATGTAGTAGCCCTTTTCATGGAGAAAAACTTTTTGGAGCCCTAGGTTTCCCCAAATACGATGTGCTATAGGCTCCACTACCTTATAAGGTAACTTTGAATGGAGAAAGTATCCAACAAGACTAGAAGACCACATTTTGTTCCCTCTTAAGAGGGCTTCCACCGGAGGTTTTACAATGATGCTGCCATCTTCCGAGACAGGAGGAGTGAAGAAGGATAAGTCCAGAGATTTTGAGGTATTAGCAGAGACTATATCACACCAAGATTTAGAGATGCCGGCAGCAGGGCTTGGAATCTCTCCTTCTTCCAAGGGGGGTATAGTTGGGCCTACCAAAGCCAGGGCCAGAGCCAGGGCACGGGCCAGACGAAGGGCTAACCTGAAAAGGGGGGGAACCTGGCAGCAGCTGACCTATAGGGTCAAGTAGAGAAGGGGGTTTAGAAGTCTCACCAACACAATACGTGGGAATAAGAGAGCTGCCAAACACCGGAACAGGGGAGGCAGCCTTAGAGGAACCATTTCCAAACACAGGACAATTATCAAACACTTTGCGTGCATTTGCTATGGCAGGAAAGGTTCTAATTGTGGGTAGGTCGTTTACATCTGCAAAAGGAAGGCCAAGAGCAGATAAATAAGCCATAAGCTTAGCATTCTTTTTCCTTTCGGCAAGAGCTTCTTCTCGATCATTCCTAGAGAAGTACTGGGCTGCTCTAAAAATCTCTGAAGCAGCCGAAGGAGACACCGGACCGAGATTATCCCCCAAGGGGACCTCAGAAGCAGTAGATTCATCCGAACTGAAGGACACAAAATGGGGATTAGCCACCGATTCACCCATTTCGACGGTAGTAATGGGGGAGTTTGGTTTGGAAACCCCATACTCGGGAAATAAGTCACGAGATTGGGAGCTCTCAGAGTTCCCGACGGAAAGGTGTTGGTGGTCAACTATGGGACCAGAACAAAATGACGGCAAGCCATAACAGAAATGAAAACCCAGATGCTACAAGGGGGAAGGAAATAGGACGGCGAGAAGACAGAAGAAAACAGAAGGGGAAAGGGAAGGAAAATGGAGCAACGGAAAAAATGGGTGAGGAGGGTCAAAGGAGGAAAGGAGGGGGACAGTACCCCAAAAAAGAAAGTCAAAGGCACAAACGGGTAAAAGAGAGAACCGGAGAAAGTAGGTGAAGGGCAGGAAAAATTAGGTGGGGGCAAAAGGAGGGCAGGAAAGGAAACAAAGTCTAGAGAGAAGGCGGAGCACAATTTCTAGAGAGAGAAACATTTCCATTTTTTTGTACTCACAAGTCTTCATTTAGTGAGAACATCTTATTGTTTCATTAGTCTCTCAAATTGTAAAAATATAGGTGATTATGAGTCCTATTACTTTGTTCTAGTTGTAATTAGCATCCAAAGGAGCAATAACATCACTATCGCGTCCAAAATGATGCGTAGATCTCACACAAGTCTTCATTTAGGGAGACCTTCATATTGTTTCATTGGTTGTTTCGAATTTACAAAGAAAAAGGTGATTAAGAGTTGTATTACTTCCTTATAGTTTGATTAGCGTTAAAAGTAGAAACCCGTGACTATCGCGTTTAAAATAATGCGTACATCTCACACAATTCTTCATTTAGGGAGATCTACTTATTATTTCATTGGTTCTCCAAAATTGTCAAAGAAAGAGGTGATTTAGAGTCCTATTAATTCGTTCTAATTTGATTAGCATAAAAAGGACCAAATCAATGACTACCGTGTTAAAAACAATGCGTACATCTCACACAAGTCTTGATTTAGGGAGACCTACTTATTGTTTCATTGGTTCTCTCAAATTGTCAAAGAAAGAGGTGATTATGAGTCCTATGACTTCCTTCTAGTTTGATTAGCATCAAAAAAAGCAATCCTATCACTAGTGCATTCAAAACGATCCGTACATCTCACACAAGTCTTCATTTTGGGAAACCTTCTTATTGTTTGATTAGTTCTCTCAAATTGTTAAAATATAGGTGATTATGAGTCCCATTACTTCATTCTAGTTGAAATTAGCATCAAAAGGAGCAATCCCATCACTATCGCGTCCAAAACGATGCGTAGATCTCACACAAGTCTTCATTTAGGGAAACCTTCATATTGTTTCATTAGTTGTTTTGAATTTACAAAGAAAGAGGAGATTAAGAGACCGTGTTACTTCGTTCTAGTTTGATTAGCGTCAAAAAAGAGAAACCCATGACTATCGTGTCCAAAACCATGCGTACATCTTACACAAGTCTTCATTTAGGGAGACATTCTTATTGTTTCATTAGTTCTCTAAAATTATCAAAATATAGGTGATTATGAGTCCTATTACTTCATTCTAGTTGAAATTAGCATCAAAAGGAGCAATCACATCACTATCGCGTCCAAAACGATGCGTAGATCTCACACAAGTCTTCATTTAGGGAGACCTTCATATTGTTTCATTGGTTATTTTGAATTTACAAAGAAAGAGGTGATTAAGAGTTGTATTACCTCGTTCTACTTTGATTAGCGTCAAAAGGAGAAACCCATGACTATCACGTCCAAAAACATGCGTACATCTCACACAAGTCTTCATTTAGGGAGACCTTCTTATTGTTTAATTGGTTCTCTAAAATTGACAAAGAAAAAGGTGATTACGAGTCCTATTAATTCGTTCTAATCTGATTAGCATCAAAAGGACCAAATCAACGACTATCGCGTTAAAAACGATGCGTACATCTCACACAATTCTTGAATTAGGGAGACCTTCTTATTGTTTCATTGGTTCTCTCAAATTGTCAAAGAAAGAGGTGATTATGAGTCCTATTACTTCATTCTAGTTTGATTAGCATCAAAAAGAGCAATCCTATCACTAGTGCATTCAAAATGATCCGTACATCTCAAACAAGTCATCATTTTGGGAAACCTTCTTATTATTTGATTAGTTCTTTCAAATTGTTAAAATATAGGTGATTATGAGTCCTATTACTTCATTCTAGTTGAAATTAGAATCAAAATGAGCAATCCCATCACTATCGCGTCCAAAACGATGCGTAGATCTCACTTAAGTCTTTATTTACGGAGACCTTCATATTGTTTCATTGGTTTTTTTGAATTTACAAAGAAAGAGGTGATTAAGAGACTGTGTTACTTCGTTTTAGTTTGATTAGTATTAAAAATAAGAAACCCATGACTATCGCGTCCAAAACCATGCGTACATCTCACAATTCTTCATTTAGGGAGACCTTCTTATTGTTTCATTGGTTCTCTTAAATTGTCAAAGAAAGATGTGATTATGAGTCCTATGACTTCGTTCTAGTTTGATTAGCATCAAAAGGAGCAATCCTATCACTAGTGCATTCAAAACGATCCGTACATCTCACACAAGCCTTCATTTCGGTAAACCTTCTTATTATTTGATTAGTTCTCTCAAATTGTTATAATATAGGTGATTATAAGTCCTATTACTTCATTCTAGTTGAAATTAGCATCAAAAGGAGCAATCCCATCACTATCGCGTCCAAAACGATGCTTAGATCTCACACAAGTCTTCATTTAGGAGACCTTCATATTGTTTCATTAGTTGTTTCGAATTTACAAAGAAAGAGGTGATTAAGAGACTGTGTTACTTCGTTCTAGTTTGATTAGAGTCAAAACGGAGAAACCCATGACTATCGTGTCCAAAACCATGCGTATATCTCACACAAGTCTTCATTTGCAGAGACCATCTTATTGTTTCATTAGTCTCTCAAATTGTCAAAATATAGGATATTATGAGTCCTATTACTTCGTTCTAGTTGAAATTAGCATCAAAAGGAGCAATCACATCACTATCGCGTCCAAAATGATGCGTAGATCTCATACAAGTCTTCATTTAGGGAGACCTTCTTATTGTTTCATTGGTTGTTTCAAATTTACAAAAGAAAGAGGTGATTAAGAGTTGTATTACTACGTTCTAGTTTGATTAGCGTTAAAAGTAGAAACCCATGACTATCGCGTTCAAAATAATGCGTACATCTCACACAAATCTTCATTTAGGGAGACCTTCTTATTATTTCATTGGTTCTCTAAAATTGTCAAAGAAAAAGGTGATTAAGAGTCCTATTAATTCGTTCTAATTTGATTAGCATAAAAAGGACCAAATCAATGAATACCGTGTTAAAAACGATGCGTACAACTCACACAAGTCTTGATTTAGGGAGACCTACTTATTGTTTCATTGGTTGTCTCAAATTGTCAAAGAAAGAGGTGATTATGAGTCCTATGACTTGCTTCTAGTTTGATTAGCATCAAAAGAAGCAATCCTATCACTAGTGCATTCAAAACGATCCGTACATCTCACACAAGTGTTCATTTTGGGAAACCTTCTTATTATTTGATTAGTTCTCTCAAATTGTTAAAATATAGGTGATTATGAGTCCCATTACTTCATTCTAGTTGAAATTAGTATCAAAAGAAGCAATTCCATCACTATCGCGTCCAAAACGATGCGTAGATCTCACACAAGTCTTCATTTGGGAAGACCTTCATATTGTTTCGTTGGTTGTTTTGAATTTACAAAGAAAGAGGAGATTAAGAGACTGTGTTACTTCGTTCTAGTTTGATTAGCGTCAAAAAAGAGATACCCATGACATTCGTGTCCAAAACCATGCGTACATCTCACACAAGTTTTCATTTAGGGAGACCTTCTTATTGTTTCATTAGTTCTCGAAAATTATCAAAATATAGGTGATTATGAGTCCTATTACTTCGTTCTAGTTGAAATTAGCATCAAAAGGAGCAATCACATCACTATCGTGTCCAAAACGATGCGTAGATCTCACACAAGTCTTCATTTAGGGAGACCTTCATATTGTTTCATTGGTTGTTTCAAATTTACAAAGAAAGAGGTGATTAAGAGTTGTACTACTTCGTTCTAGTTTGATTAGCGTCAAAAGGAGAAACACATGACTATCACGTCCAAAACCATGCATACATCTCACACGAGTCTTCATTTGGGGAGACGTTCTTATTGTTTAACTGGTTCTCTAAAATTGTCAAAGAAAAAGGTGATTAGGAGTCATATTAATTCGTTCTAATTTGATTAGCATCAAATGGACCAAATCAATGACTATCACGTTAAAAACGATGCGTACATCTAACACAAGTCTTGAATTAGGGAGACCTACTTATTGTTTCATTGGTTCTCTCAAATTGTCAAAGAAAGAGGTGATTATGAGTCCAATTACTTCATTCTAGTTTGATTAGCATCAAAAGGAGCAATCCTATCACTAGTGCATTCAAAATGATCCGTACATCTCACACAAGTCTTTATTTTGGGAAACCTTCTTATTGTTTGATTAGTTCTCTCAAATTGTTAAAATATAGGTGATTATGAGTCCTATTACTTCATTCTAGTTGAAATTAGAATCAAAAGGAGCAATCCAATCATTATCGCGTCCAAAACGATGCGTAGATCTCACACAAGTCTTTATTTAGGGAGACCTTCATATTGTTTCATTGGTTGTTTTGAATTTACAAAGAAAGAGGTGATTAAGAGACTGTGGTACTTCGTTTTAGTTTGATTAGCATTAAAAAGAAGAAACCCATGACTATCGCGTCCAAAACCATGCGTACATCTCACACAATTCTTCATTTAGGGCGACCTTCTTATTGTTTCATTGGTTCTCTTAAATTGTCAAAGAAAGAGGTGATTATGAGTCCTATGACTTCGTTCTAGTTTGATTAGCATCAAAAGGGGCAATCCTATCACTAGTGCATTCAAAACGATCCGTACATCTCACACAAGTCTTCATTTCGGTAAACTTTCTTATTATTTGATTAGTTCTCTCAAATTGTTAAAATATAGGTGATTATGAGTCCTATTACTTCATTCTAGTTGAAATTAGCATCAAAAGGAGCAATCCCATCACTATCGCGTCCAAAATGATGCGTAGATCTCACACAAGTCTTCATTTAGGGAGACCTTCATATTGTTTCATTGGTTGTTTCGAATTTACAAAGAAAGAGGTGATTAAGAGTTGTATTACTTCGTTCTAGTTTGATTAGCATCAAAAGTAGAAACCCATGACTATCAAATTCAAAATCATGCGTACATCTCACACAAGTCTTCATTTAGGGAGATCTTCTATTTGTTTCATTGGTTCTCTAAGATTGTCAAAGAAAGAGGTGATTAGGAGTCCTATTAATTCGTTCTAATTTGATTAGCATCAAAACGACCAAATCAATAATTATCGCGTTAAAAACGATACGTACATCTCGCACAAGTCTTGAGTTAAGGATACCTTCTTATTGTTTCATTGGTTCTCTCAAATTGTCAAAGAAAGAGGTGATTATGAGTCCTATGACTTCGTCCTAGTTTAATTAGCATCAAAAGGAGCAATCCTATCACTAGTGCATTCAAAACGATCCGTACATCTCACACAAGTCTTCATTTAGGGAGACCTTCTTATTGTTTGATTAGTTCTCTCAAATTGTCAAAATATAGGTGATTATGAGTCATATTACTTCATTCTAGTTGAAATTAGCATCAAAAGGAGCAATCCCATCACTATCGCGTCCAAAACGATGCGTAGATCTCACATAAGTCTTCATTTTGGGAGACCTTCATATTGTTTCATTGGTTGTTTCGAATTTACAAAGAAAGAGGTGATTAAGAGTTGTATTAGGTTCTAGTTTGATTAGCTTCAAAAGGAGAAACCCATGACTATCGCGTCCAAAACCATGCGTACATCTCACACAATTCTTCATTTAGGGAGACCTTCTTATTGTTTCATTGGTTCTCTTAAATTGTCAAAGAAAGATGTGATTATGAGTCCTATGACTTCGTTCTAGTTTGATTAGCATCAAAAGGAGCAATCCTATCACTAGTGCATTCAAAACGATCCGTACATCTCACACAAGTCTTCATTTCGGTAAACCTTCTTATTATTTGATTAGTTCTCTCAAATTGTTATAATATAGGTGATTATGAGTCCTATTACTTCATTCTAGTTGAAATTAGCATCAAAAGGAGCAATCGCATCACTATCGCGTCCAAAACGATGCGTAGATCTCACACAAGTCTTCATTTATGGAGACCTTTATATTGTTTCGTTGGTTGTTTCGAATTTATAAAGAAAGAGGTGATTAAGAGACTATGTTACTTCGTTCTAGTTTAATTATAGTCAAAACGGAGAAACCCATGACTATCGTGTCCAAAACCATGTGTATATCTCACACAAGTCTTCATTTGCTGAGACCATCTTATTGTTTCATTAGTCTCTCAAATTGTCAAAATATAGGTGATTATGAGTCCTATTACTTCGTTCTAGTTAAAATTAGCAACAAAAAGAGCAATCACATCACTATCGCGTCCAAAATGATGCGTAGATCTCACACAAGTCTTCATTTAGGGAGACCTTCATATTGTTTCATTGGTTGTTTCGAATTTACAAAAGAAAGAGGTGATTAAGAGTTGTATTACTACGTTCTAGTTTGATTAGCGTTAAAAGTAGAAACCCATGACTATCGCGTTCAAAATAATGCGTACATCTCACACAAGTCTTCATTTAGGGAGACCTTCTTATTATTTCATTGGTTCTCTAAAATTGTCAAAGAAAGAGGTGATTAAGAGTCCTATTAATTCGTTCTAATTTGATTAGCATAAAAAGGACCAAATCAATGACTACCGTGTTAAGAACGATGCGTACATCTCACACAAGTCTTGATTTAGGAAGACCTACTTATTGTTTCATTGGTTGTCTCAAATTGTCAAAGAAACAGGTGATTATGAGTCCTATGACTTGCTTCTAGTTTGATTAGCATCAAAAGGAGCAATCCTATCACTAGTGCATTCCAAACGATCCGTACATCTCACACAAGTCTTCATTTTGGGAAACCTTCTTATTATTTGATTAGTTCTCTCAAATTGTTAAAATATAGGTGATTATGAGTCCCATTACTTCATTCTAGTTGAAATTAGTATCAAAAAGAGCAATCCCATCACTATCGCGTCTAAAACGATGCGTAGATCTCACACTAGTCTTCATTTAGGAAGACCTTCATATTGTTTCATTGGTTGTTTTGAATTTACAAAGAAAGAGGAGATTAAGAGACTGTGTTACTTCGTTCTAGTTTGATTAGCGTCAAAAAAGAGAAACCCATGACATTCGTGTCCAAAACCATGCGTATATCTCACGCAAGTCTTCATTTAAGGAGACCTTCTTATTGTTTCATTAGTTCTCTAAAATTATCAAAATATAGGTGATTATGAGTCTTATTACTTCGTTCTAGTTGAAATTAGCATCAAAAGGAGCAATCACATCACTATCGCGTCCAAAACGATGCGTAGATCTCACACAAGTCTTCATTTAGGGAGACCTTCATATTGTTTCATTGGTTGTTTCAAATTTACAAAGAAAGAGGTGATTAAGAGTTGTATTACTTCGTTCTAGTTTGATTAGCGTCAAAAGGAGAAACACATGACTATCACGTCCAAAACCATGCGTACATCTCACACAAGTCTTCATTTGGGGAGACACTCTTATTGTTTAATTGGTTCTCTAAAATTGTCAAAGAAAAAGGTGATTAGGAGTCCTATTAATTCGTTCTAATTTGATTAGCACCAAAAGGACCAAATCAATGACTATCGCGTTAAAAATGATGCGTACATCTCACACAAGTCTTGAATTAGGGAGACCTTCTTATTGTTTCATTGGTTCTCTCAAATTGTCAAAGAAAGAGGTGATTATGAGTCCTATTACTTCATTCTAGTTTGATTAGCATCAAAAGGAGCAATCCTATCACTAGTGCATTCAAAATGATCCGTACATCTCACACAAGTCTTCATTTTGGGAAACCTTCTTATTGTTTGATTAGTTCTCTCAAATTGTTAAAATATAGGTGATTATGAGTCCTATTACTTCATTCTAGTTGAAATTAGAGTCCAAAGGAGCAATCCCATCACTATCGCGTCCAAAACGATGCGTAGATCTCACACAAGTCTTTATTTAGGGAGACCTTCATATTGTTTCATTGGTTGTTTTGAATTTACAAAGAAAGAGGTGATTAAGAGACTGTGGTACTTCGTTTTAGTTTGATTAGCCTTAAAAAGGAGAAATCCATGACTATCGCGTCCAAAACCATGCGTACATCTCACACAATTCTTCATTTAGGGCGACCTTCTTATTGTTTCATTGGTTCTCTTAAATTGTCAAAGAAAGAGGTGATTATGAGTCCTATGACTTCGTTCTAGTTTGATTAGCATCAAAAGGAGCAATCCTATCACTAGTGCATTCAAAACGATCCGTACATCTCACACAAGCCTTCATTTCGGTAAACCTTCTTATTATTTGATTAGTTCTCTCAAATTGTTAAAATATAGGTGATTATGAGTCCTATTACTTCATTCTAGTTGAAATTAGCATCAAAAGGAGCAATCCCATCACTATCGCGTCCAAAACGATGCGTAGATCTCACACAAGTCTTCATTTAGGGAGACCTTCATATTGTTTCATTGGTTGTTTCGAATTTACAAAGAAAGAGGTGATTAAGAGTTGTATTACTTCGTTCTAGTTTGATTAGCATCAAAAGTAGAAACCCATGATTATCAAATTCAAAATCATGCGTACATCTCACACAAGTCTTCATTTAGGGAGATCTTCTATTTGTTTCATTGGTTCTCTAAGATTGTCAAAGAAAGAGGTGATTAGGAGTCCTATTAATTCGTTCTAATTTGATTAGCATCAAAACGACCAAATCAATGATTATCGCATTAAAAACGATACGTACATCTCGCACAAGTCTTGATTTAAGGAGACCTTCTTATTGTTTCATTGGTTCTCTCAAATTGTCAAAGAAAGAGGTGATTATGACTCCTATGACTTCGTTCTAGTATAATTAGCATCAAAAGGAGCAATCCTATCACTAGTGCATTCAAAACGATCCGTACATCTCACACAAGTGTTCATTTTGGGAAACCTTCTTATTATTTTATTAGTTCTCTCAAATTGTTAAAATATAGATGATTATGAGTCCCATTACTTCATTCTAGTTGAAATTAGTATCAAAAAGAGCAATTCCATCACTATCGCGTCCAAAACGATGCGTAGATCTCACCTAAGTCTTCATTTGGGAAGACCTTCATATTGTTTCATTGGTTGTTTTGAATTTATAAAGAAAGAGGAGATTAAGAGACTGTGTTACTTCGTTCTAGTTTGATTAGCGTCAAAAAAGAGATACCCATGACATTCGTGTCCAAAACCATGCGTACATCTCACACAAGTCTTCATTTAGGGAAACCTTCTTATTGTTTCATTAGTTCTCTAAAATTATCAAAATATAGGTGATTATGAGTCCTATTACTTCGTTCTAGTTGAAATTAGCATCAAAAGGAGTAATCACATCACTATCGTGTCCAAAACGATGCGTAGATCTCACACAAGTCTTCATTTAGGGAGCTCCACCTTCATATTGTTTCATTGGTTGTTTCAAATTTTCAAAGAAAGAGGTGATTAAGAGTTGTACTACTTCGTTCTAGTTTGATTAGCGTCAAAAGGAGAAACACATGACTATCACGTCCAAAACCATGCATACATCTCACACGAGTCTTCATTTGGGGAGACGTTCTTATTGTTTAACTGGTTCTCTAAAATTGTCAAAGAAAAAGGTGATTAGGAGTCATATTAATTCGTTCTAATTTGATTAGCATCAAATGGACCAAATCAATGACTATCACGTTAAAAACGATGCGTACATCTCACACAAGTCTTGAATTAGGGAGACCTTCCTATTGTTTCATTGGTTCTCTCAAATTGTCAAAGAAAGAGGTGATTATGAGTCCAATTACTTCATTCTAGTTTGATTAGCATCAAAAGGAGCAATCCTATCACTAGTGCATTCAAAATGATCCGTACATCTCACACAAGTCTTCATTTTGGGAAACCTTATTATTGTTTGATTAGTTCTCTCAAATTGTTAAAATATAGGTGATTATGAGTCCTATTACTTCATTCTAGTTGAAATTAGAATCAAAAGGAGCAATCCCATCATTATCGCGTCCAAAACGATGCGTAGATCTCACACAAGTCTTTATTTAGGGAGACCTTCATATTGTTTTATTGGTTGTTTTGAATTTACAAAGAAAGAGGTGATTAAGAGACTGTGGTACTTCGTTTTAGTTTGATTAGCATTAAAAAGAAGAAACCCATGACTATCGCGTCCAAAACCATGCGTACATCTCACACAATTCTTCATTTAGGGCGACCTTCTTATTGTTTCATTGGTTCTCTTAAATTGTCAAAGAAAGAGGTGATTATGAGTCCGATGACTTCGTTCTAGTTTGATTAGCATCAAAAGGGGCAATCCTATCACTAGTGCATTCAAAACGATCCGTACATCTCACACAAGTCTTCATTTCGGTAAACCTTCTTATTATTTGATTAGTTCTCTCAAATTGTTAAAATATAGGTGATTATGAGTCCTATTACTTCATTCTAGTTGAAATTAGCATCAAAAGGAGCAATCCCATCACTATCGCGTCCAAAACGATGCGTAGATCTCACACAAGTCTTCATTTAGGGAGACCTTCATATTGTTTCATTGGTTGTTTCGAATTTACAAAGAAAGAGGTGATTAAGAGTTGTATTACTTCGTTCTAGTTTGATTAGCATCAAAAGTAGAAACCCATGACTATCAAATTCAAAATCATGTGTACATCTCACACAAGTCTTCATTTAGGGAGATCTTCTATTTGTTTCATTGGTTCTCTAAGATTGTCAAAGAAAGTGGTGATTAGGAGTCCTATTAATTCGTTCCAATTTGATTAGCATCAAAACGACCAAATCAATGATTATCGCATTAAAAACGATACGTACATCTCGAACAAGTCTTGATTTAAGGAGACCTTCTTATTGTTTCATTGGTTCTCTCAAATTGTCAAAGAAAGAGGTGATTATGAGTCCTATGACTTCGTTCTAGTTTAATTAGCATTAAAAGGAGCAATCCTATCACTAGTGCATTCAAAACGATCCGTACATCTCACACAAGTCTTCATTTAGGGAGACCTTCTTATTGTTTGATTAGTTCTCTCAAATTGTCAAAATATAGGTGATTATGAGTCATATTACTTCATTCTAGTTAAAATTAGCATCAAAAGGAGCAATCCCATCACTATCGCGTCCAAAACGATACGTAGATCTCACATAAGTCTTCATTTTGGGAGACCTTCATATTGTTTCATTGCTTGTTTCGAATTTACAAAGAAAGAGGTGATTAAGAGTTGTATTAGGTTCCAGTTTGATTAGCGTCAAAAGGAAAAACCCATGACTATCACGTCCAAAACCATGCGTACATCTCACACAATTGTTCATTTAGGGAGACCTTCTTATTGTTTCATTGGTTCTCTTAAATTGTCAAAGAAAGAGGTGATTATGAGTCCTATGACTTCGTTCTAGTTTGATTAGCATCAAAAGGAGCAATCATATCCGTAGTGCATTCAAAATGATCCGTACATCTCACACAAGTCTTCATTTCGGTAAACCTTCTTAATATTTGATTAGTTCTCTCAAATTGTTATAATATAGGTGATTATGAGTCCTATTACTTCATTCTAGTTGAAATTAGCATCAAAAGGAGCAATCCCATCACTATCGCGTCCAAAACGATGCGTAGATCTCACACAAGTCTTCATTTATGGAGACCTTCATATTGTTTCATTGGTTGTTTCGAATTTACAAAGAAAGAGGTGATTAAGAGACTGTGTACTTCGTTCTAGTTTGATTAGCGTCAAAACGGAGAAACCCATGACTATCGTGTCCAAAACCATGTGTATATCTCACACAAGTCTTCATTTGCTGAGACCATCTTATTGTTTCATTAGTCTCTCAAATTGTCAAAATATAGGTGATTATGAGTCCTATTACTTCGTTCTAGTTAAAATTAGCAACAAAAGGAGCAATCACATCACTATCGCGTCCAAAATGATGCGTAGATCTCACACAAGTCTTCATTTAGGGAGACCTTCATATTGTTTCATTGGTTGTTTCAAATTTACAAAAGAAAGAGGTGATTACGAGTTGTATTACTACGTTCTAGTTTGATTAGCGTTAAAAGTAGAAACCCATGACTATCGCGTTCAAAATAATGCGTACATCTCACACAAGTCTTCATTTAGGGATACCTTCTTATTATTTCATTGGTTCTCTAAAATTGTCAAAGAAAGAGGTGATTAAGAGTCCTATTATTTCGTTCTAATTTGATTAGCATAAAAAAGACCAAATCAATAACTACCGTGTTAAAAACGATGCGTACATCTCACACAAGTCTTGATTTAGGGAGACCTACTTATTGTTTCATTGGTTGACTCAAATTGTCAAAGAAAGAGGTGATTATGACTCCTATGACTTGCTTCTAGTTTGATTAGCATCAAAAGAAGCAATCTATCACAAGTTCATTCAAAACGATCCGTACATCTCACACAAGTCTTCATTTTACGAAACCTTCTTATTATTTGATTAGTTCTCTCAAATTGTTAAAATATAGGTGATTATGAGTCCCATTACTTCATTCTAGTTGAAATTAGTATCAAAAGGAGCAATCCCATCACTATCGCGTCTAAAACGATGCGTAGATCTCACACAAGTTTTCATTTGGGAAGACCTTCATATTGTTTCATTGGTTGTTTTGAATTTACAAAGAAAGAGGAGATTAAGAGACTGTGTTACTTCGTTCTAGTTTGATTAGCGTCAAAAAAGAGAAACCCATGACATTCGTGTCCAAAACCATGCGTACATCTCACACAAGTCTTCATTTAGGGAGACCTTCTTATTGTTTCATTAGTTCTCTAAAATTATCAAAATATAGGTGATTATGAGTCTTATTACTTCGTTCTAGTTGAAATTAGCATCAAAAGGAGCAATCACATCACTATCGCGTCCAAAACGATGCGTAGATCTCACACAAGTCTTCATTTAGGGAGACCTTCATATTGTTTCATTGGTTGTTTCAAATTTACAAAGAAAGAGGTGATTAAGAGTTGTATTACTTCGTTCTAGTTTGATTAGCGTCAAAAGGAGAAACACATGACTATCACGTTCAAAACCATGCGTACATCTCACACAAGTCTTCATTTGGGGAGACACTCTTATTGTTTAATTGGTTCTCTAAAATTGTCAAAGAAAAAGGTGATTACGAGTCCTATTAATTCGTTCTAATTTGATTAGCATCAAAAGGACCAAATCAATGACTATCGCGTTAAAAACGATGCGTACATCTCACACAAGTCTTGAATTAGGGAGACCTTCTTATTGTTTCATTGGTTCTCTCAAATTGTCAAAGAAAGAGGTGATTATGAGTCCTATTACTTCATTCTAGTTTGATTAGCATTAAAAGGAGCAATCCTATCACTAGTGCATTCAAAATGATCCGTACATCTCACACAAGTCTTCATTTTGGGAAACCTTCTTATTGTTTAATTAGTTCTCTCAAATTGTTAAAATATAGGTGATTATTAGTCCTATTACTTCATTCTAGTTGAAATTAGCATCAAAAGGAGCAATCCCATCACTATCGCGTCCAAAACGATGCGTAGATCTCACACAAGTCTTCATTTAGGGAGACCTTCATATTGTTTCATTGGTTGTTTCGAATTTACAAAGAAAGAGGTGATTAAGAGTTGTATTACTTCGTTCTAGTTTGATTAGCATCAAAAGTAGAAACCCATGACTATCAAATTCAAAATCATGCGTACATCTCACACAAGTCTTCATTTAGGGAGATCTTCTATTTGTTTCATTGGTTCTCTAAGATTGTCCAAGAAAGTGGTGATTAGGAGTCCTATTAATTCGTTCTAATTTGATTAGCATCAAAACGACCAAATCAATGATTATCGCATTAAAAACGATACGTACATCTCGCACAAGTCTTGATTTAAGGAGACCTTCTATTTGTTTCATTGGTTCTCTCAAATTGTCAAAGAAAGAGGTGATTATGAGTCCTATGACTTCGTTCTAGTTTAATTAGCATCAAAAGGAGCAATCCTATCACTAGTGCATTCAAAACGATCCGTACATCTCACACAAGTCTTCATTTAGGGAGACCTTCTTATTGTTTGATTAGTTCTCTCAAATTGTCAAAATATAGGTGATTATGAGTCGTATTACTTCATTCTAGTTAAAATTAGCATCAAAAGGAGCAATCCCATCACTATCGCGTCCAAAACGATGCGTAGATCTCACATAAGTCTTCATTTTGGGAGACCTTCATATTGTTTCATTGCTTGTTTCGAATTTACAAAGAAAGAGGTGATTAAGAGTTGTATTAGGTTCTAGTTTGATTAGCTTCAAAAGGAGAAACCCATGACTATCGCGTCCAAAACCATGCGTACATCTCACACAATTCTTCATTTAGGGAGACCTTCTTATTGTTTCATTGGTTCTCTTAAATTGTCAAAGAAAGATGTGATTATGAGTCCTATGACTTCGTTCTAGTTTGATTAGCATCAAAAGGAGCAATCCTATCACTAGTGCATTCAAAACGATCCGTACATCTCACACAAGTCTTCATTTCGGTAAACCTTCTTATTATTTGATTAGTTCTCTCAAATTGTTATAATATAGGTGATTATGAGTCCTATTACTTCATTCTAGTTGAAATTAGCATCAAAAGGAGCAATCGCATCACTATCGCGTCCAAAACGATGCGTAGATCTCACACAAGTCTTCATTTATGGAGACCTTCATATTGTTTCGTTGGTTGTTTCGAATTTACAAAGAAAGAGGTGATTAAGAGACTGTGTTACTTCGTTCTAGTTTAATTATAGTCAAAACGGAGAAACCCATGACTATCGTGTCCAAAACCATGTGTATATCTCACACAAGTCTTCATTTGCTGAGACCATCTTATTGTTTCATTAGTCTCTCAAATTGTCAAAATATAGGTGATTATGAGTCCTATTACTTCGTTCTAGTTAAAATTAGCAACAAAAAGAGCAATCACATCACTATCGCGTCCAAAATGATGCGTAGATCTCACACAAGTCTTCATTTAGGGAGACCTTCATATTGTTTCATTGGTTGTTTCGAATTTACAAAAGAAAGAGGTGATTAAGAGTTGTATTACTACGTTCTAGTTTGATTAGCGTTAAAAGTAGAAACCCATGACTATCGCGTTCAAAATAATGCGTACATCTCACACAAGTCTTCATTTAGGGATACCTTCTTATTATTTCATTGGTTCTCTAAAATTGTCAAAGAAAGAGGTGATTAAGAGTCCTATTATTTCGTTCTAATTTGATTAGCATAAAAAGGACCAAATCAATGACTACCGTGTTAAAAACGATGCGTACATCTCACACAAGTCTTGATTTAGGGAGACCTACTTATTGTTTCATTGGTTGTCTCAAATTGTCAAAGAAAGAGTTGATTATGACTCCTATAACTTGCTTCTAGTTTGATTAGCATCAAAAGAAGAAATCCTATCACTAGTGCATTCAAAACGATCCGTACATCTCACACAAGTCTTCATTTTGCGAAACCTTCTTATTATTTGATTAGTTCTCTCAAATTGTTAAAATATAGGTGATTATGAGTCCCATTACTTCATTCTAGTTGAAATTAGCATCAAAAGGAGCAATCCCATCACTATCGCGTCCAAAACGATGCGTAAATCTCACACAAGTCTTCATTTGGGAATACCTTCATATTGTTTCATTGGTTGTTTTGAATTTACAAAGAATGAGGAGATTAAGAGACTGTGTTACTTCGTTCTAGTTTGATTAGCGTCAAAAAAGAGAAACCCATAACATTCGTGTCCAAAACCATGCGTACATCTCACACAAGTCTTCATTTAGGGAGACCTTCTTATTGTTTCATTAGTTCTCTAAAATTATCAAAATATAGGTGATTATGAGTCCTATTACTTCGTTCTAGTTGAAATTAGCATCAAAAGGAGCAATCACATCACTATCGTGTCCAAAACGATGCGTAGATCTCACACAAGTCTTCATTTAGGGAGACCTTCGTATTGTTTCATTGGTTGTTTCAAATTTACAAAGAAAGAGGTGATTAAGAGTTGTATTACTTCGTTCTAGTTTGATTAGCGTCAAAAGGAGAAACACATGACTATCACGTCCAAAACCATGCGTACATCTCACACAAGTCTTCATTTGGGGACACACTCTTATTGTTTAATTGGTTCTCTAAAATTGTCAAAGAAAAAGGTGATTAGGAGTCCTATTAATTCGATCTAATTTGATTAGCATCAAAAGGACCAAATCAATGACTATCGCGTTAAAAACGATGCTTACATCTCACACAAGTCTTGAATTAGGGAGACCTTCTTATTGTTTCATTGGTTCTCTCAAATTGTCAAAGAAAGAGGTGATTATGAGTCCTATTACTTCATTTTAGTTTGATTAGCATCAAAAGGAGCAATCCAATCACTAGTGCATTCAAAATGATCCGTACATCTCACACAAGTCTTCATTTTGGAAAACCTTCTTATTGTTTCATTAATTCTCTCAAATTGTTAAAATATAGGTGATTATGAGTCCTATTACTTCATTCTAGTTGAAATTAGAATCAAAAGGAGCAATCCCATCACTATCGCGTCCAAAACGATGCGTAGATCTCACACAAGTCTTTATTTAGGGAGACCTTCATATTGTTTCATTGGTTGTTTTGAATTTACAAAGAAAGAGGTGATTAAGAGACTGTGGTACTTCGTTTTAGTTTGATTAGCCTTAAAAAGGAGAAATCCATGACTATCGCGTCCAAAACCATGCGTACATCTCACACAATTCTTCATTTAGGGCGACCTTCTTATTGTTTCATTGGTTCTCTTAAATTGTCAAAGAAAGAGGTGATTATGAGTCCTATGACTTCGTTCTAGTTTGATTAGCATCAAAAGGAGCAATCCTATCACTAGTGCATTCAAAACAATCCGTACATCTCACACAAGCCTTCATTTCGGTAAACCTTCTTATTATTTGATTAGTTCTCTCAAATTGTTAAAATATAGGTGATTATGAGTCCTATTACTTCATTCTAGTTGAAATTAGCATCAAAAGGAGCAATCCCATCACTATCGCGTCCAAAACGATGCGTAGATCTCACACAAGTCTTCATTTAGGGAGACCTTCATATTGTTTCATTGGTTGTTTCGAATTTACAAAGAAAGAGGTGATTAAGAGTTGTATTACTTCGTTCTAGTTTGATTAGCATCAAAAGTAGCAACCCATGACTATCAAATTCAAAATCATGCGTACATCTCACACAAGTCTTCATTTAGGGAGATCTTCTATTTGTTTAATTGGTTCTCTAAGATTGTCAAAGAAAGAGGTGATTAGGAGTCCTATTAATTCGTTCTAATTTGATTAGCATCAAAACGACCAAATCAATGATTATCGCATTAAAAACGATACGTACATCTCGCACAAGTCTTGATTTAAGGAGACCTTCTTATTGTTTCATTGGTTCTCTCAAATTGTCAAAGAAAGAGGTGATTATGAGTCCTATTACTTCGTTCTAGTTTAATTAGCATCAAAAGGAGCAATCCTATCACTAGTGCATTCAAAACGATCCGTACATCTCACACAAGTCTTCATTTAGGGAGACCTTCTTATTGTTTGATTAGTTCTCTCAAATTGTCAAAATATAGGTGATTATGAGTCATATTACTTCATTCTAGTTGAAATTAGCATCAAAAGGAGCAATCCCATCACTATCGCGTCCAAAACGATGCGTAGATCTCACATAAGTCTTCATTTTGGGAGACCTTCATATTGTTTCATTGCTTGTTTCGAATTTACAAAGAAAGAGGTGATTAAGAGTTGTATTAGGTTCCAGTTTGATTAGCGTCAAAAGGAGAAACCCATGACTATCACGTCCAAAACCATGCGTACATCTCACACAATTCTTCATTTAGGGAGACCTTCTTATTGTTTCATTGGTTCTCTTAAATTGTCAAAGAAAGATGTGATTATGAGTCCTATGACTTCGTTCTAGTTTGATTAGCATCAAAAGGAGCAATCCTATCACTAGTGCATTCAAAACGATCCGTACATCTCACACAAGTCTTCATTTCGGTAAACCTTCTTATTATTTGATTAGTTCTCTCAAATTGTTATATTATAGGTGATTATGAGTCCTATTACTTCATTCTAGTTGAAATTAGCATCAAAAGGAGCAATCCCATCACTATCGCGTCCAAAACGATGCGTAGATCTCACACAAGTCTTCATTTATGGAGACCTTCATATTGTTTCATTGGTTGTTTCGAATTTACAAAGAAAGAGGTGATTAAGAGACTGTGTTACTTCGTTCTAGTTTGATTAACGTCAAAACGGAGAAACCCATGACTATTGTGTCCAAAACCATGCGTATATCTCACACAAGTCTTCATTTGCTGAGACCATCTTATTGTTTCATTAGTCTCTCAAATTGTCAAAATATAGGTGATTATGAGTCCTATTACTTCGTTCTAGTTGAAATTAGCATCGAAAGGAGCAATCACATCCCTATCGCGTCCAAAATGATGCGTAGATCTCATACAAGTCTTCATTTAGGGAGACCTTCATATTGTTTCATTGGTTGTTTCAAATTTACAAAAGAAAGAGGTGATTAAGAGTTGTATTACTACGTTCTAGTTTGATTAGCGTTAAAAGTAGAAACCCATGACTATCGCGTTCAAAATAATGCGTACATCTCACACAAGTCTTCATTTAGGGATACCTTCTTATTATTTCATTGGTTCTCTAAAATTGTCAAAGAAAGAGGTGATTAAGAGTCCTATTATTTCGTTCTAATTTGATTAGCATAAAAAGGACCAAATCAATGACTACCGTGTTAAAAACGATGCGTACATCTCACACAAGTCTTGATTTAGGGAGACCTACTTATTGTTTCATTGGTTGTCTCAAATTGTCAAAGAAAGAGTTGATTATGACTCCTATGACTTGCTTCTAGTTTGATTAGCATCAAAAGAAGAAATCCTATCACTAGTGCATTCAAAACGATCCGTACATCTCACACAAGTCTTCATTTTGCGAAACCTTCTTATTATTTGATTAGTTCTCTCAAATTGTTAAAATATAGGTGATTATGAGTCCCATTACCTCATTCTAGTTGAAATTAGCATCAAAAGGAGCAATCCCATCACTATCGCGTCCAAAACGATGCGTAAATCTCACACAAGTCTTCATTTGGGAAGACCTTCATATTGTTTCATTGGTTGTTTTGAATTTACAAAGAAAGAGGAGATTAAGAGACTGTGTTACTTCGTTCTAGTTTGATTAGCGTCAAAAAAGAGAAACCCATGACATTCGTGTCCAAAACCATGCGTACATCTCACACAAGTCTTCATTTAGGGAGACCTTCTTATTGTTTCATTAGTTCTCTAAAATTATCAAAATATAGGTGATTATGAGTCCTATTACTTCGTTCTAGTTGAAATTAGCATCAAAAGGAGCAATCACATCACTATCGCGTCCAAAACGATGCGTAGATCTCACACAAGTCTTCATTTAGGGAGACCTTCGTATTGTTTCATTGGTTGTTTCGAATGTACAAAGAAAGAGGTGATTAAGAGTTGTATTACTTCGTTCTAGTTTGGTTAGAGTCAAAAGTAGAAACCCATGACTATCAAATTCAAAATCATGCGTACATCTCACACAAGTCTTCATTTAGGGAGATCTTCTATTTGTTTCATTGGTTCTCTAAGATTGTCAAAGAAAGAGGTGATTAGGAGTCCTATTAATTCGTTCTAATTTGATTAGCATCAAAAGGACCAAATCAATGATTATCGCGTTAAAAACGATACGTACATCTCGCACAAGTCTTGATTTAAGGAGACCTTCTTATTGTTTCATTGGTTCTCTCAAATTGTCAAAGAAAGAGGTGATTATGAGTCCTATGACTTCGTTCTAGTTTAATTAGCATCAAAAGGAGCAATCCTATCACTAGTGCATTCAAAACGATCCGTACATCTCACACAAGTCTTCATTTAGGGATACCTTCTTATTGTTTGATTAGTTTTCTCAAATTATCAAAATATAGGTGATTATGAGTCATATTACTTCATTCTAGTTGAAATTAGCATCAAAAGGAGCAATCTCATCACTATCGCGTCCAAAACGATGCGTAGATCTCACATAAGTCTTCATTTTGGGACACCTTCATATTGTTTCATTGCTTGTTTCGAATTTACAAAGAAAGAGGTGATTAAGAGTTGTATTAGGTTCTAGTTTGATTAGCTTCAAAACGAGAAACCCATGACTATCGCGTCCAAAACCATGCGTACATCTCACACAATTCTTCATTTAGGGAGACCTTCTTATTGTTTCATTGGTTCTCTTAAATTGTAAAAGAAAGATGTGATTATGAGTCCTATGACTTCGTTCTAGTTTGATTAGCATCAAAAGGAGCAATCCTATCACTAGTGCATTTAAAACGATCCGTACATCTCACACAAGTCTTCATTTCGGTAAACCTTCTTATTATTTGATTAGTTCTCTGAAATTGTTATAATATAGGTGATTATGAGTCCTATTACTTCATTCTAGTTGAAATTAGCATCAAAAGGAGCAATCCCATCACTATCGCGTCCAAAACGATGCGTAGATCTCACACAAGTCCTCATTTATGGAGACCTTCATATTGTTTCATTGGTTGTTTCGAATTGACAAAGAAAGAGGTGATTAAGAGACTGTGTTACTTCGTTCTAGTTTGATTAGCGTCAAAACGGAGAAACCCATGACTATTGTGTCCAAAACCATGCGTATATCTCACACAAGTCTTCATTTGCTGAGACCATCTTATTGTTTCATTAGTCTCTCAAATTGTCAAAATATAGGTCATTATGAGTCATATTACTTCATTCTAGTTGAAATTAGCATCAAAAGGAGCAATCCCATCACTATCGCGTCCAAAACGATGCGTAGATCTCACATAAGTCTTCATTTTGGGAGACCTTCATATTGTTTCATTGCTTGTTTCGAATTTACAAAGAAAGAGGTGATTAAGAGTTGTATTAGGTTCTAGTTTGATTAGCTTCAAAACGAGAAACCCATGACTATCGCGTCCAAAACCATGCGTACATCTCACACAATTCTTCATTTAGGGAGACCTTCTTATTGTTTCATTGGTTCTCTTAAATTATCAAAGAAAGATGTGATTATGAGTCCTATGACTTCGTTCTAGTTTGATTAGCATCAAAAGGAGCAATCCTATCACTAGTGCATTTAAAACGATCCGTACATCTCACACAAGTCTTCATTTCGGTAAACCTTCTTATTATTTGATTAGTTCTCTGAAATTGTTATAATATAGGTGATTATGAGTCCTATTACTTCATTCTAGTTGAAATTAGCATCAAAAGGAGCAATCCCATCACTATCGCGTCCAAAACGATGCGTAGATCTCACACAAGTCTTCATTTATGGAGACCTTCATATTGTTTCATTGGTTGTTTCGAATTTACAAAGAAAGAGGTGATTAAGAGACTGTGTTACTTCGTTCTAGTTTGATTAGCGTCAAAACGGAGAAACCCATGACTATTGTGTCCAAAACCATGCGTATATCTCACACAAGTCTTCATTTGCTTAGACCATCTTATTGTTTCATTAGTCTCTCAAATTGTCAAAATATAGGTGATTATGAGTCCTATTACTTCGTTCTAGTTGAAATTAGCATCGAAAGGAGCAATCACATCCCTATCGCGTCCAAAATGATGCGTAGATCTCATACAAGTCTTCATTTAGGGAGACCTTCATATTGTTTCATTGGTTGTTTCAAATTTACAAAAGAAAGAGGTGATTAAGAGTTGTATTACTACGTTATAGTTTGATTAGTGTTAAAAGTAGAAACCCATGACTATCGCGTTCAAAATAATGCGTACATCTCACACAAGTCTTCATTTAGGGATACCTTCTTATTATTTCATTGGTTCTCTAAAATTGTCAAAGAAAGAGGTGATTAAGAGTCCTATTATTTCGTTCTAATTTGATTAGCATAAAAAGGACCAAATCAATGACTACCGTGTTAAAAACGATGCGTACATCTCACACAAGTCTTGATTTAGGGAGACCTACTTATTGTTTCATTGGTTGTCTCAAATTGTCAAAGAAAGAGGTGATTATGACTCCTATGACTTGCTTCTAGTTTGATTAGCATCAAAAGAAGCAATCCTATCAATAGTACATTCAAAACGATCCGTACATCTCACACAAGTCTTCATTTCTGGAAACCTTCTTATTATTTGATTAGTTCTCTCAAATTGTTAAAATATAGGTGATTATGAGTCCTATTACTTCATTCTAGTTGAAATTAGAATCAAAAGGAGCAATCCCATCACTATCGCGTCAAAAACGATGCGTAGATCTCACACAAGTCTTTATTTAGGGAGACCTTCATATTATTTCATTGGTTGTTTTGAATTTACAAAGAAAGAGGTGATTAAGAGACTGTGGTACTTCGTTTTAGTTTGATTAGCATTAAAAAGAAGAAACCCATGACTATCGCGTCCAAAACCATGCGTACATCTCACACAATTCTTCATTTAGGTCGACCTTCTTATTGTTTGATTATTTCTCTCAAATTGTCAAAGAAAGAGGTGATTATGAGTCCTATGACTTCGTTCTAGTTTGATTAGCATCAAAAGGAGCAATCCTATCACTAGTGCATTCAAAACGATCCGTACATCTCACACAAGTCTTCATTTCGGTAAACCTTCTTATTATTTGATTAGTTCTCTCAAATTGCTAAAATATAGGTGATTATGAGTCCTATTACTTCATTCTAGTTGAAATTAGCATCAAAAGGAGCAATCCCATCACTATCGCGTCCAAAACGATGCGTAGATCTCACACAAGTCTTCATTTAGGGAGACCTTCATATTGTTTCATTGGTTGTTTCGAATTTACAAAGAAAGAGGTGATTAAGAGTTGTATTACTTCGTTCTACTTTGATTAGCATCAAAAGTAGAAACCGTGACTATCAAATTCAAAATCATGCGTACATCTCACACAAGTCTTCATTTAGGGAGATCTTCTATTTGTTTCATTGGTTCCCTAAGATTGTCAAAGAAAGAGGTGATTAGGAGTCCTATTAATTCGTTCTAATTTGATTAGCATCAAAACGACCAAATCAATAATTATCGCGTTAAAAACTATACGTACATCTCGCACAAGTCTTGATTTAAGGATACCTTCTTATTGTTTCATTGGTTCTCTCAAATTGTCAAAGAAAGAGGTGATTATGAGTCCTATGACTTCGTTCTAGTTTAATTAGCATCAAAAGGAGCAATCCTATCACTAGTGCATTCAAAACGATCCGTACATCTCACACAAGTCTTCATTTAGGGATACCTTCTTATTGTTTGATTAGTTTTCTCAAATTGTCAAAATATAGGTGATTATGAGTCATATTACTTCATTCTAGTTGAAATTAGCATCAAAAGGAGCAATCCCATCACTATCGCGTCCAAAACGATGCGTAAATCTCACATAAGTCTTCATTTTGGGAGACCTTCATATTGTTTCATTGCTTGTTTCGAATTTACAAAGAAAGAGGTGATTAAGAGTTGTATTAGGTTCTAGTTTGATTAGCTTCAAAAGGAGAAACCCATGACTATCGCGTCCAAAACCATGCGTACATCTCACACAATTCTTCATTTAGGGAGACCTTCTTATTGTTTCATTGGTTCTCTTAAATTATCAAAGAAAGATGTGATTATGAGTCCTATGACTTCGTTCTAGTTTGATTAGCATCAAAAGGAGCAATCCTATCACTAGTGTGACGCCCCCAAATTCTAAGACCGCCACTTGGTCTCTCGAATTCGGTTCATCACGTGCTCATGGTAATACATCACAATAATAATAACTAAATATTTCACAATCACAGCGGAAATTCTATTCTAGAATAATTTACAATGATTTATTATAATTATTCCCCCAAGTCTCGCAACCTACAGTACTTAATAGATTACATAATAATATCAATAAACGACTTATTACATAATCTAACTTAAGCTTAAACATAATCAAATCCAGTCTTACTACATTATCTTAATACAACATTAAAATATTAAAACATAAAAGAGACAAGCTAGTTGGTAGCCTTGCCCTTGCCCTTATCAATGCCCGAAGGTTCGCCATGCTCTGCCTTAACTGCAATGTTTTAGGGAAAAGCAAGAATGAGCACAAATTGCTCAGCAAGTAATATACAACAAGGGTAAATGATATAATTCTCAATTCTCGAAAGGGTATAGGAAAGTTTGATAGTTCAAGGATAGCAAGAATATCAACAGTTCTCAATAACAGTCACTAAGGACAGAATAATATCAATATGATTCAATAATAAATCAATTCAAGATTTCAAGATAACTGAATACTGAGCAGTCACTAAGGACTATGAACTTCCACCGGATTTGACAGTAATAAACTGAAAATCCAACAAAAACAGATACAACAGGTGATCAGCCTAAAGTACCCTCGTTATGCATAACAATCAATCATACTCAAGTGCGCGCGTCGGTTCTCCGACAGTTATAGTTTGTTCTTCTCAGTCATATATAAGATCCCGCACCAATCAATTGGTTTTGGGTCGTTTTTCAATAATATAAGTCTAGCCGAATCAAATGGCATAGACACTTTCACAATATTCATTAACAACACTAAGTTCAACATGAATAATAGCTTTAATGAAATAAGAGTTCAAGTATGCTAATTCAATTCAAACGATTAAGTAGGAAACTAGTTCGCAATATACAAAGATAGAATATTCGTATCCAAAGAGATAAGGTTTAGATACTCGCTTACGATATCCGTTAAATAAAGTAGTGCAAGGTTTTAGGATACTTGCCTTATGCGTAGTTTATTCACGTAAAGCTAGCCAACACTTTCGAATCCTATATATAATGTATTACATGCATAAGATTTTCATTAGTTAACACATCCGTTACACAACTTATTACTCAATATACATATATGTTACTATCTTAGTCACATGTCATACTTATACTCATATGGTATAAAATCAGATCACGAATCAAGTACATAGTTATAATATAAATGATATTATACCAACTCATCATGTTCAAGTAGCTATGATTCTTTGACCCATGGGCTTCCATTATATAAGTTAAACATTATCTTGTTACTTAATCATCACCTATGCACATATATCAGTAGGGTGTAAACCATTTCTAGCAATGTAGGCATCATATAAGCTATCTGTCCAAAATCAGATTGTCAAACTGCATGGCTTCTGATTCCAGGCCGGCGCAGCTGCGCCATGGCTAAGCCTAGGGACAGCGCAGCTGCGCAGCCCTCTGGCCAAGCCAAGGCTGAGCTGTGCCTTATGGTTTCTGTCCGGTCATGCAAGCCAACAACACCACATAGCATATAAACATATTAAAAGATACTTTTATGTTTGTACAACCTTTCCTCGTTTCAATTATATGTGATATAGATTCTAAGTCAATACTTTCAATGACTAAAAGTCATTCAAGGACACGAACTCATAAGGTCTAACATGCTCGCTTTTTAAACACTTAAAATGTTCACATAACTTGTAGTAAACATGTTCATGAGTTTTCATATCACATATATGCAACTATCATTATCATTAGTTTGAAAGCATACTTTATTTACGCAAATTTGGTTTCATTACAAGTAACATAGTAGGTAAACATGAATGATACCTTAGCAAGTCTACAAGTTCTATCAAACATGTTCATAAGTATCGAAGTTCAAATCTCAATGTAACATGCCAACGTTCACGTTTAACACTTATACTTTAATTAATAAAGTTTGCTAATACGTTCTAACACGTTCATGCTATATTATGAAATTTATATACGTAAGTTAATGTGTCCGATATGTATGTCAAGGCCATAGAAACATATTCGAAAATCAGAATATATATATGATCTTTATATGTCAAGGTTTGCCTTTAAAACTTATATTTTCGTTAGAAATGAGCACTAGTTAGGTTCACATGTCCATATTATATCATGGAACCAATATAGACAAGCTAACATGCACTTCATGTGTTTCTAAGTCATACTATTATGTTCGCAAGGTCAGAATATCAACATGGCATGTACATATATCAAAGTTCATTTATAAACTCTAAGTTTGCTTCAACACTATAAGTCTTCACCAATCATGCATAAAACATGTTTGCGCTATCTCCACGTACTCATATAGGCATGCTACTTATGTTCTTAAACTTGTTCTAAAGTGTTATTATAAGTTAGCATGTAACAGTCTGGATCAAAAGCAGAATCTGGAATCAGTGACCGGCGCAGCTGCGCAGTGCCCCAGTTCAAAACTGGCGCAGCTGCGCAGGGCCTAATCCACCAAAACGCAAGCCTAGCACTGGCGCAGCTGCGCAGCACCCTAGTATAACCAGGGCGCAGCTGCGCCGTTACCTGTACAGAGCTAGAAGCTCCTGGTTCGGCAGACAGCAACCCAATTCATAAAATTCATTCACGAAAACAATCACATTGTATTCCAACATGCTTATAAGTCTATTATAACAACTAAACAAGCTTTCTATAATCCATGTGGCATGTTTTGCACCCATAATCAAGAAATGAAATTTTGACAGTAAACAGAAATGGAGTTTTGACAGAAATGAAAATGAAGACAGGGAATGGAATTATACCTTCGAAGCACGAATTAAACTTGCTAATGCTGCTATAGGATTCTCTACTAACACTGATATATAAGGCTCTCACTCAACACTCTAGCAATTTTCAGCAATTGATATGTGAAGAACAAGAGTTCCTATTTGTAGAGAAATCCTTACACAGGCAATGAGATTATACCACAAATCAAACCAACGTAAATTTGGATTGTATAGAGGTTAATGGAGAGTTGGTAATTAGTTGGTGAAACTCATTATCAATACCACTCCCTTGTTCATTATGATAGCTAGAATGTGCTGAGTTTGAGGATATAGGAGTAGGATAGCTTCATGTGTATTCACGTGAAGAGCAAATGGGACACTTAAAATGAGACAATTGATTTAACTTCTCAGCATTTGCAAATACTACACTTGTATACACACACCATATACTTATGTTATATATTATATGTACTCTTAGGTTATAATTTAAATCACAATGTACTTCACATAATGTAATAAGTGTAATTTACACACATATAATCCATGTACATTTATCTTACTGATATAATACAATCGGATACTACCACATTACATTATATCATATATTATTAAATTGTATTAATCAACAATTATTTATAATATATCCATGATACATTATTTTACTGTATACACACTCACCTTGTCACATAGGCATTATCATATATTCCTAACATATAGTTTTAACATAACATAATCACATTATGCTTCATGTAATATATGGTTTCTATGTGTAAGATATTTGCATTGTATTATATAACATAGTTTATGTATATACATGCATGGTCACACTTAAGTGTCTCTCTACACTATATAATATAGTTGTATTCCATATACTTTATATATTCAAGTATTGCACATTTTGCACATATCAATTAATATAATTTTATTATATTAATCACTCACTTATTTGTTTTATTATTCATAATGTCAAATAAATAGACTATTTATCTCGTTGATTAATTAACAATAATATTAATTAATTTATTCCTCATTGATTATTAATTACACCAAATTAATAATCATAGTATTAATTATCACATTAACAAATATAAATCTCAGCACAATTATAAACAAGTGGTTTATTATTATTATATTTCTTGCAATAATAATAATCACATATTATTAATCAACCACAGTTAATATCTCACAACAATCAATTAATATCCTCTAATAACAATTAACAATTAATATAGATTAATTGTTCACTTAAAAATTATTCGTCAATTAATATAATTATTAATATTTTCCATCACTGTGCCACACTAGGCTCTCAACGAGTTTATCACAAACTCTACATTTTCCTCAATTGTCATAAATATTCAATTTAATATAATTGAATTAATCATTCTCATAATACAAAATTCAAATAAATTCTCATTTCCATTAATATATTTATTTAATAATATATGGAAATTCTCGGGTATTACATCCTCCCCCCCTTATAAAAATTCCGTCCCGGAATTGCTACAAGGTTACACAAATAAATGGGGATAATCCCTCATTATCCTACCTTCTAATTCCCACGTTGCCTCCTCGACATCGTGGTTACGCCAAAGTACCTTTACAGACGAAATAACTTTATTTCTCAAAGTTTGTTCTTTCCTATCTAATATCTGGACAGGAATTTCTTCATACGCCAAGTTCTTCTCCACTTGAATGGGCTCGTAAGAAATTATGTGCTTGTAGTCAGCCTTGTACGGTCGCAGCACGGAAATGTGAAACACGTTGTGGATGTGCTCCAGTTCGGGTGGCAACGCAATTTTGTATGCCACTTCGCCCACTCGCTTCAGTATCTCGAACGGTCCTATGAATCTTGGACTCAATTTTCCTTTCTTGCCGAAACGGATTTTTCCCTTCCATGGAGATACTTTCAAGAATACAAAACTGCCGACTTTGAAGTCTCGGTCCTGCCGATGCAAATCTGCGTATTTCTTCTGGCGATCTTGAGCTGCTAATAATCTGGCTCTTATCACTGTCACCACGTCTGCGGTTTGTTGAACTAATTCTGGTCCGAGTATTCGTCGTTCTCCGACTTCGTCCCAACATAATGGCGTTCTGCATTTTCTCCCGTAAAGAGCTTCATACGGTGGCATGCCGATACTCGCATGGTAACTATTATTATACGCAAATTCGACTAAGGGTAGGTGGTCGTCCCAATTTCCCTTAAAATCCATCACGCAAGTCCTAAGCATGTCCTCCAGCGTTTGTATTGTTCGCTCACTTTGTCCGTCTGTTTGAGGATGATAAGCTGTACTCAACCTCAACTGCGTTCCCATTCTTTCTTGCAAGCTCTTCCAAAAATTGGACGTGAAGCGCGGATCTCGATCAGAGACAATTGACACCGGCACTCCATGTCGTGAAATAATTTCTTTTACATATAGGCTTGCTAATTGGTTCAAATTGTAGCGGATCTTGATTGGTAGAAAGTGTGCGGTCTTCGTTAGTCGATCCACGATAACCCAAATAGCATCATAACCTTTCTGTGTAACTGGAAGTCCTACCACGAAGTCCATGGTAATATGCTCCCATTTCCATTCTGGTATTTCTAACGGTTGTAGTAAACCACTTGGCCGCTGATGCTCTGCTTTAACGCGTTGGCAAGTCAAGCATCTACTGACGCACTCCGCGACTTCCCGTTTCAAATTGGGCCACCAAAAATGTTGCCTTAGATCTTGGTACATCTTTGTGCCTCCTGGATGAACGGAATATGTCGTATTATGTGCCTCAAGCAAAATCTCTTCCCTCAACTCGGTTACCGCTGGTACCCATACTCTCCCTTCAAATCTCAAAATACCGTCTTTATCCATTCGAAATTTTTCTTCCTCATTTTCTGTGATCCTCTTTCGGATTTTCTCACACTCTTCATCCTTTTCTTGAGCTTCCTTTACTCTATCCAACAACGTCGGACAAGCTTCCATTACAATTAACTTCTCACCAGACTTTTCTGGTCCTTTCACTTCTATCTCCAATTTCTCCATTTCTCTTATCAATTCCTCCTGAGTCGTCAAATTAAACAACTTCTCCCTTCCTTTCCTGCTCAGAGCGTCGGCAACCACATTTGCCTTTCCCGGGTGATAAAGAATATCGCAGTCATAGTCTTTGATTAATTCTAACCACCTTCTCTGCCGCATGTTTAACTCCTTCTGTGTGAAGATATATTTCAGACTCTTGTGGTCCGTGTATATCTCACATTTTTCTCCGTATAGATAATGTCTCCATATCTTTAACGCAAAAACTACTGCCGCTAACTCTAAGTCGTGAGTAGGGTATCGTTTTTCGTAATCCTTTAATTGTCGTGATGCATATGCAATGACCTTGCCGTGCTGCATAAGCACACAGCCAAGTCCCTTGTGCGATGCATCACTATACACCACAAAATTTCCCGCATCATCTGGTAATGATAACACAGGTGCTTCGCTCAATCTCCTTTTCAGTTCTTGAAAACTTTCTTCGCATTTGTCGGTCCATACAAATTTCACCGTCTTTCTAGTCAAATTGGTCAACGGGGTTGCTATCTTAGAAAAATCTTGGATAAATCTCCGATAGTACCCAGCTAACCCTAAGAAGCTTCTCACCTCTGTCGGTGTTTTCGGTTGTTCCCAATTACTTACTGCTTCAACCTTCGCAGGGTCTACAGAGATTCCATTCTTATCCACCACGTGGCCTAAGAATTGAACCTTCTCCATCCAAAATTCGCACTTAGAAAATTTTGCATACATCTTCTCCTTCCTTAGTGCCTCCAAAATAATCTTTAGATGTTCGGCGTGTTCTTCCTCTGTCTTTGAGTAGATCAAAATGTCGTCGATAAAAACCACTACAAATTTATCCAAGTATGGCTTGAAAACTCGGTTCATCAAGTCCATAAATGCTGCCGGAGCATTAGTCAATCCGAATGACATTACCAAAAACTCGTAGTGCCCATAACGGGTTCGAAACGCAGTCTTTGGTATGTCCTCATCCCTCACTTTCAGTTGATGATATCCTGTTCGTAGGTCGATCTTCGAGAAACACTTTGCTCCCTTCAGTTGATCAAACAAGTCGTCTATCCTCGGTAGCGGATATCGGTTCTTGATCGTTACTCTGTTCAATTCTCGATAATCGATACAGAGTCTCATCGATCCGTCCTTCTTCTTAACGAATAGCACTGGTGCTCCCCAAGGAGAAACACTCGGTCGAATGTAACCCTTATCCAACAACTCTTGCAATTGTATCATCAATTCCTTCATTTCTACTGGTGCCATACGATATGGAGCTTTTGAAATCGGTGCCGTTCCCGGTGCTAAGTCTATTACGAATTCGATTTCTCTGTCTGGCGGAAGACCAGGCAGATCGTCCGGAAACACGTCTTGAAATTCATTAACTACGTATATATCCTTAATTTCTACTCCCTTTTTCCGAGTATCAACGATGTAAGCTAAATATCCTACACATCCTTTCCTTAACAATTTCTTGGCCTGCATCATCGTAACGCAACACGATTGTTTAAGCGATGAGCTACCATAAAACACTACCTTAGACTTACTCGGAGTCTGAAGGTTCACACATTTGTTCTGACAGTCAATTATCGCCGCATGGTTATACAACCAATCCATTCCTAGTATCACATCAAATTCTCCCAATCTAATAGGAATCAAGTCTACGCTCAGTTCATGTTTACTAATATTTGCGTGACAATTTCGATAAACGTATTCTACAGGGATCACTTCCTTATTAGCAACTTCTATGACCAAAGGATTTTCTAATCGTTCACGGGGTGTACTAAGTCTACTAGCAAATTCTTCAGATACAAAAGAACAGGTGGCACCCGAATCAAATAATACATAAGCATTTATATCATTGATTGGGATTATACCTGACACCACGTCCTTCGCAGCCACTGCGTCTTGGACGGTCATGTTAAAGGTTCTGGCGGTTGGGCGGTTGGATTGTGCCGGTCCACCGATCATCAGCTTGTTGCCTCCTTGCTGATTACTACCCCCCCCCACTTCCCTTCTTTGGGCAGTCCTTAATTCGGTGCTCCGTCGAGCCACACGCAAAGCATCCTTGTATCTTTTTCGGTTTCAAACAGTTGGGCGAGATGTGCCCTTCCTGTCCGCAGTTGTAGCAAGTGCCACGTCCCTTCCAGCACTCGCCCTGGTGATTCTTCCCACACTTCGGGCATCCTTCAGCCCTCTTCTTGAAACCTCCACGAAAATTCCCTGATTGATTATTATTGTTGTTTTTGTTGTTGTTGTTGTTCTCCCACTTTCTCTTTCCCAAGTTGCTTCCTCCGCTACTGCTTCCTCCCGTACGATTCTCTCCTCCAGTATTCTTTCCTTTCTTTTCTTTGTTATACAGACTTAAGGCCTCACTGCCGCCTTCCGCAATGATTGCCTTCTCCAGTAATGTTGCAAAGGAATCAATTTGAAGAACTGATACCTTATTGAACAGCCATGGCTTCAACCCTTGTTCAAAGCGTCTAGCCTTCCTCTCTTCATCACCAACTTGGTGCTCCGCAAATCGCGCTAGCTCGTTAAACCTAGCCACGTACTGCGCCACCGTCATCTCACCTTGTTTTAACTCTAGGAATTTCACCTCCATCCTATTCTTCATACTCTTCGGAAAGTAATTCTCGAAGAACAGTGTCTTAAACTTATCCCAAGCTATTATCCCTTCTCCAGCTCTTTGTTGATTAGCCTCCCACCAGTAGTTCGCTTCTCCCCTCATCATGTACGTGGCAAACACCGTCTTCTGATCTTCGCCTACGCTAGCTATAATGAAAGCTTTTTCGATCTCTTTGATCCACGTTTGTGCGACGATTGGGTCGGTAGTTCCCTCGAACTCCGGGGGTCCTACACTCTTAAAGTCTTTAAAGGTTGTTACTGGCACAGTTTGAGGGTTCGGGCGAACGGGTTCATTGTTTCTTCCCCTTAAGGCTTCTCCTAACAAGTCTACCAGTTTCTGGATCGGGTCTACTTGTTCTCTCTCATTGTTAACGGATTCTTCGGGTGCAGTCAATCTTCGTCTGGGCGGCATTATCTGCATCACAATTTTTCACTTTATTATTATTCAAGTATATCACTTAAGTTTTTCTTTTAATACTAAAAGAATAAATTTATAACACGTTTCTAAAATCAACTCCATTTATATTCATATGCCATTTCATTTCATTACATGATTTCCCTAGCATACTGCTATAAATGTTATCACCTATATCCCCTCATATTACAAAAGACGGGGAATATACCAACCTACTACCATACTACCCCCTTAACAAAAAGCTAACTCGGGGTTTACATCATCATCCCACATCTTACACAAAAGATCGGGATTACAACATAGTATATACAATACATAAAGACACAACTAGTACTACCACTAGACTGACTAAGGAAATCTCATCCCATCATCCCGCGCTCCACTGCGCTCTTGTACTCCAACTGTGCTATATACGCAACCAGCTCTCGGCTCAAGGTATGTAGAGTCTGTCCCTGTGACAAACAAGATTTTTGTAATTTATTTTGAATATTTATTGAATTAAATAAATATTTTTTTGATGATTTAATTATTGAGTTAAATAATTAATTGATGAATTTGTGGTAGATTAATTTAATTATATGTGTCACATTAGTTAAATTAATGTGGTGAATTTTTATATTCAAAGTATGTATTTAATTGAGCTTATTTGATTAATATATTAATTAATAAGCATAATGTTATTCTAATTAAATTAATAATTAATTAGAGATTTATGATTAGACATAATTAATAAATAAGAATTTTAATTATGTGACTATGTGATTTAATGTAGATTTATGCTATTTTATTTAATTGATTTAAATAGCATTATTTGATTTAATTGGGTGTGACATTAATTAACTATATTATAATAAATTAATTAAAATAAATGAGAAGGGATTCCTTAAGCTAGCCAAACAAGGCCTTAAGGGGAGTTGGTCAGTTAACCCACTAAGGGACCAACTGACAACCACTCACCCATTATATATTATACGTATTATACTTATATACATATATACTATATCAATTCATATATTCATATCAGAGAGAATTTTGAGAGAAAAGATTGAGGAAGAAGAATTTGAAAAGTTTATATCATCATCCTTGAATCATCTTCACCAACTAGCAAGGGTAAATTCAGTTATATTAAGTTTTAAGCTTTCTATTTTTACGTACTTTGAAGTTCTCTGTAATCGTCAATTTTGAATCATTGTTGGTTATATGGTTTTATATGGGTTAAATTATGTTTATAACATGTTTTATACCATGTATACATAAATCACAGTGATCAATTTTATGTAATTACGTCTTAATTAAGTTTTCAAAACTTCCATTAACGTACTTTGAAGTTTTCTGTAAAAGACTAAATTGATGACTTGTTCATGATATGGCTATATATATTAATTGATGTCCATAACATATTATATGCCATATATGCATAACTTTCAGTGATCACACCATGGAATTTTGTTGATAATTGGGTTTTCAAAAGTTACAGAGTGTAAAAATTGTACATATGGCCCATATGGCCCTTACGTACAAAATTTACACACCTTATGCGTTTATTTAACTTAAATTAACACTTGAATGTGATTGTGTACATTTAAACGAACAAAATGGAAGTTAAACGAACGGATTCGGTGTTATAACGAATCCGTAACGTTGAATTCTTGTTTTCTTTCAAAACTTTATAAAATGTTGAAAATAGTGAAATTAAATGTTGTGATTTGTGTAATTTCGTGATTTAAAGTGTTAAAAGCATGCTTAGAACATGGTATGATGTTTCTGTAAATTCTATATCTTTAGTTTAATTTGGATTTATTTGGGTTGCTCTGTGTGTCATTCGCGAACTGGAAATCTGGGTCTGCGTTGCCGCGCGGCCGCGCTGGTCCCAAGGGTAACTGGCGCGCGGCCGCGCCCCTTGCAGAAATTTGAAATTTTTTTTGCTAAGTGTTCGTGTGTTCTAAGAGGTGGTTTAAAACCTAATGTAATGAACATAAAGATATGCTAAACATATAATAAGAGGTTAATAACTTATATTACGTGAGTAATTAATAAGTTAATTACATGACTTGAATCGTTAATTGTATAGTCCAATAACGTGCTCAAGACCGATGTGTGTGATTCGATACGTATATCGAGTTATTGATTAATTTGTATTGTGAACGTATTGATATGTAGGATGTAATAAAGAACGTGAATTATAATTGTAGCTTGTGCAAGAGGCAAGTATCCTATCCCTAATTTATTGATTTAGCAAGTTCCCTAAATTCTAATTTATTCATTTATTAAGCCTTAGACTTGTGTTTCTATATCGAGTAAGCTCGTGTTTTTAATTGTTCAAGTTCGAAATTCATATTACATATTGTAACTCTTTTAAAAGCATGATTCAGTGATACAATACTTATTCGATTGTATACTCTTGAGATTTATTATTCAAGTTGAATATCGATGTTATTGTTGAACCTTATAGGACTAGTGAACCCTTATTGATTCGACTAGTCCATAGTTGATGAACGTTCTAAATTCCAAAATACTTATTGAGCTTATCCAAACCAAACTTCCTTTGGTGCGGACTCTGATGTCAAAACTGAGATGAACAACCCTGTAAAAGGGGATTATTTACGCTTTAGCGTTGAGATATTGTGCACAGTATGGTACTAAGGGCTGATCCCCCTAAGTACGAGAAGTAGAGTCCATAGTCTTATGACTGTTAAAGGTTTAAAGCATAAAAACTTTACAACCTAGGACATAGTTCAAGGTCTTATGACCCTCAGACGTTCTTTTGATTCCTGTTATTCATTCTTGAGTCAAAAGTTGAGTTTCTTTATTCAGATGTCTTTGATTCACTCGCATGTTATTATATTGTTGTCATATTATTATACTTGTGGGCAATCGTGCTCACTCTTGCGTAATAATAACATTGCAGTTAAGAACGAAAGGTCCAACGAGCCTTCTACTAGCAAAGGCAAGGGCAAGGTCAACAAGTGATGAAGACTTGTTGTTTATTTTATGTGTTTATGTTTCAGACTTATGTTAAAGTTGTGTAAAACTTATTTAATTAGTTATATTTCTGCATTTGATATTTAAGGTTAAGTACGACCTGGGATTGATGTATTTCTTTTCAGATGTTGTAACCCCATAAGGGGAGGATTATTTCTATTTATTTCATGGTTTGCATTTACTATGGGTAGATAGATAGATGATATTTGTACAGTGAACACCAAGTCCCGTGGAAATTGAAGTACCCGGATTTGGGGGTGTCACAGGTTGGTATCAGAGCTGTAGGTTATGAACCTTAGGTGGGGAAAAACCTTAGGATAGTAGCCTTTTTAGAGATCGAGAACATAGTAATGATAACTCTTATCGAGTTCTAAGAAAGATAATAACTTACCTTATGTGCTACGTGCTTATACTTATATATTCGAGTCTCGATTAGCATCACGTAATTACTAAAACTTAAAATTTTATTTGTCAGGATGACGAATGCTGGAGAACCTAGTCAGTCCAGGGACCCTGTACCCCTAGAGGCTAGAGAGGAGGAGCCCCGAGATATCCACGTAGTTTGGGAGCAGTTAGTCCGACGAGAGCCATCACCCTTGATCACAGTCATTGGTCAGGAGATTGTGCCGGTGTCTAATTCAGAGGAGGACTCTGAGGAAGACCCTGAGGAGATTGAAGTTCAGGCTGAGGCAGCTGAAGAGGAGGAGGAAGACCCTGAAGAGTTCCCGCCGAGCTCTATCAGTGCTGAGATGTATGACGAGCTGTATGACCGTAACATAGAGTTACGTGATACTGTTCAGGAGCTGAGGGAGACTGTTCAGGAGCTGAGGGAGCGGTCGGTTACTCAACAGTCTACCATCGAGCTGAGGGATGGAGAGGTTGAGGCTCTTCACACACGTTTGGGAAATGTAGAGTGGAATTTGGCTCACGAGAAGGGCCAAACCGAGCAGAAGTCAGAGGAAATTGAGGAATTGAAGAATGAACTAAAAGAGAAATCAGCAAGGCTGGCCATAGCAGAGGAGGCTTGGGTAAGGGAATCACGACGAGCAGATCTCGCAGAAGATAATTGTCGGGCGAAGAAGGCCAAGCTTGAAGAGACGTACTCTATACTTCAGTATGCAATTGACGAGGCCCAGGATCGGGTTATGAGGTACCCAATTCAGTTTGAAGGACTACCGTCGTACATGCTAGATCGCAGGACGATGTCTCGGATTATGGAAGAAGAGCGTGGCAAAGCTGTTCGTCGCCTTAATGGGCAGTGATAGGAACATTTGATTTTGTGAAACCTATCTGGTAGTTAATAATGTAAATTCCAATGTGTTTATAAACAGAGGAATATTTTATGTTTTAAATCCTGTAGATTCTTTATCTCAGGATAGTTGATGTAAATAGCAGTGATGCTATCGTATTATGTTAAAACTTTTGATTTAGTAATATATCAGAGTTTATTTGAGATAATGTGTTGACTGATTGTGTCTAAATGTTTAAGTTAAGCCTTAGATATTTAAAAGATTGAATAAAGTTCTAATACGCGTATTTCTTAAGAGTAAAATGCCGCCAAGGAGACGATCTAACCGTCAACAGGCCCAAGAAGGGTCAACTAACAACAACAACGACGCCAATGCTAACCCCGTTCAGCAGTTGGCGAACTTACTTGCTGGAGCGCTTAACAACCAACCTCAAGCTCCACCGAACACAACGTTCAAGGACTTCAAGGCGGTGGGACCGCCAGAGTTTAAAGGCACCATGAACCCGATAGAAGCTCAAACCTGGGTCATGGAGATGGAAAAAGTTTTTGACGTCGCCAGAGTCAGAGAGGACCAGAAAACCGCCTATGCAACGTTCATGCTGAAATCTGAGGCCAGCTATTGGTGGCAAGCGAATAAGGTCCGGGGAGGTGAAGGTGTGATTACCTGGGAGAGGTTCAAGGAGATGTTCTTCGAGATGTACTTTCCGACCAGCTCGCAGAATCAAATGGAGGTCCAGTTCTTGGAACTGAAACAGGGAAATATGTCCGTACCAGAATGTGCGGCGAAATTCAATGAGTTGGCTAGGTTTGCCACGTATCAAGTGCACACCGATCAGAGGAAGGCAAGGAGGTTTGAACAGGGCCTGAAGCCCTGGTTGTATAGCAAAGTGTCAATGTTCCAATTGAACACTTTTGCTGGGGTGTTGGAGAAGGCCATTCTCGCTGAAGGCGGGAGTGATGCAGTTACAAAGTATAACCAAGATCAGAAAAAGAAGAAGAGTGAAGGTGAAGGAATTAACAAGGCTAGTGGTAGCAACACGGGAGGGAGTAATAATCAGAAGAGGAGGTGGAATGATAACTCATCGACTGGGAATCAGCAAGGTGGTCAGAAAAAGAGGATCGAAGCTTGTTCGACCTGCGGGAAAGCTCACCTGGGGGTCTGTATGAAGGGAAAACGAGTATGTTATAATTGTGGTCAGGAAGGCCACATAGCACCTAACTGTCCGAACCCAAAGAAGGGCGCTTGCTTCACTTGCGGCTCAAAGGACCATCTGGCAAGGGACTGTCCCAAGAAGGGATCTGGAAGGGAAGGATCAGGTGGAAACAGGGGAAACAGCGGTGGAAGTGCTTTAACTATCACGGGACCAACCGCAACCAACCGACCAACCGCCAGGACCTTCAACATGACCGTGCAGGATGCTGTGCAGTCTCGCGATGTGGTGTCAGGTATCATTCCGATCAATAAAGTTAATGCTTATGTACTATTTGATTCGGGTGCTACTTGTTCATTTATATCCGATGACTTTGCTAAGAACTTAGAACTTCCTATGGACGAGTTAGAATACCCCATGAATATAGAGATTGCGAATAAAGAAGTAATCCCTGTTAAGTATGTACACAAGAACTGTAGAGTAGATATTAAGGGTAACATTATGAACGTAAATCTTATCCCGATTAGACTTGGGGAATTCGATGTTATTCTGGGAATGGATTGGCTAGTCAATTATGAAGCTGTAATTGATTGCCAGAGGAAGTGTATCAACCTTATGACCCCGTCAAAGGTTGTGTTTTATGGCAGTAAATCGCCTAGACAAGCGAGTTGTCTGACGATGATGCAGGCCAGGAAGTTGTTAAGACAAGGCTGTGTAGGATATTTAGCCTACATAGTCGATAGTCGTAAAGAAAATTCGAAATTAGAAGATATACCAGTCGTGAGGGACTTCTTAGACGTATTTCCGGATGATCTGCCAGGACTTCCGCCAGACAGAGAGGTTGAGTTTGTGATCGATTTGGCGCCAGGGACGGCCCCAATATCGAATACACCATACCGGATGGCTCCGGTAGAGATGAAAGAGTTAATGGTACAACTACAAGAGTTACTGGACAAGAAGTACATCCAACCGAGCGTATCGCCGTGGGGAGCGCCGGTGTTATTTGTGAAGAAGAAGGACGGGACGATGCGGCTTTGCATCGACTACAGAGAACTGAATAAGGTCACAATTAAGAATAGATATCCATTACCGAGGATCGACGATCTGTTCGACCAATTGAAGGGTGCAAGGTACTTTTCAAAGATAGACTTGAGGAGTGGCTATCATCAGCTGAAGGTGAGGCCAGAGGATGTTCCAAAGACAGCATTTAGGACTCGATATGGTCACTACGAATTTTTGGTAATGTCATTTGGTCTAACGAATGCTCCTGCAGCATTCATGGGCTTAATGAATGGAGTGTTCAAGCCGTTTTTGGACAAATTCGTGGTGGTCTTTATCGACGATATTTTGGTATACTCGAAGACCAAGGAAGAACATGTAGAACATCTGAAGTTAACATTAGAGGCGTTGAGAAGAGAGAAGTTGTACGCCAAATTTTCTAAATGTGAATTCTGGATTGAAAGAGTGCAATTTCTTGGACATGTGATCGACAAGGACGGAATTTCGGTAGATCCCTCTAAAGTCGAAGCTGTGATGAACTGGGATCTGCCGAAAACACCGTCGGAAGTGAGGAGTTTTCTTGGATTGGCGGGTTATTATAGAAGATTTATTCAGGACTTTTCCAAGATCGCAACTCCGCTGACAAATTTGACTAGAAAATCGGTGAAATTCGTTTGGACAGAGAAGTGTGAGGAAAGTTTCCAAGAGCTCAAGAGGAGGTTGAGTTCAGCACCTGTGTTATCCCTTCCGGACGACACAGGCAATTTTGTGGTTTATAGTGATGCGTCGCATAAAGGACTTGGCTGTGTGCTTATGCAAAACGGCAGGGTCATTGCGTATGCGTCACGACAATTGAAAGACTATGAGAAGGGGTATCCGACCCATGACTTGGAGTTAGCTGCCGTGGTATTTGCTTTAAAAATTTGGAGACACTATCTCTATGGGGAGAAGTGTGAAATATATACAGACCACAAGAGTCTGAAATATATCTTTACACAGAAGGACTTGAATATGCGCCAGAGAAGGTGGCTGGAGTTAATTAAGGATTATGACTGTGAAATCTTATACCATCCGGGTAAGGCTAATGTGGTTGCCGACGCCTTAAGCAGAAAGGGTCGGGAGAAATTGATGATGTTGACTACTCAGGAGGAACTAATTTCAGCAATGGAAAAGCTGAAATTGGAAGTGAAGTATTCGATGGAGATTGACGAGAAGTTGTTTCAGATTCAAGCTGGTACAACCCTATTGGATAAAGTTAAGGAAGCTCAACTTCAGGACGAAGAATGTGAGAAGGTTAAGAAAAAGATATCTGAAGGAACCGAACCGAGATTCAAGATAGACAGTGAGGGACTACTGAGATTTGAGAATAGAGTTCGGGTACCGTCAGTGCCAGAAATTAAGGATGACATTTTGAGAGAGGCTCATAGCTCACGGTATTCAATTCACCCCGGTAGTACCAAGATGTACCAGGATCTTCGACAGCACTTCTGGTGGCCGAATTTGAAACGAGATGTTGCTGAGTGTGTTGCAAAGTGTCTAACCTGTCAGAAAGTGAAAGCAGAACATCAGAGACCAAGTGGTTTGCTACAACCCCTGGAAATCCCAGAATGGAAATGGGAACACATTACGATGGATTTCGTGGTTGGCCTTCCGACGACTCAGAAAGGCTACGACGCAGTATGGGTTATCGTTGACCGACTGACGAAATCCGCACACTTCCTTCCGATTAAAATTAGATTCAACTTAGACCAGTTGGCAAGGCTATATGTGAAAGAGATTGTTTCGAGGCACGGAGTTCCGGTGTCAATTGTTTCCGACAGAGATCCGCGTTTCACATCGAACTTCTGGAAGCGACTACAAGAATGCATGGGGACACAGTTGAGAATGAGTACGGCTTATCACCCTCAGACAGATGGGCAGAGTGAAAGAACGATCCAGACATTGGAAGATATGTTGAGAGCATGCATCATGGATTTTAAAGGAAATTGGGATGATCACCTACCGCTTGTGGAATTCGGTTACAACAACAGTTACCACGCTAGTATTGGCATGCCGCCTTACGAAGCGTTGTACGGAAGAAAATGCAGAACCCCGCTATACTGGGATGAAGTTGGCGAGAGACAACTATTAGGTCCAGAACTGGTACAGCAGACAGCAGAGATAGTCAAAGTGATCAGAACAAGACTGGTAGCAGCTCAGGATAGGCAGAAGAAATACGCCGATCCACACCGTAAGAACGTTGAGTTTGAATCGGGTAGCTATGTGTTCTTGAAAGTCTCTCCCTGGAAGGGGAAGATCAGATTCGGTAAGAAGGGAAAATTGAGCCCAAGGTTCATTGGACCCTTTGAAGTACTGCGAAGGATTGGAGAAGTTGCGTATGAGGTAGCCTTACCTCCGGCGCTTGAGAATGTCCACAACGTCTTTCATGTGTCAGTTTTACGCCCCTACAAACCCGATTACAAACATGTGATTGAATATGAACCCCTACATTTTGAGAAAGACTTATCCTATGAAGAAATTCCTGTTCAGATTGTTGACAGGAAAGAGCAAGTCCTCAGAAATAAAATTATACCTTCTGTTAAGGTAATTTGGAGGAACCACAATGCTGAAGAAGCTACGTGGGAACTCGAAGAGCATATGATGAAGAATTACCCAGATTTATTTACTTAATTTTTTTGTTTATGCGATTCTGGGGACAGAATCTTTGTAAGGGGGGGAGAATGTAACGGGACGAAATTTAATTGAACCGTGATTCTGGGGACAGAATCCTTTTAAGGGGGGAAAGATGTGACAAACAAGATTTTTGTAATTTATTTTGAATATTTATTGAATTAAATAAATATTTTTTTGATGATTTAATTATTGAGTTAAATAATTAATTGATGAATTTGTGGTAGATTAATTTAATTATATGTGTCACATTAGTTAAATTAATGTGGTGAATTTTTATATTCAAAGTATGTATTTAATTGAGCTTATTTGATTAATATATTAATTAATAAGCATAATGTTATTCTAATTAAATTAATAATTAATTAGAGATTTATGATTAGACATAATTAATAAATAAGAATTTTAATTATGTGACTATGTGATTTAATGTAGATTTATGCTATTTTATTTAATTGATTTAAATAGCATTATTTGATTTAATTGGGTGTGACATTAATTAACTATATTATAATAAATTAATTAAAATAAATGAGAAGGGATTCCTTAAGCTAGCCAAACAAGGCCTTAAGGGGAGTTGGTCAGTTAACCCACTAAGGGACCAACTGACAACCACTCACCCATTATATATTATACGTATTATACTTATATACATATATACTATATCAATTCATATATTCATATCAGAGAGAATTTTGAGAGAAAAGATTGAGGAAGAAGAATTTGAAAAGTTTATATCATCATCCTTGAATCATCTTCACCAACTAGCAAGGGTAAATTCAGTTATATTAAGTTTTAAGCTTTCTATTTTTACGTACTTTGAAGTTCTCTGTAATCGTCAATTTTGAATCATTGTTGGTTATATGGTTTTATATGGGTTAAATTATGTTTATAACATGTTTTATACCATGTATACATAAATCACAGTGATCAATTTTATGTAATTACGTCTTAATTAAGTTTTCAAAACTTCCATTAACGTACTTTGAAGTTTTCTGTAAAAGACTAAATTGATGACTTGTTCATGATATGGCTATATATATATTAATTGATGTCCATAACATATTATATGCCATATATGCATAACTTTCAGTGATCACACCATGGAATTTTGTTGATAATTGGGTTTTCAAAAGTTACAGAGTGTAAAAATTGTACATATGGCCCATATGGCCCTTACGTACAAAATTTACACACCTTATGCGTTTATTTAACTTAAATTAACACTTGAATGTGATTGTGTACATTTAAACGAACAAAATGGAAGTTAAACGAACGGATTCGGTGTTATAACGAATCCGTAACGTTGAATTCTTGTTTTCTTTCAAAACTTTATAAAATGTTGAAAATAGTGAAATTAAATGTTGTGATTTGTGTAATTTCGTGATTTAAAGTGTTAAAAGCATGCTTAGAACATGGTATGATGTTTCTGTAAATTCTATATCTCATGGGTAGCCTTAAATTCATTTCGTTAGTTTAATTTGGATTTATTTGGGTTGCTCTGTGTGTCATTCGCGAACTGGAAATCTGGGTCTGCGTTGCCGCGCGGCCGCGCTGGTCCCAAGGGTAACTGGCGCGCGGCCGCGCCCCTTGCAGAAATTTGAAATTTTTTTGCTAAGTGTTCGTGTGTTCTAAGAGGTGGTTTAAAACCTAATGTAATGAACATAAAGATATGCTAAACATATAATAAGAGGTTAATAACTTATATTACGTGAGTAATTAATAAGTTAATTACATGACTTGAATCGTTAATTGTATAGTCCAATAACGTGCTCAAGACCGATGTGTGTGATTCGATACGTATATCGAGTTATTGATTAATTTGTATTGTGAACGTATTGATATGTAGGATGTAATAAAGAACGTGAATTATAATTGTAGCTTGTGCAAGAGGCAAGTATCCTATCCCTAATTTATTGATTTAGCAAGTTCCCTAAATTCTAATTTATTCATTTATTAAGCCTTAGACTTGTGTTTCTATATCGAGTAAGCTCGTGTTTTTAATTGTTCAAGTTCGAAATTCATATTACATATTGTAACTCTTTTAAAAGCATGATTCAGTGATACAATACTTATTCGATTGTATACTCTTGAGATTTATTATTCAAGTTGAATATCGATGTTATTGTTGAACCTTATAGGACTAGTGAACCCTTATTGATTCGACTAGTCCATAGTTGATGAACGTTCTAAATTCCAAAATACTTATTGAGCTTATCCAAACCAAACTTCCTTTGGTGCGGACTCTGATGTCAAAACTGAGATGAACAACCCTGTAAAAGGGGATTATTTACGCTTTAGCGTTGAGATATTGTGCACAGTATGGTACTAAGGGCTGATCCCCCTAAGTACGAGAAGTAGAGTCCATAGTCTTATGACTGTTAAAGGTTTAAAGCATAAAAACTTTACAACCTAGGACATAGTTCAAGGTCTTATGACCCTCAGACGTTCTTTTGATTCCTGTTATTCATTCTTGAGTCAAAAGTTGAGTTTCTTTATTCAGATGTCTTTGATTCACTCGCATGTTATTATATTGTTGTCATATTATTATACTTGTGGGCAATCGTGCTCACTCTTGCGTAATAATAACATTGCAGTTAAGAACGAAAGGTCCAACGAGCCTTCTACTAGCAAAGGCAAGGGCAAGGTCAACAAGTGATGAAGACTTGTTGTTTATTTTATGTGTTTATGTTTCAGACTTATGTTAAAGTTGTGTAAAACTTATTTAATTAGTTATATTTCCGCATTTGATATTTAAGGTTAAGTACGACCTGGGATTGATGTATTTCTTTTCAGATGTTGTAACCCCATAAGGGGAGGATTATTTCTATTTATTTCATGGTTTGCATTTACTATGGGTAGATAGATAGATGATATTTGTACAGTGAACACCAAGTCCCGTGGAAATTGAAGTACCCGGATTTGGGGGTGTCACAGTCCCTGTTCTGCCGGGTAGTGGTACACACCATCAATCACCCTTTCAAAAGCTGAACGGAACACATACCCCATCTTGTTCATCTTTCTCTTCTTGCACCTGACCTCGTCCTCAAGGTCGTCGGCTCTCTCATTAGACGCTTCCCACTTCTCCTCGAAGTGTAACCTATCCATCACCTCCAACTCTAGCTGAGTACGGAGTGCCTCTTTCTCAGTCTTCTCACTCAGCTCCCTCTGCTCAACCTCTTCTAGCTTCTCTGCCAAATCTACATTCCTAGCCACTGACTTGTGAAACAGAGTTCCCATCTGGATCCCTGCCTCCCTACAGTAGGCAATCTCCACCTCTAACTCTTGCATAGCCAGCTTCCTCTGGTGGTCTTCGTTCCTCAGTTTCTGGAACTCAGACTCTCTCTCGTGGGCCTCTGCCTCGAGCTCCTGAACTCTACAGTCTAACTCTAGGATCCGCTCCTCATACTCTCCTAGCATCTGTTCCTCTATAGTAGCCTCATCAGAGTCCTCTACTGGCTCATCCTCCATCGGCTCCTCCTCTGGATCAGTCTCTATCTCAATCTCGATCTCATCCTCATCATCAAACTCGGATGGTGCAACTGCCTGCACTGGCACAGCCTCTAGAGGTGCCTCGTATACTACATGTATATCTCTGGGCTCCTCCTCTGCTACTCTACTAGTTACACCTGTGTCTGTCATCCTACAATCACAAACACAAGGCAAACAAACAGCAACTCCATTAGAATGTTAAATAAAACATAAGTTCATTGTATAGAATGAAGTTACATTTCATAACAGACTAAGTCTCTCAAGGAAAACTCTACATGAGTTTTATCTCCTTCCTAACTTCTAAGTTCACCTAAGCTATAGTCCAAGGACACTCGTTCCTAAGGTTTATAACTACAGCTTTGATACCAACCTGTGACGCCCCCAAATTCTAAGACCGCCACTTGGTCTCTCGAATTCGGTTCATCACGTGCTCATGGTAATACATCACAATAATAATAACTAAATATTTCACAATCACAGCGGAAATTCTATTCTAGAATAATTTACAATGATTTATTATAATTATTCCCCCAAGTCTCGCAACCTACAGTACTTAATAGATTACATAATAATATCAATAAACGACTTATTACATAATCTAACTTAAGCTTAAACATAATCAAATCCAGTCTTACTACATTATCTTAATACAACATTAAAATATTAAAACATAAAAGAGACAAGCTAGTTGGTAGCCTTGCCCTTGCCCTTATCAATGCCCGAAGGTTCGCCATGCTCTGCCTTAACTGCAATGTTTTAGGGAAAAGCAAGAATGAGCACAAATTGCTCAGCAAGTAATATACAACAAGGGTAAATGATATAATTCTCAATTCTCGAAAGGGTATAGGAAAGTTTGATAGTTCAAGGATAGCAAGAATATCAACAGTTCTCAATAACAGTCACTAAGGACAGAATAATATCAATATGATTCAATAATAAATCAATTCAAGATTTCAAGATAACTGAATACTGAGCAGTCACTAAGGACTATGAACTTCCACCGGATTTGACAGTAATAAACTGAAAATCCAACAAAAACAGATACAACAGGTGATCAGCCTAAAGTACCCTCGTTATGCATAACAATCAATCATACTCAAGTGCGCGCGTCGGTTCTCCGACAGTTATAGTTTGTTCTTCTCAGTCATATATAAGATCCCGCACCAATCAATTGGTTTTGGGTCGTTTTTCAATAATATAAGTCTAGCCGAATCAAATGGCATAGACACTTTCACAATATTCATTAACAACACTAAGTTCAACATGAATAATAGCTTTAATGAAATAAGAGTTCAAGTATGCTAATTCAATTCAAACGATTAAGTAGGAAACTAGTTCGCAATATACAAAGATAGAATATTCGTATCCAAAGAGATAAGGTTTAGATACTCGCTTACGATATCCGTTAAATAAAGTAGTGCAAGGTTTTAGGATACTTGCCTTATGCGTAGTTTATTCACGTAAAGCTAGCCAACACTTTCGAATCCTATATATAATGTATTACATGCATAAGATTTTCATTAGTTAACACATCCGTTACACAACTTATTACTCAATATACATATATGTTACTATCTTAGTCACATGTCATACTTATACTCATATGGTATAAAATCAGATCACGAATCAAGTACATAGTTATAATATAAATGATATTATACCAACTCATCATGTTCAAGTAGCTATGATTCTTTGACCCATGGGCTTCCATTATATAAGTTAAACATTATCTTGTTACTTAATCATCACCTATGCACATATATCAGTAGGGTGTAAACCATTTCTAGCAATGTAGGCATCATATAAGCTATCTGTCCAAAATCAGATTGTCAAACTGCATGGCTTCTGATTCCAGGCCGGCGCAGCTGCGCCATGGCTAAGCCTAGGGACAGCGCAGCTGCGCAGCCCTCTGGCCAAGCCAAGGCTGAGCTGTGCCTTATGGTTTCTGTCCGGTCATGCAAGCCAACAACACCACATAGCATATAAACATATTAAAAGATACTTTTATGTTTGTACAACCTTTCCTCGTTTCAATTATATGTGATATAGATTCTAAGTCAATACTTTCAATGACTAAAAGTCATTCAAGGACACGAACTCATAAGGTCTAACATGCTCGCTTTTTAAACACTTAAAATGTTCACATAACTTGTAGTAAACATGTTCATGAGTTTTCATATCACATATATGCAACTATCATTATCATTAGTTTGAAAGCATACTTTATTTACGCAAATTTGGTTTCATTACAAGTAACATAGTAGGTAAACATGAATGATACCTTAGCAAGTCTACAAGTTCTATCAAACATGTTCATAAGTATCGAAGTTCAAATCTCAATGTAACATGCCAACGTTCACGTTTAACACTTATACTTTAATTAATAAAGTTTGCTAATACGTTCTAACACGTTCATGCTATATTATGAAATTTATATACGTAAGTTAATGTGTCCGATATGTATGTCAAGGCCATAGAAACATATTCGAAAATCAGAATATATATATGATCTTTATATGTCAAGGTTTGCCTTTAAAACTTATATTTTCGTTAGAAATGAGCACTAGTTAGGTTCACATGTCCATATTATATCATGGAACCAATATAGACAAGCTAACATGCACTTCATGTGTTTCTAAGTCATACTATTATGTTCGCAAGGTCAGAATATCAACATGGCATGTACATATATCAAAGTTCATTTATAAACTCTAAGTTTGCTTCAACACTATAAGTCTTCACCACTCATGCATAAAACATGTTTGCGCTATCTCCACGTACTCATATAGGCATGCTACTTATGTTCTTAAACTTGTTCTAAAGTGTTATTATAAGTTAGCATGTAACAGTCTGGATCAAAAGCAGAATCTGGAATCAGTGACCGGCGCAGCTGCGCAGTGCCCCAGTTCAAAACTGGCGCAGCTGCGCAGGGCCTAATCCACCAAAACGCAAGCCTAGCACTGGCGCAGCTGCGCAGCACCCTAGTATAACCAGGGCGCAGCTGCGCCGTTACCTGTACAGAGCTAGAAGCTCCTGGTTCGGCAGACAGCAACCCAATTCATAAAATTCATTCACGAAAACAATCACATTGTATTCCAACATGCTTATAAGTCTATTATAACAACTAAACAAGCTTTCTATAATCCATGTGGCATGTTTTGCACCCATAATCAAGAAATGAAATTTTGACAGTAAACAGAAATGGAGTTTTGACAGAAATGAAAATGAAGACAGGGAATGGAATTATACCTTCGAAGCACGAATTAAACTTGCTAATGCTGCTATAGGATTCTCTACTAACACTGATATATAAGGCTCTCACTCAACACTCTAGCAATTTTCAGCAATTGATATGTGAAGAACAAGAGTTCCTATTTGTAGAGAAATCCTTACACAGGCAATGAGATTATACCACAAATCAAACCAACGTAAATTTGGATTGTATAGAGGTTAATGGAGAGTTGGTAATTAGTTGGTGAAACTCATTATCAATACCACTCCCTTGTTCATTATGATAGCTAGAATGTGCTGAGTTTGAGGATATAGGAGTAGGATAGCTTCATGTGTATTCACGTGAAGAGCAAATGGGACACTTAAAATGAGACAATTGATTTAACTTCTCAGCATTTGCAAATACTACACTTGTATACACACACCATATACTTATGTTATATATTATATGTACTCTTAGGTTATAATTTAAATCACAATGTACTTCACATAATGTAATAAGTGTAATTTACACACATATAATCCATGTACATTTATCTTACTGATATAATACAATCGGATACTACCACATTACATTATATCATATATTATTAAATTGTATTAATCAACAATTATTTATAATATATCCATGATACATTATTTTACTGTATACACACTCACCTTGTCACATAGGCATTATCATATATTCCTAACATATAGTTTTAACATAACATAATCACATTATGCTTCATGTAATATATGGTTTCTATGTGTAAGATATTTGCATTGTATTATATAACATAGTTTATGTATATACATGCATGGTCACACTTAAGTGTCTCTCTACACTATATAATATAGTTGTATTCCATATACTTTATATATTCAAGTATTGCACATTTTGCACATATCAATTAATATAATTTTATTATATTAATCACTCACTTATTTGTTTTATTATTCATAATGTCAAATAAATAGACTATTTATCTCGTTGATTAATTAACAATAATATTAATTAATTTATTCCTCATTGATTATTAATTACACCAAATTAATAATCATAGTATTAATTATCACATTAACAAATATAAATCTCAGCACAATTATAAACAAGTGGTTTATTATTATTATATTTCTTGCAATAATAATAATCACATATTATTAATCAACCACAGTTAATATCTCACAACAATCAATTAATATCCTCTAATAACAATTAACAATTAATATAGATTAATTGTTCACTTAAAAATTATTCGTCAATTAATATAATTATTAATATTTTCCATCACTGTGCCACACTAGGCTCTCAACGAGTTTATCACAAACTCTACATTTTCCTCAATTGTCATAAATATTCAATTTAATATAATTGAATTAATCATTCTCATAATACAAAATTCAAATAAATTCTCATTTCCATTAATATATTTATTTAATAATATATGGAAATTCTCGGGTATTACAACTAGTGCATTCAAAATGATCCGTACATCTCACACAAGTCTTCATTTCGGTAAACCTTCTTATTATTTGATTAGTTCTCTCAAATTGTTATAATAAGGTGATTATGAGTCCTATTACTTCATTCTAGTTGAAATTAGCATCAAAAGGAGCAATCCCATCACTATCGCGTCCAAAACGATGCGTAGATCTCACACAAGTCTTCATTTATGGAGACCTTCATATTGTTTCATTGGTTGTTTCGAATTTACAAAGAAAGAGGTGATTAAGAGACTGTGTTACTTCGTTCTAGTTTAATTATAGTCAAAACGGAGAAACCCATGACTATCGTGTCCAAAACTATGTGTATATCTCACACAAGTCTTCATTTGCTGAGACCATCTTATTATTTCATTAGTCTCTCAAATTGTCAAAATATAGGTGATTATGAGTCCTATTACTTCGTTCTAGTTAAAATTAGCAACAAAAGGAGCAATCACATCACTATCGCGTCCAAAATGATGCGTAGATCTCACACAAGTCTTCATTTAGGGAGACCTTCATATTGTTTCATTGGTTGTTTCGAATTTACAAAAGAAAGAGGTGATTAAGAGTTGTATTACTACGTTCTAGTTTGATTAGCGTTAAAAGTAGAAACCCATGACTATCGCGTTCAAAATAATGCGTACATCTCACACAAGTCTTCATTTAGGGAGACCTTCTTATTATTTCATTGGTTCTCTAAAATTGTCAAAGAAAGAGGTGATTAAGAGTCCTATTAATTCGTTCTAATTTGATTAGCATAAAAAGGACCAAATCAATTACTACCGTGTTAAAAACGATGCATACATCTCACACAAGTCTTGATTTAGGGAGACCTACTTATTGTTTCATTGGTTGTCTCAAATTGTCAAAGAAAGAGGTGATTATGAGTCCTATGACTTGCTTCTAGTTTGATTAGCATCAAAAGGAGCAATCCTATCACTAGTGCATTCAAAACGATCCGTACATCTCACACAAGTCTTCATTTTGGGAAACCTTCTTATTATTTGATTAGTTCTCTCAAATTGTTAAAATATAGGTGATTATGAGTCCCATTACTTCATTCTAGTTGAAATTAGTATCAAAAGGAGCAATCCCATCACTATCGCGTCTAAAACGATGCGTAGATCTCACACAAGTCTTCATTTGGGAAGACCTTCATATTGTTTCATTGGTTGTTTTGAATTTACAAAGAAAGAGGAGATTAAGAGACTGTGTTACTTCGTTCTAGTTTGATTAGCGTCAAAAAAGAGAAACCCATGACATTCGTGTCCAAAACCATGCGTATATCTCACACAAGTCTTCATTTAGGGAGACCTTCTTATTATTTCATTAGTTCTCTAAAATTATCAAAATATAGGTGATTATGAGTCTTATTACTTCGTTCTAGTTGAAATTAGCATCAAAAGGAGCAATCAGATCACTATCGCGTCCAAAAAGATGCGTAGATCTCACACAAGTCTTCATTTAGGGAGACCTTCATATTGTTTCATTGGTTGTTTCAAATTTACAAAGAAAGAGGTGATTAAGAGTTGTATTACTTCGTTCTAGTTTGATTAGCGTCAAAAGGAGAAACACATGACTATCACGTCCAAAACCATGCGTACATCTCACACAAGTCTTCATTTGGGGAGACACTCTTATTGTTTAATTGGTTCTCTAAAATTGTCAAAGAAAAAGGTGATTAGGAGTCCTATTAATTCGTTCTAATTTGATTAGCATCAAAAGGACCAAATCAATGACTATCGCGTTAAAAACGATGCGTACATCTCACACAAGTCTTGAATTAGGGAGACCTTCTTATTGTTTCATTGGTTCTCTCAAATTGTCAAAGAAAGAGGTGATTATGAGTCCTATTACTTCATTCTAGTTTGATTAGCATCAAAAGGAGCAATCCTATCACTAGTGCATTCAAAATGATCCGTACATCTCACACAAGTCTTCATTTTGGGAAACCTTCTTATTGTTTGATTAGTTCTCTCAAATTGTTAAAATATAGGTGATTATGAGTCCTATTACTTCATTCTAGTTGAAATTAGATTCAAAAGGAGCAATCCCATCACTATCGCGTCCAAAACGATGCGTAGATCTCACACAAGTCTTTATTTAGGGAGACCTTCATATTGTTTCATTGGATGTTTCGAATTTACAAAAGAAAGAGGTGATTAAGAGTTGTATTACTTCGTTCTAGTTTGATTAGCGTCAAAAGGAGAACACATGACTATCACGTCCAAAACCATGCGTACATCTCACACAAGTCTTCATTTTGGGAGACCTTCATATTGTTTCATTGCTTGTTTCGAATTTAAAAAGAAAGAGGTGATTAAGAGTTGTATTAGGTTCCAGTTTGATTAGCGTCAAAAGTAGAAACCCATGACTATCACGTTCAAAACCATGCGTACATCTCACACAATTCTTCATTTAGGGAGACCTTCTTATTGTTTCATTGGTTCTCTTAAATTGTCAAAGAAAGAGGTGATTCTGAGTCCTATGACTTCGTTCTAGTTTGATTATCATCAAAAGGAGCAATCCTATCACTAGTGCATTCAAAACGATCCGTACATCTCACACAAGTCTTCATTTCTGTAAACCTTCTTATTATTAGATTAGTTCTCTCAAATTGTTATAATATAGGTGATTATGAGTCCTATTACTTCATTCTAGTTGAAATTAGCATCAAAAGGAGCAATCCCATCACTATCGCGTCCAAAACGATGCGTAGATCTCACACAAGTCTTCATTTATGGAGACCTTCATATTGTTTCGTTGGTTGTTTCGAATTGACAAAGAAAGAGGTGATTAAGAGACTGTGTTACTTCGTTCTAGTTTGATTAGCGTCAAAACGGAGAAACCCATGACTATTGTGTCCAAAACCATGCGTATATCTCACACAAGTCTTCATTTGCTGAGACCATCTTATTATTTCATTAGTCTCTCAAATTGTCAAAATATAGGTGATTATGAGTCCTATTACTTCGTTCTAGTTGAAATTAGCATCGAAAGGCGCAATCACATCCCTATCGCGTCCAAAATGATGCGTAGATCTCATACAAGTCTTCATTTAGGGAGACCTTCATATTGTTTCATTGGTTGTTTCAAATTTACAAAAGAAAGAGGTGATTAAGAGTTGTATTACTACGTTCTAGTTTGATTAGTGTTAAAAGTAGAAACCCATGACTATCGCGTTCAAAATAATGCGTACATCTTACACAAGTCTTCATTTAGGGATACCTTCTTATTATTTCATTGGTTCTCTAAAATTGTCAAAGAAAGAGGTGATTAAGAGTCCTATTATTTCGTTCTAATTTGATTAGCATAAAAAGGACCAAATCAATGACTACCGTGTTAAAAACGATGCGTACATCTCACACAAGTCTTGATTTAGGGAGACCTACTTATTGTTTCATTGGTTGTCTCAAATTGTCAAAGAAAGAGGTGATTATGACTCCTATGACTTGCTTCTAGTTTGATTAGCATCAAAAGAAGCAATCCTATCACTAGTGCATTCAAAACGATCCGTACATCTCACACAAGTCTTCATTTCTGGAAACCTTCTTATTATTTGATTAGTTCTCTCAAATTGTTAAAATATAGGTGATTATGAGTCCTATTACTTCATTCTAGTTGAAATTAGAATCAAAAGGAGCAATCCCATCACTATCGCGTCAAAAACGATGCGTAGATCTCACACAAGTCTTTATTTAGGGAAACCTTCATATTGTTTCATTGGTTGTTTTGAATTTAAAAAGAAAGAGGTGATTAAGAGACTGTGGTACTTCGTTTTAGTTTGATTAGCATTAAAAAGAAGAAACCCATGACTATCGCGTCCAAAACCATGCGTACATCTCACACAATTCTTCATTTAGGGCGACCTTCTTATTGTTTGATTAGTTCTCTCAAATTGTCAAAGAAAGAGGTGATTATGAGTCCTATAACTTCGTTCTAGTTTGATTAGCATCAAAAGAAGCAATCCTATCACTAGTGCATTCAAAACGATCCGTACATCTCACACAAGTCTTCATTTCGGTAAACCTTCTTATTATTTGATTAGTTCTCTCAAATTGTTAAAATATAGGTGATTATGAGTCCTATTACTTCATTCTAGTTGAAATTAGCATCGAAAGGAGCAATCCCATCACTATCGCGTCCAAAACGATGCGTAGATCTCACACAAGTCTTCATTTAGGGAGACCTTCATATTGTTTCATTGGTTGTTTCGAATTTACAAAGAAAGAGGTGATTAAGAGTTGTATTACTTCGTTCTAGTTTGATTAGCATCAAAAGTAGAAACCCATGACTATCAAATTCAAAATCATGCGTACATCTCACACAAGTCTTCATTTAGGGAGATCTTCTATTTGTTTCATTGGTTCTCTAAGATTGTCAAAGAAAGAGGTGATTAGGAGTCCTATTAATTCGTTCTAATTTGATTAGCATCAAAAGGACCAAATCAATGATTATCGCATTAAAAACGATACGTACATCTCGCACAAGTCTTGATTTAAGGAGACCTTCTTATTGTTTCATTGGTTCTCTCAAATTGTCAAAGAAAGAGGTGATTATGAGTCCTATGACTTCGTTCTAGTTTAATTAGCATCAAAAGGAGCAATCCTATCACTAGTGCATTCAAAACGATCCGTACATCTCACACAAGTCTTCATTTAGGGATACCTTCTTATTGTTTGATTAGTTTTCTCAAATTGTCAAAATATAGGTGATTATGAGTCATATTACTTCATTCTAGTTGAAATTAGCATCAAAAGGAGCAATCTCATCACTATCGCGTCCAAAACGATGCGTAGATCACACATAAGTCTTCATTTTGGGAGACCTTCATATTGTTTCATTGCTTGTTTCGAATTTACAAAGAAAGAGGTGATTAAGAGTTGTATTAGGTTCTAGTTTGATTAGCTTCAAAACGAGAAACCCATGACTATCGCGTCCAAAACCATGCGTACATCTCACACAATTCTTCATTTAGGGAGACCTTCTTATTGTTTCATTGGTTCTCTTAAATTGTCAAAGAAAGATGTGATTATGAGTCCTATGACTTCGTTCTAGTTTGATTAGCATCAAAAGGAGCAATCCTATCACTAGTGCATTCAAAACGATCCGTACATCTCACACAAGTCTTCATTTCGGTAAACCTTCTTATTATTTGATTAGTTCTCTCAAATTGTTATAATATAGGTGATTATGAGTCCTATTACTTCATTCTAGTTGAAATTAGCATCAAAAGGAGCAATCCCATCACTATCGCGTCCAAAACGATGAGTAGATCTCACACAAGTCTTCATTTATGGAGACCTTCATATTGTTTCATTGGTTGTTTCGAATTTACAAAGAAAGAGGTGATTAAGAGACTGTGTTACTTCGTTCTAGTTTGATTAGCGTCAAAACGGAGAAACCCTGACTATCGTGTCCAAAACCATGCGTATATCTCACACAAGTCTTCATTTGCTGAGACCATCTTATTGTTTCATTAGTCTCTCAAATTGTCAAAATATAGGTGATTATGAGTCCTATTACTTCGTTCTAGTTGAAATTAGCAACAAAAGGAGCAATCACATCACTATCGCGTCCAAAATGATGCGTAGATCTCACACAAGTCTTTATTTAGGGAGACCTTCATATTGTTTCATTGATTGTTTCAAATTTACAAAAGAAAGAGGTGATTAAGAGTTGTATTACTACGTTCTAGTTTGATTAGCGTTAAAAGTAGAAACCCATGACTATCGCGTTCAAAATAATGCGTATATCTCACACAAGTCTTCATTTAGGGAGACCTTCTTATTATTTCATTGGTTCTCTAAAATTGTCAAAGAAAGAGGTGATTAAGGGTCCTGTTAATTCGTTGTAATTTGATTAGCATAAAAAGGACCAAATCAATGACTACCGTGTTAAAAACGATGCGTACATCTCTCACAAGTCTTGATTTAGGGAGACCTACTTATTGTCTCATTGGTTGTCTCAAATTGTCAAAGAAAGAGGTGATTATGACTCCTATGACTTGCTTCTAGTTTGATTAGCATTAAAAGGAGCAATCCTATCACTAGTGCATTCAAAACGATCCGTACATCTCACACAAGTCTTCATTTTGGGAAACCTTCTTATTATTTGATTAGTTCTCTCAAATTGTTAAAATATAGGTGATTATGAGTCCCATTATTTCATTCTAGTTGAAACTAGTATCAAAAGGAGCAATCCCATCACTATCGCGTCCAAAACGATGCGTAGATCTCACACAAGTCTTCATTTGGGAAGACCTTCATATTGTTTCATTGGTTGTTTTGAATTTACAAAGAAAGAGGAGATTAAGAGACTGTGTTACTTCGTTCTAGTTTGATTAGCGTCAAAAAAGAGAAACCCATGACATTCGTGTCCAAAACCATGCATACATCTCACACAAGTCTTCATTTAGGGAGACCTTCTTATTGTTTCATTAGTTCTCTAAAATTATCAAAATATAGGTGATTATGAGTCCTATTACTTCGTTCTAGTTGAAATTAGCATCGAAAGGAGAAATCACATAACTATCGCGTCCAAAACGATGCGTAGATCTCACACAAGTCTTCATTTAGGGAGACCTTCATATTATTTCATTGGTTGTTTCAAATTTACAAAGAAAAAGGTGATTAAGAGTTGTATTACTTCGTTCTAGTTTGATTAGCGTCAAAAGGAGAAACACATGACTATCACGTCCAAAACCATGTGTACATCTCACACAAGTCTTCATTTGGGGAGACGCTCTTATTGTTTAATTGGTTCTCTAAAATTGTCAAAGAAAAAGGTGATTACGAGTCCTATTAATTCGTTCTAATTTGATTAGCATTAAAAGGACCAAATCAATGACTATCGCGTTAAAAACGATGCGTACATCTCACACAAGTCTTGAATTAGGGAGACATTCTTATTGTTTCATTGGTTCTCTCAAATTGTCAAAGAAAGAGGTGATTATGAGTCCTATTACTTCATTCTAGTTTGATCAGCATCAAAAGGAGCAATCCAATCACTAGTGCATTCAAAACGATCCGTACATCTCACACAAGTCTTCATTTTGGGAAACCTTCTTATTGTTTGATTAATTCTCTCAAATTGTTAAAATATAGGTGATTATGAGTCCTATTACTTCATTCTAGTTGAAATTAGAATCAAAAGGAGCAATCCCATCACTATCGCGTCCAAAACGATGTGTAGATCTCACACAAGTCTTTATTTAGGGAGACCTTCATATTGTTTCATTGGTTGTTTTGAATTTACAAAGAAAGAGGTGATTAAGAGACTGTGGTACTTCGTTTTAGTTTGATTAGCATTAAAAAGAAGAAACCCATGACTATCGCGTCCAAAACCATGCGTACATCTCACACAATTCTTCATTTAGGGCGACCTTCTTATTGTTTCATTGGTTCTCTTAAATTGTCAAAGAAAGAGGTGATTATGAGTCCTATGACTTCGTTCTAGTTTGATTAGCATTAAAAAGAACCAATCCTATCACTAGTGCATTCAAAACGATCAATACATCTCACACAAGTCTTCATTTCGGTAAACCTTCTTAATATTTGATTAGTTCTCTCAAATTGTTAAAATATAGGTGATTGTGAGTCCTATTACTTCATTCTAGTTGAAATTAGTATCAAAAGGAGCAATTCCATCACTATCGCGTCCAAAACGATGCGTAGATCTCACACAAGTCTTCATTTAGGGAGACCTTCATATTGTTTCATTGGTTGTTTCGAATTTACAAAGAAAGAGGTGATTAAGAGTTGTATTACTTCGTTCTAGTTTGATTAGCATCAAAAGTAGAAACCCATGACTATCAAATTCAAAATCATGCGTACATCTCACACAAGTCTTCATTTAGGGAGATCTTCTATTTGTTTCATTGGTTCTCTAAGATTGTCAAAGAAAGAGGTGATTAGGAGTCCTATTAATTCGTTCTAATTTGAATAGCATCAAAACGACCAAATCAATGATTATCGCGTTAAAAACGATACGTACATCTTGCAAAAGTCTTGATTTAAGGAGACCTTCTTATTGTTTCATTGGTTCTCTCAAATTGTCAAAGAAAGAGGTGATTATGAGTCCAATGACTTCGTTCTAGTTTAATTAGCATCAAAAGGAGCAATTCTATCACTAGTGCATTCAAAACGATCCGTACATCTCACACAAGTCTTCATTTAGGGAGACCTTCTTATTGTTTGATTATTTCTCTCAAATTGTCAAAATATAGGTGATTATGAGTCATATTACTTCATTCTAGTTGAAATTAGCATCAAAAAGAGCAATCCCATCACTATCGCGTCCAAAATGATGCGTAGATCTCACATAAGTCTTCATTTTGGGAGACCTTCATATTGTTTCATTGCTTGTTTCGAATTTACAAAGAAAGAGGTGATTAAGAGTTGTATTAGGTTCTAGTTTGATTAGCGTCAAAAGGAGAAACCCATGACTATCGCGTCCAAAACCATGCGTACATCTCACACAATTCTTCATTTAGGGAGACCTTCTTATTGTTTCATTGGTTCTCTTTAATTGTCAAAGAAAGAGGTGATTGTGAGTCCTATGACTTCGTTCTAGTTTGATTAGCATCAAAAGGAGCAATCCTATCACTAGTGCATTCAAAACGATCCGTACATCTCACACAAGTCTTCATTTCGGTAAACCTTCTTATTATTTGATTAGTTCTCTCAAATTGTTATAATATAGGTGATTATGAGTCCTATTACTTCATTCTAGTTGAAATTAGCATCAAAAGGAGCAATCCCATCACTATCGCGTCCAAAACGATGCGTAGATCTCACACAAGTCTTCATTTACGGAGACCTTCATATTGTTTCATTGGTTGTTTCGAATTTACAAAGAAAGAGGTGATTTAGAGACTGTGTTACTTCGTTCTAGTTTGATTAGCGTCAAAACGGAGAAACTCATGACTATCGTGTCCAAAACCATGCGTATATCTCACACAAGTCTTCATTTGCTGAGACCATCTTATTATTTCATTAGTCTCTCAAATTGTCAAAATATAGGTGATTATGAGTCCTATTACTTCGTTCTAGTTGAAATTAGCATCAAAAGGAGCAATCACATCACTATCGCGTCCAAAATGATGCATAGATCTCACACAAGTCTTCATTTAGGGAGACCTTCATATTATTTCATTGGTTGTTTCGAATTTACAAAAGAAAGAGGTGATTAAGAGTTGTATTACTTCGTTCTAGTTTGATTAGCGTTAAAAGTAGAAACCCATGACAATCGCGTTCAAAATAATGCGTACATCTCACATAAGTCTTCATTTAGGGAGACCTTCTTATTATTTCATTGGTTCTCTAAAATGGTCAAAGAAAGAGGTGATTAAGAGTCCTATTAATTCGTTCTAATTTGATTAGCATAAAAAGGACCAAATCAATGACTACCGTGTTAAAAACGATGCGTACATCTCACACAAGTCTTGATTTAGGGAGACCTACTTATTGTTTCATTGGTTGTCTCAAATTGTCAAAGAAAGACGTGATTATGAGTGCTATGACTTGCTTCTAGTTTGATTAGCATCAAAAGGAGCAATCCTATCAATAGTGCATTCAAAACGATCCGTACATCTCACACAAGTCTTCATTTTGGGAAACCTTCTTATTATTTGATTAGTTCTCTCAAATTTTTAAAATATAGGTGATTATGAGTCCCATTACTTCATTCTAGTTGAAACTAGTATCAAAAAGAGCAATCCCATCACTATCGCGTCCAAAACGATGCGTAGATCTCACACAAGTCTTCATTTGGGAAGACCTTCATATTGTTTCATTGGTTGTTTTGAATTTACAAAGAAAGAGGAGATTAAGAGACTGTGTTACTTCGTTCTAGTTTGATTAGCGTCAAAAAAGAGAAACCCATGACAATCGTGTCCAAAACCATGAGTACATCTCACACAAGTCTTCATTTAGGGAGACATTCTTATTGTTTCATTAGTTCTCTAAAATTATCAAAATATAGGTGATTATGAGTCCTATTACTTCGTTCTAGTTGAAATTAGCATCGAAAGGAGCAATCACATAACTATCGCGTCCAAAACGATGCGTAGATCTCACACAAGTCTTCATTTAGGGAGACCTTGATATTGTTTCATTGGTTGTTTCAAATTTACAAAGAAAAAGGTGATTAAGAGTTGTATTACTTCGTTCTAGTTTGATTAGCGTCAAAAGGAGAAACACATGACTATCACGTCCAAAACCTTGCGTACATCTCACACAAGTCTTCATTTGGGGAGACGCTCTTATTGTTTAATTGGTTCTCTAAAATTGTCAAAGAAAAAGGTGATTAGGAGTCCTATTAATTCGTTCTAATTTGATTAGCATCAAAAGGACCAAAGCAATGACTATCGCGTTAAAAACGATGCGTACGTCTCACACAAGTCTTGAATTAGGGAGACCTTCTTATTGTTTCATTGGTTCTCTCAAATTGTCAAAGAAAGAGGTGATTATGAGTCCTATTACTTCATTCTAGTTTGATGAGCATTAAAAGGAGCAATCCTATCACTACTGCATTCAAAATGATCCGTACATCTCACACAAGTCTTCATTTTGGGAAACCTTCTTATTGTTTGATTAGTTCTCTCAAATTATTAAAATATAGGTGATTATGAGTCCTATTACTTCATTCTAGTTGAAATTAGATTCAAAAGGAGCAATCCCATCACTATCGCGTCCAAAACGATGCGTAGATCTCACACAAGTCTTTATTTAGGGAGACCTTCATATTGTTTCATTGGTTGTTTCGAATTTACAAAAGAAAGAGGTGATTAAGAGTTGTATTACTTCGTTCTAGTTTGATTAGCGTTAAAAGTAGAAACCCATGACAATCGCGTTCAAAATAATGCGTACATCTCACACAAGTCTTCATTTAGGGAGACCTTCTTATTATTTCATTGGTTCTCTAAAATGGTCGGAGAAAGAGGTGATTAAGAGTCCTATTAATTAGTTCTAATTTGATTAGCATAAAAAGGACCAAATCAATGACTACCGTGTTAAAAACGATGCGTACATCTCACACAAGTCTTGATTTAGGGAGACCTACTTATTGTTTCATTGGTTGTCTCAAATTGTCAAAGAAAGAGGTGATTATGAGTCCTATGACTTGCTTCTAGTTTGATTAGCATCAAAAGGAGCAATCATATCACTAGTGCATTCAAAACGATTCGTACATCTCACACAAGTCTTCATTTTGGGAAACCTTCTTATTATTTGATTAGTTCTCTCAAATTGTTAAAATATAGGTGATTATGAGTCCCATTACTTCATTCTAGTTGAAATTAGATTCAAAAGGAGCAATCCCATCACTATCGCGTCCAAAACGATGCGTAGATCTCACACAAGTCTTTATTTAGGGAGACCTTCATATTGTTTCATTGGTTATTTTGAATTTACAAAGAAAGAGGTGATTAAGAGACTGTGGTACTTCGTTTTAGTTTGATTAGCATTAAAAAGCAGAAACCCATGACTATCACGTCCAAAACCATGCGTACATCTCACACAATTCTTCATTTAGGGCGACCTTCTTATTGTTTCATTGGTTCTCTTAAATTGTCAAAGAAAGAGGTGATTATGAGTCCTATGACTTCGTTCTAGTTTGATTAGCATCAAAAGGAGCAATCCTATCACTAGTGCATTCAAAACGATCCGTACATCTCACACAAGTCTTCATTTCGGTAAACCTTCTTAATATTTGATTAGTTCTCTCAAATTGTTAAAATATAGGTGATTGTGAGTCCTATTACTTCATTCTAATTGAAATTAGCATCAAAAGGAGCAATCCCATCACTATCGCGTCCAAAACGATGCGTAGATCTCACACAAGTCTTCATTTAGGGAGACCTTCATATTGTTTCATTGGTTGTTTCGAATTTACAAAGAAAGAGGTGATTAAGAGTTGTATTACTTCGTTCTATTTTGATTAGCATCAAAAGTAGAAACCCATGACTATCAAATTCAAAATCATGCGTACATCTCACACAAGTCTTTTTTTAGGGAGATCTTCTATTTGTTTCATTGGTTCTCTAAGATTGTCAAAGAAAGAGGTGATTAGGAGTCCTATTAATTCGTTCTAATTTGAATAGCATCAAAACGACCAAATCAATGATTATCGCGTTAAAAACGATACGTACATCTCGCACAAGTCTTGATTTAAGGAGACCTTCTTATTGTTTCATTGGTTCTCTCAAATTGTCAAAGAAAGAGGTGATTATGAGTCCAATGACTTCGTTCTAGTTTAATTAGCATCAAAAGGAGCAATCCTATCACTAGTGCATTCAAAACGATCCGTACATCTCACACAAGTCTTCATTTAGGGAGACCTTCTTATTGTTTGATTATTTCTCTCAAATTGTCAAAATATAGGTGATTATGAGTCATATTACTTCATTCTAGTTGAAATTAGCATCAAAAGGAGCAATCCCATCACTATCGCGTCCAAAATGATGCGTAGATCTCACATAAGTCTTCATTTTGGGAGACATTCATATTGTTTCATTGCTTGTTTCGAATTTACAAAGAAAGAGGTGATTAAGAGTTGTATTAGGTTCTAGTTTGATTAGCGTCAAAAGGAGAAACCCATGACTATCGCGTCCAAAACCATGCGTACATCTCACACAATTCTTCATTTAGGGAGACCTTCTTATTGTTTCATTGGTTCTCTTAAATTGTCAAAGAAAGAGGTGATTATGAGTCCTATGACTTCGTTCTAGTTTGATTAGCATCAAAAGGAGCAATCCTATCACTAGTGCATTCAAAACGATCCGTACATCACACACAAGTCTTCATTTCGGTAAACCTTCTTATTATTTGATTAGTTCTCTCAAATTGTTATAATATAGGTGATTATGAGTCCTATTACTTCATTCTAGTTGAAATTAGCATCAAAAGGAGCAATCCCATCACTATCGCGTCCAAAACAATGCGTAGATCTCACGCAAGTCTTCATTTAAGGAGACCTTCATATTGTTTCATTGGTTGTTTTGAATTTACAAAGAAAGAGGTGATTAAGAGTTGTATTAGGTTCTAGTTTGATTAGCGTCAAAAGAAGAAACCCATGACTATCGCGTCTAAAACTATGCGTACATCTCACACAATTCTTCATTTAGGGAGACCTTCTTATTGTTTCATTGGTTCTCTTAAATTGTCAAAGAAAGAGGTGATTGTTAGTCCTATGACTTCGTTCTAGTTTGATTAGCATCAAAAGGAGCAATCCTATCACTAGTACATTCAAAATGATCCGTACATCTCACACAAGTCTTCATTTCGGTAAACCTTCTTATTATTTGATTAGTTCTCTCAAATTGTTATAATATAGGTGATTATGAGTCCTATTACTTCATTCTAGTTGAAATTAGCATCAAAAGGAGCAATCCCATCACTATCGCGTCCAAAACGATGCGTAGATCTCACACAAGTCTTCATTTACGTAGACCTTCATATTGTTTCATTGGTTGATTCGAATTTACAAAGAAAGAGGTGATTTAGAGACTGTGTTACTTCGTTCTAGTTTGATTAGCGTCAAAACGGAGAAACTCATGACTATCGTGTCCAAAACCATGCGTATATCTCACACAAGTCTTCATTTGCTGAGACCATCTTATTGTTTCATTAGTCTCTCAAATTGTCAAAATATAGGTGATTATGAGTCCTATTACTTCGTTCTAGTTGAAATTAGCATCAAAAGGAGCAATCACATCACTATCGCGTCCAAAATGATGCGTAGATCTCACACAAGTCTTCATTTAGGGAGACCTTCATATTGTTTCATTGGTTGTTTCGAATTTACAAAAGAAAGAGGTGATTAAGAGTTGTATTACTTCGTTCTAGTTTGATTAGCGTTAAAAGTAGAAACCCATGACAATCGCGTTCAAAATAATGCGTACATCTCACATAAGTCTTCATTTAGGGAGACCTTCTTATTATTTCATTGGTTCTCTAAAATGGTCAAAGAAAGAGGTGATTAAGAGTCCTATTAATTCGTTCTAATTTGATTAGCATAAAAAGGACCAAATCAATGACTACCGTGTTAAAAACGATGCGTACATCTCACACAAGTCTTGATTTAGGGAGACCTACTTATTGTTTCATTGGTTGTCTCAAATTGTCAAAGAAAGAGGTGATTAGGACTCCTATGACTTGCTTCTAGTTTGATTAGCATCAAAAGGAGCAATCCTATCACTAGTGCATTCAAAATGATCCGTACATCTCACACAAGTCTTCATTTCGGTAAACCTTCTTATTATTTGATTAGTTCTCTCAAATTGTTATAATATAGGTGATTATGAGTCCTATTACTTCATTCTAGTTGAAATTAGCATCAAAAGGAGCAATCCCATCACTATCGCGTCCAAAACGATGCGTAGATCTCACACAAGTCTTCATTTATGGAGACGTTCATATTGTTTCATTGGTTGTTTCGAATTTACAAAGAAAGAGGTGATTTAGAGACTGTGTTACTTCGTTCTAGTTTGATTAGCGTCAAAACGGAGAAACCCATGACTATCGTGTCCAAAACCATGCGTATATCTCACACAAGTCTTCATTTGCTGAGACCATCTTATTGTTTCATTAGTCTCTCAAATTGTCAAAATATAGGTGATTATGAGTCCTATTACTTCGTTCTAGTTGAAATTAGCATCAAAAGGAGCAATCACATCACTATCGCGTCCAAAATGATGCGTAGATCTCACACAAGTCTTCATTTAGGGAGACCTTCATATTGTTTCATTGGTTGTTTCGAATTTACAAAAGAAAGAGGTGATTAAGAGTTGTATTACTTCGTTCTAGTTTGATTAGCGTTAAAAGTAGAAACCCATGACAATCGCGTTCAAAATAATGCGTACATCTCACACAAGTCTTCATTTAGGGAGACCTTCTTATTATTTAATTGGTTCTCTAAAATGGTCAAAGAAAGAGGTGATTAAGAGTCCTATTAATTCGTTCTAATTTGATTAGCATAAAAAGTACCAAATCAATGACTACCGTGTTAAAAACGATGCGTACATCTCACACAAGTCTTTATTTAGGGAGACCTACTTATTGTTTCATTGGTTGTCTCAAATTGTCAAAGAAAGAGGTGATTATGAGTCCTATGACTTGCTTCTAGTTTGATTAGCATCAAAAGGAGCAATCCTATCACTAGTGCATTCATAACGATCCGTACATCTCACACAAGTCTTCATTTTGGGAAACCTTCTTATTATTTGATTAGTTCTCTCAAATTGTTAAAATATAGGTGATTATGAGTCCCATTACTTCATTCTAGTTGAAACTAGTATCAAAAGGAGCAATCCCATCACTATCGCGTCCAAAACGATGCGTAGATCTCACACAAGTCTTCATTTGGGAAAACCTTCATATTGTTTCATTGGTTGTTTTGAATTTACAAAGAAAGAGGAGATTAAGAGACTGTGTTACTTCGTTCTAGTTTGATTAGCGTCAAAAAAGAGAAACCCATGACATTCGTGTCCAAAACCATGCGTACATCTCACACAAGTCTTCATTTAGGGAGACCTTCTTATTGTTTCATTAGTTCTCTAAAATTATCAAAATATAGGTGATTATGAGTCTTATTACTTCGTTCTAGTTGAAATTAGCATCGAAAGTAGCAATCACATAACTATCGCGTCCAAAACGATGCGTAGATCTCACACAAGTCTTCATTTAGGGAGACCTTGATATTGTTTCATTGGTTGTTTCAAATTTACAAAGAAAAAGGTGATTAAGAGTTGTATTACTTCGTTCTAGTTTGATTAGCGTCAAAAGGAGAAACACATGACTATCACGTCCAAAACCATGCGTACATCTCACACAAGTCTTCATTTGGGGAGACGCTCTTATTGTTTAATTGGTTCTCTAAAATTGTCAAAGAAAAAGGTGATTAGGAGTCCTATTAATTCGTTCTAATTTGATTAGCATCAAAAGGACCAAAGCAATGACTATCGCGTTAAAAACGATGCGTACATCTCACACAAGTCTTGAATTAGGGAGACCTTCTTATTGTTTCATTGGTTCTCTCAAATTGTCAAAGAAAGAGGTGATTATGAGTCCTATTACTTCATTCTAGTTTGATTAGCATTAAAAGGAGCAATCCTATCACTACTGCATTCAAAATGATCCGTACATCTCACACAAGTCTTCATTTTGGGAAACCTTCTTATTGTTTGATTAGTTCTCTCAAATTATTAAAATATAGGTGATTATGAGTCCTATTACTTCATTCTAGTTGAAATTAGATTCAAAAGGAGCAATCCCATCACTATCGCGTCCAAAACGATGCGTAGATCTCACACAAGTCTTTATTTAGGGAGACCTTCATATTGTTTCATTGGTTGTTTCGAATTTACAAAAGAAAGAGGTGATTAAGAGTTGTATTACTTCGTTCTAGTTTGATTAGCATCAAAAGTAGAAACCCATGACTATCAAATTCAAAATCATGCGTACATCTCACACAAGTCTTCATTTAGGGAGATCTTCTATTTGTTTCATTGGTTCTCTAAGATTGTCAAAGAAAGAGGTGATTAGGAGTCCTATTAATTCGTTCTAATTTGAATAGCATCAAAACGACCAAATCAATGATTATCGCGTTAAAAACGATACGTACATCTTGCAAAAGTCTTGATTTAAGGAGACCTTCTTATTGTTTCATTGGTTCTCTCAAATTGTCAAAGAAAGAGGTGATTATGAGTCCAATGACTTCGTTCTAGTTTAATTAGCATCAAAAGGAGCAATTCTATCACTAGTGCATTCAAAACGATCCGTACATCTCACACAAGTCTTCATTTAGGGAGACCTTCTTATTGTTTGATTATTTCTCTCAAATTGTCAAAATATAGGTGATTATGAGTCATATTACTTCATTCTAGTTGAAATTAGCATCAAAAAGAGCAATCCCATCACTATCGCGTCCAAAATGATGCGTAAATCTCACATAAGTCTTCATTTTGGGAGACCTTCATATTGTTTCATTGCTTGTTTCGAATTTACAAAGAAAGAGGTGATTAAGAGTTGTATTAGGTTCTAGTTTGATTAGCGTCAAAAGGAGAAACCCATGACTATCGCGTCCAAAACCATGCGTACATCTCACACAATTCTTCATTTAGGGAGACCTTCTTATTGTTTCATTGGTTCTCTTTAATTGTCAAAGAAAGAGGTGATTGTGAGTCCTATGACTTCGTTCTAGTTTGATTAGCATCAAAAGGAGCAATCCTATCACTAGTGCATTCAAAACGATCCGTACATCTCACACAAGTCTTCATTTCGGTAAACCTTCTTATTATTTGATTAGTTCTCTCAAATTGTTATAATATAGGTGATTATGAGTCCTATTACTTCATTCTAGTTGAAATTAGCATCAAAAGGAGCAATCCCATCACTATCGCGTCCAAAACGATGCGTAGATCTCACACAAGTCTTCATTTACGGAGACCTTCATATTGTTTCATTGGTTGTTTCGAATTTACAAAGAAAGAGGTGATTTAGAGACTGTGTTACTTCGTTCTAGTTTGATTAGCGTCAAAACGGAGAAACTCATGACTATCGTGTCCAAAACCATGCGTATATCTCACACAAGTCTTCATTTGCTGAGACCATCTTATTGTTTCATTAGTCTCTCAAATTGTCAAAATATAGGTGATTATGAGTCCTATTACTTCGTTCTAGTTGAAATTAGCATCAAAAGGAGCAATCACATCACTATCGCGTCCAAAATGATGCATAGATCTCACACAAGTCTTCATTTAGGGAGACCTTCATATTATTTCATTGGTTGTTTCGAATTTACAAAAGAAAGAGGTGATTAAGAGTTGTATTACTTCGTTCTAGTTTGATTAGCGTTAAAAGTAGAAACCCATGACAATCGCGTTCAAAATAATGCGTACATCTCACATAAGTCTTCATTTAGGGAGACCTTCTTATTATTTCATTGGTTCTCTAAAATGGTCAAAGAAAGAGGTGATTAAGAGTCCTATTAATTCGTTCTAATTTGATTAGCATAAAAAGGACCAAATCAATGACTACCGTGTTAAAAACGATGCGTACATCTCACACAAGTCTTGATTTAGGGAGACCTACTTATTGTTTCATTGGTTGTCTCAAATTGTCAAAGAAAGACGTGATTATGAGTGCTATGACTTGCTTCTAGTTTGATTAGCATCAAAAGGAGCAATCCTATCAATAGTGCATTCAAAACGATCCGTACATCTCACACAAGTCTTCATTTTGGGAAACCTTCTTATTATTTGATTAGTTCTCTCAAATTTTTAAAATATAGGTGATTATGAGTCCCATTACTTCATTCTAGTTGAAACTAGTATCAAAAAGAGCAATCCCATCACTATCGCGTCCAAAACGATGCGTAGATCTCACACAAGTCTTCATTTGGGAAGACCTTCATATTGTTTCATTGGTTGTTTTGAATTTACAAAGAAAGAGGAGATTAAGAGACTGTGTTACTTCGTTCTAGTTTGATTAGCGTCAAAAAAGAGAAACCCATGACAATCGTGTCCAAAACCATGAGTACATCTCACACAAGTCTTCATTTAGGGAGACATTCTTATTGTTTCATTAGTTCTCTAAAATTATCAAAATATAGGTGATTATGAGTCCTATTACTTCGTTCTAGTTGAAATTAGCATCGAAAGGAGCAATCACATAACTATCGCGTCCAAAACGATGCGTAGATCTCACACAAGTCTTCATTTAGGGAGACCTTGATATTGTTTCATTGGTTGTTTCAAATTTACAAAGAAAAAGGTGATTAAGAGTTGTATTACTTCGTTCTAGTTTGATTAGCGTCAAAAGGAGAAACACATGACTATCACGTCCAAAACCTTGCGTACATCTCACACAAGTCTTCATTTGGGGAGACGCTCTTATTGTTTAATTGGTTCTCTAAAATTGTCAAAGAAAAAGGTGATTAGGAGTCCTATTAATTCGTTCTAATTTGATTAGCATCAAAAGGACCAAAGCAATGACTATCGCGTTAAAAACGATGCGTACGTCTCACACAAGTCTTGAATTAGGGAGACCTTCTTATTGTTTCATTGGTTCTCTCAAATTGTCAAAGAAAGAGGTGATTATGAGTCCTATTACTTCATTCTAGTTTGATGAGCATTAAAAGGAGCAATCCTATCACTACTGCATTCAAAATGATCCGTACATCTCACACAAGTCTTCATTTTGGGAAACCTTCTTATTGTTTGATTAGTTCTCTCAAATTATTAAAATATAGGTGATTATGAGTCCTATTACTTCATTCTAGTTGAAATTAGATTCAAAAGGAGCAATCCCATCACTATCGCGTCCAAAACGATGCGTAGATCTCACACAAGTCTTTATTTAGGGAGACCTTCATATTGTTTCATTGGTTGTTTCGAATTTACAAAAGAAAGAGGTGATTAAGAGTTGTATTACTTCGTTCTAGTTTGATTAGCGTTAAAAGTAGAAACCCATGACAATCGCGTTCAAAATAATGCGTACATCTCACACAAGTCTTCATTTAGGGAGACCTTCTTATTATTTCATTGGTTCTCTAAAATGGTCGGAGAAAGAGGTGATTAAGAGTCCTATTAATTAGTTCTAATTTGATTAGCATAAAAAGGACCAAATCAATGACTACCGTGTTAAAAACGATGCGTACATCTCACACAAGTCTTGATTTAGGGAGACCTACTTATTGTTTCATTGGTTGTCTCAAATTGTCAAAGAAAGAGGTGATTATGAGTCCTATGACTTGCTTCTAGTTTGATTAGCATCAAAAGGAGCAATCATATCACTAGTGCATTCAAAACGATTCGTACATCTCACACAAGTCTTCATTTTGGGAAACCTTCTTATTATTTGATTAGTTCTCTCAAATTGTTAAAATATAGGTGATTATGAGTCCCATTACTTCATTCTAGTTGAAATTAGATTCAAAAGGAGCAATCCCATCACTATCGCGTCCAAAACGATGCGTAGATCTCACACAAGTCTTTATTTAGGGAGACCTTCATATTGTTTCATTGGTTATTTTGAATTTACAAAGAAAGAGGTGATTAAGAGACTGTGGTACTTCGTTTTAGTTTGATTAGCATTAAAAAGCAGAAACCCATGACTATCACGTCCAAAACCATGCGTACATCTCACACAATTCTTCATTTAGGGCGACCTTCTTATTGTTTCATTGGTTCTCTTAAATTGTCAAAGAAAGAGGTGATTATGAGTCCTATGACTTCGTTCTAGTTTGATTAGCATCAAAAGGAGCAATCCTATCACTAGTGCATTCAAAACGATCCGTACATCTCACACAAGTCTTCATTTCGGTAAACCTTCTTAATATTTGATTAGTTCTCTCAAATTGTTAAAATATAGGTGATTGTGAGTCCTATTACTTCATTCTAATTGAAATTAGCATCAAAAGGAGCAATCCCATCACTATCGCGTCCAAAACGATGCGTAGATCTCACACAAGTCTTCATTTAGGGAGACCTTCATATTGTTTCATTGGTTGTTTCGAATTTACAAAGAAAGAGGTGATTAAGAGTTGTATTACTTCGTTCTATTTTGATTAGCATCAAAATGAGAAACCCATGACTATCAAATTCAAAATCATGCGTACATCTCACACAAGTCTTTTTTTAGGGAGATCTTCTATTTGTTTCATTGGTTCTCTAAGATTGTCAAAGAAAGAGGTGATTAGGAGTCCTATTAATTCGTTCTAATTTGAATAGCATCAAAACGACCAAATCAATGATTATCGCGTTAAAAACGATACGTACATCTCGCACAAGTCTTGATTTAAGGAGACCTTCTTATTGTTTCATTGGTTCTCTCAAATTGTCAAAGAAAGAGGTGATTATGAGTCCAATGACTTCGTTCTAGTTTAATTAGCATCAAAAGGAGCAATCCTATCACTAGTGCATTCAAAACGATCCGTACATCTCACACAAGTCTTCATTTAGGGAGACCTTCTTATTGTTTGATTATTTCTCTCAAATTGTCAAAATATAGGTGATTATGAGTCATATTACTTCATTCTAGTTGAAATTAGCATCAAAAGGAGCAATCCCATCACTATCGCGTCCAAAATGATGCGTAGATCTCACATAAGTCTTCATTTTGGGAGACATTCATATTGTTTCATTGCTTGTTTCGAATTTACAAAGAAAGAGGTGATTAAGAGTTGTATTAGGTTCTAGTTTGATTAGCGTCAAAAGGAGAAACCCATGACTATCGCGTCCAAAACCATGCGTACATCTCACACAATTCTTCATTTAGGGAGACCTTCTTATTGTTTCATTGGTTCTCTTAAATTGTCAAAGAAAGAGGTGATTATGAGTCCTATGACTTCGTTCTAGTTTGATTAGCATCAAAAGGAGCAATCCTATCACTAGTGCATTCAAAACGATCCGTACATCACACACAAGTCTTCATTTCGGTAAACCTTCTTATTATTTGATTAGTTCTCTCAAATTGTTATAATATAGGTGATTATGAGTCCTATTACTTCATTCTAGTTGAAATTAGCATCAAAAGGAGCAATCCCATCACTATCGCGTCCAAAACAATGCGTAGATCTCACGCAAGTCTTCATTTAAGGAGACCTTCATATTGTTTCATTGGTTGTTTTGAATTTACAAAGAAAGAGGTGATTAAGAGTTGTATTAGGTTCTAGTTTGATTAGCGTCAAAAGAAGAAACCCATGACTATCGCGTCTAAAACTATGCGTACATCTCACACAATTCTTCATTTAGGGAGACCTTCTTATTGTTTCATTGGTTCTCTTAAATTGTCAAAGAAAGAGGTGATTGTTAGTCCTATGACTTCGTTCTAGTTTGATTAGCATCAAAAGGAGCAATCCTATCACTAGTACATTCAAAATGATCCGTACATCTCACACAAGTCTTCATTTCGGTAAACCTTCTTATTATTTGATTAGTTCTCTCAAATTGTTATAATATAGGTGATTATGAGTCCTATTACTTCATTCTAGTTGAAATTAGCATCAAAAGGAGCAATCCCATCACTATCGCGTCCAAAACGATGCGTAGATCTCACACAAGTCTTCATTTACGTAGACCTTCATATTGTTTCATTGGTTGATTCGAATTTACAAAGAAAGAGGTGATTTAGAGACTGTGTTACTTCGTTCTAGTTTGATTAGCGTCAAAACGGAGAAACTCATGACTATCGTGTCCAAAACCATGCGTATATCTCACACAAGTCTTCATTTGCTGAGACCATCTTATTGTTTCATTAGTCTCTCAAATTGTCAAAATATAGGTGATTATGAGTCCTATTACTTCGTTCTAGTTGAAATTAGCATCAAAAGGAGCAATCACATCACTATCGCGTCCAAAATGATGCGTAGATCTCACACAAGTCTTCATTTAGGGAGACCTTCATATTGTTTCATTGGTTGTTTCGAATTTACAAAAGAAAGAGGTGATTAAGAGTTGTATTACTTCGTTCTAGTTTGATTAGCGTTAAAAGTAGAAACCCATGACAATCGCGTTCAAAATAATGCGTACATCTCACATAAGTCTTCATTTAGGGAGACCTTCTTATTATTTCATTGGTTCTCTAAAATGGTCAAAGAAAGAGGTGATTAAGAGTCCTATTAATTCGTTCTAATTTGATTAGCATAAAAAGGACCAAATCAATGACTACCGTGTTAAAAACGATGCGTACATCTCACACAAGTCTTGATTTAGGGAGACCTACTTATTGTTTCATTGGTTGTCTCAAATTGTCAAAGAAAGAGGTGATTAGGACTCCTATGACTTGCTTCTAGTTTGATTAGCATCAAAAGGAGCAATCCTATCACTAGTGCATTCAAAATGATCCGTACATCTCACACAAGTCTTCATTTCGGTAAACCTTCTTATTATTTGATTAGTTCTCTCAAATTGTTATAATATAGGTGATTATGAGTCCTATTACTTCATTCTAGTTGAAATTAGCATCAAAAGGAGCAATCCCATCACTATCGCGTCCAAAACGATGCGTAGATCTCACACAAGTCTTCATTTATGGAGACGTTCATATTGTTTCATTGGTTGTTTCGAATTTACAAAGAAAGAGGTGATTTAGAGACTGTGTTACTTCGTTCTAGTTTGATTAGCGTCAAAACGGAGAAACCCATGACTATCGTGTCCAAAACCATGCGTATATCTCACACAAGTCTTCATTTGCTGAGACCATCTTATTGTTTCATTAGTCTCTCAAATTGTCAAAATATAGGTGATTATGAGTCCTATTACTTCGTTCTAGTTGAAATTAGCATCAAAAGGAGCAATCACATCACTATCGCGTCCAAAATGATGCGTAGATCTCACACAAGTCTTCATTTAGGGAGACCTTCATATTGTTTCATTGGTTGTTTCGAATTTACAAAAGAAAGAGGTGATTAAGAGTTGTATTACTTCGTTCTAGTTTGATTAGCGTTAAAAGTAGAAACCCATGACAATCGCGTTCAAAATAATGCGTACATCTCACACAAGTCTTCATTTAGGGAGACCTTCTTATTATTTAATTGGTTCTCTAAAATGGTCAAAGAAAGAGGTGATTAAGAGTCCTATTAATTCGTTCTAATTTGATTAGCATAAAAAGTACCAAATCAATGACTACCGTGTTAAAAACGATGCGTACATCTCACACAAGTCTTTATTTAGGGAGACCTACTTATTGTTTCATTGGTTGTCTCAAATTGTCAAAGAAAGAGGTGATTATGAGTCCTATGACTTGCTTCTAGTTTGATTAGCATCAAAAGGAGCAATCCTATCACTAGTGCATTCATAACGATCCGTACATCTCACACAAGTCTTCATTTTGGGAAACCTTCTTATTATTTGATTAGTTCTCTCAAATTGTTAAAATATAGGTGATTATGAGTCCCATTACTTCATTCTAGTTGAAACTAGTATCAAAAGGAGCAATCCCATCACTATCGCGTCCAAAACGATGCGTAGATCTCACACAAGTCTTCATTTGGGAAAACCTTCATATTGTTTCATTGGTTGTTTTGAATTTACAAAGAAAGAGGAGATTAAGAGACTGTGTTACTTCGTTCTAGTTTGATTAGCGTCAAAAAAGAGAAACCCATGACATTCGTGTCCAAAACCATGCGTACATCTCACACAAGTCTTCATTTAGGGAGACCTTCTTATTGTTTCATTAGTTCTCTAAAATTATCAAAATATAGGTGATTATGAGTCTTATTACTTCGTTCTAGTTGAAATTAGCATCGAAAGTAGCAATCACATAACTATCGCGTCCAAAACGATGCGTAGATCTCACACAAGTCTTCATTTAGGGAGACCTTGATATTGTTTCATTGGTTGTTTCAAATTTACAAAGAAAAAGGTGATTAAGAGTTGTATTACTTCGTTCTAGTTTGATTAGCGTCAAAAGGAGAAACACATGACTATCACGTCCAAAACCATGCGTACATCTCACACAAGTCTTCATTTGGGGAGACGCTCTTATTGTTTAATTGGTTCTCTAAAATTGTCAAAGAAAAAGGTGATTAGGAGTCCTATTAATTCGTTCTAATTTGATTAGCATCAAAAGGACCAAAGCAATGACTATCGCGTTAAAAACGATGCGTACATCTCACACAAGTCTTGAATTAGGGAGACCTTCTTATTGTTTCATTGGTTCTCTCAAATTGTCAAAGAAAGAGGTGATTATGAGTCCTATTACTTCATTCTAGTTTGATTAGCATTAAAAGGAGCAATCCTATCACTACTGCATTCAAAATGATCCGTACATCTCACACAAGTCTTCATTTTGGGAAACCTTCTTATTGTTTGATTAGTTCTCTCAAATTATTAAAATATAGGTGATTATGAGTCCTATTACTTCATTCTAGTTGAAATTAGATTCAAAAGGAGCAATCCCATCACTATCGCGTCCAAAACGATGCGTAGATCTCACACAAGTCTTTATTTAGGGAGACCTTCATATTGTTTCATTGGTTGTTTCGAATTTACAAAAGAAAGAGGTGATTAAGAGTTGTATTACTTCGTTCTAGTTTGATTAGCATCAAAAGTAGAAACCCATGACTATCAAATTCAAAATCATGCGTACATCTCACACAAGTCTTCATTTAGGGAGATCTTCTATTTGTTTCATTGGTTCTCTAAGATTGTCAAAGAAAGAGGTGATTAGGAGTCCTATTAATTCGTTCTAATTTGAATAGCATCAAAACGACCAAATCAATGATTATCGCGTTAAAAACGATACGTACATCTTGCAAAAGTCTTGATTTAAGGAGACCTTCTTATTGTTTCATTGGTTCTCTCAAATTGTCAAAGAAAGAGGTGATTATGAGTCCAATGACTTCGTTCTAGTTTAATTAGCATCAAAAGGAGCAATTCTATCACTAGTGCATTCAAAACGATCCGTACATCTCACACAAGTCTTCATTTAGGGAGACCTTCTTATTGTTTGATTATTTCTCTCAAATTGTCAAAATATAGGTGATTATGAGTCATATTACTTCATTCTAGTTGAAATTAGCATCAAAAAGAGCAATCCCATCACTATCGCGTCCAAAATGATGCGTAAATCTCACATAAGTCTTCATTTTGGGAGACCTTCATATTGTTTCATTGCTTGTTTCGAATTTACAAAGAAAGAGGTGATTAAGAGTTGTATTAGGTTCTAGTTTGATTAGCGTCAAAAGGAGAAACCCATGACTATCGCGTCCAAAACCATGCGTACATCTCACACAATTCTTCATTTAGGGAGACCTTCTTATTGTTTCATTGGTTCTCTTTAATTGTCAAAGAAAGAGGTGATTGTGAGTCCTATGACTTCGTTCTAGTTTGATTAGCATCAAAAGGAGCAATCCTATCACTAGTGCATTCAAAACGATCCGTACATCTCACACAAGTCTTCATTTCGGTAAACCTTCTTATTATTTGATTAGTTCTCTCAAATTGTTATAATATAGGTGATTATGAGTCCTATTACTTCATTCTAGTTGAAATTAGCATCAAAAGGAGCAATCCCATCACTATCGCGTCCAAAACGATGCGTAGATCTCACACAAGTCTTCATTTACGGAGACCTTCATATTGTTTCATTGGTTGTTTCGAATTTACAAAGAAAGAGGTGATTTAGAGACTGTGTTACTTCGTTCTAGTTTGATTAGCGTCAAAACGGAGAAACTCATGACTATCGTGTCCAAAACCATGCGTATATCTCACACAAGTCTTCATTTGCTGAGACCATCTTATTGTTTCATTAGTCTCTCAAATTGTCAAAATATAGGTGATTATGAGTCCTATTACTTCGTTCTAGTTGAAATTAGCATCAAAAGGAGCAATCACATCACTATCGCGTCCAAAATGATGCATAGATCTCACACAAGTCTTCATTTAGGGAGACCTTCATATTATTTCATTGGTTGTTTCGAATTTACAAAAGAAAGAGGTGATTAAGAGTTGTATTACTTCGTTCTAGTTTGATTAGCGTTAAAAGTAGAAACCCATGACAATCGCGTTCAAAATAATGCGTACATCTCACATAAGTCTTCATTTAGGGAGACCTTCTTATTATTTCATTGGTTCTCTAAAATGGTCAAAGAAAGAGGTGATTAAGAGTCCTATTAATTCGTTCTAATTTGATTAGCATAAAAAGGACCAAATCAATGACTACCGTGTTAAAAACGATGCGTACATCTCACACAAGTCTTGATTTAGGGAGACCTACTTATTGTTTCATTGGTTGTCTCAAATTGTCAAAGAAAGACGTGATTATGAGTGCTATGACTTGCTTCTAGTTTGATTAGCATCAAAAGGAGCAATCCTATCAATAGTGCATTCAAAACGATCCGTACATCTCACACAAGTCTTCATTTTGGGAAACCTTCTTATTATTTGATTAGTTCTCTCAAATTTTTAAAATATAGGTGATTATGAGTCCCATTACTTCATTCTAGTTGAAACTAGTATCAAAAAGAGCAATCCCATCACTATCGCGTCCAAAACGATGCGTAGATCTCACACAAGTCTTCATTTGGGAAGACCTTCATATTGTTTCATTGGTTGTTTTGAATTTACAAAGAAAGAGGAGATTAAGAGACTGTGTTACTTCGTTCTAGTTTGATTAGCGTCAAAAAAGAGAAACCCATGACAATCGTGTCCAAAACCATGAGTACATCTCACACAAGTCTTCATTTAGGGAGACATTCTTATTGTTTCATTAGTTCTCTAAAATTATCAAAATATAGGTGATTATGAGTCCTATTACTTCGTTCTAGTTGAAATTAGCATCGAAAGGAGCAATCACATAACTATCGCGTCCAAAACGATGCGTAGATCTCACACAAGTCTTCATTTAGGGAGACCTTGATATTGTTTCATTGGTTGTTTCAAATTTACAAAGAAAAAGGTGATTAAGAGTTGTATTACTTCGTTCTAGTTTGATTAGCGTCAAAAGGAGAAACACATGACTATCACGTCCAAAACCTTGCGTACATCTCACACAAGTCTTCATTTGGGGAGACGCTCTTATTGTTTAATTGGTTCTCTAAAATTGTCAAAGAAAAAGGTGATTAGGAGTCCTATTAATTCGTTCTAATTTGATTAGCATCAAAAGGACCAAAGCAATGACTATCGCGTTAAAAACGATGCGTACGTCTCACACAAGTCTTGAATTAGGGAGACCTTCTTATTGTTTCATTGGTTCTCTCAAATTGTCAAAGAAAGAGGTGATTATGAGTCCTATTACTTCATTCTAGTTTGATGAGCATTAAAAGGAGCAATCCTATCACTACTGCATTCAAAATGATCCGTACATCTCACACAAGTCTTCATTTTGGGAAACCTTCTTATTGTTTGATTAGTTCTCTCAAATTATTAAAATATAGGTGATTATGAGTCCTATTACTTCATTCTAGTTGAAATTAGATTCAAAAGGAGCAATCCCATCACTATCGCGTCCAAAACGATGCGTAGATCTCACACAAGTCTTTATTTAGGGAGACCTTCATATTGTTTCATTGGTTGTTTCGAATTTACAAAAGAAAGAGGTGATTAAGAGTTGTATTACTTCGTTCTAGTTTGATTAGCGTTAAAAGTAGAAACCCATGACAATCGCGTTCAAAATAATGCGTACATCTCACACAAGTCTTCATTTAGGGAGACCTTCTTATTATTTCATTGGTTCTCTAAAATGGTCGGAGAAAGAGGTGATTAAGAGTCCTATTAATTAGTTCTAATTTGATTAGCATAAAAAGGACCAAATCAATGACTACCGTGTTAAAAACGATGCGTACATCTCACACAAGTCTTGATTTAGGGAGACCTACTTATTGTTTCATTGGTTGTCTCAAATTGTCAAAGAAAGAGGTGATTATGAGTCCTATGACTTGCTTCTAGTTTGATTAGCATCAAAAGGAGCAATCATATCACTAGTGCATTCAAAACGATTCGTACATCTCACACAAGTCTTCATTTTGGGAAACCTTCTTATTATTTGATTAGTTCTCTCAAATTGTTAAAATATAGGTGATTATGAGTCCCATTACTTCATTCTAGTTGAAATTAGATTCAAAAGGAGCAATCCCATCACTATCGCGTCCAAAACGATGCGTAGATCTCACACAAGTCTTTATTTAGGGAGACCTTCATATTGTTTCATTGGTTATTTTGAATTTACAAAGAAAGAGGTGATTAAGAGACTGTGGTACTTCGTTTTAGTTTGATTAGCATTAAAAAGCAGAAACCCATGACTATCACGTCCAAAACCATGCGTACATCTCACACAATTCTTCATTTAGGGCGACCTTCTTATTGTTTCATTGGTTCTCTTAAATTGTCAAAGAAAGAGGTGATTATGAGTCCTATGACTTCGTTCTAGTTTGATTAGCATCAAAAGGAGCAATCCTATCACTAGTGCATTCAAAACGATCCGTACATCTCACACAAGTCTTCATTTCGGTAAACCTTCTTAATATTTGATTAGTTCTCTCAAATTGTTAAAATATAGGTGATTGTGAGTCCTATTACTTCATTCTAATTGAAATTAGCATCAAAAGGAGCAATCCCATCACTATCGCGTCCAAAACGATGCGTAGATCTCACACAAGTCTTCATTTAGGGAGACCTTCATATTGTTTCATTGGTTGTTTCGAATTTACAAAGAAAGAGGTGATTAAGAGTTGTATTACTTCGTTCTATTTTGATTAGCATCAAAATGAGAAACCCATGACTATCAAATTCAAAATCATGCGTACATCTCACACAAGTCTTTTTTAGGGAGATCTTCTATTTGTTTCATTGGTTCTCTAAGATTGTCAAAGAAAGAGGTGATTAGGAGTCCTATTAATTCGTTCTAATTTGAATAGCATCAAAACGACCAAATCAATGATTATCGCGTTAAAAACGATACGTACATCTCGCACAAGTCTTGATTTAAGGAGACCTTCTTATTGTTTCATTGGTTCTCTCAAATTGTCAAAGAAAGAGGTGATTATGAGTCCAATGACTTCGTTCTAGTTTAATTAGCATCAAAAGGAGCAATCCTATCACTAGTGCATTCAAAACGATCCGTACATCTCACACAAGTCTTCATTTAGGGAGACCTTCTTATTGTTTGATTATTTCTCTCAAATTGTCAAAATATAGGTGATTATGAGTCATATTACTTCATTCTAGTTGAAATTAGCATCAAAAGGAGCAATCCCATCACTATCGCGTCCAAAATGATGCGTAGATCTCACATAAGTCTTCATTTTGGGAGACATTCATATTGTTTCATTGCTTGTTTCGAATTTACAAAGAAAGAGGTGATTAAGAGTTGTATTAGGTTCTAGTTTGATTAGCGTCAAAAGGAGAAACCCATGACTATCGCGTCCAAAACCATGCGTACATCTCACACAATTCTTCATTTAGGGAGACCTTCTTATTGTTTCATTGGTTCTCTTAAATTGTCAAAGAAAGAGGTGATTCTGAGTCCTATGACTTCGTTCTAGTTTGATTAGCATCAAAAGGAGCAATCCTATCACTAGTGCATTCAAAACGATCCGTACATCACACACAAGTCTTCATTTCGGTAAACCTTCTTATTATTTGATTAGTTCTCTCAAATTGTTATAATATAGGTGATTATGAGTCCTATTACTTCATTCTAGTTGAAATTAGCATCAAAAGGAGCAATCCCATCACTATCGCGTCCAAAACAATGCGTAGATCTCACGCAAGTCTTCATTTAAGGAGACCTTCATATTGTTTCATTGGTTGTTTTGAATTTACAAAGAAAGAGGTGATTAAGAGTTGTATTAGGTTCTAGTTTGATTAGCGTCAAAAGAAGAAACCCATGACTATCGCGTCTAAAACTATGCGTACATCTCACACAATTCTTCATTTAGGGAGACCTTCTTATTGTTTCATTGGTTCTCTTAAATTGTCAAAGAAAGAGGTGATTGTTAGTCCTATGACTTCGTTCTAGTTTGATTAGCATCAAAAGGAGCAATCCTATCACTAGTACATTCAAAATGATCCGTACATCTCACACAAGTCTTCATTTCGGTAAACCTTCTTATTATTTGATTAGTTCTCTCAAATTGTTATAATATAGGTGATTATGAGTCCTATTACTTCATTCTAGTTGAAATTAGCATCAAAAGGAGCAATCCCATCACTATCGCGTCCAAAACGATGCGTAGATCTCACACAAGTCTTCATTTACGTAGACCTTCATATTGTTTCATTGGTTGATTCGAATTTACAAAGAAAGAGGTGATTTAGAGACTGTGTTACTTCGTTCTAGTTTGATTAGCGTCAAAACGGAGAAACTCATGACTATCGTGTCCAAAACCATGCGTATATCTCACACAAGTCTTCATTTGCTGAGACCATCTTATTGTTTCATTAGTCTCTCAAATTGTCAAAATATAGGTGATTATGAGTCCTATTACTTCGTTCTAGTTGAAATTAGCATCAAAAGGAGCAATCACATCACTATCGCGTCCAAAATGATGCGTAGATCTCACACAAGTCTTCATTTAGGGAGACCTTCATATTGTTTCATTGGTTGTTTCGAATTTACAAAAGAAAGAGGTGATTAAGAGTTGTATTACTTCGTTCTAGTTTGATTAGCGTTAAAAGTAGAAACCCATGACAATCGCGTTCAAAATAATGCGTACATCTCACATAAGTCTTCATTTAGGGAGACCTTCTTATTATTTCATTGGTTCTCTAAAATGGTCAAAGAAAGAGGTGATTAAGAGTCCTATTAATTCGTTCTAATTTGATTAGCATAAAAAGGACCAAATCAATGACTACCGTGTTAAAAACGATGCGTACATCTCACACAAGTCTTGATTTAGGGAGACCTACTTATTGTTTCATTGGTTGTCTCAAATTGTCAAAGAAAGAGGTGATTAGGACTCCTATGACTTGCTTCTAGTTTGATTAGCATCAAAAGGAGCAATCCTATCACTAGTGCATTCAAAATGATCCGTACATCTCACACAAGTCTTCATTTCGGTAAACCTTCTTATTATTTGATTAGTTCTCTCAAATTGTTATAATATAGGTGATTATGAGTCCTATTACTTCATTCTAGTTGAAATTAGCATCAAAAGGAGCAATCCCATCACTATCGCGTCCAAAACGATGCGTAGATCTCACACAAGTCTTCATTTATGGAGACGTTCATATTGTTTCATTGGTTGTTTCGAATTTACAAAGAAAGAGGTGATTTAGAGACTGTGTTACTTCGTTCTAGTTTGATTAGCGTCAAAACGGAGAAACCCATGACTATCGTGTCCAAAACCATGCGTATATCTCACACAAGTCTTCATTTGCTGAGACCATCTTATTGTTTCATTAGTCTCTCAAATTGTCAAAATATAGGTGATTATGAGTCCTATTACTTCGTTCTAGTTGAAATTAGCATCAAAAGGAGCAATCACATCACTATCGCGTCCAAAATGATGCGTAGATCTCACACAAGTCTTCATTTAGGGAGACCTTCATATTGTTTCATTGGTTGTTTCGAATTTACAAAAGAAAGAGGTGATTAAGAGTTGTATTACTTCGTTCTAGTTTGATTAGCGTTAAAAGTAGAAACCCATGACAATCGCGTTCAAAATAATGCGTACATCTCACACAAGTCTTCATTTAGGGAGACCTTCTTATTATTTAATTGGTTCTCTAAAATGGTCAAAGAAAGAGGTGATTAAGAGTCCTATTAATTCGTTCTAATTTGATTAGCATAAAAAGTACCAAATCAATGACTACCGTGTTAAAAACGATGCGTACATCTCACACAAGTCTTTATTTAGGGAGACCTACTTATTGTTTCATTGGTTGTCTCAAATTGTCAAAGAAAGAGGTGATTATGAGTCCTATGACTTGCTTCTAGTTTGATTAGCATCAAAAGGAGCAATCCTATCACTAGTGCATTCATAACGATCCGTACATCTCACACAAGTCTTCATTTTGGGAAACCTTCTTATTATTTGATTAGTTCTCTCAAATTGTTAAAATATAGGTGATTATGAGTCCCATTACTTCATTCTAGTTGAAACTAGTATCAAAAGGAGCAATCCCATCACTATCGCGTCCAAAACGATGCGTAGATCTCACACAAGTCTTCATTTGGGAAAACCTTCATATTGTTTCATTGGTTGTTTTGAATTTACAAAGAAAGAGGAGATTAAGAGACTGTGTTACTTCGTTCTAGTTTGATTAGCGTCAAAAAAGAGAAACCCATGACATTCGTGTCCAAAACCATGCGTACATCTCACACAAGTCTTCATTTAGGGAGACCTTCTTATTGTTTCATTAGTTCTCTAAAATTATCAAAATATAGGTGATTATGAGTCCTATTACTTCGTTCTAGTTGAAATTAGCATCGAAAGTAGCAATCACATAACTATCGCGTCCAAAACGATGCGTAGATCTCACACAAGTCTTCATTTAGGGAGACCTTGATATTGTTTCATTGGTTGTTTCAAATTTACAAAGAAAAAGGTGATTAAGAGTTGTATTACTTCGTTCTAGTTTGATTAGCGTCAAAAGGAGAAACACATGACTATCACGTCCAAAACCATGCGTACATCTCACACAAGTCTTCATTTGGGGAGACGCTCTTATTGTTTAATTGGTTCTCTAAAATTGTCAAAGAAAAAGGTGATTAGGAGTCCTATTAATTCGTTCTAATTTGATTAGCATCAAAAGGACCAAAGCAATGACTATCGCGTTAAAAACGATGCGTACATCTCACACAAGTCTTGAATTAGGGAGACCTTCTTATTGTTTCATTGGTTCTCTCAAATTGTCAAAGAAAGAGGTGATTATGAGTCCTATTACTTCATTCTAGTTTGATTAGCATTAAAAGGAGCAATCCTATCACTACTGCATTCAAAATGATCCGTACATCTCACACAAGTCTTCATTTTGGGAAACCTTCTTATTGTTTGATTAGTTCTCTCAAATTATTAAAATATAGGTGATTATGAGTCCTATTACTTCATTCTAGTTGAAATTAGATTCAAAAGGAGCAATCCCATCACTATCGCGTCCAAAACGATGCGTAGATCTCACACAAGTCTTTATTTAGGGAGACCTTCATATTGTTTCATTGGTTGTTTCGAATTTACAAAAGAAAGAGGTGATTAAGAGTTGTATTACTTCGTTCTAGTTTGATTAGCGTTAAAAGTAGAAACCCATGACAATCGCGTTCAAAATAATGCGTACATCTCACACAAGTCTTCATTTAGGGAGACCTTCTTATTATTTCATTGGTTCTCTAAAATGGTCGGAGAAAGAGGTGATTAAGAGTCCTATTAATTAGTTCTAATTTGATTAGCATAAAAAGGACCAAATCAATGACTACCGTGTTAAAAACGATGCGTACATCTCACACAAGTCTTGATTTAGGGAGACCTACTTATTGTTTCATTAGTTGTCTCAAATTGTCAAAGAAAGAGGTGATTATGAGTCCTATGACTTGCTTCTAGTTTGATTAGCATCAAAAGGAGCAATCCTATCACTAGTGCATTCAAAACGATTCGTACATCTCACACAAGTCTTCATTTTGGGAAACCTTCTTATTATTTGATTAGTTCTCTCAAATTGTTAAAATATAGGTGATTATGAGTCCGATTACTTCATTCCAGTTGAAATTAGATTCAAAAGGAGCTATCCCATCACTATCGCGTCCAAAACGATGCGTAGATCTCACACAAGTCTTTATTTAGGGAGACCTTCATATTGTTTCATTGGTTGTTTTGAATTTACAAAGAAAGAGGTGATTAAGAGACTGTGGTACTTCGTTTTAGTTTGATTAGCATTAAAAAGCAGAAACCCATGACTATCACGTCCAAAACCATGCGTACATCTCACACAATTCTTCATTTAGGGCGACCTTCTTATTGTTTCATTGGTTCTCTTAAATTGTCAAAGAAAAAGAGGTGATTATGAGTCCTATGACTTCGTTCTAGTTTGATTAGCATCAAAAGGAGCAATCCTATCACTAGTGCATTCAAAACGATCCGTACATCTCACACAAGTCTTCATTTCGGTAAACCTTCTTAATATTTGATTAGTTCTCTCAAATTGTTAAAATATAGGTGATTGTGAGTCCTATTACTTCATTCTAATTGAAATTAGCATCAAAAGGAGCAATCCCATCACTATCGCGTCCAAAACGATGCATAGATCTCACACAAGTCTTCATTTAGGGAGACCTTCATATTGTTTCATTGGTTGTTTCGAATTTACAAAGAAAGAGGTGATTAAGAGTTGTATTACTTCGTTCTAGTTTGATTAGCATCAAAAGTAGAAACCCATGACTATCAAATTCAAAATCATGCGTACATCTCACACAAGTCTTTTTTTAGGGAGATCTTCTATTTGTTTCATTGGTTCTCTAAGGTTGTCAAAGAAAGAGGTGATTAGGAGTCCTATTAATTCGTTCTAATTTGAATAGCATCAAAACGACCAAATCAATGATTATCGCGTTAAAAACAATACGTACATCTCGCACAAGTCTTGATTTAAGGAGACCTTCTTATTGTTTCATTGGTTCTCTCAAATTGTCAAAGAAAGAGGTGATTATGAGTCCAATGACTTCGTTCTAGTTTAATTAGCATCAAAAGGAGCAATCCTATCACTAGTGCATTCAAAACGATCCGTACATCTCACACAAGTCTTCATTTAGGGAGACCTTCTTATTGTTTGATTATTTCTCTCAAATTGTCAAAATATAGGTGATTATGAGTCATATTACTTCATTCTAGTTGAAATTAGCATCAAAAGGAGCAATCCCATCACTATCGCGTCCAAAATGATGCGTAGATCTCACATAAGTCTTCATTTTGGGAGACATTCATATTGTTTCATTGCTTATTTCGAATTTACAAAGAAAGAGGTGATTAAGAGTTGTATTAGGTTCTAGTTTGATTAGCGTCAAAAGGAGAAACCCATGACTATCGCGTCCAAAACCATGCGTACATCTCACACAATTCTTCATTTAGGGAGACCTTCTTATTGTTTCATTGGTTCTCTTAAATTGTCAAAGAAAGAGGTGATTCTGAGTCCTATGACTTCGTTCTAGTTTGATTAGCATCAAAAGGAGCAATCCTATCACTAGTGCATTCAAAACGATCCGTACATCACACACAAGTCTTCATTTCGGTAAACCTTCTTATTATTTGATTAGTTCTCTCAAATTGTTATAATATAGGTGATTATGAGTCCTATTACTTCATTCTAGTTGAAATTAGCATCAAAAGGAGCAATCCCATCACTATCGCGTCCAAAACAATGCGTAGATCTCACACAAGTCTTCATTTAAGGAGACCTTCATATTGTTTCATTGGTTGTTTCGAATTTACAAAGAAAGAGGTGATTAAGAGACTGTGTTACTTCGTTCTAGTTTGATTAGCGTCAAAACAGAGAAACCCATGACTATCGTGTCCAAAACTATGCGTATATCTCACACAAGTCTTCATTTGCTGAGACCATCTTATTGTTTGATTAGTCTCTCAAATTGTCAAAATCTAGGTGATTATGAGTCCTATTACTTCGTTCTAGTTGAAATTAGCAACAAAAGGAGCAATCACATCACTATCGCGTCCAAAATGATGCGTAGATCTCACACAAGTCTTCATTTAGGGAGACCTTCATATTGTTTCATTGGTTGTTTCGAATTTACAAAAGAAAGAGATGATTAAGAGTTGTATTACTACGTTCTAGTTTGATTAGCGTTAAAAGTAGAAACCCATGACTATCGTGTTCAAAATAATGCGTACATCTCACACAAGTCTTCAATTAGGGAGACCTTCTTATTATTTCATTGGTTCTCTAAAATTGTCAAAGAAAGAGGTGATTAAGAGTCCTACTAATTCGTTCTAATTTGATTAGCATAAAAAGGACCAAATCAATGACTACCGTGTTAAAAACGATGCGTACATCTCACACAAGTCTTGATTTAGGGAGACCTACTTATTGTTTCATTGGTTGTCTCAAATTGTCAAAGAAAGAGGTGATTATGAGTCCTATGACTTCGTTCTAGTTTAATTAGCATCAAAAGGAGCAATCCTATCACTAGTGCATTCAAAACGATCCGTACATCTCACACAAGTCTTCATTTAGGGAGACCTTCTTATTGTTTGATTAGTTCTCTCAAATTGTCAAAATATAGGTGATTATGAGTCCTATTACTTCATTCTAGTTGAAATTAGCATCAAAAGGAGCAATCCCATCACTATTGCGTCCAAAACGATGCGTAGATCTCACATAAGTCTTCATTTTGGGAGACCTTCATATTGTTTCATTGCTTGTTTCGAATTTATAAAGAAAGAGGTGATTAAGAGTTGTATTAGGTTCTAGTTTGATTAGCGTCAAAAGAAGAAACCCATGACTATCGCGTCTAAAACTATGCGTACATCTCACACAATTCTTCATTTAGGGAGACCTTCTTATTGTTTCATTGGTTCTCTTAAATTGTCAAAGAAAGAGGTGATTGTGAGTCCTATGACTTCGTTCTAGTTTGATTAGCATCAAAAGGAGCAATCCTATCACTAGTGCATTCAAAACGATCCGTACATCTCACACAAGTCTTCATTTCGGTAAACCTTCTTATTTTTTGATTAGTTCTCTCAAATTGTTATAATATAGGTGATTATGAGTCCTATTACTTCATTCTAGTTGAAATTAGCATCAAAAGGAGCAATCTCATCACTATCGCGTCCAAAACAATGCGTAGATCTCACACAAGTCTTCATTTATGGAGACGTTCATATTGTTTCATTGGTTGTTTCGAATTTACAAAGAAAGAGGTGATTTAGAGACTGTGTTACTTCGTTCTAGTTTGATTAGCGTCAAAACGGAGAAACCCATGACTATCGTGTCCAAAACCATGCGTATATCTCACACAAGTCTTCATTTGCTGAGACCATCTTATTGTTTCATTAGTCTCTCAAATTGTCAAAATATAGGTGATTATGAGTCCTATTACTTCGTTCTAGTTGAAATTAGCATCAAAAGGAGCAATCACATCACTATCGCGTCCAAAATGATGCGTAGATCTCACACAAGTCTTCATTTAGGGAGACCTTCATATTGTTTCATTGGTTGTTTCGAATTTACAAAAGAAAGAGGTGATTAAGAGTTGTATTACTTCGTTCTAGTTTGATTAGCGTTAAAAGTAGTAACCCATGACAATCGCGTTCAAAATAATGCGTACATCTCACACAAGTCTTCATTTAGGGAGACCTTCTTATTATTTAATTGGTTCTCTAAAATGGTCAAAGAAAGAGGTGATTAAGAGTCCTATTAATTCGTTCTAATTTGATTAGCATAAAAAGTACCAAATCAATGACTACCGTGTTAAAAACGATGCGTACATCTCACACAAGTCTTTATTTAGGGAGACCTACTTATTGTTTCATTGGTTGTCTCAAATTGTCAAAGAAAGAGGTGATTATGAGTCCTATGACTTGCTTCTAGTTTGATTAGCATCAAAAGGAGCAATCCTATCACTAGTGCATTCATAACGATCCGTACATCTCACACAAGTCTTCATTTTGGGAAACCTTCTTATTATTTGATTAGTTCTCTCAAATTGTTAAAATATAGGTGATTATGAGTCCCATTACTTCATTCTAGTTGAAACTAGTATCAAAAGGAGCAATCCCATCACTATCGCGTCCAAAACGATGCGTAGATCTCACACAAGTCTTCATTTGGGAAAACCTTCATATTGTTTCATTGGTTGTTTTGAATTTACAAAGAAAGAGGAGATTAAGAGACTGTGTTACTTCGTTCTAGTTTGATTAGCGTCAAAAAAGAGAAACCCATGACATTCGTGTCCAAAACCATGCGTACATCTCACACAAGTCTTCATTTAGGGAGACCTTCTTATTGTTTCATTAGTTCTCTAAAATTATCAAAATATAGGTGATTATGAATCCTATTACTTCGTTCTAGTTGAAATTAGCATCGAAATGAGCAATCACATCACTATCGCGTCCAAAACGATGCGTAGATCTCACACAAGTCTTCATTTAGGGAGACCTTCATATTGTTTCATTGGTTGTTTCAAATTTACAAAGAAAAAGGTGATTAAGAGTTGTATTACTTCGTTCTAGTTTGATTAGCGTCAAAAGGAGAAACACATGCCTATCACGTCCAAAACCATGCGTACATCTCACACAAGTCTTCATTTGGGGAGACGCTCTTATTGTTTAATTGGTTCTCTAAAATTGTCAAAGAAAAAGGTGATTAGGAGTCCTATTAATTCGTTCTAATTTGATTAGCATCAAAAGTACCAAATCAATGACTATCGCGTTAAAAATGATGCGTACATCTCACACAAGTCTTGAATTAGGGAGACCTTCTTATTTTTTCATTGGTTCTCTCAAATTGTCAAAGAAATAGGTGATTATGAGTCCTATTACTTCATTCTAGTTTGATTAGCATTAAAAGGAGCAATCCTATCACTAGTGCATTCAAAATGATCCGTACATCTCACACAAGTCTTCATTTTGGAAAACCTTCTTATTGTTTGATTAGTTCTCTCAAATTGTTAAAATATAGGTGATTATGAGTCCTATTACTTCATTCTAGTTGAAATTAGATTCAAAAGGAGCAATCCCATCACTATCGCGTCCAAAACGATGCGTAGATCTCACGCAAGTCTTTATTTAGGGAGACCTTCATATTGTTTCATTGGTTGTTTTGAATTTAAAAAGAAAGAGGTGATTAAGAGACTGTGGTACTTCGTTTTAGTTTGATTAGCATTAAAAAGAAGAAACCCATGACTATCACGTCCAAAACCATGCGTACATCTCACACAATTCTTCATTTAGGGCGACCTTCTTATTGTTTCATTGGTGAGAAATTGTCAAAGAAAGAGGTGATTATGAGTCCTATGACTTCGTTCTAGTTTGATTAGCATCAAAAGGAGCAATCCTATCACTAGTGCATTCAAAACGATCCGTACATCTCACACAAGTCTTCATTTCGGTAAACCTTCTTAATATTTGATTAGTTCTCTCAAATTGTTAAAATATAGGAGATTGTGAGTCCTATTACTTCATTCTAATTGAAATTAGCATCAAAAGGAGCAATCCTATCACTATCGCGTCCAAAACGATGCGTAGATCTCACACAAGTCTTCATTTAGGGAGACCTTCATATTGTTTCATTGGTTGTTTCGAATTTACAAAGCAAGAGGTGATTAAGAGTTGTATTACTTCGTTCTAGTTTGATTAGCATCAAAAGTAGAAACCCATGACTATCAAATTCAAAATCATGCGTACATCTCATACAAGTCTTCATTTAGGGAGATCTTCTATTTATTTCATTGGTTCTCTAAGATTGTCAAAGAAAGAGGTGATTAGGTGTCCTATTAATTCGTTCTAATTTGAATAGCATCAAAACGACCAAATCAATGATTATCGCGTTAAAAACGATACGTACATCTCGCACAAGTCTTGATTTAAGGAGACCTTCTTATTGTTTCATTGGTTATCTCAAATTGTCAAAGAAAGAGGTGATTATGAGTCCAATGACTTCGTTCTAGTTTAATTAGCATCAAAAGGAGCAATCCTATCACTAGTGCATTCAAAACGATCCGTACATCTCACACAAGTCTTCATTTAGGGAGACCTTCTTATTGTTTGATTATTTCTCTCAAATTGTCAAAATATAGGTGATTATGAGTCATATTACTTCATTCTAGTTGAAATTAGCATCAAAAGGAGCAATCCCATCACTATCGCGTCCAAAATGATGCGTAGATCTCACATAAGTCTTCATTTTGGGAGACCTTCATATTGTTTCATTGCTTGTTTCGAATTTACAAAGAAAGAGGTGATTAAGAGTTGTATTAGGTTCTAGTTTGATTAGCGTCAAAAGGAGAATCCCATGACTATCGCGTCCAAAACCATGCGTACATCTCACACAATTCTTCATTTAGGGAGACCTTCTTATTGTTTCATTGGTTCTCTTAAATTGTCAAAGAAAGAGGTGATTATGAGTCCTATGACTTCGTTCTAGTTTGATTAGCATCAAAAGGAGCAATCCTATCACTAGTGCATTCAAAACGATCCGTACATCACACACAAGTCTTCATTTCGGTAAACCTTCTTATTATTTGATTAGTTCTCTCAAATTGTTATAATATAGGTGATTATGAGTCCTATTACTTCATTCTAGTTGAAATTAGCATCAAAAGGAGCAATCCCATCACTATCGCGTCCAAAACGATGCGTAGATCTCACACAAGTCTTCATTTATGGAGACCTTCATATTGTTTCATTGGTTGTTTCGAATTTACAAAGAAAGAGGTGATTAAGAGACTGTGTTACTTCGTTCTAGTTTGATTAGCGTCAAAACAGAGAAACACATGACTATCGTGTCCAAAACCATGCGTATATCTCACACAAGTCTTCATTTGCTGAGACCATCTTATTGTTTCATTAGTCTCTCAAATTGTCAAAATCTAGGTGATTATGAGTCCTATTACTTCGTTCTAGTTGAAATTAGCAACAAAAGGAGCAATCACATCACTATCACGTCCAAAATGATGCGTAGATCTCACACAAGTCTTCATTTAGGGAGACCTTCATATTGTTTCATTGGTTGTTTCGAATTTACAAAAGAAAGAGATGATTAAGAGTTGTATTACTACGTTCTAGTTTGATTAGCGTTAAAAGTAGAAACCCATGACTATCGTGTTCAAAATAATGCGTACATCTCACACAAGTCTTCAATTAGGGAGACCTTCTTATTATTTCATTGGTTCTCTTAAATTGTCAAAGAAAGAGGTGATTAAGAGTCCTATTAATTCGTTCTAATTTGATTAGCATAAAAAGGACCAAATCAATGACTACCGTGTTAAAAACGATGCGTACATCTCACACAAGTCTTGATTTAGGGAGACCTACTTATTGTTTCATTGGTTGTCTCAAATTGTCAAAGAAAGAGGTGATTATGAGTCCTATGACTTCGTTTTAGTTTAATTAGCATCAAAAGGAGCAATCCTATCACTAGTGCATTCAAAACGATCCGTACATCTCACCCAAGTCTTCATTTAGGGAGACCTTCTTATTGTTTGATTAGTTCTCTCAAATTGTCAAAATATAGGTGATTATGAGTCCTATTACTTCATTCTAGTTGAAATTAGCATCAAAAGGAGCAATCCCATCACTATTGCGTCCAAAACGATGCGTAGATCTCACATAAGTCTTCATTTTGGGAGACCTTCATATTGTTTCATTGCTTGATTCGAATTTACAAAGAAAGAGGTGATTAAGAGTTGTACTAGGTTCTAGTTTGATTACCGTCAATAGAAGAAACCCATGACTATCGCGTCTAAAACTATGCGTACATCTCACACAATTCTTCATTTAGGGAGACCTTTTATTGTTTCATTGGTTCTCTTAAATTGTCAAAGAAAGAGGTGATTGTGAGTCCTATGACTTCGTTCTAGTTTGATTAGCATCAAAAGGAGCAATCCTATCACTAGTGCATTCAAAACGATCCGTACATCTCACACAAGTCTTCATTTCGGTAAACCTTCTTATTATTTGATTAGTTCTCTCAAATTGTTATAATATAGGTGATTATGAGTCCTATTACTTCATTCTAGTTGAAATTAGCATCAAAAGGAGCAATCCCATCACTATCGCGTCCAAAACGATGCGTAGATCTCACACAAGTCTTCATTTACGGAGACCTTCATATTGTTTCATTGGTTGTTTCGAATTTACAAAGAAAGAGATGATTTAGAGACTGTGTTACTTCGTTCTAGTTTGATTAGCGTCAAAACGGAGAAACCCATGACTACCGTGTCCAAAACCATGCGTATATCTCACACAAGTCTTCATTTGCTGAGACCATCTTATTGTTTCATTAGTCTCTCAAATTGTCAAAATATAGTTGATTATGAGTCCTATTACTTCGTTCTAGTTGAAATTAGCATCAAAATGAGCAATCACATCACTATCGCGTCCAAAATGATGCGTAGATCTCACACAAGTCTTCATTTAGGGAGACCTTCATATTGTTTCATTGGTTGTTTTGAATTTACAAAAGAAAGAGGTGATTAAGAGTTGTATTACTTCGTTCTAGTTTGATTAGCGTTAAAAGTAGAAACCCATGACAATCGCGTTCAAAATAATGCGTACATCTCACACAAGTCTTCATTTAGGAAGACCTTCTTATTATTTAATTGGTTCTCTAAAATGGTCAAAGAAAGAGGTGATTAAGAGTCCTATTAATTCGTTCTAATTTGATTAGCATAAAAAGTACCAAATCAATGACTACCGTGTTAAAAACGATGCGTACATCTCACACAAGTCTTTATTTAGGGAGACCTACTTATTGTTTCATTGGTTGTCTCAAATTGTCAAAGAAAGAGGTGATTATGAGTCCTATGACTTGCTTCTAGTTTGATTAGCATCAAAAGGAGCAATCCTATCACTAGTGCATTCAAAACGATCCGTACATCTCACACAAGTCTTCATTTTGGGAAACCTTCTTATTATTTGATTAGTTCTCTCAAATTGTTAAAATATAGGTGATTATGAGTCCCATTACTTCATTCTAGTTGAAACTAGTATCAAAAGGAGCAATCCCATCACTATCGCGTCCAAAACGATGCGTAGATCTCACACAAGTCTTCATTTGGGAAAACCTTCATATTGTTTCATTGGTTGTTTTGAATTTACAAAGAAAGAGGAGATTAAGAGACTGTGTTACTTCGTTCTAGTTTGATTAGCGTCAAAAAAGAGAAACCCATGACATTCGTGTCCAAAACCATGCGTACATCTCACACAAGTCTTCATTTAGGGAGACCTTCTTATTGTTTCATTAGTTCTCTAAAATTATCAAAATATAGGTGATTATGAGTCCTATTACTTCGTTCTAGTTGAAATTAGCATCGAAAGGAGCAATCACATCACTATCGCGTCCAAAACGTTGCGTAGATCTCACACAAGTCTTCATTTAGGGAGACCTTCATATTGTTTCATTGGTTGTTTCAAATTTACAAAGAAAAAGGTGATTAAGAGTTGTATTACTTCGTTCTAGTTTGATTAGCGTCAAAAGGAGAAACACATGCCTATCACGTCCAAAACCATGCGTACATCTCAAACAAGTCTTCATTTGGGGAGACGCTCTTATTGTTTAATTGGTTCTCTAAAATTGTAAAAGAAAAAGGTGATTAGGAGTCCTATTAATTCGTTCTAATTTGATTAGCATCAAAAGAACCAAATCAATGACTATCGCGTTAAAAACGATGCGTACATCTCACACAAGTCTTGAATTAGGGAGACCTTCTTATTGTTTCATTGGTTCTCTCAAATTGTCAAAGAAATAGGTGATTATGAGTCCTATTACTTCATTCTAGTTTGATTAGCATTAAAAGGAGCAATCCTATCACTAGTGCATTCAAAATGATCCGTACATCTCACACAAGTCTTCATTTTGGAAAACCTTCTTATTGTTTGATTAGTTCTCTCAAATTGTTAAAATATAGGTGATTATGAGTCCTATTACTTCATTCTAGTTGAAATTAGATTCAAAAGGAGCAATCCCATCACTATCGCGTCCAAAACGATGCGTAGATCTCACACAAGTCTTTATTTAGGGAGACCTTCATATTGTTTCATTGGTTGTTTTGAGTTTACAAAGAAAGAGGTGATTAAGAGACTGTGGTACTTCGTTTTAGTTTGATTAGCATTAAAAAGAAGAAACCCATGACTATCACGTCCAAAACCATGCGTACATCTCACACAATTCTTCATTTAGGGCGACCTTCTTATTGTTTCATTGGTGAGAAATTGTCAAAGAAAGAGGTGATTATGAGTCCTATGACTTCGTTCTAGTTTGATTAGCATCAAAAGGGGCAATCCTATCACTAGTGCATTCAAAACGATCCGTACATCTCACACAAGTCTTCATTTCGGTAAACCTTCTTAATATTTGATTAGTTCTCTCAAATTGTTAAAATATAGGAGATTGTGAGTCCTATTACTTCATTCTAATTGAAATTAGCATCAAAAGGAGCAATCCCATCACTATCGCGTCCAAAACGATGCGTAGATCTCACACAAGTCTTCATTTAGGGAGACCTTCATATTGTTTCATTGGTTGTTTCGAATTTACAAAGAAAGAGGTGATTAAGAGTTATATTACTTCGTTCTAGTTTGATTAGCATCAAAAGTAGAAACCCATGACTATCAAATTCAAAATCATGCGTACTGTTGGGTTTGTACGAAATCGTGACGCAATCAAATTGTAAAAATTAGCGAAAGCATGGTATATCAGAGTTTAAAAAATTTCTACAAAACCATTACCCGGATCATCCTTTATGCAAATTATTAATTTAAAACGATAAATAAGAAGTTATGGAATCATACCCTTGTAGAACGAAGCTTCCACAGGTACTAGTTCAACTCCTTGTTCTTCGTGATCTCCTTGAATTTTCGGGTTAGATTCTTTCCTTTGATCAACGTTAGCCACCCAAGTGTTTGGCCTCTAGAGGTGATCCACCAAGGAAGAGGAATTATCAAGAAGGAGGGTGTTTGGCTTAACCTTAGTTTTCTATCCTCTATAGAAAAGGAGTACTCTCCAACAATTGGAATTGCATCATCTAATATCTATTATAAGACTTCTCTTATATAGACATTGGTCAACCCTTCTAATCCTATTAGACATGGGATTTCTTTTTAATTAATTAAACTCCTTTAATTAATTTAGGCTTCCCACCACATGGGAATAATTAATTAAATTCATTTAATTAATTTGTCTCCTAATCTTATTAGGAATAAATGAGAGTACTAAATATTAAATTAATTACTAAACTCCTTTAGAAATTAAAATAATAATAATTGTAATAATATTAATAAGACTCCTCTTATTAATTTATATTTAATATTTCCAAAATATTAAATAATAAACATTAAGCTATTTAATTTATTCTATCACCATAGATTAAATTAATTATACTTAATGCATTATTACGATTATGCCATTACCTTCTTAAATAATTATTCTTCCTTTTATGGTGTGACCCTTTAGGTTCTCCATATTAAACCGGTTGTGAATAAATCAATTAAAACAATTTTAATCTTATTTAAATAAATAAATTAAACTAATAATTTATTTAAATAAATAATATTTATTCTACAATAGGGATAAGCCTCCCTAGCGATCAACGACTTTCCAGATAATATAGATTTCAACATTAATCATAAAAGAACCTGTGAGTTAATAGTTACCATACAATTCAATCCTTCCACCATACAATGTCCCAATTAAATATAAGACATGGATTTACTGTCAAGTCTTATTTTATTTAATTATATGTATTTCGATTAGAAAATGCACAACTCCAAATAATGCAAATTAAAAACTCCTTTCTAATTTCATTTCACCTTGGCCAAGGATTCCTGGGTTGTCATTTAACGAATCACATGGGACATATCTCCTCTTTTACTAGAGGTGGTAGATTCTTTATTGATCATTCATTATCTCCATATGTAACTCATTATACCCAAGCATACCCTATATATGCCTTAAAAGGTCTTAAGGAATAAGTCAAAGTATAATTTGTTACATACAAGATACTATGATGATCTCAAGTCCAAGGATCACTTGTACTACTATCACATTAGGAATTCCTATTGACATGCGAGTAAAACTCCATTAGGTATTCCATAGCGAATCACGTTCAGTGAACTTATTCTTCAATAAGCACCTACATACTTGCTTTAGTGTCTCCACACAAATGATCATGAGATCAATCATCCTCATCCAATGAGCAAGCAACATATGTACCAATCTATCCGGATTTACTAATCCCCTTTTTAGTAATCCCACGATTGGGAACTATTTAAGTTTTAAAACTTTCTAAGAATTTAGATCTCATTAGCATGATCATCATCATGATTCTAAAAACATTGCTTAAAACTATGGGTTATTTACATATTATAAAAACAGCAACATGTAGATAATTAAATGCCTGTAATAAATGAATATTTCATTAATAAATAAATAAGATTGTTTACAAAGTACGTGCTTTATCATCATACATGATTGGCTTGTATGCACACTACTATCACGTACATCTCACACAAGTCTTCATTTAGGGAGATCTTCTATTTGTTTCATTGGTTCTCTAAGATTGTCAAAGAAAGAGGTGATTAGGTGTCCTATTAATTCGTTCTAATTTGAATAGCATCAAAACGACCAAATCAATGATTATCGCGTTAAAAACGATACGTACATCTCGCACAAGTCTTGATTTAAGGAGACCTTCTTATTGTTTCATTGGTTCTCTCAAATTGTCAAAGAAAGAGGTGATTATGAGTCCAATGACTTCGTTCTAGTTTAATTAGCATCAAAAGGAGCAATCCTATCACTAGTGCATTCAAAACGATCCGTACATCTCACACAAGTCTTCATTTAGGGAGACCTTTTTATTGTTTGATTATTTCTCTCAAATTGTCAAAATATAGGTGATTATGAGTCATATTACTTCATTCTAGTTGAAATTAGCATCAAAAGGAGCAATCCCATCACTATCGCGTCCAAAATGATGCGTAGATCTCACATAAGTCTTCATTTTGGGAGACCTTCATATTGTTTCATTGCTTGTTTCGAATTTACAAAGAAAGAGGTGATTAAGAGTTGTATTAGGTTCTAGTTTGATTAGCGTCAAAAGGAGAAACCCATGACTATCGCGTCCAAAACCATGCGTACATCTCACACAATTCTTCATTTAGGGAGACCTTCTTATTGTTTCATTGGTTCTCTTAAATTGTCAAAGAAAGAGGTGATTATGAGTCCTATGACTTCGTTCTAGTTTGATTAGCATCAAAAGGAGCAATCCTATCACTAGTGCATTCAAAACGATCCGTACATCACACACAAGTCTTCATTTCGGTAAACCTTCTTATTATTTGATTAGTTCTCTCAAATTGTTATAATATAGGTGATTACGAGTCCTATTACTTCATTCTAGTTGAAATTAGCATCAAAAGGAGCAATCCCAACACTATCGCGTCCAAAACGATGCGTAGATCTCACACAAGTCTTCATTTATGGAGACCTTCATATTGTTTCATTGGTTGTTTCGAATTTACAAAGAAAGAGGTGATTAAGAGACTGTGTTACTTCGTTCTAGTTTGATTAGCGTCAAAACAGAGAAACACATGACTATCGTGTCCAAAACCATGCGTATATCTCACACAAGTCTTCATTTGCTGAGACCATCTTATTGTTTCATTAGTCTCTCAAATTGTCAAAATCTAGGTGATTATGAGTCCTATTACTTCGTTCTAGTTGAAATTAGCAACAAAAGGAGCAATCACATCACTATCGCGTCCAAAATGATGCGTAGATCTCACACAAGTCTTCATTTAGGGAGACCTTCATATTGTTTCATTGGTTGTTTCGAATTTACAAAAGAAAGAGATGATTAAGAGTTGTATTACTACGTTCTAGTTTGATTAGCGTTAAAAGTAGAAACCCATGACTATCGTGTTCAAAATAATGCGTACATCTCACACAAGTCTTCAATTAGGGAGACCTTCTTATTATTTCATTGGTTCTCTAAAATTGTCAAAGAAAGAGGTGATTAAGAGTCCTATTAATTCGTTCTAATTTGATTAGCATAAAAAGGACCAAATCAATGACTACCGTGTTAAAAACGATGCGTACATCTCACACAAGTCTTGATTTAGGGAGACCTACTTATTGTTTCATTGGTTGTCTCAAATTGTCAAAGAAAGAGGTGATTATGAGTCCTATGACTTCGTTCTAGTTTAATTAGCATCAAAAGGAGCAATCCTATCACTAGTGCATTCAAAACGATCCGTACATCTCACACAAGTCTTCATTTAGGGAGACCTTCTTATTGTTTGATTAGTTCTCTCAAATTGTCAAAATATAGGTGATTATGAGTCCTATTACTTCATTCTAGTTGAAATTAGCATCAAAAAGAGCAATCCCATCACTATTGCGTCCAAAACGATGCGTAGATCTCGCATAAGTCTTCATTTTGGGAGACCTTCATATTGTTTCATTGCTTGTTTCGAATTTACAAAGAAAGAGGTGATTAAGAGTTGTATTAGGTTCTAGTTTGATTAGCGTCAATAGAAGAAACCCATGACTATCGCGTCTAAAACTATGCGTACATCTCACACAATTCTTCATTTAGGGAGACCTTCTTATTGTTTCATTGGTTCTCTTAAATTGTCAAAGAAAGAGGTGATTGTGAGTCCTATGACTTCGTTCTAGTTTGATTAGCATCAAAAGGAGCAATCCTATCACTAGTGCATTCAAAACGATCCGTACATCTCACACAAGTCTTCATTTCGGTAAACCTTCTTATTATTTGATTAGTTCTCTTAAATTGTTATAATATAGGTGATTATGAGTCCTATTACTTCATTCTAGTTGAAATTAGCATCAAAAGGAGCAATCCCATCACTATCGCGTCCAAAACGATGCGTAGATCTCACACAAGTCTTCATTTACGGAGACCTTCATATTGTTTCATTGGTTGTTTCGAATTTACAAAGAAAGAGATGATTTAGAGACTGTGTTACTTCGTTCTAGTTTGATTAGCGTCAAAACAGAGAAACCCATGACTATCGTGTCCAAAACCATGCGTATATCTCACACAAGTCTTCATTTGCTGAGACCATCTTATTGTTTCATTAGTCTCTCAAATTGTCAAAATATAGGTGATTATGAGTCCTATTACTTCGTTGTAGTTGAAATTAGCATCAAAATGAGCAATCACATCACTATCGCGTCCTAAATGATGCGTAGATCTCACACAAGTCTTCATTTAGGGAGACCTTCATATTGTTTCATTGGTTGTTTCGAATTTACAAAAGAAAGAGGTGATTAAGAGTTGTATTACTTCGTTCTAGTTTGATTTGCGTTAAAAGTAGAAACCCATGACAATCGCGTTCAAAATAATGCGTACATCTCACACAAGTCTTCATTTAGGGAGACCTTCTTATTATTTCATTGGTTCTCTAAAATGGTCAAAGAAAGAGGTGATTAAGAGTCCTATTAATTCGTTCTAATTTGATTAGCATAAAAAGGACAAAATCAATGACTACCGTGTTAAAAACGATGCGTACATCTCACACAAATCTTGATTTAGGGAGACCTACTTATTGTTTCATTGGTTGTCTCAAATTGTCAAAGAAAGAGGTGATTATGAGTCCTATGACTTGCTTCTAGTTTGATTAGCATCAAAAGGAGCAATCCTATCACTAGTGCATTCAAAACGATCCGTACATCTCACACAAGTCTTCATTTTGGGCAACCTTCTTATTATTTGATTAGTTCTCTCAAATTGTTAAAATATAGGTGATTATGAGTCCCATTACTTCATTCTAGTTGAAATTAGTATCAAAAGGAGCAATCCCATCACTATCGCGTCCAAAACGATGCGTAGATCTCACACAAGTCTTCATTTAGGGAGACCTTCTTATTGTTTCATTGGTTGTTTCGAATTTACAAAGAAAGAGGTGATTAAGAGTTGTATTACTTCGTTCTAGTTTGATTAGCATCAAAAGTAGAAACCCATGACTATCAAATTCAAAATCATGCGTACATCTCACACAAGTCTTCATTTAGGGAGATCTTCTATTTGTTTCATTGGTTCTCTAAGATTGTCAAAGAAAGAGGTGATTAGGTGTCCTATTAATTCGTTCTAATTTGAATAGCATCAAAACGACCAAATCAATGATTATCGCGTTAAAAACGATACGTACATCTCGCACAAGTCTTGATTTAAGGAGACCTTCTTATTGTTTCATTGGTTCTCTCAAATTGTCAAAGAAAGAGGTGATTATGAGTCCAATGACTTCGTTCTAGTTTAATTAGCATCAAAAGGAGCAATCCTATCACTAGTGCATTCAAAACGATCAGTACATCTCACACAAGTCTTCATTTAGGGAGACCTTTTTATTGTTTGATTATTTCTCTCAAATTGTCAAAATATAGGTGATTATGAGTCATATTACTTCATTCTAGTTGAAATTAGCATCAAAAGGAGCAATCCCATCACTATCGCGTCCAAAATGATGCGTAGATCTCACATAAGTCTTCATTTTGGGAGACCTTCATATTGTTTCATTGCTTGTTTCGAATTTACAAAGAAAGAGGTGATTAAGAGTTGTATTAGGTTCTAGTTTGATTAGCGTCAAAAGGAGAAACCCATGACTATCGCGTCCAAAACCATGCGTACATCTCACACAATTCTTCATTTAGGGAGACCTTCTTATTGTTTCATTGGTTCTCTTAAATTGTCAAAGAAAGAGGTGATTATGAGTCCTATGACTTCGTTCTAGTTTGATTAGCATCAAAAGGAGCAATCCTATCACTAGTGCATTCAAAACGATCCGTACATCACACACAAGTCTTCATTTCGGTAAACCTTCTTATTATTTTATTAGTTCTCTCAAATTGTTATAATATAGGTGATTATGAGTCCTATTACTTCATTCTAGTTGAAATTAGCATCAAAAGGAGCAATCCCATCACTATCGCGTCCAAAACGATGCGTAGATCTCACACAAGTCTTCATTTATGGAGACCTTCATATTGTTTCATTGGTTGTTTCGAATTTACAAAGAAAGAGGTGATTAAGAGACTGTGTTACTTCGTTCTAGTTTGATTAGCGTCAAAACAGAGAAACACATGACTATCGTGTCCAAAACCATGCGTATATCTCACACAAGTCTTCATTTGCTGAGACCATCTTATTGTTTCATTAGTCTCTCAAATTGTCAAAATCTAGGTGATTATGAGTCCTATTACTTCGTTCTAGTTGAAATTAGCAACAAAAGGAGCAATCACATCACTATCGCGTCCAAAATGATGCGTAGATCTCACACAAGTCTTCATTTAGGGAGACCTTCATATTGTTTCATTGGTTGTTTTGAATTTACAAAGAAAGAGGTGATTAAGAGTTGTATTACTTCGTTCTAGTTTGATTGGCGTTAAAAGTAGAAACCCATGACTATCAAAGTCAAAATCATGCGTACATCTCACACAAGTCTTCATTTAGGGAGATCTTCTATTTGTTTCGTTGGTTCTCTAAGATTGTCAAAGAAAGAGGTGATTAGGAGTTCTATTAATTCGTTCTAATTTGATTAGCATCAAAACGACCAAATCAATGATTATCGCGTTAAAAACGATACGTACATCTCGTACAAGTCTTGATTTAAGGAGACCTTCTTATTGTTTCATTGGTTCTCTCAAATTGTCAAAGAAAGAGGTGATTACGAGTCCTATAACTTCGTTCTAGTTTAATTAGCATCAAAAGGAGCAATCCTATCACTAGTGCATTCAAAACGATCCGTACATCTCACACAAGTCTTCATTTAGGGAGACCTTCTTATTGTTTGATTAGTTCTCTCAAATTGTCAAAATATAGGTGATTATGAGTCCTATTACTTCATTCTAGTTGAAATTAGCATCAAAAGGAGCAATCCCATCACTATTGCGTCCAAAACGATGCGTAGATCTCACATAAGTCTTCATTTTGGGAGACCTTCATATTGTTTCATTGCTTGTTTCGAATTTACAAAGAAAGAGGTGATTAAGAGTTGTATTAGGTTCTAGTTTGATTAGCGTCAATAGAAGAAACCCATGACTATCGCGTCTAAAACTATGCGTACATCTCACACAATTCTTCATTTAGGGAGACCTTCTTATTGTTTCATTGGTTCTCTTAAATTGTCAAAGAAAGAGGTGATTGTGAGTCCTATGACTTCGTTCTAGTTTGATTAGCATCAAAAGGAGCAATCCTATCACTAGTGCATTCAAAACGATCCGTACATCTCACACAAGTCTTCATTTCGGTAAACCTTCTTATTATTTGATTAGTTCTCTCAAATTGTTATAATATAGGTGATTATGAGTCCTATTACTTCATTCTAGTTGAAATTAGCATCAAAAGGAGCAATCCCATCACTATCGCTTCCAAAACGATGCGTAGATCTCACACAAGTCTTCATTTACGGAGACCTTCATATTGTTTCATTGGTTGTTTCAAATTTACAAAGAAAGAGGTGATTTAGAGACTGTGTTACTTCGTTCTAGTTTGATTAGCGTCAAAACGGAGAAACCCATGACTATCGTGTCCAAAACCATGCGTATATCTCACACAAGTCTTCATTTGCTAAGACCATCTTATTGTTTCATTAGTGTCTCAAATTGTCAAAATATAAGTGATTATGAGTCCTATTACTTTGTTCTAGTTGAAATTAGCATCAAAATGAGCAATCACATCACTATCGCGTCCAAAATGATGCGTAGATCTCACACAAGTCTTCATTTAGGGAGACCTTCTTATTATTTCATTGGTTCTCTAAAATGGTCAAAGAAAGAGGTGATTAAGAGTCCTATTAATTCGTTCTAATTTGATTAGCATAAAAAGGACCAAATCAATGACTACCGTGTTAAAAACGATGCGTACATCTCACACAAATCTTGATTTAGGGAGACCTACTTATTGTTTCATTGGTTGTCTCAAATTGTCAAAGAAAGAGGTGATTATGAGTCCTATGACTTGCTTCTAGTTTGATTAGCATCAAAAGGAGCAATCCTATCACTAGTGCATTCAAAACGATCCGTACATCTCACACAAGTCTTCATTTTGGGAAACCTTCTTATTATTTGATTAGTTCTCTCAAATTGTTAAAATATAGGTGATTATGAGTCCCATTACTTCATTCTAGTTGAAATTAGTATCAAAAGGAGCAATCCCATCACTATCGCGTTCAAAACGATGCGTAGATCTCACACAAGTCTTCATTTGGGAAGACCTTCATATTGTTTCATTGGTTGTTTTGAATTTACAAAGAAAGAGGAGATTAAGAGACTGTGTTACTTCATTATAATTTGATTAGCGTCAAAAAAGAGAAACCCATGACATTCGTGTCCAAAACCATGCGTACATCTCACACAAGTCTTCATTTAGGGAGATCTTCTTATTGTTTCATTAGTTCTCTAAAATTATCAAAATATAGGTGATTATGAGTCCTATTACTTCGTTCTAGTTGAAATTAGCATCAAAAGGAGCAATCACATCACTATCGCGTCCAAAACGATGCGTAGATCTCACACAAGTCTTCATTTAGGGAGACCTTCATATTATTTCATTGGTTGTTTGAAATTTACAAGAAAAAGGTGATTAAGAGTTGTATTACTTCGTTCTAGTTTGATTAGCGTCAAAAGTAGAAACACATGACTATCACGTCCAAAACCATGCGTACATCTCACACAAGTCTTCATTTGGGGAGACGCTTTTATTGTTTAATTGGTTCTCTAAAATTGTCAAAGAAAAAGGTGCTTAGGAGTCCTATTAATTCGTTCTAATTTGATTAGCATCAAAAGGACCAAATCAATGACTATCGCGTTAAAAACGATGCGTACATCTCACACAAGTCTTGAGTTAGGGAGACCTTCTTATTGTTTCATTGGTTCTCCCAAATTGTCAAAGAATGAGGTGATTATGAGTCCTATTACTTCATTCTAGTTTGATTAGCATCAAAAGGAGCAATCCTATCACTAGTGCATTCAAAATGATCCGTACACTCACACAAGTCTTCATTTTGGGAAACCTTCTTATTGTTTGATTAGTTCTCTCAAATTGTTAAAATATAGGTGATTATGAGTCCTATTACTTCATTCTAGTTGAAATTAGAATCAAAAGGAGCAATCCCATCACTATCGCGTCCAAAACGATGCGTAGATCTCACACAAGTCTTTAATTAGGGAGACCTTCATATTGTTTTATTGGTTGTTTCGAATTTACAAAGAAAGAGGTGATTAAGAGTTGTATTAGGTTCTAGTTTGATTAGCGTCAAAAGGAGAAACCCATGGCTATCGCGTCCAAAACCATGCGTACATCTCACACAATTCTTCATTTAGGGAGACCTTCTTATTGTTTCATTGGTTCTCTTAAATTGTCAAAGAAAGAGGTGATTATGAGTCCTATGACTACGTTCTAGTTTGATTAGCATCAAAAGGAGCAATCCTATCACTAGTGCATTCAAAACGATCCGTACATCTCACACAAGTCTTCATTTCGGTAAACCTTCTTATTATTTGATTAGTTATCTCAAATTGTTATAATATAGGTGATTATGAGTCCTATTACTTCATTCTAGTTGAAATTAGCATCAAAAGGAGCAATCCTATTACTATCGCGTCCAAAACGATGCGTAGATCTCACACAAGTCTTCATTTATGGAGTCCTTCATATTGTTTCATTGGTTGTTTCGAATTTACAAAGAAAGAGGTGATTTAGAGACTGTGTTACTTCGTTCTAGTTTAATTAGCGTCAAAACGGAGAAACCCATGACTATCGTGTCCAAAACCATGCGTATATCTCACACAAGTCTTCATTTGCTGAGACCATCTTATTGTTTCATTAGTCTCTCAAATTGTCAAAATATAGGTGATTATGCGTCCTATTACTTCGTTGAAATTAGCATCAAAAGGAGCAATCACATCACTATGGCGTCCAAAATGATGCGTAGATCTCACACAAGTCTTCCTTTAGGGAGACCTTCATATTGTTTCATTGGTTGTTTCAAATTTACAAAAGAAAGAGATGATTAAGAGTTGTATTACTTCGTTCTAGTTTGATTAGCATCAAAAGTAAAAACCCATGACTATCAAATTCAAAATCATGCGTACATCTCACACAAGTCTTTATTTAGGGAGATCTTCTCTTTGTTTCATTGGTTCTCTAAGATTGTCAAAAAAAAAGGTGATTAGGAGTCCTATTAATTCGTTCTAATTTGAATAGCATCAAAACGACCAAATCAATGATTATCGCGTTAAAAACGATACGTACATCTCGCACAAGTCTTGATTTAAGGAGACCTTCTTATTGTTTCATTGGTTCTCTCAAATTGTCAAAGAAAGAGGTGATTATGAGTCCTATGACTTCGTTCTAGTTTAATTAGCATCAAAAGGAGCAATCCTATCACTAGTGCATTCAAAACGATCCGTACATCTCACACAAGTCTTTATTTTGGGAAACCTTCTTATTATTTGATTAGTTCTCTCAAATTGTTAAAATATAGGTGATTATGAGTCCTATTACTTCATTCTAGTTGAAATTAGCATCAAAAGGAGCAATCCCATTACTATCGCGTCCAAAACGATGCGTAGATCTCACACAAGTCTTCATTTACGGAGTCCTTCATATTGTTTCATTGGTTGTTTCGAATTTACAAAGAAAGAGGTGATTTAGAGACTGTGTTACTTCGTTCTAGTTTGATTAGCGTCAAAACGGAGAAACCCATGACTATCGTGTCCAAAACCATGCGTATATCTCACACAAGTCTTCATTTGCTGAGACCATCTTATTGTTTCATTAGTCTCTCAAATTGTCAAAATATAGGTGATTATGCGTCCTATTACTTCGTTGAAATTAGCATCAAAAGGAGCAATCACATCACTATGGCGTCCAAAATGATGCGTAGATCTCACACAAGTCTTCATTTAGGGAGACCTTCATATTGTTTCATTGGTTGTTTCGAATTTACAAAAGAAAGAGATGATTAAGAGTTGTATTACTTCGTTCTAGTTTGATTAGCATCAAAAGTAAAAACCCATGACTATCAAATTCAAAATCATGCGTACATCTCACACAAGTCTTCATTTAGGGAGATCTTCTATTTGTTTCATTGGTTCTCTAAGATTGTCAAAGAAAGAGGTGATTAGGAGTCCTATTAATTCGTTCTAATTTGAATAGCATCAAAACGACCAAATCAATGATTATCGCGTTAAAAACGATACGTACATCTCGCACAAGTCTTGATTTAAGGAGACCTTCTTATTGTTTCATTGGTTCTCTCAAATTGTCAAAGAAAGAGGTGATTATGAGTCCTATGACTTCGTTCTAGTTTAATTAGCATCAAAAGGAGCAATCCTATCACTAGTGCATTCAAAACGATCCGTACATCTCACACAAGTCTTTATTTTGGGAAACCTTCTTATTATTTGATTAGTTCTCTCAAATTGTTAAAATATAGGTGATTATGAGTCTCATTACTTCATTCTAGTTGAAATTAGTATCAAAAGGAGCAATCCCATCATTATCGCGTCCAAAACGATGCGTAGATCTCACACAAGTCTTCATTTGGGAAGACCTTCATATTGTTTCATTGGTTGTTTTGAATTTACAAAGAAAGAGGAGATTAAGAGACTGTGTTACTTCGTTCTAGTTTGATTAGCGTCAAAAAAGAGAAACCCATGACTATCGTGTCCAAAACCATGCGTACATCTCACACAAGTCTTCATTTAGGGAGACCTTCTAATTGTTTCATTAGTTCTCTAAAATTATCAAAATATAGGTGATTATGAGTCCTATTACTTCGTTTTAATTAAAATTAGCATCAAAAGGAGCAATCACATCACTATCGCGTCCAAAACGATGCGTAGATCTCACACAAGTCTTCATTTAGGGAGACCTTCATATTGTTTCATTGGTTGTTTCAAATTTACAAAGAAAAAGGTGATTAAGAGTTGTATTACTTCGTTCTAGTTTGATTAGCGTCAAAATGAGAAACACATGACTATCACGTCCAAAACCATGCGTACATCTCACACAAGTCTTCATTTGGGGAGACGTTCTTATTGTTTAATTGGTTCTCTAAAATTGTCAGAGAAAAAGGTGATTAGGAGTCCTATTAATTCGTTCTAATTTGATTAGCATCAAAAGCATCAAATCAATGACTATTGCGTTAAAAACGATGCGTACATCTCACACAAGTCTTGAATTAGGGAGACCTTCTTATTGTTTCCTTGGTTCTCTCAAATTGTCAAAGAAAGAGGAGATTATGAGTCCTATTACTTCATTCTAGTTTCATTAGCATCAAAAGGAGCAATCCTATCACTAGTGCATTCAAAATGATCCGTACATCTCACACAAGTCTTCATTTTGGGAAACCTTCTTATTATTTGATTAGTTCTCTCAAATTGTTATAATATAGGTGATTATGAGTCCTATTACTTCATTCTAGTTGAAATTAGCATCAAAAGGAACAATCCCATCACTATCGCGTCCAAAACGATGCGTAGATCTCACACAAGTCTTCATTTACGGAGACCTTCATATTGTTTCATTGGTTGTTTTGAATTTACAAAGAAAGAGGTGATTTAGAGACTGTGTTACTTCGTTCTAGTTTGATTAGCGTCAAAACGGAGAAACCCATGACAATCGTGTCCAAAACCATGCGTATATCTCACACAAGTCTTCATTTGCTGAGACCATCTTATTGTTTCATTAGTCTCTCAAATTGTCAAAATATAGGTGATTATGAGTCCTATTACTTCGTTCTAGTTGAAATTAGCATCAAAAGGAGCAATCACATCACTATCGCGTCCAAAATGATGCGTAGATCTCACACAAGTCTTCATTTAGGGAGACCTTCATATTGTTTCATTGGTTGTTTCGAATTTACAAAGAAAGAGGTGATTAAGAGTTGTATTACTTCGTTCTAGTTTGATTAGCGTCAAAAGGAGAAACCCATGACTATCAAATTCAAAATCATGCGTACATCTCACACAAGTCTTCATTTAGGGAGATCTTCTATTTGTTTCATTGGTACTCTAAGACTGTCAAAGAAAGAGGTGATTAGGAGTCCTATTAGTTCGTTCTAATTTGATTAGCATCAAAACGACCAAATAAATGATTATCGCGTTAAAAACGATACGTACATCTCGCACAAGTCTTGATTTAAGGAGACCTTCTTATTGTTTCATTGGTTCTCTCAAATTGTCAAAGAAAGAGGTGATTATGAGTCCTATGACTTCGTTCTAGTTTAATTAGCATCAAAAGGAGCAATCCTATCACTAGTGCATTCAAAATGATCCGTACATCTCACAAAAGTCTTCATTTAGAGAGACCTTCTTATTGTTTGATTAGTTCTCTCAAATTGTCAAAATATAGGTGATTATGAGTCCTATTACTTCATTCTAGTTGAAATTAGCATCAAAAGGAGCAATCCCATCACTATCGCGTCCAAAACGATGCATAGATCTCACATAAGTCTTCATTTTGGGAGACCTTCATATTGTTTCAATGCTTGTTTTGAATTTACAAAGAAAGAGGTGATTAAGAGTTGTATTAGGTTCTAGTTTGATTAGCGTCAAAAGGAGAAACCCATGACTATCGCGTCTAAAACCATGCGTACATCTCACACAATTCTTCATTTAGGGAGACCTTCTTATTGTTTCATTGGTTCTCTTAAATTGTCAAAGAAAGAGGTGATTGTGAGTCCTATGACTTCGTTCTAGTTTGATTAGCATCAAAAGGAGCAATCCTATCACTAGTGCATTCAAAACGATCCGTACATCTCACACAAGTCTTCATTTCGGTAAACCTTCTTATTATTTGATTAGTTCTCTCAAATTGTTATACTATAGGTGATTATGAGTCCTATTACTTCATTCTAGTTGAAATTAGCATCAAAAGGAACAATCCCATCACTATCGCGTCCAAATGGATGCGTAGATCTCACACAAGTCTTCATTTACGGAGACCTTCATATTGTTTCATTGGTTGTTTCGAATTTACAAAGAAAGAGGTGTTTTAGAGACTGTGTTACTTCGTTCTAGTTTGATTAGCGTCAAAACGGAGAAACCCATGACAATCGTGTCCAAAACCATGCGTATATCTCACACAAGTCTTCATTTGCTGAGACCATCTTATTATTTCATTAGTCTCTCAAATTGTCAAAATATAGGTGATTATGAGTCCTATTACTTCGTTCTAGTTGAAATTAGCATCAAAAGGAGCAATCACATCACTATCGCGTCCAAAATGATGCGTAGATCTCACACAAGTCTTCATTTAGGAGACCTTCATATTGTTTCATTGGTTGTTTCGAATTTACAAAAGAAAGAGGTGATTAAGAGTTGTATTACTTCGTTCTAGTTTGATTAGCGTTAAAAGTAGAAACCCATGAATATCGCGTTCAAAATAATACGTACATCTCACACAAGTCTTCATTTAGGGATACCTTCTTATTATTTCATTGGTTATCTAAAATGGTCAAAGAAAGAGGTAATTAAGAGTCCTATTAATTCGTTCTAATTTGATTAGCATAATAAGGACCAAATCAATGACTACCGTGTTAAAAACGATGCGTACATCTCACACAAGTCTTGATTTAGGGAGACCTACTTATTGTTTAATTGGTTGTCTCAAATTGTCAAAGAAAGAGGTGATTATGAGTCCTACGACTTGCTTCTAGTTTGATTAGCATCAAAAGGAGCAATCCTATCACTAGTGCATTCAAAACGATCCGTACATCTCACACAAGTCTTCATTTTGGGAAACCTTCTTATTATTTGATTAGTTCTCTCAAATTGTTAAAATATAGGTGATTATGAGTCCCACTACTTCATTCTAGTTGAAATTAGCATCAAAAGGAGCAATCCCATCATTATCGCGTCCAAAACGATGCGTAGATCTCACACAAGTCTTCATTTGGGAAGACCTTCATATTGTTTCATTGGTTGTTTTGAATTTACAAAGAAAGAGGAGATTAAGAGACTGTGTTACTTCGTTCTAGTTTGATTAGCGTCAAAAAAGAGAAACCCATGACATTCGTGTCCAAAACCATGCGTACATCTCACATAAATCTTAATTTAGGGAGACCTTCTTATTGTTTCAATAGTTCTCTAAAATTATCAAAATATAGGTGATTATGAGTCCTATTACTTTGTTCTAGTTGAAATTAGCATCAAAAGGAGCAATCACATCACTATCGCGTCCAAAACGATGCGTAAATCTCACACAAGTCTTCATTTAGGGAGACCTTCATATTGTTTCATTGGTTGTTTCAAATTTAAAAAGAAAAAGGTGATTAAAAGTTGTATTACTTCGTTCTAGTTTGATTAGCGTCAAAAGGAGAAACACATGACTATCACGTCCAAAACCATGCATACATCTCACACAAGTCTTCATTTGGGGAGACGTTCTTATTGTTTAATTGGTTCTCTAAAATTGTCAAAGAAAAAGCTGATTAGGAGTCCTATTAATTCGTTCGAATTTGATTAGCATCAAAAGGACCAAATCAATGACTATCGCGTTAAAAACGATGCGTACATCTCACACAAGTCTTGAATTAGGGAGACCTTCTTATTGTTTCATTGGTTCTCTCAAATTGTCAAAGAAAGAGGTGATTATGAGTTCTATTACTTCATTCTAGTTTGATTAGCATCAAAAGGAGCAATCCTATCACTAGTGCATTCAAAATGATCCGTACATCTCACACAAGTCTTCATTTTGGGAAACCTTCTTATTGTTTGATTAGTTCTCTCAAATTGTTAAAATATAGGTGATTATGAGTCCTATTACTTCATTCTAGTTGAAATTAGAATCAAAAGGAGCAATCCCATCACTATCGCGTCCAAAACGATGCGTAGATCTCACACAAGTCTTTATTTAGGGAGACCTTCATATTGTTTCATTGGTTGTTTCGAATTTACAAAGAAAAAGGTGATTAAGAGTTGTATTAGGTTCTAGTTTGATTAGCGTCAAAAGGAGAAACCCATGACTATCGCGTCCAAAACCATGCGTACATCTCACACAATTCTTCATTTAGGGAGACCTTCTTATTATTTCATTGGTTCTCTTAAATTGTCAAAGAAAGAGGTGATTATGAGTCCTATGACTTCTTTCTAGTTTGATTAGCATCAAAAGGAGCAATCCTATCACTAGTGCATTCAAAACGATCTGTACATCTCACACAAGTCTTCATTTCGGTAAACCTTGTTATTATTTGATTAGTTCTCTCAAATTGTTAAAATATAGGTGATTATGAGTCCTATTACTTCATTCTAGTTAAAATTAGCATCAAAAGGAGCAATCCCATCATTATCGCGTCCAAAACGATGCGTAGATCTCACACAAGTCTTCATTTAGGGAGACCTTCATATTGTTTCATTGGTTGTTTCGAATTTACAAAGAAAGAGGTGATTAAGAGTTGTATTACTTCGTTCTAGTTTGATTAGCATCAAAAGTAGAAACCCATGACTATCAAATTCAAAATCATGTGTACATCTCACACAAGTCTTCATTTAGGGAGATCTTCTATTTGTTTCACTGGTTCTCTAAGATTGTCAAAGAAAGAGGTGATTAGGAGTCCTATTAATTCGTTCTAATTTGATTAGCATCAAAACGACCAAATCAATGATTATCGCGTTAAAACCAAAACGTACATCTCGCACAAGTCTTGATTTAACGAGACCTTCTTATTGTTCCATTGGTTCTTTCAAATTGTCAAAGAAAGAGGTGATTATGAGTCCTATGACTTCGTTCTAGTTTAATTAGCATCAAAAGGAGCAATCCTATCACTAGTGCATTCAAAACGATCCGTACATCTCACACAAGTCTTCATTTAGGGAGACCTTCTTATTGTTTGATTAGTTCTCTCAAATTGTCAAAGTATAGGTGATTATGAGACCTATTACTTCATCCTAGTTGAAATTAGCATCCAAAGGAGCAATCCCATCACTATCGCGTCCAAAACGATGCGTAGATCTCACATAAGTCTTCATTTTGGGAGACCTTCATATTGTTTCATTGCTTGTTTCGAATTTACAAAGAAAGAGGTGATTAAGAGTTGTATTAGGTTCTAGTTTGATTAGCGTCAAAAGGAGAAACCCATGACTATCGCGTCCAAAACCATGCGTACATCTCACACAATTCTTCATTTAGGGAGACCTTTTTATTGTTTCATTGGTTCTCTTAAATTGTCAAAGAAAGAGGTGATTATGAGTCCTATGACTTCGTTCTAGTTTGATTAGAACCAAAAGGAGCAATCCTATCACTAGTGCATTCAAAACGATCCGTACATCTCACACAAGTCTTCATTTCGATAAACCTTCTTATTATTTGATTAGTTCTCTCAAATTGTTATAATATAGGTGATTATGAGTCCTATTACTTCATTCTAGTTGAAATTAGCATCAAAAGGAGCAATCCCATCACTATCGCGTCCAAAACGATGCGTAGATCTCACACAAGTCTTCACTTATGGAGACCTTCATATTGTTTCATTGGTTGTTTCGAATTTACAAAGAAAGAGGTGATTAAGAGACTGTGTTACTTTGTTCTAGTTTGATTAGCGTCAAAAAGGAGAAACCCATGACTATCGTGTCCAAAACCATGCGTATATCTCACACAAGTCTTCATTTGCTGAGACCATCTTATTGTTTCATTAGTCTCTCAAATTGTCAAAATATAGGTGATTATGAGTCCTATTACTTCGTTCTAGTTGAAATTAGCATCAAAAGGAGCAATCACATCACTATGGCATCCAAAATGATGCGTAGATCTCACACAAGTCTTCATTTAGGGAGACCTTCATATTGTTTCATTGGTTGTTTCGAATTTACAAAGAAAGAGGTGATTAAGAGTTGTATTACTTCGTTCTAGTTTGATTAGCGTTAAAAGTAGAAACCCATGACTATCGCATTCAAAATAATGCATACATCTCACACAAGTCTTCATTTAGGGAGACCTTCTTATTATTTCATTGGTTCTCTAAAATTGTCAAAGAAAGAGGTGATTAAGAGTCCTATTAATTCGTTCTAATTTGATTAGCATAAAAAGGACCAAATCAATGACTACCGTGTTAAAAACGATGCGTACATCTCACACAAGTCTTGATTTAGGGAGACCTACTTATTGTTTCATTGGTTGTCTCAAATTGTCAAAGAAAGAGGTGATTATGAGTCCTATGACTTGCTTCTAGTATAATTAGCATCAAAAAGAGCAATCCTATCACTAGTACATTCAAAACGATCCGTACATCTCACACAAGTCTTTATTTTCGGAAACTTTCTTATTATTTGATTAGTTCTCTCAAATTGTTAAAATATAGGTGATTATGAGTCCCATTACTTCATTCTAGTTGAAATTAGTATCAAAAGGAGCAATCCCATCACTATCGCGTCCAAAACGATGCGTAGATCTCACACAAGTCTTCATTTGGGAAGACCTTCATATTGTTTCATTGGTTGTTTTGAATTTACAAAGAAAGAGGAGATTAAGAGACTGTGTTACTTCGTTCTAGTTTGATTAGCGTCAAAAAAGAGAAACCCATGACATTCGTGTCTAAAACCATGCGTACATTAGTTCTCTAAAATTATCAAAATATAGGTGATTATGAGTCCTATTACTTCGTTCTAGTTGAAATTAGCATCATAAGGAGCAATCACAACACTATCGCGTCCAAAACGATGCGTAGATCTCACACAAGTCTTCATTTAGGTAGACCTTCATATTGTTTCATTTGTTGTTTCAAATTTACAATGAAAAAGGTGATTAAGAGTTGTATTACTTCGTTCTAGTTTGATTAGCATCAAAAGGAGAAACACATGACTATCACATCCAAAACCATGCGTACATCTCACACACGTCTTCATTTGGGGAGACGTTCTTATTGTTTTATTGGTTCTCTAAAATTGTTAAAGAAAAAGGTGATTAGGAGTCCTATTAATTTGTTCTAATTTGATTAGCATCAAAAGGACCAACTCAATGACTATCGCGTTAAAAACGATGCGTACATCTCACACAAGTCTTGAATTAGGGAGACCTTCTTATTGTTTCATTGGTTCTCTCAAATTGTCAAAGAAAGAGGTGATTATGAGTCCTATTACTTCATTCTAGTTTGATTAGCATCAAAAGGAGCAATCCTATCACTAGTGCATTCAAAATGATCCGTACATCTCACACAAGTCTTCATTTTGGGAAACCTTCTTATTGTTTGATTAGTTCTCTCAAATTGTTAAAATATAGGTAATTATGAGTCCTATTACTTCATTCTAGTTGAAATTAGAATCAAAAGGAGCAATCCCATCACTATCGCGTCCAAAACGATGCGTAGATCTCACACAAGTCTTTATTTAGGGAGACCTTCATATTGTTTCATTAGTTGTTTTGAATTTACAAAGAAAGAGGTGATTAAGAGACTGTGTTACTTCGTTTTTATTTGATTAGCATTAAAAAGGAGAAACCCATGACTATCGCGTCCAAAACCATGCGTATATCTCACACAATTCTTCTTTTAGGGAGACCTTCTTATTGTTTCATTGGTTCTCTTAAATTGTCAAAGAAAGAGGTGATTATGAGTCCTATGACTTCGTTCTAGTTTGATTAACATCAAAAGGAGCAATCCTATCACTAGTGCATTCAAAACGATCCGTACATCTCACACAAGTCTTCATTTCAGTAAACCTTCTTATTATTTGATTAGTTCTCTCAAATTGTTATAATATAGGTGATTATGAGTCCTAATACTTCATTCTAGTTGAAATTAACATCAAAAGGAGCAATCCCATCACTATCGCGTCCAAAACGATGCGTAGATCTCACACAAGTCTTCATTTAGGGAGACCTTCATATTGTTTCATTGGTTGTTTCGAATTTACAAAGAAAGAGGTGATTAAGAGTTGTATTACTTCGTTCTAGTTTGATTAGCATCAAAAGTAGAAACCCATGATTAGTTCTCTCAAATTGTCAAAATATAGGTGATTATGAGTCCTATTACTTCATTTTAGTTGAAATTAGCATCAAAAGGAGCAATCCCATCACTATCGATCCAAAACGATGCGTAGATCTCACATAAGTCTTCATTTTAGGAGACCTTCATATTGTTTCATTGCTTGTTTCGAATTTACAAAGAAAGAGGTGATTAAGAGTTGTATTAGGTTCTAGTTTGATTAGCGTCAAAAGGAGAAACCCATGACTATCGCGTCCAAAACCATGCGTACATCTCACACAAGTTTTCATTTTGGGAGACCTTCTTATTGTTTCATTGGTTCTCTAAAATTGTGAAAAAAAGAGGTGATTAGGAGTCCTATTAATTCATTCTAATTTGACTATCGCGTTAAAAACGATGCGTACATCTCTCACAAGTCTTAATTTAGGGAGACCTTCTTATTGTTTCATTGGTTCTCTCAAATTGTCAAAGAAAGAGGTGATTATGAGTCCTATGACTTCGTTCTAGTTTGATTAGCATCAAAAGAAGCAATCCTATCACTAGTGCATTCAAAACGATCCATACATCTCACACAAGTTTTCATTTAGGGAGACCTTCTTATTGTTTGATTAGTTTTCTCAAATTGTTAAAATATAGGTGATTATGAGTCCTATTACTTCATTCTTGATGAAATTAGCATCAAAAAGAGCAATCCCATCACTATCGCGTCCAAAACGATGCGTAGATCTCACACAAGTCTTCATTTAGGGAGACCTTCATATTGTTTCATTGGTTGTTTTGAATTTAAAATGAAAAAGGTGATTTAGAGACAGTGTTACTTCGTTCTAGTTTGATTAGCGTTAAAACGGAGAAACCCATGACTATCATGTCCAAAACCATGCGTATATCTCACACAAGTCTTCATTTAGGGAGACCATCTTATTGTTTCATTAGTCTCTCAAATTGTCAAAATATAGGTGATTATGAGTCATATTACTTCGTTCTAGTTGAAATTAGCATCAAAAGGAGCAATCACATCACTATCGCGTCCAAAACGATGGGTAGATCTCACACAAGTCTTCATTTAGGGAGACCTTCATATTGTTTCATTGGTTGTTTTGAATTTACAAAGAAAGAGGTGATTAAGAGTTGTATTACTTCGTTCTAGTTTGATTGGCGTTAAAAGTAGAAACCCATGACTATCAAAGTCAAAATCATGCGTACATCTCACACAAGTCTTCATTTAGGGAGATCTTCTATTTGTTTCATTGGTTCTCTAAGATTGTCAAAGAAAGAGGTGATTAGGAGTTCTATTAATTCGTTCTAATTTGATTAGCATCAAAACGACCAAATCAATGATTATCGCGTTAAAAACGATACGTACATCTCGCACAAGTCTTGATTTAAGGAGACCTTCTTATTGTTTCATTGGTTCTCTCAAATTGTCAAAGAAAGAGGTGATTACGAGTCCTATGACTTCGTTCTAGTTTAATTAGCATCAAAAGGAGCAATCCTATCACTAGTGCATTCAAAACAATCCGTACATCTCACACAAGTCTTCATTTAGGGAGACCTTCTTATTGTTTGATTAGTTCTCTCAAATTGTCAAAATATAGGTGATTATGAGTCCTATTACTTCATTTTAGTTGAAATTAGCATCAAAAGGAGCAATCCCATCACTATCGCATCCAAAACGATGCGTAGATCTCACATAAGTCTTCATTTTGGGAGACCTTCATATTGTTTCATTGCTTGTTTCGAATTTACAAAGAAAGAGGTGATTAAGAGTTGTATTAGGTTCTAGTTTGATTAGCGTCAAAAGGAGAAACCCATGACTATCGCGTCCAAAACCATGCGTACATCTCACACAAGTTTTCATTTTGGGAGACCTTCTTATTGTTTCATTGGTTCTCTAAAATTGTGAAAAAAGAGGTGATTAGGAGTCCTATTAATTCATTCTAATTTGATTAGCATCAAAAGGACCAAATCAATGACTATCGCGTTAAAAACGATGCGTACATCTCTCACAAGTCTTAATTTAGGGAGACCTTCTTATTGTTTCATTGGTTCTCTCAAATTGTCAAAGAAAGAGGTGATTATGAGTCCTATGACTTCGTTCTAGTTTGATTAGCATCAAAAGAAGCAATCCTATCACTAGTGCATTCAAAACGATCCATACATCTCACACAAGTTTTCATTTAGGGAGACCTTCTTATTGTTTGATTAGTTTTCTCAAATTGTTAAAATATAGGTGATTATGAGTCCTATTACTTCATTCTTGATGAAATTAGCATCAAAAAGAGCAATCCCATCACTATCGCGTCCAAAACGATGCGTAGATCTCACACAAGTCTTCATTTAGGGAGACCTTCATATTGTTTCATTGGTTGTTTTGAATTTAATATGAAAGAGGTGATTTAGAGACAGTGTTACTTCGTTCTAGTTTGATTAGCGTTAAAACGGAGAAACCCATGACTATCATGTCCAAAACCATGCGTATATCTCACACAAGTCTTCATTTAGGGAGACCATCTTATTGTTTCATTAGTCTCTCAAATTGTCAAAATATAGGTGATTATGAGTCATATTACTTCGTTCTAGTTGAAATTAGCATCAAAAGGAGCAATCACATCACTATCGCGTCCAAAACGATGGGTAGATCTCACACAAGTCTTTATTTAGGGAGACCTTCATATTGTTTCATTGGTTGATTTGAATTTACAAAGAAAGAGGTGATTAAGAGTTGTATTACTTCGTTCTAGTTTGATTGGCGTTAAAAGTAGAAACCCATGACTATCGCGTTCAAAATCATGCGTACATCTCACACAAGTCTACATTTAGGGAGACTTTCTTATTATTTCATTGGTTCTGTAAAATAGTTAAAGAAAGAAGAGGTGATTAGGAGTTCTATTAATTTGTTCTAATTTGATTAGCATAAAAAGGACCAAATCAATGACTACCGTGTTAAAAACGATGCGTACATCTCACACAAGTCTTGATTTAGGGAGACCTACTTATTGTTTCATTGGTTCTCTCAAATTGTCAAAGAAAGAGGTGATTATAAGTCCTATGACTTGCTTCTAGTTTGATTAGCATCAAAAGGAGCAATCCTATCACTAGTGCATTCAAAACGATCCGCACATCTCACACAAGTCTTCATTTAGGGATACCTTCTTATTGTTTGATTAGTTCTCACAAATCGTCAAAATATAGGTGATTATAAGTCCTATTACTTCATTCTAGTTGAAATTTGCATAAAAAGGAGCAATCCCATCACTATCGCGTCCAAAACGATGCGTAGATCTCACACAAGTCTTCATTTAAGGAGACCTTCATATTGTTTCATTGGTTGTTTTGAATTTACAAAGAAAGAGGAGATTAAGAGAATGTGTTACTTCGTTCTAGTTTGATTAGCGTCAAAAAAGAGAAACCCATGACTATCGTGTCCAAAACCATGCGTACACCTCACACAAGTCTTTATTTAGGGAGACCTTCTTATTGTTTCATTAGTTCTCTAAAATTATCAAAATATAGGTGATTATGAGTCCTATTACTTCGTTCTAGTTGAAATTAGCATCAAAAGGAACAATCACATCACTATCGCGTCCAAAACGATGCGTAGATGTCACACAAGTCTTCATTTAGGGAGACCTTCATATTGTTTCATTGGTTGTTTCAAATTTACAAAGAAAGAGGTGATTAAGAGTTGTATTACTTCGTTCTAGTTTGATTAGCGTCAAAAGGAGAAACCCATGACTATCACGTCTAAAACCATGCGTACATCTCACACAAGTCTTCATTTAGGGAGACGTTCTTATTGTTTAATTGGTTCTCTAAAATTGTCAATGAAAAAGGTGATTAGGAGTCCTATTAATTCGTTCTAATTTGATTAGCATCAAAAGGACCAAATCAATGACTATCGAGTTAAAAACGATGCGTACATCTCACACAAGTCTTGAATTAGGGAGACCTTCTTATTGTTTCATTGGTTCTCTCAAATTGTCAAAGAAAGAGGTGATTATGAGTCCTATTACTTCATTCTAGTTTGATTAGCATCAAAAGGAGCAATCCTATCACTAGTGCATTCAAAATGATCCGTACATCTCACACAAGTCTTCATTTTGGGAAACCTTCTTATTGTTTGATTAGTTCTCTCAAATTGTTAAAATATAGGTGATTATGAGTCCTATTACTTCATTCTAGTTGAAATTAGAATCAAAAGGAGCAATCTCATCACTATCGCGTCCAAAACGATGCGTAGATCTCACACAAGTCTTTATTTAGAGAGACCTTCATATTGTTTCGTTTGAATTTACAAAGAAAGAGGTGATTAAGAGACTGTGGTACTTCGTTTTAGTTTGATTAGCATTAAAAAGAAGAAACCCATGACTATCGCGTCCAAAACCATGCGTACATCTCACACAATTCTTCATTTAGGGAGACCTTCTTATTGTTTCATTGGTTCTCTTAAATTGTCAAAGAAAGAGGTGATTATGAGTCCTATGACTTCGTTCTAGTTTGATTAGCATCAAAAGGAGCAATCCTATCAGTAGTGCATTCAAAACGATCCGTACATCTCACACAAGTCTTCATTTCGGTAAACCTTCTTATTATTTGATTAGTTCTCTCAAATTGTTAAAATATAGGTGATTATGAGTCCTATTACTTCATTCTAGTTGAAATTAGCATCAAAAGGAGCAATCAGGACTCTTCACGACCAGCATGTTTCTCTCTCTTATTTTTTTGCTTTGCCTTCTCTCTAGGCTAGGTTTACGAGTTTGTCCTTTGTTTGCCCCCACCTAAATTTTCTGATCCTTCACCTTATTTCTCCGGTTCCTAAATTATTTCCTATCCTTGTCCTTCCTTTCCCTTTTCGTTTGTTTTTTCCCCTTTTCTCCCTTGTCCCTTCCTCCCCTTTTTTTTCCTGTTATTCTGGTTTCTATTTTTGTTTGTTCTGGTCACCCCTTCTTCAGTCTCCTCCCTCTGCCCGATTCTTCCTCTCTCCATTTTCTTCGATCTGTTTTGACTTCGTCTTCTTTTCCCTCTCGCTTCCTCTTCTTGAGGTTATGGTTGATCATCAGCACCTCTCTACAGGTAACTCTGATAGTAGTCTTTCTCGGGACCTTTTTGCTGAGTACGGTGTTTCTAATCCTAACTCTCCCACGGATGCTGTTGCTATGGTGGAATCTGAACCTAACCCCTCAAATTTTTCTATCAGTTCCGATGATTCTAATGCTTTTGATGCTCACTTAGAGGAGAATTTAGGTCTCGCCTCTCCTTCGGCAGTCGAAGATATTTTTAGAGCTGCTCAATATTTCTCTCGAAATGACCGTGATGAAGTGATTGCCGAGAGAAAGAAGAATGCCAAGCTGATGGACTACATTTCTGCTTTGGGCCTTCCCCTTGAAGATGTCAATAACTTAGACTCTATTGGGACTTTTGCTGCATTATCCAATACTCGCAAGGTGTTAGATTCGTGTCCGGTGTTTGGGCAGAGTTCTGCTAAGGCTGCCTCTTTCCCTCCTCTTATTTCGCCGGCTCATGCCTCCGGGAATTTATTGGATCAAACCTTCTGCGTTGGTGAGACTTCCCAACCTGTTCCGAAGTCTGGAGCACCCCAACTAGTTGATGATATTCCTCTGAGAAACCTGGTGCCTCTCCCTACTTCTTGTGCGGGTTCTGATGCTGTTGCTTCCCCCTCCCTCACTGCGCAGGTGAATGTAGTTGGTTCGTCCACTATCCCTAAGTCATGGAGCTCTATTGTCTCTAACTCTTCTACTGAGAAAAACTTGGGTTTAAGCTTCTTCCCTCCTCAACCTTCTGAAGGGGGAGTCACGGTTAGTCCCCCAGTTGATATCCTCAAGTTAGGACTTAATAAGTGGTCTTCCAGTCTAGTGGGTCATTTTATCCACTCGAAACTTCCTTACAAGTTAGTAGAATCTTCAGCCAAGAAACTATGGGGTCACTTGGGTTTGTCCAAAGTTTTTCTGCATGACAAGGGTTACTTCATTTTCAAGTTTGACTCTATGATGGAAAGGGACAATGTCCTTGCCTCTGGTCCTTGGTATATAGCATCTAAGCTATTATGTTTACAACCTTGGCAAGAAGGGGTTAATTTTCTTAAATCGGATAGTAGCAACGTTCCCATTTGGGTAAAGTTAAGTAACATTCCCCTCTCTTACTGGACGAAGGAGGGGTTAAGCTATTTGGCTAGTGTCGTTGGGAGGCCATTATTTGCTGACGAAATGACATCTAAGTTGGAACCTATGAGTTATGCTCGAATATGTATTGAGATGAATGCTATGTCTCCTTTTCCTGCCTCTATTAATGCTGTGGTGTACAATGGATCAGAATTAGTTGAAGAAACAACGGTTGTCAAGGTAGAGTACTGGAGTAGGCCCCCTGCATGCTCTGAATGTAAATGCTTTGGGCATACTCTTCTCAAATGTCCTAAAATGAACTATCAGTGGGTGCCCAAGACCACTTTGATCCCCTCCGAGGCTCCTGGGCCTGCTGATGCCAAGGTCTATAAACCTTTAGCCCCTCCTACTGCTGAAGCCTCTTGGACTACAGTTACTAAAGGCCCTAAACCACCTTCTCTTCCACCTGTTACCCCTACCCCTGTTTCGAATTCGAATGTCTTTCTTCCAATCGCATCTCCCTTGGCACCTGGAGAGGAATCAGAATCTCCTATTCCCCCTAATCCCCTAATAGATAAGCTAAAGCAAGTTGATGAGAAAGAGCTCAAAGATTTGAAGCATAAGTCTAGGACTTGAAATGAGCCTCTTCATACCTCTAAGAAGAGGAATAAGGGGTCTAAGGGGGCTTCCCCTTCCTGATTGATATCTTAACCCTTTGTTATGACATTTTTTTGTTCCTATAATGTCAGGGGTTTAAATAAGAAGCCAAAGCAGGCCTTTGTTCGCACTTTTTTGTTAAACAACCACATCTCTTTTGTGGGTCTTATTGAGACTCAAATAAAAGCTCCAAAGGCTCCCAGAATCTCGAGGGCAATTTGTAGAAACTGGGTCTGGACCTTTAGTTACGATTTTCACTCAAATGGCAGAATATGGGTGGGCTGGGATCCCAATATTTGGAGAGTGGATACCATTTTTCAATCTTCTCAGTTATCCCATTTTAAACTCTTTCCCTTTCTTGGCAACACTCCTTTGTTGGTCTCTATAGTTTATGGGTTGAACTCGGTGGCTGATAGGAGGCAATTGTGGGCTGACCTGAATTCTTTGTCAACTCTGGACACCTGGTGTATTCTTGGGGATTTTAATACAATCAGGCGTGTCTCTGAAGCTGAAGGGGGAGACTCTTCTTGGGATATTAGGATGTCTGACTTCAATGATTGTTTAGATAACATTGGGGCAGATGATATTCGTGCCATAGGCCCTCATCACACATGGTGGAATTGCCAGATTTCTAATCCGATTCACAGGAAGCTTGATAGGGCAATGGGGAATGCTTCCTGGTTCAACTCAATGCCAGATTCTCAAGTTACCTTTGGCCCTCGTGGTCTCTCGGATCATTGCCCTGTTATTCTGAATACTGGCCTTTCTCTCCGAAGGCTCAAAAAACCCTTTCAATTTTTCAACTTCATGTTGGAATTGGAGGGATTCTTCACGGCTATCACTGAATGTTGGAATATCGGCATCTGAGGGAATGCTTTTTTTATCTTCAATGAGAAGCTTCGGATTACCAAGAGGGCCCTTGTGAAGTTAAACTCCTCCAATGGCAATCTTTCTTGCAATGTTAATCGTCTGCAGACCCAGTTGGCCACCATTCAGCTATCTCTCCGAGGAGATCCCTTGAATTCTTCCCTGTTATCCCAAGAAACTTGTTGCTCCCAATCGCTTTGGAAAGCTTTGGCCCTTGAAGAATCCCTGTTACTCCAAAAATCCCGCGCTATATGGCTTGCCCAAGGTGACAAGAATACTAAATTCTTCTCCAATGTCATTAAAAGTAATTGGAACCACAGCAAAATTCTTTCCATTTTCAATGGATCTGGGGAACTCATTGAGGACCAATTGGGTATTCAACAGGTGGCAGTGTCCTATTTCCAGGAGTTGTTGGGGTCTTCTCCTACCTCTTATCCTGGCCACGATGAGCTTAAGAAGTATGTGTCAAAGAGGATCACTACTTCCCAAGCTAGTTCTCTAATATCTCCTATTCTTGATTCTGAAATCTTAGCGGTCCTACAGTCCATGAAGAAAAATAAAAGTCCGGGTCCTGACGGCTTTAATGTTAATTTTTTTCTCCACTGCTGGGATACTGTTGGTCTTGATTTCACCGCTGCGGTCCACTCCTTTTTCAATTCTGGGCACTTACCGAGGGGTGTTAATGCTTCTGCTATTGCCTTGATACCAAAGACCGATAACCCATCCAACATGTCTGATTTTAGGCCTATCTCTTGCTGCAATACCATCTACAAATGCATTGCAAAGATTCTTGCTAATAGGCTCAAGTGTGTTCTTCCAACCCTTATCGACCATGCCCAGTCTGCTTTTATTTCGGGTAGGAGTATTAGTGATAATATTCTTCTGGCACAGGAGGTTTTTAGGAACTATCATAGGCTTTCTGGGCCAGCTAGATGTGCTTTAAAAATTGATATCCGGAAAGCTTTTGACACGATTGACTGGGGTTTTCTTTTGGACTTGATGAGCCTCCTTCATTTCCCCCCTATTTTCATCAACTGGATTAAAGAGTGTATCACAACCACAATGTTCTCTGTCAAAGTTAATGGTACTCTGGCTGGATATTTTAAGGGCGCTCGGGGTCTTCGGCAGGGAGATCCTTTATCCTCTTATCTGTTTGTCCTAGTTATGGAAGCCTTCTCCATGATATTATCTAAGGAAACCTTGATGCCTAATTTCAAGTTTCACTGGAAAGCCGACTCATGTAATATTTTGCACGTGTGTTTCGCGGATGATGTCCTCCTGTTTTGCCATGGTGATTTGTCCTCAGTTTCTATTATCCACTCATGCATTCAATCCTTCTCAATGTTCTCCGGCCTTATTCCGAATGCCCTTAAAAGCCATTGTTTTCTTGCCAATGTCCCAAACAATGTTAAAGAGAGTATTTGCCAACTATTGAGTTTCCCGCTCGGAGTCTTGCCTATCAGGTTTCTGGGGGTGCCTCTCATCTCTTCAAAACTCTCCTACTCTGACTGCCTCCCTTTAATTCAAAGAATTACAGCCAAGGTTTCCTCTTGGACGTCTCGATTTCTCTCTTACTCTGGTAGGGTGCTTCTAATCAAGACAGTGCTTTTTGCTATCCAGTCTTTTTGGGCAGCTCGTTTTATCCTTCCTAAATCGGTTATGAGAGGTATTCAATCTATAATGTGCAGATTTCTATGGAAGGGTCATCTCTTTCTCGTTATGGATCTAAAGTCTCTTGGAAGGTTATCTCACTCCCTCTCTGTGAAGGGGGCCTTGCTATCAAAAATCTTTTGATTGGAACAAGGCTCTAATTATTCTACATCTTCTCAAGGTCATCTCACCCTCGTCTTCCTCTTTGTGGGCAAGGTGGGTCAATTCAACTGTGCTTGCTAGGGATAATTTCTGGCATATCTCTACTCCTTCGGACTGTTCGTGGATCTGGCGAAAGGTACTTAAGCTTCGCCCCATGGTTCTCAACTTCCTTAATTATAAAGCTGGGAAGGGCAATATCTTCAGCCTCTGGTTTGATCCGTGGTTGAATGGTCAGGCATTAAACCCGTCGGTGTCCCTCATCACTAACTCCAGAGTTCCAGTGAATGCACGGTTGTCTGCTATTATTTCCTTGGGAGCTTGGGAGCTGCCCCCTAGTAACCACCATGAGGTGCAGCAATTTCGTAGAGTTTTTGATTCTATTCCTGCTCCTTTGACTTCTGAGGACATCATTCTGTGGGATAATCGGGAGCTAAAATCTGTTAAAGCTTCCTTTATATGGGAATCGATCCGTTCTCGTGCTACGAAAGTCCCCTGGGCTGATTTGTTATGGCATCCTCTCCACATCCCTCGTTTCACTTTTACCTTGTGGCTGGCCTTACGTCGTAGACTACCCACCAACGATCGATTTTCTTCATATTCGAGTTTTCGTCCTTTAAAATGCCCTTTCTGCGACACACATGATGAGACCTTTCTCCATCTGTTCTTTGAGTGTTCCTATTCCTCTTCTGTTCTCTCCTCTGTAATGGCTGCTGGAGCCTGGTATAATGTCCCTTTGAGTTGGGACAGCATTGTGGATTTCATCATTTCCTTTCGGGGGAGTCAATTAAGGTCAGATATTTTAAACTTAGTCCTATCTACAACTGTGTACAAGATATGAGCAGCTAGGAACTCCTTCGTTCATAACAAGATCAAGATGCCTTTGGGGGTGTTGGTTAGGGAGATTTTGAATACCATCAAGTCCCGGTTATCCTCTTCCCCTAAATTTCTTCTGGCTGCTCCGTCTTGTACTAATCTTAGTGTTTGGCTTTGATTGATCTGCTGCTGGTCTTGTTGTTTGTCCCTTTATTGCTCCTGTTCCTGTTTAGGCCCATGTTGGGCTGGGGTTTTGGCTGGGTCTGGAGATTGGGGTTGGATTGCTATTGGGTCTGGTGATATGAGCATTGTGTTGCTGTTGGACTGTATTGGTTGCTGGACGTTAAGCATTGTGTGGGGTTGTGCGGGCCCATATTTTCTTGTTGTTGTTTTCTCTCTTTTTATGGAAGGTTGCTGCTGTTGTTGTTGTAAAGCTAATCCCCAGATCAAGCATTGCTGCTGCATTGTTTAATTGTGTGCAGTATTATGTTGCTGGCTGGCTACGGTTGGCAGCTGGGTGTTGCTGTCGGTCTCAAGGCAGGGGTCTGGGGTCTGGGCTGGGGTCTGGACTGGCTGGCTCCGGTTGGCAGCTGGGTGTTGTTGTCGGTCTCAAGGCAGGGGTCTGGGCTGGGTTCAGGGCTTTGGGCTGGGTCTTGAGTTGGGTTCTGGACTTGATGCTTCGGATTGGGTATTGGTTGTCCCGTGTTTCGGATTGCTCTGGTTCGGCTGCTGCTGTGTTCGGTGTGGTCGTCCACTTTGGCTGTTCTTGCTGGGTTTCTCGAGCTAATTTATTGTTTGACGGCAGTTTAGTCTTTGACTCTTTCCTTTTGGTCTGTTAGGTTGCTTTGATTCTTGTATGGTTGTTTCAGGCTTAGTGCCTTGCTTCTTTTGTATGTTTCTCTTGTATGCTTTTTTGGCTTGTGCCTTGTTCCCTCAATCTGGTCTTCTTGTTATTCTTTAGTTTATTCATTATGGGGGTTATCCCAAGTCGTTTTCTCTAAAGTTTCTGGGGTATGCCCCTTTGCAATTGTATTGTATTTTTTTCTTTTCAATCTACAAACAAACTTAGCGAAAAAAAAGGAGCAATCCCATCACTATCGCGTCCAAAACGATGCGTAGATCTCACACAAGTCTTCATTTAGTGAGACCTTCATATTGTTTCATTGGTTGTTTCAAATTTACAAAGAAAGAGGTGATTAAGAGTTGTATTACTTCGTTCTAGTTTGATTAGCATCAAAAGTAGAAACCCATGACTATCAAATTCAAAATCATGCGTACATCTCACACAAGTCTTCATTTAGGGAGATCTTCTATTTGTTTCATTGGTTCTCTAAGATTGTCAAAGAAAGAGGTGATTAGGAGTCCTATTAATTCGTTCTAATTTGATTAGCATCAAAACGACCAAATCAATGATTATCGCGTTAAAAACGATACGTACATCTCGCACAAGTCTTGACTTAGGGAGACCTTCTTATTGTTCCATTGGTTCTCTCAAATTGTCAAAGAAAGAGGTGATTATGAGTCCTATGACTTCGTTCTAGTTTAATTAGCATCAAAAGGAGCAATCCTATCACTAGTGCATTCAAAACGATCCGTACATCTCACACAAGTCTTCATTTAGGGAGACCTTCTCATTGTTTGATTAGTTCTCTCAAATTGTTAAAATATAGGTGATTATAAGTTCTATTACTTCATTCTAGTTGAAATTAGCATCAAAAGGAGCAATCTCATCACTATCGCGTCCAAAATGATGCGTAGATCTCACATAAGTCTTCATTTTGGGAGACCTTCATATTGTTTCATTGCTTGTTTCGAATTTACAAAGAAAGAGGTGATTAAGAGTTGTATTAGATTCTAGTTTGATTAGCGTCAAAAGGAGAAACCCATGACTATCGCGTCCAAAACCATGCGTACATCTCACACAAGTCTTCATTTAGGGAGACCTTCTTATTGTTTCATTGGTTCTCTAAAATTGTCAAAAAAAAGAGGTTATTAGGAGTCCTATTAATTCATTCTAATTTGATTAGCATCAAAAGGACCAAATCAATGACTATCGCGTTAAAAACGATGCGTACATCTCTCACAAGTCTTGATTTAGGGAGACCTTCTTATTCTTTCATTGGTTCTCTCAAATTGTCAAAGAAAGAGGTGATTATGAGTCCTATGACTTCGTTCTAATTTGATTAGCATCAAAAGGAGCAATCATATCATTAGTGCATTCAAAACGATCCGTACATCTCACACAAGTCTTCATTTCGGTAAACCTTCTTATTATTTGATTAGTTCTCTCAAATTGTTAAAATATAGGCAATTATGAGTCCTATTACTTCATTCTAGTTGAAATTAGCATCCAAAGGAGCAATCCCATCACTATCGCGTCCAAAACGATGCGTAGATCTCACACAAGTCTTCATTTAAGGAGACCTTCATATTGTTTCATTGGTTGTTTCGAATTTACAAAGAAAGAGGTGATTAAGAGTTGTAGTACTTCGTTCTAGTTTGATTAGCATCAAAAGTAGAAACCCATGACTATCAAATTCAAAATCATGCGTACATCTCACACAAGTCTTCATTTAGGGAAATCATCTATTTGTTTCATTGGTTCTCTAGGATTGTTAAAGAAAGAGGTGATTAGGAGTCCTATTAATTCGTTCTAATTTGATTAGCATCAAAACGACCAAATCAATGATTATCGCGTTAAAAACGATACGTACATCTCGCACAAGTCTTGACTTAGGGAGACCTTCTTATTATTTCATTGGTTCTCTCAAATTATCAAAGAAAGAGGTGATTATGAGTCCTATGACTTCGTTCTAGTTTAATTAGCATCAAAAGGAGCAATCCTACCACTAGTGCATTCAAAACGATCCGTACACTCACACAAGTCTTCATTTAGGGAGACCTTCTTATTGTTTGATTAGTTCTCTCAAATTATCAAAATATAGGTGACTATGAGTCCTATTACTTCATTCTAGTTGAAATTAGCATCAAAAGGAGCAATTCCATCACTATCGCATCCAAAACGATGCGTAAATCTCACATAAGTCTTCATTTTGGGAGACCTTCATATTGTTTCATTGCTTGTTTCGAATTTACAAAGAAAGAGGTGATTAAGAGTTGTATTAGGTTCTAGTTTGATTAGCGTCAAAAGGAGAAACCCACGACTATCGCGTCCAAAACCATGCGTACATCTCACACAAGTCTTCATTTAGGGAGACCTTCTTATTGTTTCATTGGTTCTCTAAAATTGTCAAAAAAGCGGTGATTAGGAGTCCTATTAATTCATTCTAATTTGATTAGCATCAAAACGACCAAATCAATGACTATCGCGTTAAAAACGATGCGTACATCTCTCACAAGTCTTGATTTAGGGAGACCTTCTTATTCCTTCATTTGTTCTCTCAAATTGTCAAAGAAAGAGGTGATTATGAGTCCTATGACTTCGTTCTAGTTTGATTAGCATCAAAAGAAGCAATCCTATCACTAGTGCATTCACAACGATCCGTACATCTCACACAAGTCTTCATTTAGGGAGACCTTCTTATTGTTTGATTAGTTTTCTCAAATTGTTAAAATATAGGTGATTATGAGTCCTATTACTTCATTCTAGATGAAATTAGCATCAAAAAGAGCAATCCCATCACTATCGCGTCCAAAACGATGCGTAGATCTCACACAAGTCTTCATTTAGGGAGACCTTCATATTGTTTCATTGGTTGTTTCGAATTTACAAAGAAAGAGGTGATTAAGAGACAGTGTTACTTCGTTCTAGTTTGATTAGCGTTAAAACGGAGAAACCCATGACTATCATGTCCAAAACCATGCGTATATCTCACACAAGTCTTCATTTAGGGAGACCATCTTATTATTTCATTAGTCTATCAAATTGTCAAAATATAGGTGATTATGAGTCCTATTACTTCGTTCTAGTTGAAATTAGCATCAAAAGTAGCAATCACATCACTATCGCGTCCAAAACGATGCGTAGATCTCACACATGTCTTCATTTAGGGAGACCTTCATATTGTTTCATTGGTTGTTTCGAATTTACAAAGAAAGAGGTGATTAAGAGTTGTATTACTTTGTTCTAGTTTGATTAGTGTTAAAAGTAGAAATCCATGACTATCGCGTTCAAGATCATGCGTACATCTCACACAAGTCTTCATTTAGGGAGACCCTCTTATTATTTCATTGGTTCTCTAAAATAGTCAAAGAAAGAATAAGTGATTAGGAGTTCAATTAATTTGTTCTAATTTGATTAGCATAAAAAAGAACAAATCAATGTCTACCGTGTTAAAAACGATGCGTACATCTCACACAAGTCTTGACTTAGGGAGACCTACTTATTGTTTCATTGGTTCTCTCAAATTGTCAAAGAAAAAAGTGATTATGAGTCCTATGACTTGCTTCTAGTTTGATTAGCATCAAAAAGAGCAATCATATCACTAGTGCATTCAAAACGATCCGTACATCTCACACAAGTCTTCATTTAGGGATACCTACTTATTGTTTGATTAGTTCTCACAAATTGTCCAAATATAGGTGATTATGAGTCCTATTACTTCATTCTAGTTCAAATTACCATCAAAAGGAGCAATCCCATCACTATCGCGTCCAAAACGATGCCTAGATCTCACACAAGTCTTCATTTAGGGAGACCTTCATATTGTTTCATTGGTTGTTTCAAATTTACAAAGAAAGAGGTGATTAAGAGTTGTATTACTTCGTTCTAGTTTGATTAGCGTAACAAGGAGAAACCCATGACTATCACGTCCAAAACCATGCGTACATCTCACACAAGTCTTCATTTAGGGAGACGTTCTTATTGTTTAATTGGTTCTCTAAAATTGTCAAAGAAAAAGGTGATTAGGAGTCCTATTAATTGGTTCTAATTTGATTAGCATCAAAAGGACCAAATCAATGACTATCGAGTTAAAAACGATGTGTACATCTCACACAAGTCTTGAATTAGGGAGACCTTCTTATTGTTTCATTGGTTCTCTCAAATTGTCAAAGAAAGATGTGATTATGAGTCCTATTACTTCATTCTAGTTTGATTAGCATCAAAAGGAGCAATCCTATCACTAGTGCATTCAAAATGATCCGTACATCTCACACAAGTCTTCATTTTGGGAAACCTTCTTATTGTTTGATTAGTTCTCTCAAATTGTTAAAATATAGGTGATTATGAGTCCTATTACTTCATTCTAGTTGAAATTAGAATCAAAAGGAGCAATCCCATCACTATCGCGTCCAAAACGATGCGTAGATCTCACACAGGTCTTTATTTAGGGAGACCTTCATATTGTTTCATTGGTTGTTTCGAATTTACAAAGAAAAAGGTGATTAAGAGTTGTATTAGGTTCTAGTTTGATTAGCGTCAAAAGGAGAAACCCATGACTATCGCGTCCAAAACCATGCGTACATCTCACACAATTCTTCATTTAGGGAGACCTTCTTATTTTTTCATTGGTTCTCTTAAATTGTCAAAGAAAGAGGTGATTATGAGTCCTATGACTTCGTTCTAGTTTGATTAGTATCAAAAGGAGAAATCTTATCACTAGTACATTCAAAACGATCCGTACATCTCACACAAGTCTTCATTTCGGTAAACCTTCTTATTATTTGATTAGTTCTCTCAAATTGTTAAAATATAGGTGATTATGAGTCATATTACTTCATTCTAGTTGAAATTAGCATCCAAAGGAGCAATCGCATCACTATCGCGTCCAAAACGATGCGTAGATCTCACACAAGTCTTCATTTAGGGAGACCTTCATATTGTTTCATTGGTTGTTTCGAATTTACAAAGAAAGAGGTGATTAAGAGTTGTATTACATCGTTCTTGTTTGATTAGCATCAAAAGTAGAAACCCATGACTATCAAATTCAAAATCATGCGTACATCTCACACAAGTCTTCATTTAGGGAGATCTTCTAAGAACAATAAAGAAAATCAGGTGACATAAGCTGCTCACGTAAGATGACCTCAGCAGGTAGCAGCTCCTGCGGACATCAACAACAAAGGCAGGGCAGCAGCTTTTTACATACACACTCAAAGGTTACAAAGCAACAAGTGCGAAGGAGAAATAAAGTAGACATGAGACCAGCAGCAACATGAGACTATCAGCAACATCAAATGCAGACATAGGAAGGACATCATCAGCAGCAACACCCAAACAAAGAAATAGACAGGCCGAGACAGGAGGAAAACCCCCAGCAAACCGAAACATGCAGCAAAAACAAGCAGAGCACAAAACTGCAACACTGAACCAGGCAGCAGCAACACAACTGCCACAGCAGCAAACCAAACAGTAGTTGTACAAAGGGAGACAGTCGTACAGCAGCGCAAACCAGAACTGCCAGAATCGCCAAGAGACTGCAGCAAACGAACCAGCAAACCAAGACCGGAAAAGGCCAAACCATCCATAGAAAGGACAGCAGACAAACAAAGAAAGCAGGCCGGAGCAGACAGAAGAACAACCACAGCCAAAGCAACAAGACAAGAGCAGACCGCAGCAAAGCAACTGCAGTACAGCAACAGTAGCCAAGCACATAACATTGGACCATCATAAGAACAACAACAACACTGGCCCAGGTACAGGCATGAAACCAGCAGCCAGCAGAACAGAAAACCAAGGCCCGAAAATGAGTAGTAGCAAGGGACCAAAGCATAAATAGCAACAGTAGCACCTGCAGCAAACTGGCTCAAGACAGACCAAACCAACATACAACATCTGCTAGGAAACCACAGCAGCAACAGACCAAGCAACATCAACCAGAGCATACCAGAAGCAAACAGCAGAAATCAGCATCAAGGAACAAACAGCAGCAGGCAACTTGCAAAGGTCAACCTGCAGTAGGCAAAACAGCAGGAGAAAGCTTAAACAGCAACAATCAGTAGGAGTTCTCAGCCTGCAGACAGACTGACCAAGGCAGAGACCAAGTCAACCCAGCAGGACCAGCAGCAGCAAGCTGGCAGTAGAGCAAACCACAGCCAACGAAGCTGAAGTTGGCCCAAAAGCCAACCGCAGCAAACAACCCAGAACCTCAGCAGCAACAGAGGGGAGAGCATTCAACAGCAGCAACCAATAGAAACTTGCAGCCATCTGCAAGGAGAATGCAACTGGGAAGAAAGCAGACGAGCATAAGAACCATAACCCAGTTGACGAGCATAGGAGACCAAAGCAGACGAGCATAAGAACCAGTCCGAGTTTGATAGACCAACTAGCCACAAACCAAAACCACATACCATAGCCACGACCCGTAGTAGCATCCAACCCTAAACAGTGAAGCAATAGGCACCAGACCACAACAACAACTGACCCAATGTAAAACTGGCTGCCACTGCAAGAAAAGACCCAGCATGTAGCAGGTATAAGCCAGAAGACATAGAGAAGGTCATGGGATAAGCAACAACAGCAGTCCACATTAAATCCCAAACAGTAAGAACCCAAACCCAAAGCAGTACAACCGAGACCCAAAGCAACAGCAAGACACGAGCATGGATATGCCAACATTAAATCCCACTACAGGCATACTGAACAGGAAACAAGCATATCCATCAAGAGACTCATATGATAAGATGTTGGAAACATGCTCTCGTTTTAAGTTTCTGGAATCTAGAATTTGTGTGAAGCCCACACTTTAGCAGATGGATTAGATCTTTAATAATAACACGAGCTGGAGTTGACTTTTTGGAAAAAAAATCCTAACATTCCGTTCTTGCCAAATTCGATAAACAACAATAGCAAACCCAAAATGAAGCAAATTGTGAAGGAACGTTGTACCGGATCTGCCACAAATAAACTCTGTGATTTGGGACCAGCTCCTACTTAATCCTCTCCACCCACACCGACGGAGCACAGCAACTAAAAGCTGAAAGGAAAAGTTACAGTGAAAGAACAGATGATGGAAGGATTCCCTCAGAGCTACAGAGAACACACATGGGATTCACATCAAGACCAAACAGAACCAGCCTATCCAAAGTCCTAAAGGAAAATGGTTTAACCACGGATCAAACCAGAGACTAGTACTAGCTCCATTGCCAATCGAAAAGGTGATATGACGGCATGCAAGAGTCCTAAGTTGGAGAACTTTCCTCCAAATCCAGGAACAATCATAAGGAATAGGGATAATCCAGAAGAATTTATTTTTAAGCGGGAAAGCCCGAATCCAAGAGGCCCAGAAAGAGGAACGAGTGGGAGAAATAACATGCCAAAGATGCTTCAAGATCAAACCTTTGTTCCAGTCCTCAAGATTTTTAATAACCAGGCCACCTTCATCAAGGGGCATTAAAATTTTGCTCCAAGCAACTTTTGAGCCATACTTCTGCATAGATGGGCCGTTCCAAAGAAATCTGGACATGGAAGACTTAAGGTCTTTCAAAACAGAAGCAGGAAGAATGAAGTGAGCCGACCAATATGTTTGAATGGCAAAGATAACAGATTTAATCAGTTGCAGCCTACCAGCATAAGAAATGAATTTATTAGTCCACGAGGTAATTCTGGATTTGATCTTTTCAAGAAGAGGATGGCAATCTGCAAGGCTAAGCTTGGAAGTGATTAAAGGAACACCTAAGAACCTAGCAGGAAAACTACCCATTTGAAAACCCAAAGTATAGAGAATAGCAGCAACTTGGGTAGGTGGGACATGAGAAAGGAAACACATACTTTTCGAGGCATTGATGTGCAAACCAGAAAAGGAGGAAAATTGATCAAGGCATAACTTGATAATCTTAACAGACTCGAGGTCCCCACGACAGAAAATAATAAGATCGTCCGCAAAGCAAAGATGGGTAAGCGAGATGGAAGCAGTTTTCCAATGATGGTGAAAGGATGGATGTTTGGAAGCCTTGGAGAGCATGAGTGAAAGGACTTCCATGACTATGACAAAGAGATACGGAGATAAGGGATCACGTTGACGGAGGCCTTTGCCTCCTTTGAAGTATCCATAAAGGGCACCATTGACTTTGACAGAAAAATATGTAGTAGTAATGCAAGCTTTGATCCAAAAACGGAATTTAGGGGGAAAGTTAAAGAGCTTGAGGGCAGCCAGTAAGAAATCCCAAGACACGGAGTCAAAAGCATTCTTGAGGTCAATTTTCATCGCGCAACGAGCCGGGCCAGAAGGCCGATGGTAATTCCTGAAAAGCTCTTGAGCAAGGAGAATATTGTCACCAATTCTCCGACCCTTAATAAAGGCCGACTGACAAGGTGAAACAAGAGCAGGAAGAATATCCTTGAGCCGAGAAGTAATAATCTTAGAAATACACTTGTAAGTGGTATTACAGCAAGAGATAGGTCTATAGTCATTCATGGAGGTTGGGTTTGGGATTTTTGGAACAAGGGCAATAGCCGTAGCATTTGTACCCCTAAGGAGACAACCCTGACGAAAGAAGGATTGGATGGCAGCAGTAAAAATAGAACCAACGATGTCCCAGGTAAGGAGAAAAAAGTTCACATTAAATCCATCCGGGCCAGGACTTTTGTTCTTCTTCATAAGCTTTAACGTAGCCAAGACTTCCCCATCCGTAATATCCCGACCTAAAATCAAGGCTTGCTGGGCAGACACCTTGGAATCCACTAAGGGCTCTAGCTCATATAAGTTCAGGCCATTCTCAAGAGGAGGACCCCCCAAAAGAGAGCTGAAGTGGTTGATGGCAATGCTTTGGACAGCCGAGTGCCCAAAACATAAATCCCCCTCAGTGTTCACAATAGAAAGGATTTTATTACGATTCCATCTATTTTTGATTTGGTTATGGAAGTAACCATTATTCTTGTCCCCTTCCTTAAGCCATTGAATCCTAGATTTCTGCCATAACATGCTCTCTTCACTGAGGAGATCAGCCCAAAGAGTAGCTGATTGGGATTGCTGGAGAGAAAGGAGCAAAGGATCTGATAGTCTAAGGGAAATAGCCTACTGCGTAGCATGAAGAAAGGCTCTAGACTTAGCCACATTAGAGGAGAGGTTGCCATTGACTTTGTTGAGAGTAGACAAAGCTCGCTTGACTGCACAAAGCTTACCCGCAAGGATCTGCAAAGGGTCACCAGAGGAAGGGTAACACCAAGCAGTCTGCACCACATCAAGGAAGTTTTCCCACCCAGCCATAAAGTTGAAAAACTGAAAAGACTTAGGAATGGAAGGGATAGCCAACCCAATCTGAACAACCATAGGACAATGGTCCGAGAGATCACGCGGAGTAAATAAGGCCTGAGAAGAAGGAAAGGAGCCCAGCCATAAGCTATTAACCAAAGCTCTGTCAAGCTTTTTGTAAGTAGGATTAGACAGCTGAGAATCCAACCAGGTAAGAAGAGGACCTGAAGCCCGGAGATCAACCAAATATAAGTCAGTTAAAAAATCCTTAAAATCTTGCATGCCATAGTCCCATAAACCAGCACCACCATCAATTTCAGAGAGGGATTGGACCACATTAAAGTCACCAAGGAGAGTCCAAGGTTTATCAATAGAGCCCGCAATAGACCTCAAGTCTTTCCACAAAACCTTCCTCTCAGAGGGAGTATTGAGCCCATAAATAATAGTAGCAAAAAATTGAACATCAATATTGGCAGAAGAAACAAAACAGTGAATAAACTGAGAAGATTTGGCTAAAATATTTACATTCCATATATGAGGGTCCCAACCAACCCAGATTCGACCATTGATATGGAAATTATAATTAAAATGCCATTCCCAGTGTTTACAAATGGCTTTAGAAATAGCTAAGGCTTTAGTGCACTTGACCCTAGTCTCAACAATTCCCAAAAAGGAAAGACTATGCTTACAAATGACAGCATTGACACTAGCCTGCTTAGGGGACATATTCACACCTCTAATATTCATAGAGCAAAAATTTAACATAAAGGGGAAAAATTAAGTAGGGGACTTAAAGCTCCCCCCTCCTTTAATCTTCTTCTTCGAGGCCTGGCCAAGATCTAAGGAGTTTTTTGCCTTATGCTTGAGATCCTTAACAGCCTTCTCATCAATTTGCTTCAGTTTGACCACAAGAGGATTAGGAGAAGGAGTAGCATCTGTATCCGAGAACCCTTCTAAAGGCGAAATGAGATTAAAGGAATTTGAGGGTTTGTTAAGGCCTGAAGAAGAAAGGGCCGAGCCCTTAGCAACAAAAGGAGCAGCCTGCTGCTTGGGACCTTTAGAAACTAAAGTCCATTTATCAGCCAGCACTGCAGGAGGAGGAACATAGGCAGGTACAAAGACAGCAGGAAGAATACCAGAAGGTTCAGCAACTAAAGACAAATCAGGAGCTAAAGGGGGAACCTTAGGTACCCATTTGTAATTTGATGTAGGGCATCTGATGAGGGAGTGACCGAATGACTTGCAATGAGAGAAAAATTGGGGTCGATTTTGGTACTCGACTTTTACAACCACCACCTTTTCCGTTTTCGATTCCTTATCGAGAACAATAACATCCAGACTAGAAGGAAAGTCAGAGGAGGAAGAAACCTCAACGCACATTCTAGCAAAATTCATCGGTTCCAACTTTTCAGTAACTTTATCAACAAACAGTGGTTTTCCAATACCACTAGCAAGGTAGCTTAACCCAGGAGCAGTAAGGTATGACATAGGAATATTGTGAAATTTTACCCATAAAGGGGCTTTGGTGCAAGATTCAGAAGTAAAGTCCATACCCTCCTTCCAATATTTAAGGCTGAGAAGCTTATTGGAGATATACCAGGGACCAAGGGCAAGAATATTATCACGTTCTGCAGAGCTAGAAAATTTGAAAATGAAATAACCTTTATCCTGAAGGAACACTTTCTGCAGGCCAAACTTATCCCAAAGTTTATGAACATTTTCTTCCACCATTTTAAAAGGGAGCCTAGAGTGAATAAAACTACCAACCAAACAGGAATTCCAAAGATTATTACCTAACTGAAGAATTTCAGAAGGAGGCTTAATAATAATGGGACCGTTCTCACACGAAGGAGGAGAAGGTGGAAGATATTCAAGATTGAGGCAAGGCTTCTGAAGACCCTGAGCAACTACAGAACTCCAAGTCTATTTTTTCGCTAGACCATCTGGACTAGCATTCTTAGCTAAGCCAGCAGACAAATCCGAGGGTAAAGCTGAAGAAGCTTCTAATATAGGCGACATAGCCACACAAGTCTTAGGAGAAGGTGGAAGCTCACCTTCCTCCATCACAGAGGGCTTATTCAAGTCAGCAGACAGGGGAATACCTTCGCCAAAAGGCTCCATATGAGAGCATCCAGAGGTGACTGCCCGTTGGGAACTATTGACAAACATGTCGTGGGTATTAACTAGCCGAGAGGGACCGACACCGCTAGCAAAATCCGAAACTTGTTGCATATTGAACCCCTTAGCAAGGATAAAATCCATGAGGGTATTACTTTTCTTACGTTCATCCGCTGCTTCCACATAACCGTGGCTGGAAAAATGCTGTGCCGCACTGAAAATTTCCTTCAGAGTCGAGCCTTGAGTAAGCCCTAACCTAGCTTCAAACTCACTATTTGCATCAGATTCGTCAGAACTGACCAAATCAACAGGGACTACGGGGGGAATAGGATCGGATTCAGCCATAGGTGAGCCGTGCACGAGGGGAGAGTTAGGGATGGAAACGCCATACTCAGCAAACAGATCTCTAGAAGGGCTACTAAGAGAGTTCCCCGCCGAGAGATGAGAAGGGCTAACTATGACACAGGATATGAGAAAGGGAGGGGAGGGGATAGGACGGGATCGGAATGGAAAGGGAGAAGAGAACAAAAAAAAGGAAAGATAAGCAAGATCGGAAGAAGAACGGAGAAGTTAGGTGGGGGGTTAAGCCGGGAAAAAGGTACAAAAGTAAGAGAGAAGGCAGAGAAAAAATCCTAGAGAGAGAAACATGATTCTTTTTCCGTCGGAGACCTTCTTATTGGTTATACCCAAGTCTTGACTTAGGGAGACCTACTTATTGTTTCATTTGTTCTCTCAAATTGTCAAAGAAAAAAGTGATTATGAGTCCGATGACTTGCTTCTAGTTTGATTAGCATCAAAAGGAGCAATCTTATCACTAGTGCATTCAAAACGATCCGTACATCTCACACAAGTCTTCATTTAGGGATACCTTCTCACACAAGTCCAAAACTATCGCATCCAAAACGAGTTGTATTACTTCGTTCTAGTCTGATTAGCGTCAAAAGGAGAAACCCATGACTATCGCGTCCAAAACCATGCGTACATCTCACACAAGTCTTCATTTAGGGAGACCTTCATATTGTTTCATTGGTTGTTTTGAATTTACAAAGAAAGAGGTGATTAAGAGACTGTGTTACTTCGTTCTAGTTTGATTAGCGTCAAAAAAGAGAAACCTATGACTATCGCGTCCAAAACCATGCGTACATCTCACACAACTCTTCTTTTAGGGAGACCTTCTTATTATTTCATTAGTTCTCTCAAATTGTCAAAAAATAGGTTATTACGAGTCCTATTACTTCGTTCTAGTTGAAATTAGCATCAAAAGGAGCAATCACATCACTATCGCGTCCAAAACGATGCGTAGATCTCACACAAGTCTTCATTTAAGGAGACCTTCATATCGTTTCATTGGTTGTTTTGAATTTACAAAGAAAGAGGTGATTAAGAGACTGTGTTACTTCGTTCTAGTTTGATTAGCGTCAAATAAGAGAAATCCATGACTATCGCGTCCAAAACCATGCGTACATCTCACACAAGTCTTCATTTAGAGAGACCTTCTTATTGTTTCATTAGTTGTCTCAAATTGTCAAAATATAGGTGATTATGAGTCCTATTATTTCATTCTAGTTGAAATTAGCATCAAAAGGAGCAATCGCATCACTATCGCATCCAAAACGATGCGTAGATCTCACACAAGTCTTCATTTAGGGAAGACCTTCATATTGTTTCATTGGTTTCAAATTTACAAAGAAAGAGGTGATTAAGAATTGTATTCTTTTGTTCTAGTTTGATTAGCGTCAAAAGGAGAAACCCATGACTATCGCGTCCAAAACCATGCGTACATCTCACACAAGTCCTCATTTAGGGATACCTTCTTATTGTTTAGCATCGAAAAAGGTGATTAGGAGTCCTATTAATTAGTTCTAATTTGATTAGCATCGAAAGGACCAAATCAATGACTATCGCGTTAAAAATGATGCGTACATCTCACACAAGTCTTGAATTAGGGAGACCTTCTTATTGTTTCATTGGTTCCCTTAAATTGTCAAAGAAAGAGGTGATTATGAGTCCTATGACTTCCTTCTAGTTTGATTAGCATCAAAAGGAGCAATCCTATCACTAGTGCATTCAAAACGATCCGTACATCTTACGCAAGTCTTCATTTTGGAAAACCTTCTTATTGTTTGATTAGTTCTGTCAAATTGTCAAAATGTAGGTGATTATGAGTCCTATTACTTCGTTCTAGTTGAAATTAGCATCAAAAGGAGCAATCCCATTACTATCGCGTCCAAAACGATGCTTAGATCTCACACAAGTCTTCATTTAGGGAGACCTTCATATTGTTTCATTGGTTGTTTTGAATTTACAAAGAAAGAGGTGATTAAGAGACTGTGTTACTTCGTTCTAGTTTTATTAGCTTCAAAAGAGAGAAACCCATGACAATTGCGTCTAAAACCATGCGTACATCTCACACACGTCTTCATTTAGGGGGACCTTCTTATTGTTTCATTAGTTCTCTCAAATTATCAAAATATAGGTGATTATGAGTCCTATTACTTCGTTCCAGTTGAAATTAGCATCAAAAGAAGCAATCACATCACGATCGCGTCCAAAACGATGCGTAGATCTCACACAAGTCCTCATTTAGGGAGACATTCATATTGTTTCATTGGTTTTTTTGAATTTACAAAGAAAGAGGTGATTAAGAGTTGTATTACTTCATTCTAGTTTCATTAGCGTCAAAAGGAGAAACCCATGACTATCACGACCAAAACCATGCGTACATCTCACACAAGACTTCGTTTAGGGAGACCTTTTTATTGTTTAATTGGTTCTCTAAAATTGTCAAAGAAAAAGGTGATTAGAAGTCCTATTAATTCGTTTTAATTTTATTAGAATCAAAAGGACGAAATCAATGACTGTCGCGTTAAAAATGATGCGTACATCTCACAGAAGTCTTGATTAAGGGAGACCTTCTTATTGTTTCATTGGTTCCCTCAAATTGTCAAAGAAAGAGGTGATTATGAGTTCTATGACTTCATTCTAGTTTGATTAGCATCAAAGGGAGCAATCCTATCACTAGTGCATTCTAAACGATCTGTACATCTCACACAAGTCTTTATTTTGGGAAACCTTCTTATTGTTTGATTAGTTCTCTCAAATTGTAAAAATGTAGGTGATTATGAGTCCTATTACTTCATTCTAGTTGAAATTAGAATCAAAAGGAGCAATCACATCACTATCGCGTCCAAAACGATGCTTAGACCTCACACAAGTCTTCATTTAGGGAGACCTTCATATTGTTTCAGTGGTTAGAAAAAGGTGATTAAGAGACTAAGTTACTTCGTTCTAGTTTTATTAGCGTCAAAAAGGAGAAACCCATGACTATCGCGTCCAAAACGATGCGTACATCTCACACAATTCTTCATTTAGGGAGACCTTCTTATTGTTTCATTAGTTCTCTCAAATTGTCAAAATATAGGTGATTATGAGTCCTATTACTTCGTTCCAGTTGAAATTAGCATCAAAAGAAGCAATCACATCACGATCGCGTCCAAAACGATGCGTAGATCTCACACAAGTCTTAATTTAGGGAGACATTCATATTGTTTCATTGGTTTTTTCGAATTTACAAGGAAAGAGGTGATTAAGAGTTGCATTACTTCATTCTAGTTTGATTAGCGTCAAAAGGAGAAACCCATGACTATCGCGTCCAAAACCATGCGTACATCTCACGCAAGTCTTCATTTAGGGAGACCTTTTTATTGTTTAATTGGTTCTCTAAAATTGTCAAAGAAAAAGGTGATTAGGAGTCCAATTAATTCGTTCTAATTTGATTAGCATCAAAAGGACCAAATCAATGACTATCGATATTAAAAACGATGCGTACATCTCACACAAGTCTTGATTTAGAGAGACCTTCTTATTGTTTCATTGGTTCTCTCAAATTGTCAAAGAAAGAGGTGATTATGAGTCCTATGACTTCCATCTAGTTTGATTATCATCAAAAGGAGCAATCCTATCACTAGTGCGTTCAAAACGATCCGTACATCTCAGACAAGTCTTCATTTTGGGAAACCTTCTTATTATTTGATTAGTTCTCTCAAATTGTTAAAATATAGGTGATTATGAGTCCTATTACTTCATTCTAGTTGAAATTAGAATCAAAAGGAGCAATCACATCACTATCTCGTTCAAAACGATGCGTAGATCTCACACAAGTTTTCATTTACGGAGACCTTCATATTGTTGCATTGGTTGTTTCGAATTTACAAAGAAAGAGGTTATTAAGAGACTGTGTTACTTCGTTTTAGTTTGATTAGCATTAAAAAAGAGAAACCCATGACTATCTTGTCCAAAACGATGCGTACATCTCACACAATTCTTCAATTAGGGAGACCTTCTTATTGTTTCATTGGTTCTCCCAAATTATCAAAGAAAGAGGTGATTATGAGTCCTATGACATCCTTCTAGTTTGATTAGCATCAAAAGGAGCAATCCTATCACTTGTGCATTCAAAACGATCTGTACATCTCAGACAAGTCTTCATTTTGGGAAACCTTCTTATTATTTGATTAGTTCTCTCAAATTGTTAAAATATAGGTGATTATGAGTCCTATTACTTCATTCTAGTTGAAATTAGCATCAAAAGAAGCAATCCCATCACTATCGCGTCCAAAACGATGCGTAGATCTCACACAAGTCTTCATTTAGGGAGACCTTCATATCTTTTCATTGGTTGTTTTGAATTTATAAAGAAAGAGGTGATTAAGAGACTGTGTTACTTCGTTCTAGTTTTATTAGCGTCAAAAAAGAGAAACCCATTACTATCGCGTCCAAAACCATGCGTACATCTCACACAAGTCTTCATTTAGGGAGACCTTCTTATTGTTTCATTAGTTCTCTCAAATTGTCAAAATATAGGTGATTATGAGTCCTATTATTTCGTTCTAGCTGAAATTAGCATCAAAAGGAGCAATCACATCACTATCGCGTCCAAAACGATGCTTAGATGTCACACAAGTCTTCATTTAGGGAAGACCTTCATATTGTTTCATTTGTTCTCTCAAATTGTCAAATTATAAGTGATTATGAGTCCTATTACTTCGTTCTAGTTGAAATTAGCAAAAAAAGGAGCAATCGCATCACTATCGCGTCCAAAACGATGCGTAGATCTCGCACAAGTCTTCATTTAGGGAAACCTTCATATTGTTTCATTGTTGGTTTCAATTTTACAAAGAAAGAGGTGATTAAGAGTTGTATTACTTCGTTCTAGTTTAATTAGCGTCAAAAGGAGAAACCCATGACTATCGCGTCCAAAACCATGCGTACATCTCACACAAGTCTTCATTTAGGGAGACCTTCTTATTGTTTCATTGGTTCTATAAAATTGTCAAAGAAAGAGGTGATTAGGAGTCCTATTAATTCGTTCTAATTTGATTAGCTTCAAAAGGACCAAATCAATGACTATCGCGTTAAAAACGATGCGTACATCTCACACAAGTCTTGATTTATGGAGACCTTCTTTATGTTAAATTGGTTCCCTCAAATTGTAAAAGAAAGAGGTGATTATAAGTCCTATGAATTCGTTCTAGTTTGATTAGGATCATAAGGAGCAATCCAATCACTAGTACATTCAAAACGATCCGTACATCTCACACAAGTCTTCATTAAGAGAGACCTTCTTATTGTTTGATTAGTTCTCTCAAATTGTTAAAATATAGGTGATACTGAGTCCTATTGCTTCATTCTAGTTGAAATTAGCATCAAAAGGAGCAATCCCATCACTATCGCGTCCAAAACGATGCGTAGATCTCACACAAGTCTTCATTTAGGGAGAAGTTCATATTGTTTCATTGTTTGTTTCGAATTTACAAAGAAAGAGGTGATTAAGAGACTGTGTTACTTCGTTCTAGTTTTATTAGCGTCAAAAAAGAGAAACCCATGACTATCGCGTCCAAAACCATGCGTACATCTCACACAAGTCTTCATTTAGGGAGACCTTCTTATTGTTTCATTAGTTCACTCAAATTGTCAAAATATAGGTGATTGTGAGTCCTATTATTTCGTTCTAGCTAAAATAAGCATCAAAAGGAGCAATCACATCACTATCGCGTCCAAAACGATGCTTAGATCTCACACAAGTCTTCATTTAGGGAAGACCTTCATATTGTTTCATTGGTTTCAAATTTACAATGAAAGAGGTTATTAAGAATTGTATTCTTTCGTTCTAGTCTGATTAGCGTCAAAAGGAGAAACCCATGACTATCGCGTCCAAAATCATGCGTACATCTCACACAAGTCTTCATTTAGGGAGACCTTCTTATTGTTTAATTGATTCTCTAAAATTGTCAAAGAAAAAAGTGATTAGGAGTCCTATTAATTCGTTCTAATTTGATTAGCATCAAAAGGACCAAATCAATGACTGTCGCGTTAAAAACGATGCGTACATCTCACACAAGTCTTGATTTAAAGAGACCTTCTTATTGTTCATTGGTTCCCTCAAATTGTCAAAGAAAGAGGTGATTATGAGTCCTATGACTTCATTCTAGTTTGATTAGCATCAAAAGGAGCAATCCTATCACTAGTGCATTCAAAACGATCTGTACATCTCACACAAGTCTTCATTTTGGGAAACTTTCTTATTATTTGATTAGTTCTCTCAAATTGTTAAAATATAGGTGATTATGAGTCCTATTACTTCATTCTAGTTGAAATTAGAATCAAAAGGAGCAATCACATCACTATCGCGTTTAAAACGATGCGTAGATCTCACACAAGTTTTCATTTAGGGAGAACTTCATATTGTTGCATTGGTTGTTTCGAATTTACAAATAAAGAGGTTATTAAGAGACTATGTTACTTCGTTTTAGTTTGATTAGCATTAAAAAAGAGAAACCCATGACTATCGCGTCCAAAACGATGCGTACATCTCACACAATTCTTCATTTAGGGAGACCTTCTTATTGTTTCATTGGTTCTCTCAAATTGTCAAAGAAAGAGGTGATTATGAGTCCTATGACTTCGTTCTAGTTTGATTAGCATCAAAAGGACTAATCCTATCACTAGTGCATTCAAAACGATCCGTACATCTCACACAAGTCTTCATTTCGGGAAACCTTCTTATTATTTGATTAATTCTGTCAAATTGTTAAAATATAGGTGATAATGAGTCCTATTACTTCATTCTAGTTGAAATTAGCATCAAAAGGAGCAATCTCATCACTATCGCGTCCAAAACGATGCATAGATCTCACACAAGTCTTCATTTAGGTAGACCTTCATATTGTTTCATTGGTTGTTTCGAATTTACAAAGAAAGAGGTGACTAAGAGACTGTGTTACTTCGTTCTTGTTTGATTAACGTCAAAAAAGAGAAACCCATGACAATCTCGTCCAAAACCATGCGTACATCTCACACAAGTTTTCATTTAGGGAGACCTTCTTATTATTTCAGTTGTTCTCTCAAATTGTCAAATTATAGGTGATTATGAGTCCTATTACTTCGTTCTAGTTGCAATTTGCAATAAAAGGAGCAATCGCATCACTATCGCGTCCAAAACGATGCGTAGATCTCATACAAGTCTTCATTTAGGGAAACCTTCATATTGTTTCATTGCTGGTTTCAAATTTACAAAGAAAGAGGTGATTAAGAGTTGTATTACTTCGTTCTAGTTTGATTAGCGTCAAAAGGAGAAACCCATGACTATCGCGTCCAAAACCATGCGTACATCTCACACAAGTCTTCATTTAGGGAGACCTTCTTATTGTTTCATTGGTTCTATAAAATTGTCAAAGAAAGAGGTGATTAGGAGTCCTATTAATTCGTTATAATTTGATTAGCATCAAAAGGACCAAATCAATGACTATCGCGTTAAAAACGATGCGTACATCTCACACAAGTCTTGATTTATGGAGACCTTCTTTATGTTAAATTGGTTCCCTCAAATTGTAAAAGAAAGAGGTGATTATGAGTCCTATGAATTCGTTCTAGTTTGATTAGCATCATAAGGAGCAATCCAATCACTAGTGCATTCAAAACGATCCGTACATCTCACACAAGTATTCATTAAGAGAGACCTTCTTATTGTTTGATTAGTTCTCTCAAATTGTTAAAATATAGGTAATACTGAGTCCTATTGCATCATTCTAGTTGAAATTAGCATCAAAACGAGAAATCTCATCACTATCGTGTCCAAAACGATGCGTAGATCTCACACAAGTCTTCATTTAGGGAGACCTTCATATTGTTTCATTGGTTGTTTCGAATTTACAAAGAAAGAAGTGATTAAGAGACTGTGTTACTTCGTTCTAGTTTTATTAGCATCAAAAAAGAGAAACCCATGACTATCGCGTCCAAACCATGCGTACATCTCACACAAGTCTTCATTTAGGGAGACCTTCTTATTGTTTCATTAGTTCTCTCAAATTGTCAAAATATAGGTGATTATGAGTCCAATTATTTCGTTCTAGCTGAAATTAGCATCAAAAGGAGCAATCACATCACTATCGCGTCCAAAACGATGCTTAGATCTCACACAAGTCTTCATTTAGGGAAGACCTTCATATTGTTTCATTGGTTTCAAATTTACAAAGAAAGAGGTGATTAAGAATTGTATTCTTTCGTTCTAGTCTGATTAGCGTCAAAAGGAGAAACCCATGACTATCGCGTCCAAAATCATGCGTACATCTCACACAAGTCTTAATTTAGGGAGACCTTCTTATTGTTTCATTGGATCTCTCAAATTGTCAAAGAAAGAGGTGATTATGAGTCCTATGACTTCGTTCTAGTTTGATTAGCATCAAAAGGAGCAATCCTATCACTAGTGCATTCAAAACGATCCATACATCTCACACAAGTCTTCATTTCGAGAAACTTTCTTATTATTTGATTAGTTCTCTCAAATTGTTAAAATATAGGTGATTATGAGTCCTATTACTTCATTCTAGTTGAAATTAGCATCAAAAGGAGCAATCCCATCACTTTCGCGTCCAAAACGATGCGTAGATCTCACACAAGTCTTCATTTAGGGAGACCTTCATATTGTTTCATTGGTTGTTTCGAATTTACCAAGAAAGAGGTGATTAAGAGACTGTGTTACTTCATTCTTGTTTGATTAACGTCAAAAAAGAGAAACCCATGACAATCTCGTCCAAAACGATGCGTAGATCTCACACAAGTCTTCATTTAGGGAGACATTCATATTGTTTCATTGGTTGTTTCAAATTTACAAAGAAAGAGGTGATTAAGAGTTGTATTACTTCATTCTAGTTTGATTAGTGTCAAAAGGAGAAACCCATGACTATCGCGTCCAAAACCATACGTACATCTCACACAAGTATTCATTTAAGGAGACCTTTTTATTGTTTAATTGGTTCTCTAAAATTGTCAAAGAAAAAGGTGATTAGAATTCCAATTAATTCGTTTTAATTTGATTAACATCAAAAGGACCAAATCAATGACTATCGCGTTAAAAACGATGCGTACATCTCACACAAGTCTTGATTTAGGGAGACCATCTTATTGTTTCAGTGGTTCTCTCAAATTGTCAAAGAAAGAGGTGATTAGGAGTCCTATGAATTCATTCTAATTTGATCAGCATCAAAAGGAGCAAACCAATCACTAGTGCATTCAAAACGATCCGTACATCTCACACAAGTCTTCATTTAGAGAGACCTTCTTATTGTTTGATTAGTTCTCTTAAATTGTTAAAATATAGGTGATACTGAGTCCTATTTCTTCATTTTAGTTGAAATTAGCATCAATAGGAGCAATCCCATCACTATCGCGTCCAAAACGATGCGTAGATCTCACACAAGTCTTCATTTAGGGAGAACTTCATATTGTTTCATTGGTTGTTTCGAATTTACAAAGAAAGAGGTGATTAAGAGACTGTGTTACTTCGTTTTAGTTTGATTAGCATTAAAAAGGAGAAACCCATGACTATCGCGTCCAAAACCATGCGTACATCTCACACAATTCTTCATTTAGGGAGACTATCTTATTGTTTCATTGGTTCTCTCAAATTGTCAATGAAAGAGGTGATTATGAGTCCTATGACTTCGTTCTAGTTTGATTAGCATCAAAAGGAGCAATCCTATCACTAGTGCATTCAAAACGATCCGTACATCTCACACAAATCTTCATTTCGGGAAACCTTCTTATTATTTAATTAGTTCTCTCAAATTGTTAAAATATAGGTGATTATGAGTCCTATTACTTCATTCTAGTTGAAATTAGCATCAAAAGGAGCAATCCCATCACTATCGCGTCCAAAACGATGCGTAGATCTCACACAAGTCTTCATTTAGGGAGACCTTCATATTGTTTCATTGGTTGTTTCGAATTTACAAAGAAAGAGGTGATTAAGAGACTGTGTTACTTCGTTCTTGTTTGATTAACGTCAAATAAGAGAAACCCATGACAATCTCGTCCAAAACCATGCGTACATCTCACACAAGTCTTCATTTAGGGAGACCTTCTTATTATTTCATTTGTTCTCTCAAATTGTCAAATTATAGGTGATTATGAGTCCTATTACTTCGTTCTAGTTGAAATTAGCATTAAAAGGAGCAATCGCATCACTATCGCGTCCAAAACGATGCGTAGATCTCACACAAGTCTTCATTAGGGAAACCTTCATATTGTTTCATTGCTGGTTTCAAATTTACAAAGAAAGAGGTGATTAAGAGTTGTATTACTTCGTTCTAGTTTGATTAGCGTCAAAAGGAGAAACCCATGACTATCGCGTTCAAAACCATACGTACATCTCACACAAGTCTTCATTTAGGGAGACCTTCTTATTGTTTCATTGGTTCTATAAAATTATCAAAGAAAGAGGTGATTAGGAGTCCTATTAATTCGTTCTAATTTGATTAGCATCAAAAGGACCAAATCAATGACTATCGCGTTAAAAACGATGCGTACATCTCACACAAGTCTTGATTTATGGAGACCTTCTTTATGTTAAATTGGTTTTCTCAAATTGTAAAAGAAAGAGGTGATTATGAGTCCTATGAATTCGTTCTAGTTTGATTAGCATCATAAGGAGCAATCCAATCAATAGTGCATTCAAAACGATCCGTACATCTCACACAAGTCTTCATTTAGAGAGACCTTCTTATTGTTTGATTAGTTCTCTCAAATTGTTAAAATATAGGTGATTATGAGTCCTATTGCTTCATTCTAGTTGAAATTAGCATCAAAATGAGCAATCACATCACTATCGCGTCCAAAACGATGAGTAGATCTCACACACGTCTTCATTTAGGGAGACCTTCATATTGTTTCATTGGTTATTTCGAATTTACAAAGAAAGAGGTGATTAAGAGTTGTATTACTTCGTTCTAGTTTGATTAGCGTTAAAAGTAGAAACCCATGACTATCGTGTACAAAATCATGCGTACATCTCACACAAGTCTTCATTTAGGGAGACCTTCTTATTATTTCATTGATTTTCTAAAATTGTCAAAGAAAGAGGTGATTAGGTGTTCCTGTGCTACCCGGTCTGAGTCTTTTGCTTGTTTAATGTTTTATCTTCTTGCTCAGTGCTGTGTTTTAGTGGGTTTGTGCTTCTGATCTGGTTGTTTTTTTTTTGCTTATCTTTATTGATCAGTTATGGAAGTTGTTTACTCTTTGGTTTTATCGCCGGTTCCTGTGTGGATTTAATATGGAGTTTCGATCGCTGATGGTTGGTCGATTTTTGGCTGGGTTGTTTGGGCTTCCGGTTGGGTTTGATGTTGATGGGTGTCTTCGATTTTCTGGCTTATCAGTCGTCGATCCACCGCCTGGACTTCTGCCGCTCCGGCAATGTTCATGAATCAGATTTTTGACTTCCGATTATGCTCGGTTGCTTTGTTTTCCATCAAATCTTTTTGTGTTTATTGTTAAATTAATTTTTTGGTTGGGTTGGGTGTCCTTTGTTTTGGTGCTCCGATTTGGACTGTGTTGATATTGCATTATATTTAAGTTCAGATTTGGATTGATTATGTTATTGATTCTGTCATGCCGTCCTTCATTTTACCGCCTTCTTCCCCCATCGCTGCTCGGCCCACCCATCCTCTTCACGAGTTTGGATCTGATCGGTGGTGGCTTGGGGTTCGGATTTGGTTCTCTCAAATTGTCAAAGAAAGAGGTGATTATGAGTCCTATGACTTCGTTCTAGTTTGATTAGCATCAAAAGGAGCAATCCTATCACTAGTGCATTCAAAACGATCCGTACATCTCACACAAGTCTTCATTTAGGGAGACCATCTTATTGTTTCATTAGTTCTCTCAAATTGTCAAAATATAGGTGATTATGAGTCCTATTACTTCGTTCTAGTTGAAATTAGCATCAAAAGGAGCAATCACATCACTATCGCGTCCAAAACGATGCGTAGATCTCACACAAGTCTTCATTTAGAGAGACATTCATATTGTTTCATTGGTTGTTTTGAACTTACAAAGAAAGAGGTGATTAAGAGACTGTGCTACTTTGTTCTAGTTTGATTAGCGTCAAAAAAGAGAAACCCATGACTATCGCGTCCAAAATCATGCGTACATCTCACACAAGTTTTCATTTAGGGAGACCTTCTTATTATTTCATTAGTTCTCTCAAATTGTCAAAATATAGGTTATTATGAGTCCTATTACTTCGTTCTAGTTGAAATTAGCATCAAAAGGAGCAATCACATCACTATCGCGTCTAAAATGATGCGTAGATCTCACACAAGTCTTCATTTAGGGAGACATTCATATTGTTTTATTGCTTGTTTCGAATTTACAAAGAAAGAGGTGATTAAGAGTTGTATTACTTTGTTCTAGTTTGATTAGCGTCAAAAGGAGAAACCAATGATTATCGCATCCAAAACCATGCGTACATCTCACACAAGTCTTTATTTAGGGAGACCTTCTTATTGTTGCCTTGGTTCTCTAAATTTGTCAAAATGTAGGTGATTATGAGTCCTATTACTTCGTTCTAGTTGAAATTAGCATCAAAAGGAGCAATCCCATCACTATCGCGTCCAAAACAATGTGTAGATCTCATACAAGTCTTCATTTAGGGAGGCTTTCGTATTGTTTCATTGGTTGTTTTGAATTTATAAAGAAAGAGGTGATTAAGAGACTGTGTTACTTCGTTCTAGTTTTATTAGCGTCAAAAAAGAGAAACCCGTGACTATTGCGTCCAAAACCATGCGTACATCTCACACAAGTCTTCTTTTAGGGAGACCTTCTTATTGTTTCATTAGTTCTCTCAAATTGTTAAAATATAGGTGATTATGAGTCCTATTACTTCGTTCTAGTTGAAATTAGCATCAAAATGAGCAATCACATCATTATCGCGTCCAAAATGAAGCGTAGATCTCACACAAATCTTCATTTAGGGAGACCTTCATATTGTTTCATTGGTTGTTTCGAATTTACAAAGAAAGAGGTGATTAAGAGTTGTATTACTTCATTCTAGTTTGATTAGCGTCAACAGGAGAAACCCATGACTATCGCGTCCAAAACCATGCGTAAATCTCACACAAGTCTTCATTTAGGGAGACCTTTTTATTGTTTAATTGGTTCCCTAAAATTGTCAAAGAAAAAGGTGATTAGGAGTCCAATTAATTCGTTCTAATTTGATTAGCATCAAAATGATCAAATCAATGACTATCGCGTTAAAAACGATGCGTACATCTCACACAAGTCTTGATTTAGGGAGACCTTCTTATTGTTTCATTGGTTCTCTCAAATTGTCAAAGAAAGAGGTGATTATGAGTCCTATGACTTCTTTCTAGTTTGATTAGCATCAAAAGGAGCAATCCTATCAGTAGTGCATTCAAAACGATCCGTACATCTCAGACAAGTCTTCATTTTGTGAAACCTTCTTATTGTTTGATTAGTTCTCTCAAATTGTTAAAATATAGGTGATTATGAGTCCTATTACTTCATTCTAGTTGAAATTAGTATCAAAAGGAGCAATCCCATCACTATCGCGTTCAAAACGATGCGTAGATCTCACACAAGTCTTCATTTAGGGAGACATGCATATTGTTTCATTGGTTGTTTTGAATTTACATAGAAAGAGGTGATTAAAAGACTGTGTTACTTCGTTCTAGTTTGATTAGCGTCAAAAAAGAGAAACCCATGACATTCGCGTCCAAAACCATGCGTACATCTCACACAAGTCTCTATTTAGGGAGACCTTCTTATTGTTTCATTAGTTCTCTCAAATTGTCAAAATATAGGTGGTTATGTGTCCAATTACTTCGTTCTAGTTGAAATTAGCATCAAAAGAAGCAATCACATCACTATCGCGTCCAAAACGATGCGTAGATCTCACACAAGTCTTCATTTAGGGCGACCTTCATATTATTTCATTGCTGGTTTCAAATTTACAAAGAAAGAGGTGATTAAGTATTGTATTATTTTGTTCTAGTTTGATTAGCATCAAAAGGAGAAACCTATGACTATCACGTCAAAAACCATGCGTACATCTCACACAAGTCTTCATTTAGGGAGACCTTCTTATTGTTTCATTTGGTTCTATAAAATTGTCAAAGAAAGAGGTGATTAGGAGTCCTATTAATTCGTTCTAATTTGATTAGCATCAAAAGGACCAAATCAATGACTATCGCGTTAAAAACGATGCGTACATCTCACACAAGTCTTGATTTATGGAGTCCTTCTTTATGTTAAATTGGTTCCCTCAAATTGTAAAAGAAAGAGGTGATTATGAGTCCTATGAATTCGTTCTAGTTTGATTAGCATCATAAGGAGCAATCCAATCACTAGTGCATTCAAAACGATCCGACATCTCACACAAGTCTTCATTTAGAGAGACCTTCTTATTGTTTGATTAGTTCTCTCAAATTGTTAAAATATAGGTGATACTGAGTCCTATTGCTTCATTCTAGTTGAAATTAGCATCAAAAGGAGCAATCCCATCACTATCGCGTCCAAAACGATGCGTAGATCTCACACAAGTTTTCATTTAGGGCGACCTTCATATTGTTTCATTGGTTGTTTCGAATTTACAAAGAAAGAGGTGATTAAGAGATTGTGTTACTTTGTTCTAGTTTGATTAACGTCAAAAAAGAGAAACCCATGACAATCTCGTCCAAAACCATGCGTACATCTCACACAAGTCTTCATTTAGGGAGACCTTCTTATTGTTTCATTAGTTCTCTCAAATTGTCAAATTATAGGTGTTATGAGTCCTATTACTTCGTTCTAGTTGAAATTAGCATCAAAAGGAGCAATCGCATCACTATCGCGTCCAAAACGATGCGTAGATCTCACATGTCTTCATTTAGGGAGACCTTCATATTGTTTCATTGCTGATTTCAAATTTACAAAGAAAGAGGTGATTAAGACTTGTATTACTTGGTTCTAGTTTGATTAGCGTCAAAAGGAGAAACCCATGACTATCGCGTCCAAAACCATACGTACATCTCACACAAGTATTCATTTAGGGAGACCTTTTTATTGTTTAATTGGTTCTCTAAAACCATGCGTACATCTCACACAAGTCTTCATTTAGGGAGACCTTATTGTTTCATTGGTTCTCTAAAATTGTCAAAGAAAGAGGTGATTAGGAGTTTTATTAATTCGTTCTAATTTGATTAGCATCAAAAAGACCAAATCAATGACTATCGCGTTAAAAACGATGCGTACATCTCACCCAAGTATTGATTTAGGGAGACCTTCTTATTGTTTCATTGGTTCTCTCAAATTGTCAAAGAAAGAGGTGATTATGAGTCCTATAACTTCGTTCGAATTTGATTAGCATCAAAAGGAACAATCCTATCAGTAGTGCATTCAAAACGATCCGTACATCTCAGATAAGTCTTCATTTTGGGAAACCTTCTTATTGTTTTATTAGTTCTCTCAAAATGTTAAAATATAGGTGATTATGAGTTCTATTACTTCATTCTAGTTGAAATTAGCATCAAAAGGGGCAATCCCATCACTATTGCATCCAAAACGATGCGTAGATCTCACACAAGTCTTCTTTTAGGGAGACCTTCATATTGTTTCATTTGTTGTTTTGAATTTACAAAGAAAGAGGTGATTAAGAAATTGTGTTACTTCGTTCTAGTTTGATTAGCGTCAAAAAAGAGAAACCCCTGACTATCGCGTCCAAAACTATGCGTACATCTCACACAAGTCTTCATTTAGGGAGACCTTCTTATGGTTTCATTAGTTCTCTCAAATTGTCAAAATATAGGTGATTATGAGTCCTATTATTTCGTTCTAGTTGAAATTAGCATCAAAAGGAGCAATCACATCACTATCGCGTCCAAAACGATGCGTAGATCTCACACAAGTCTTCATTTAGGGAGACCTTCATATTGTTTCATTGTTGGTTTCAAATTTACAAAGAAAGAGGTGATTAAGAGTTGTATTACTTCGTTCTAGTTTGATTAGCGTCAAAAGGAGAAACCCATGACTATCGCTTTCAAAACCATGCGTACATCTCACACAAGTCTTCATTTATGGAGACCTTCTTATTGTTTCATTGGTTCTCTAAAATTGTCAAAGAAAGAGGTGATTAGGAGTTTTATTAATTCGTTCTAATTTGATTAGCATCAAAAGGACCAAATCAATGACTATCGCGTTAAAAACGATGCATACATCTCACACAGGTCTTGATTTATGGAGACCTTCTTTATGTTAAATTGGTTTTCTCAAATTGTAAAAGAAAAGAGGTGATTATGAGTTCTATGACTTCGTTCTAGTTTGATTAGCATCATAAGGAGCAATCCAATCAATAGTGCATTCAAAACGATCCGTACATCTCACATAAGTCATCATTTAGAGAGACCTTCTTATTGTTTGATTAGTTCTCTCAAATTGTTAAAATATAGGTGATTATGAGTCCTATTACTTCATTCTAGTTGAAATTAGAATCAAAAGGAGCAATCACATCACTATCGCGTCCAAAACGATGCGTAGATCTCACACAAGTCTTCATTTAGGGAGACCTTCATATTGTTTCATTGGTTTCGAATTTACAAAGAAAGGGGTGATTAAGAGTTGTATTACTTCGTCCTAGTTTGATTAGCGTCAAAAGGAGAAACCCATGACTATCGCGTCGAAAACCATGCGTACATCTCACACAAGTTTTCATTTAGGGAGACCTTCTATTGTTTAATTGGTTCTCTAAAATTGTCAAAGAAAAAGGTGATTAGGGATCCTATTAATTCGTTCTAATTTGATTAGAATCAAAAGGACCAAATCAATGACTATCGCGTTAAAAACAATGCGTACATCTCACACAAGTCTTGATTTAGGGAGACCTTCTTATTGTTTCATTGGTTCTCTAAATTTTCAAAGAAAGAGGTGATTATGAGTCCTATGACTTCATTCTAGTTTGATTAGCATCAAAAGGAGCAATCCTATCACTAGTGCATTCAAAACTATCCGTACATCTCACACAAGTTTCATTTTGGGAAACCTTCTTATTGTTTGATTAGTTCTCTCAAATTGTTAAAATATAGAAGATTATGAGTCCTATTACTTCATTCTAGTTGAAATTAGCATCAAAAGGAGCAATCCCATCACTATCGCGTCCAAAACGATGCGTACTTCTCACACAAGTCTTCATTTAGGGAGACCTTCATATTGTTTCATTGGTTGCTTCGAATTTACAAAGAAAAAGATGATTAAGAGACTGTGTTACTTTGTTTTAGTTTGATTAGCATTAAAAAGGAGAAACCCATGACTATCGCGTCCAAAACCATGCATACATCTCACACAATTCTTCATTTAGGGAGACCTTCTTATTGTTTCAATGGTTCTATCAAATTGTCAAAGAAAGAGGTGATTATGAGTCCTATGACTTCGTTCTAGTTTGATTAGCATCAAAAGGAGCAATCCTATCACTAGTGTATTCAAAACGATCCGTACATCTCACACAAGTCTTCATTTCGGGAAACCTTCTTATTATTTGATTAGTTCTCTCAAATTGTTAAAATATAGGTGATTATGAGTCCTATTACTTCATTCTAGTTGAAATTAGCATCAAAAGGAGCAATCCCATCACTATCGCGTCCAAAACGATGCGTAGATCTCACACAAGTCTTCATTTAGGGAGACCTTCATATTATTTCATTGGTTGTTTCGAATTTACAAAGAAAGATGTGATTAAGAGACTGTGTTACTTCGTTCTATTTTGATTAACGTAAAAAAAGAGAAACCCATGACATTCTCATCCAAAACCATGCGTACATTTCACACAAGTCTTCATTTAGGGAGACCTTATTATTATTTCATTAGTTCTCTCAAATTGTCAAATTATAGGTGATTATGAGTCCTATTACTTCGTTCTAGTTGCAATTATCATCAAAAGGAGCAATCGCATCACTATCGCGTCCAAAACGATGCGTAGATCTCACACAAGTCTTCATTTAGGGAGACCTTCATATTGTTTCATTGCTGGTTTCAAATTTACAAAGAAAGAGGTGATTAAGAGTTGTATTACTTCGTTCTAGTTTGATTAGCGTCAAAAGTAGAAACCCATGACTATCGCATCCAAATCCATGCGTACATCTCACACAAGTCTTCATTTAGGGAGACCTTATTGTTTCATTGGTTCTCTAAAATTGTCAAAGAAAGAGGTGATTAGGAGTTTTATTAATTCGTTCTAATTTGATTAGCATCGAAAGGACCAAATCAATTACTATTGCGTTAAAAACGATGCGTACATCTCACACAAGTCTTGATTTAGGGAGACCTTCTTATTGTTTCATTGGTTCTCTCAAATTGTCAAAGAAAGAGGTGATTATGAGTCCTATGACTTCGTTCTAGTTTGATTAGCATCAAAAGGAGCAATCCTATTAGTAGTGCATTCAAAACGATCCGTACATCTCATATAAGTCTTCATTTTGGAAAATCTTCTTATTGTTTAATTAGTTCTCTCAAATTGTTAAAATATAGGTGATTATGAGTCCTATTACTTCATTCTAGTTGAAATTAGCATCAAAAGGAGCAATCCCATCACTATCGCGTCCAAGATGATGCGTAGATCTCACACAAGTCTTCATTTAGGGAGATCTTCATATTGTTTCATTGGTTGTTTTGAATTTACAAAGAAAGAGGTGATTAAGAGACTGTGTTACTTCGTTCTATTTTGATTAGCGTCAAAAAAGAGAAACCCATGACTATCGCGTCCAAAACTATGCGTACATCTCACACAAGTCTTCATTTAGGGAGACCTTCTTATTGTTTCATTATTTCTCTCCAATTGTCAAAATATAGGTGATTATGAGTCCTATTACTTCGTTCTAGTTGAAATTAGCATCAAAAGGAGCAATCACATCACTATCGCGTCCAAAATGATGCGTAGATCTCACACAAGTCTTCATTTAGGGAGACCTTCATATTGTTACATTGCTGGTTTCAAATTTACAAAGAAAGAGGTGATTAAGAGTTGTATTACTTCATTCTAGTTTGATTAGCGTCAAAAGGAGAAACCCATGACTATCGCGTCCAAAACCATGCGTACATCTCACACAAGTCTTCATTTAGGGAGACCTTATTGTTTCATTGGCTCTGTGACGCCCCCAAATTCCAGGACCGCCACTTGGTCTCTCGAATTCGGTTCATCACGTGCTCATGGTAATACATCACAATAATAATAATTAAATATCATACGATCACAGCGGAAAATCTATTTTAGAATAATTTACAATGATTTATTATAATTATTCCCCCAAGTCTCGCAACCTACAGTACTTAATAGATTACCTAATAATATCAGTTAACGACTTATTACATAATCTAACTTAAGCTTAAACATAATCAAATCCAGTCTTACTACATCATCTTCATACAATATGAATATATTTAAAACATAACAGACATAAGCTAGTTGGTAGCTTTGCCCTTGCCCTTATCAACGCCCGAAGGTTCACCATGCTCTGCCTTAACTGAAATGTTTTAGGGAAAGCAAGAATGAGCACAAATTGCCCAGCAAGTAATATACAATAAGGGTGAGTAATAAGATTCTCAATTCTCGAAAGGGTATAACAAGATTTGATAGTTCAAGAATAACAAGAATATCAATAGTTCTCAATATCAGTCGCTAAGGACAGGATAATATCAATATGATTCAATAATAAGTCAATTCAAGATTTCAAATAATTGAATACTGAGTAGTCACTACGGACTATGAACTTCTACTAGAATTGACAGTAATAAACTGAAAATCCAACAAAAACAGGTACAACAGGTGATCAGCCTAAAGTACCCTTGTTATGCATAACAATCAACCATACTCAAGTGTGCACGTCGGTTCTCCGACAATTATATATTCCCTTCAAAGAAGGTTGTTCTTCTCAGTCAAATACAAGATCCCGCACCAATCAATTAGTTTGGGTCGCTTTTCAATAATATAAGTCTAGCCGAATCAAATGGCATAGACACTTTCACAATATTCAAGAACAATACTAAGTTCAACATGAATAATAGCTTTAATGAAATAAGAGTTCAAGTATGCTAATTCGATTCAACCGATTAAATAGGAAACTAGTTCGCAATACACAAGATAGGATACTTGCATAGTAAAAGAGTATAAGTTAGGAAACCTTCACAATCATAGATTTCCTTGCATAAAGTAAATGCGTCGGTTAGGATACTTGCACTTTAAAAGAGTGTAAGTAAGAGAACTTGCCTTTAGCGTAGTTTATCCACGAAAAGCAAATCAACACTTTCGAATTCCTATCGTAATACAGTTACGTATATATATGATATTCATTAGTCATATAATTTAACTTCACATTTTCTCTTTGAATATACGATCAACACATAAGCTAAGTTTTACCTAGCTACACAGTTATATAGAATATAATTTCTATCCTTAACGTTCCTTCTTTAGAGTTTAAACGCATTCTCATATTATATAAGATCTCAACAATTAGCAAACATGCTTGCATATTATTAATATCTCATAAGACCACAATCAATACTAAATATATTTCATTTTAGCAAGTTACGGCATCTCCTTAAGTTAACCGTCAAAATCGGGTTCAAGTAACATCATATAATATCACGTAGCATGTATTCATATTTAAAGGATACTTTACATGCTTGTATAACTTTTCCAAATCCAATCGTACATGGTATAGGTTCTTAAGTTAATACTTAAAGCCATTCAAGGACACGAACTCATATGGTCTAACATGGTCGCTTTTAAACACATAAGATATTCATATAACTTGTATTAGTCATGCTCATGAGTACTCGTATTGCATATATGTAGCTAGCATTGTTATTATCTTGAAAACATGCTTTGTTCATGCTAAACTTTAATCATGGCAACTAATCATGGTATATATACATGCATGACACATGAATGAGTCTAAGAGTACTATCACATGTGTTCATAAATGTCAAATTCTAATTCTCGTCATAACATACCAACGTTCACGTTCAAAGCTTATACTTTGTTAGTATAGTTCATTAATAAGGTCTATCATGTTCATGCTTCCTTATGAAACCCATATACACAAGTTAACATGCTTTTCATGTATTTCAAGGCCCTATAAACATGCTCGAAAAGTCAGAATGTATACATGGTTTTTACATGTCAATATCAACCTTCAAAACTTGTATTTTTGTTAGAAAGGTGCACTAGTTGGGTTCACATGTCCATATTATATCACGGAACCTATATACATAAGTTAGTATGCATTTCATGTGTCTCTAGGTCATACTAACATGTCTCGAAAGTCAGAATATTAACATGCTTCATATATGTTAACGTCGTTCATGAAACTTTAAGTTCGTTTTCAAACTATATGTCGTTTGGTTAACCATGCATGCTAATATACTAAAACATGCTCACATTGCCTCATTAGGTTTATATATAAGTATTAATCATGCTTTCATGCTTGTTTAAACAAAAATCAAACAATTAGTTCATAACAGTTTTGTTGCAGAATGCAGAAAAACTGAACACAGAGGCTGGCGCTGCGGCGCGGCACAGCAGCTCACTACTGGCGCTGCGGCGCGAGTGGCGCTGCGTGCGGCGCTGCGGCGCGGGCTGCGGCGCGAGTGGCGCTGCGGCGCGGGCTGCGGCGCTGCGGCGTCGAGGCAGTTTTCTGCAGTTCAGACTGCAGCGAAATCCGACCAAAAACCTCCCATTTCATCGATTTCAACATACCCAAATGCTATTAGACTTGTTTAACTTACTAACACGTACATATATGCTTATATAATAGTCAATAGCAATTATCAATTCCCAATTTCATGAACACCAACCAATTTCACGATATTTGATGTTTTTACAGAAATCTCAGAAATGGAAACACCAAAAATGAAATTGAAGAGCAATGAAGCATATATAGTAATTCTAATCACATATATAAGTCCTTTAAACAACTAATTATTATTCTCAATTCACAAAACCATAACTTCCAACTGAAATCAAGAATTCACGAATAGAAATTTTGACAGAAAATGACAATGAAGATACGAAGAGGATTTATACCTCTGTAAATGATTTAAGCTTGCTGCTATCTCAATAACACTGATATATATATATATATGCTCTCTAGTCTCACTTAGCCAAAATGCTCAGCAAAAGAAATGTGAAGGAGATGAGGCTATATTTATAGAACTCCCATTATACAGACAAAGCAATTGTATCCCATATCAAACTAACGGATTATAGGAATGCATGAAGGTTATCAAAGGGTAGGTAATTAGTGGTTGGATTCATCATGAATCCCACTCCCTCCACAATCATGAGCTATGAAATGCTAGTTGCTGAGTTTGGGGAGAAGAAGAAGGAATAGGCCTTAGCTGTATGTCAAGCACGTGAAGAGCAAATGGGACACTTAAAATGAGACAATTGATTTAACTCCTCAGCATTTGCAAATACTACACTTGTATATACACACCATATACATATGTTATATATATATGTACTCTTAGGTTATAATTCAAATCACAATGTACTTCACATAATGTAATAAGTGTAATTTACACACATATAATCCAGGTACGTTTATCTTACTGATATAATACCATCGGATACTACCACATTACATTATATCATATATTATTGAATTGTATTACTCAACAATTATTTATAATAGATCCATGATACATTATTTTAATGTATATCCACACATCATTTGTCACTTACACATATCATAACATATAGTTACTATACATTTAATTCGCATGCTTGCACATATAATTTCTCATCTTATAATTTGAATATTAATTAATAATATACACATATCCTACATCCATCAATATAATTGTTAACCTCCATAACAATTTAATTAACCCTTATATGATTAATTATCACTTTGATATAAATCTTATTGTATTTATAAACACGTTGCTCATTATTATTAAGTTTCTTGCAATAATAATAATCACATATTGTTAATCGATCCTCATTAGTATTTTATAACAGTTAATTAATATTCTTCGATTAACAATTAATATAGATTAATTGTTCGCTTAAATTAATATAATCCTTCTTATATTACGCCACTGTGCCACACAAGGCAATCAACGAGTTTATCACAAACTCCACCAATTTCTCAATTATTATAATTATTCAATTATATATAATTGAATTAATTCATCTCATAACACAAAATCATTTATATTCAAATAAATTCTCATTTCCATTAATATATTTATTTAATAATATATGGAAATTCTCGGGTATTACAGGTTCTCTAAAATTTTCAAAGAAAGAGGTGATAAGGAGTTTTATTAATTCGTTCTGATTTGATTAGCATAAAAAGGACCAAATCAATGACTATCGCGTTAAAAACGATGCGTACATCTCACACAAGTCTTGATTTAGGGAGACCTTCTTACTGTTTCATTGGTTCTCTCAAATTGTCAAAGAAAGAGGTGATTATGAGTCCTATGACTTCGTTCTAGTTTGATTAGCATTAAAAGGAGCAATCCTATCAGTAGTGCATTCAAAACGATCCGTACATCTCAGATAAGTCTTCATTTTGGGAAACCTTTTTATTATTTGATTAGTTCTCTCAAATTGTTAAAATATAGGTGATTATGAGTCCTATTACTTTATTCTAGTTGAAATTAGCATCAAAAGGAGCAATCTCATCACTATCGCGTCCAAAACGATACGTAGATCTCACACAAGTCTTTATTTAGGGAGACCTTCATATTGTTTCATTGGTTGTTTTCAATTTACAAAGAAAGAGGTGATTAAGAGACTGTGTTACTTCGTTCTAGTTTGATTAGCGTCAAAAAAGAGAAACCCATGACTATCGCGTCCAAAACTATGCGTACATCTCACACAAGTCTTCATTTAGGGAGACCTTCTTATTGTTTCATTAGTTCTCTCAAATTGTCAAAATATAGCTGATTATAAGTCCTATTACTTCGTTCTAGTTGAAATTAGCATCAAAAGGAGCAATCACATCAATATCGCGTCCAAAACGATGCGTAGATCTCACACAAGTCTTCAATTAGGGAGACCTTCATATTGTTTCATTGCTGGTTTCAAATTTACAAAGAAAGAGGTGATTAAGACTTGTATTACTTCGGTCTAGTTTGATTAGCGTCAAAAGTAGAAACCCATGACAGTCGCTTTCAAAACCATGCGTACATCTCACACAAGTCTTCATTTATGGAGACCTTCTTATTGTTTCATTGGTTCTCTAAAATTGTCAAAGAAAGAGGTGATTAGGAGATTTATTAATTCGTTCTAATTTGATTAGCATCAAAAGGACCAAATCAATGACTATCACGTTAAAAACGATCCGTACATCTCACACAAGTTTTGATTTAGGGAGACCTTCTTATTGTTTCATTGGTTCTCTCAAATTGTCAAAGAAAGAGGTGATTATGAGTCCTATGACTTCGTTCTAGTTTGATTAGCATCAAAAGGAGCAATCCTATCAGTAGTGCATTCAAAACGATCCGTACATCTCAGATAAGTCTTCATTTTGGAAAATCTTCTTATTGTTTGATTAGTAATCCCAAATTGTTAAAATATAGGTGATTATGAGTCCTATTACTTCATTATAGTTGAAATTAGCATCAAAAGGAGCAATCCCATCACTATCGCGTCCAAGATGATGCGTAGATCTCACACATGTCTTCATTTAGGGAGATCTTCATATTGTTTCATTGGTTGTTTTGAATTTACAAAGAAAGAGGTGATTAAGAGACTGTGTTACTTCGTTCTAGTTTGATTAGCGTCAAAAAAGAGAAACCCATGACTATCACGTCCAAAACTATGCGTAAATCTCACACAAGTCTTCATTTAGGGAGACCTTCTTATTGTTTCATTAGTTCTCTCAAATTATCAAAATATAGGTGATTATGAGTCCTATTACTTCGTTCTAGTTGAAATTAGCATCAACAGGACCAATCCCATCATCACTATCGCGTCCAAGATGATGCGTAGATCTCACACAAGTCTTCATTTAGGGAGATCTTCATATTGTTTCATTGGTTGTTTTGAATTTACAAAGAAAAAGGTGATTAAGAGACTTTGTTACTTCGTTCTAGTTTGATTAGCGTCAAAAAAGAGAAACCCATGACTATCGCGTCCAAAACTATGCGTACATCTCACACAAGTCTTCATTTAGGGTGACCATCTTATTGTTTCATTAGTTTTCTCAAATTGTCAAAATATAGGTGATTATGAGTCCTATTACTTCGTTCTAGTTGAAATTAGCATCAAAAGGAGCAATCACATCACTATCGCGTTCAAAACGATGTGTAGATCTCACACAACTCTTCATTTAGGGAGACCTTCATATTGTTTCATTGCTGGTTTCAAATTTACAAAGAAAGAGGTGATTAAGAGTTGTATTACTTCGTTCTAGTTTGATTAGCGTCAAAAGGAGAAACCCATGACTATCTCGTCCAAAACCATGCGTACATCTCACACAAGTCTTCATTTAGGGAGACCTTATTGTTTCATTGGTTCTCTAAAATTATCAAAGAAAGAGGTGATAAGGAGTTTTATTAATTCGTTCTAATTTGATTAGGATCAAAAGGACCAAATCAATGACTATCGCGTTAAAAACGATGCGTACATCTCACACAAGTCTTGATTTATGGAGACCTTCTTTATGTTAAATTGGTTTTCTCAAATTATAAAAGAAAGAGGTGATTATGAGTCCTATGACTTCGTTCTAGTTTGATTAGCATCATAAGGAGCAATCCAATCACTAGTGCATTCAAAACGATCCGTACATCTCACACAAGTCAAAATTTAGAGAGACCTTATTATTGTTTGATTAGTTCTCTCAAATTGTTAAAATATAGGTGATTATGAATTTTATTACTTCATTCTAGTTGAAATTAGCATCAAAAGGAGCAATCCCATCACTATCGCGTCCAAAACGATGCGTAGATCTCACACAAGTCTTCATTTAGGGAGACATTCATATTGTTTCATTGGTTGTTTCTAATTTACAAAGAAAGAGGTGATTAAGAGTTGTATTACTTCGTTCTAGTTTGATTAGTGTCAAAAGTAGAAACCCATGACTATCGCGTTCAAAATTATGCGTACATCTCACACAAGCCTTCATTTAGGGAGACCTTCTTATTGTTTCATTGGTTCTCTCAAATTGTCAAAATATAGGTGATTATGAGTCCTATTACTTCGTTCTAGTTGAAATTATCATCAAAAGGAGCAATCATATCACAATCGCGTCCAAAACGATGCGTAGATCTCACACAAGTCTTCATTTAGGGAGACCTTCATATTGTTTCATTGGTTTCGAATTTACAAAGAAAGAGGTGATTAAGAGTTGTAATACTTCGTTCTAGTTTGATTAGCGTCAAAAGGAGAAACCTATGACTATCGCGTCCAAAACCATGTGTACATCTCACACAAGTCTTCATTTAGGGAGACCTTATTATTGTTTAATTGGTTCTCTAAAATTGTCAAAGAAAGAGGTGATTATGAGTCCTATGACTTCATTCTAGTTTGATTAGCATCAAAAGGAGCAATCCTATCACTATTGCATTCAAAACGATCCGTACATCTCACACAATTCTTCATTTCGGGAAACCTTCTTATTATTTGATTAGTTCTCTCAAATTGTTAAAATATAGGTGATTATGAGTCCATTTACTTCATTCTAGTTGAAATTAGCATCAAAAGGAGCAATCCCATCACTATCGCGTCCAAAACGATGCGTAGATCTCACACAAGTCTTCATTTAGGGAGACCTTCATATTGTTTCATTGGTTGTTTCGAATTTACAAAGAAAGAGGTGATTAAGAGACTATGTCACTTCGTTTTATTTTGATTAGCATTAAAAAGGAGAAACCCATGAGTATCACGTCCAAAACTATGCGTACATCTCAAACAAGTCTTCATTTATGGAGATCTTCTTATTGTTTCATTAGTTCTCTCAAATTGTCAAAATATAGGTGGTTATGAGTCCTATTACTTCGTTCTAGTTGAAATTAGCATCAAAAGGAGCAATCACATCATTATCGCGTCCAAAACGATGTGTAGATCCCACACGAGTCTCCATTTTGGGAGACCTTCATATTGTTTCATTGGTTGTCTTTAATTTTCAAAGAAAGAGGTGATTAAGAGTTGTATTACTTCGTTCTAGTTTGATTAGCGTTAAAAGGAGAAACCAATGGCTATCGCGTCCAAAACCTTGCGTACATCTCACACAAGTCTTCATTTAGGGAGACCTTTTTTACGTTTCGTTGGTTCTCTAAAATTGTCAAAGAAAGAGGTGATTAGGAGTCCTATTAATTCATTATAATTTGATTAGCATCAAAACGACCAAATCAATGACTATCGAGTTAAAAACGATGCGTACATCTCATACAAGTTTTGATTTTGGGAGACCTTCTTATTGTTTCATTGGTTCTCTCAAATTATCAAAGAAAGAGGTGATTATGAGTCCTATGACTTCGTTCTAGTTTGATTAGCATCAAAAGGAGCAATCCTATCACTAGTGCCATCAAAACGATCCGTACATCTCACACAAGTCTTCGTTTAGAGAGACCTTCTTATTGTTTGATTAGTTCTCTCAAATTGTTAAAATATAGGTGATTATGAGTCCTATTACATCATTCTAGTTGAAATTAGAATCAAAAAAAAAAAGCAATCCCATCACTATCGCGTCCAAAACGATGCGTAGATCTCACACAAGTCTTCATTTAGGGAGACCTTCATATTGTTTCATTGGTTGTTTCGAATTTACAAAGAAAGCGGTGATTAAGAGACTGTGTTACTTCGTTCTAGTTTGATTAGCGTTAAAAAGGAGAAACCCATGACTATCGCGTCCAAAACCATTCGTACATCTCACACAAGTCTTCATTTTGGGAGATCTTCTTATTGTTTCATTAGTTCTCTTAAATTGTCAAAATATAGGTCATTATGAGTCCTATTACTTCGTTCTAGTTGAAATTAGCATCAAAAGGAGCAATCACATCACTATCGCGTCCAAAACGATGCGTAGATCTCACACAAGTCTTCATTTAGGGAGACCATCATATTGTTTCATTGGTTTCGAATTTACAAAGAAAGAGGTGATTAAGAGTTGTATTACTTCGTTCTAGTTTGATTAGCGCCAAAAGGAGAAACCCATGATTATCGCGTCCAAAACCATGCGTACATCTCACACAAATCTTCATTTAGGGAGACCTTCTTATTATTTAATTGGTTCTCTAAAATTATCAAAGATAAAGGTGATTAGGGGTCCTATTAATTTGTTCTAATTTGATTTGCATCAAAAGGGCCAAATCAATGACTATCGAGTTAAAAATAATGCGTACATCTCACACAAGTCTTGATTTAGGGAGACCTTCTTATTGTTTCATTGGTTCTCTCAAATTGTCAAAGAAAGAGGTGATTATGAGTCCTCTGACTTCATTCTAGTTTGATTAGCATCAAAAGGAGCAATCCTATCACTAGTGCATTCAAAGCGATCCGTACATCTCACACAAGTCTTCATTTCGGGAAACCTTCTTATTATTTGATTAGTTCTCTCAAATTGTTAAAATATAGGTAATTATGTGACACCCCCAAATCCGGGTACTTCAATTTCCACGGGACTTGGTGTTCACTGTACAAATATCATCTATCTATCTACCCATAGTAAATGCAAACCATGAAATAAATAGAAATAATCCTCCCCTTATGGGGTTACAACATCTGAAAAGAAATACATCAATCCCAGGTCGTACTTAACCTTAAATCTCAAGTGCGGAAATATAAATAATTAAATAAGTCTTACACAACTTTAACATAAGTCTGAAACATAAACACATAAAATAAACAACAAGTCTTCATCACTTGTTGACTTTGCCCTTGCCTTTGCTAGTAGAAGGCTCGTCAGACCTTTCGTTCTTAACTGCAATGTTATTATTACGCAAGAGTGAGCACGGTTGCCCACAAGTATAATAATATGACAACAATATAATAACATGCGAGTGAATCAAAGACATCTGAATAAAGAAACTCAACTTTTGACTCAAGAATGAATAACAGGAATCAAAAGAACGTCTGAGGGTCATAAGACCTTGAACTATGTCCTAGGTTGTAAAGTTTTTATGCTTTAAACCTTTAACAGTCATAAGACTATGGACTCTACTTCTCGTACTTAGGGGGATCAGCCCTTAGTACCATACTGTGCACAATATCTCAACGCTAAAGCGTAAATAATCCCCTTTTACAGGGTTGTTCATCTCAGTTTTGACATCAGAGTCCGCACCAAAGGAAGTTTGGTTTGGATAAGCTCAATAAGTATTTTGGAATTTAGAACGTTCATCAACTATGGACTAGTCGAATCAATAAGGGTTCACTAGTCCTATAAGGTTCAACAATAACATCGATATTCAACTTGAATAATAAATCTCAAGAGTATACAATCGAATAAGTATTGTATCACTGAATCATGCTTTTAAAAGAGTTACAATATGTAATATGAATTTCGAACTTGAACAATTAAAAACACGAGCTTACTCGATATAGAAACACAAGTCTAAGGCTTAATAAATGAATAAATTAGAATTTAGGGAACTTGCTAAATCAATAAATTAGGGATAGGATACTTGCCTCTTGCACAAGCTACAATTATAATTCACGTTCTTTATTACATCCTACATATCAATACGTTCACAATACAAATTAATCAATAACTCGATATACGTATCGAATCACACACATCGGTCTTGAGCACGTTATTGGACTATACAATTAACGATTCAAGTCATGTAATTAACTTATTAATTACTCACGTAATATAAGTTATTAACCTCTTATTATATGTTTAGCATATCTTTATGTTCATTACATTAGGTTTTAAACCACCTCTTAGAACACACGAACACTTAGCAAAAAAAATTTCAAATTTCTGCAAGGGGCGCGGCCGCGCGCCAGTTACCCTTGGGACCAGCGCGGCCGCGCGGCAACGCAGACCCAGATTTCCAGTTCGCGAATGACACACAGAGCAACCCAAATAAATCCAAATTAAACTAACGTAATGAATTTAAGGCTACCCATAAGATATAGAATTTACAGAAACATCATACCATGTTCTAAGCATGCTTTTAACACTTTAAATCACGGAATTACACAAATCACAACATTTAATTTCACTATTTTCAATATTTTATAAAGTTTTGAAAGAAAACAAGAATTCAACGTTACGGATTCGTTATAACACCGAATCCGTTCGTTTAACTTCCATTTTGTTCGTTTAAATGTACACAATCACATTCAAGTGTTAATTTAAGTTAAATAAACGCATAAGGTGTGTAAATTTTGTACGTAAGGGCCATATGGGCCATATGTACAATTTTTACACTCTGTAACTTTTGAAAACCCAATTATCAACAAAATTCCATGGTGTGATCACTGAAAGTTATGCATATATGGCATATAATATGTTATGGACATCAATTAATATATATATAGCCATATCATGAACAAGTCATCAATTTAGTCTTTTACAGAAAACTTCAAAGTACGTTAATGGAAGTTTTGAAAACTTAATTAAGACGTAATTACATAAAATTGATCACTGTGATTTATGTATACATGGTATAAAACATGTTATAAACATAATTTAACCCATATAAAACCATATAACCAACAATGATTCAAAATTGACGATTACAGAGAACTTCAAAGTACGTAAAAATAGAAAGCTTAAAACTTAATATAACTGAATTTACCCTTGCTAGTTGGTGAAGATGATTCAAGGATGATGATATAAACTTTTCAAATTCTTCTTCCTCAATCTTTTCTCTCAAAATTCTCTCTGATATGAATATATGAATTGATATAGTATATATGTATATAAGTATAATACGTATAATATATAATGGGTGAGTGGTTGTCAGTTGGTCCCTTAGTGGGTTAACTGACCAACTCCCCTTAAGGCCTTGTTTGGCTAGCTTAAGGAATCCCTTCTCATTTATTTTAATTAATTTATTATAATATAGTTAATTAATGTCACACCCAATTAAATCAAATAATGCTATTTAAATCAATTAAATAAAATAGCATAAATCTACATTAAATCACATAGTCACATAATTAAAATTCTTATTTATTAATTATGTCTAATCATAAATCTCTAATTAATTATTAATTTAATTAGAATAACATTATGCTTATTAATTAATATATTAATCAAATAAGCTCAATTAAATACATACTTTGAATATAAAAATTCACCACATTAATTTAACTAATGTGACACATATAATTAAATTAATCTACCACAAATTCATCAATTAATTATTTAACTCAATAATTAAATCATCAAAAAAATATTTATTTAATTCAATAAATATTCAAAATAAATTACAAAAATCTTGTTTGTCACATCTTTCCCCCCTTAAAAGGATTCTGTCCCCAGAATCACGGTTCGATTAAATTTCGTCCCGTTACATTCTCCCCCCCTTACAAAGATTCTGTCCCCAGAATCGCATAAACAAAAAAAATTAAGTAAATAAATCTGGGTAATTCTTCATCATATGCTCTTCGAGTTCCCACGTAGCTTCTTCAGCATTGTGGTTCCTCCAAATTACCTTAACAGAAGGTATAATTTTATTTCTGAGGACTTGCTCTTTCCTGTCAACAATCTGAACAGGAATTTCTTCATAGGATAAGTCTTTCTCAAAATGTAGGGGTTCATATTCAATCACATGTTTGTAATCGGGTTTGTAGGGGCGTAAAACTGACACATGAAAGACGTTGTGGACATTCTCAAGCGCCGGAGGTAAGGCTACCTCATACGCAACTTCTCCAATCCTTCGCAGTACTTCAAAGGGTCCAATGAACCTTGGGCTCAATTTTCCCTTCTTACCGAATCTGATCTTCCCCTTCCAGGGAGAGACTTTCAAGAACACATAGCTACCCGATTCAAACTCAACGTTCTTACGGTGTGGATCGGCGTATTTCTTCTGCCTATCCTGAGCTGCTACCAGTCTTGTTCTGATCACTTTGACTATCTCTGCTGTCTGCTGTACCAGTTCTGGACCTAATAGTTGTCTCTCGCCAACTTCATCCCAGTATAGCGGGGTTCTGCATTTTCTTCCGTACAACGCTTCGTAAGGCGGCATGCCAATACTAGCGTGGTAACTGTTGTTGTAACCGAATTCCACAAGCGGTAGGTGATCATCCCAATTTCCTTTAAAATCCATGATGCATGCTCTCAACATATCTTCTAATGTCTGGATCGTTCTTTCACTCTGCCCATCTGTCTGAGGGTGATAAGCCGTACTCATTCTCAACTGTGTCCCCATGCATTCTTGTAGTCGCTTCCAGAAGTTCGATGTGAAACGCGGATCTCTGTCGGAAACAATTGACACCGGAACTCCGTGCCTCGAAACAATCTCTTTCACATATAGCCTTGCCAACTGGTCTAAGTTGAATCTGATTTTAATCGGAAGGAAGTGTGCGGATTTCGTCAGTCGGTCAACGATAACCCATACTGCGTCGTAGCCTTTCTGAGTCGTCGGAAGGCCAACCACGAAATCCATCGTAATGTGTTCCCATTTCCATTCTGGGATTTCCAGGGGTTGTAGCAAACCACTTGGTCTCTGATGTTCTGCTTTCACTTTCTGACAGGTTAGACACTTTGCAACACACTCAGCAACATCTCGTTTCAAATTCGGCCACCAGAAGTGCTGTCGAAGATCCTGGTACATCTTGGTACTACCGGGGTGAATTGAATACCGTGAGCTATGAGCCTCTCTCAAAATGTCATCCTTAATTTCTGGCACTGACGGTACCCGAACTCTATTCTCAAATCTCAGTAGTCCCTCACTGTCTATCTTGAATCTCGGTTCGGTTCCTTCAGATATCTTTTTCTTAACCTTCTCACATTCTTCGTCCTGAAGTTGAGCTTCCTTAACTTTATCCAATAGGGTTGTACCAGCTTGAATCTGAAACAACTTCTCGTCAATCTCCATCGAATACTTCACTTCCAATTTCAGCTTTTCCATTGCTGAAATTAGTTCCTCCTGAGTAGTCAACATCATCAATTTCTCCCGACCCTTTCTGCTTAAGGCGTCGGCAACCACATTAGCCTTACCCGGATGGTATAAGATTTCACAGTCATAATCCTTAATTAACTCCAGCCACCTTCTCTGGCGCATATTCAAGTCCTTCTGTGTAAAGATATATTTCAGACTCTTGTGGTCTGTATATATTTCACACTTCTCCCCATAGAGATAGTGTCTCCAAATTTTTAAAGCAAATACCACGGCAGCTAACTCCAAGTCATGGGTCGGATACCCCTTCTCATAGTCTTTCAATTGTCGTGACGCATACGCAATGACCCTGCCGTTTTGCATAAGCACACAGCCAAGTCCTTTATGCGACGCATCACTATAAACCACAAAATTGCCTGTGTCGTCCGGAAGGGATAACACAGGTGCTGAACTCAACCTCCTCTTGAGCTCTTGGAAACTTTCCTCACACTTCTCTGTCCAAACGAATTTCACCGATTTTCTAGTCAAATTTGTCAGCGGAGTTGCGATCTTGGAAAAGTCCTGAATAAATCTTCTATAATAACCCGCCAATCCAAGAAAACTCCTCACTTCCGACGGTGTTTTCGGCAGATCCCAGTTCATCACAGCTTCGACTTTAGAGGGATCTACCGAAATTCCGTCCTTGTCGATCACATGTCCAAGAAATTGCACTCTTTCAATCCAGAATTCACATTTAGAAAATTTGGCGTACAACTTCTCTCTTCTCAACGCCTCTAATGTTAACTTCAGATGTTCTACATGTTCTTCCTTGGTCTTCGAGTATACCAAAATATCGTCGATAAAGACCACCACGAATTTGTCCAAAAACGGCTTGAACACTCCATTCATTAAGCCCATGAATGCTGCAGGAGCATTCGTTAGACCAAATGACATTACCAAAAATTCGTAGTGACCATATCGAGTCCTAAATGCTGTCTTTGGAACATCCTCTGGCCTCACCTTCAGCTGATGATAGCCACTCCTCAAGTCTATCTTTGAAAAGTACCTTGCACCCTTCAATTGGTCGAACAGATCGTCGATCCTCGGTAATGGATATCTATTCTTAATTGTGACCTTATTCAGTTCTCTGTAGTCGATGCAAAGCCGCATCGTCCCGTCCTTCTTCTTCACAAATAACACCGGCGCTCCCCACGGCGATACGCTCGGTTGGATGTACTTCTTGTCCAGTAACTCTTGTAGTTGTACCATTAACTCTTTCATCTCTACCGGAGGCATCCGGTATGGTGCCTTCGATATTGGGGCCGTCCCTGGCGCCAAATCGATCACAAACTCAACCTCTCTGTCTGGCGGAAGTCCTGGCAGATCATCCGGAAATACGTCTAAGAAGTCCCTCACGACTGGTATATCTTCTAATTTCGAATTTTCTTTACGACTATCGACTATGTAGGCTAAATATCCTACACAGCCTTGTCTTAACAACTTCCTGGCCTGCATCATCGTCAGACAACTCGCTTGTCTAGGCGATTTACTGCCATAAAACACAACCTTTGACGGGGTCATAAGGTTGATACACTTCCTCTGGCAATCAATTACAGCCCCATAATTGACTAGCCAATCCATTCCCAGAATAACATCGAATTCCCCAAGTCTAATCGGGATAAGATTTACGTTCATAATGTTACCCTTAATATCTACTCTACAGTTCTTGTGTACATACTTAACAGGGATTACTTCTTTATTCGCAATCTCTATATTCATGGGGTATTCTAACTCGTCCATAGGAAGTTCTAAGTTCTTAGCAAAGTCATCGGATATAAATGAACAAGTAGCACCCGAATCAAATAGTACATAAGCATTAACTTTATTGATCGGAATGATACCTGACACCACATCGCGAGACTGCACAGCATCCTGCACGGTCATGTTGAAGGTCTTGGCGGTTGGTCGGTTGGTTGCGGTTGGTCCCGTGATAGTTAAAGCACTTCCACCGCTGTTTCCCCTGTTTCCACCTGATCCTTCCCTTCCAGATCCCTTCTTGGGACAGTCCCTTGCCAGATGGTCCTTTGAGCCGCAAGTGAAGCAAGCGCCCTTCTTTGGGTTCGGACAGTTAGGTGCTATGTGGCCTTCCTGACCACAATTATAACATACTCGTTTTCCCTTCATACAGACCCCCAGGTGAGCTTTCCCGCAGGTCGAACAAGCTTCGATCCTCTTTTTCTGACCACCTTGCTGATTCCCAGTCGATGAGTTATCATTCCACCTCCTCTTCTGATTATTACTCCCTCCCGTGTTGCTACCACTAGCCTTGTTAATTCCTTCACCTTCACTCTTCTTCTTTTTCTGATCTTGGTTATACTTTGTAACTGCATCACTCCCGCCTTCAGCGAGAATGGCCTTCTCCAACACCCCAGCAAAAGTGTTCAATTGGAACATTGACACTTTGCTATACAACCAGGGCTTCAGGCCCTGTTCAAACCTCCTTGCCTTCCTCTGATCGGTGTGCACTTGATACGTGGCAAACCTAGCCAACTCATTGAATTTCGCCGCATATTCTGGTACGGACATATTTCCCTGTTTCAGTTCCAAGAACTGGACCTCAATTTGATTCTGCGAGCTGGTCGGAAAGTACATCTCGAAGAACATCTCCTTGAACCTCTCCCAGGTAATCACACCTTCACCTCCCCGGACCTTATTCGCTTGCCACCAATAGCTGGCCTCAGATTTCAGCATGAACGTTGCATAGGCGGTTTTCTGGTCCTCTCTGACTCTGGCGACGTCAAAAACTTTTTCCATCTCCATGACCCAGGTTTGAGCTTCTATCGGGTTCATGGTGCCTTTAAACTCTGGCGGTCCCACCGCCTTGAAGTCCTTGAACGTTGTGGTCGGTGGAGCTTGAGGTTGGTTGTTAAGCGCTCCAGCAAGTAAGTTCGCCAACTGCTGAACGGGGTTAGCATTGGCGTCGTTGTTGTTGTTAGTTGACCCTTCTTGGGCCTGTTGACGGTTAGATCGTCTCCTTGGCGGCATTTTACTCTTAAGAAATACGCGTATTAGAACTTTATTCAATCTTTTAAATATCTAAGGCTTAACTTAAACATTTAGACACAATCAGTCAACACATTATCTCAAATAAACTCTGATATATTACTAAATCAAAAGTTTTAACATAATACGATAGCATCACTGCTATTTACATCAACTATCCTGAGATAAAGAATCTACAGGATTTAAAACATAAAATATTCCTCTGTTTATAAACACATTGGAATTTACATTATTAACTACCAGATAGGTTTCACAAAATCAAATGTTCCTATCACTGCCCATTAAGGCGACGAACAGCTTTGCCACGCTCTTCTTCCATAATCCGAGACATCGTCCTGCGATCTAGCATGTACGACGGTAGTCCTTCAAACTGAATTGGGTACCTCATAACCCGATCCTGGGCCTCGTCAATTGCATACTGAAGTATAGAGTACGTCTCTTCAAGCTTGGCCTTCTTCGCCCGACAATTATCTTCTGCGAGATCTGCTCGTCGTGATTCCCTTACCCAAGCCTCCTCTGCTATGGCCAGCCTTGCTGATTTCTCTTTTAGTTCATTCTTCAATTCCTCAATTTCCTCTGACTTCTGCTCGGTTTGGCCCTTCTCGTGAGCCAAATTCCACTCTACATTTCCCAAACGTGTGTGAAGAGCCTCAACCTCTCCATCCCTCAGCTCGATGGTAGACTGTTGAGTAACCGACCGCTCCCTCAGCTCCTGAACAGTCTCCCTCAGCTCCTGAACAGTATCACGTAACTCTATGTTACGGTCATACAGCTCGTCATACATCTCAGCACTGATAGAGCTCGGCGGGAACTCTTCAGGGTCTTCCTCCTCCTCTTCAGCTGCCTCAGCCTGAACTTCAATCTCCTCAGGGTCTTCCTCAGAGTCCTCCTCTGAATTAGACACCGGCACAATCTCCTGACCAATGACTGTGATCAAGGGTGATGGCTCTCGTCGGACTAACTGCTCCCAAACTACGTGGATATCTCGGGGCTCCTCCTCTCTAGCCTCTAGGGGTACAAGGTCCCTGGACTGACTAGGTTCTCCAGCATTCGTCATCCTGACAAATAAAATTTTAAGTTTTAGTAATTACGTGATGCTAATCGAGACTCGAATATATAAGTATAAGCACGTAGCACATAAGGTAAGTTATTATCTTTCTTAGAACTCGATAAGAGTTATCATTACTATGTTCTCGATCTCTAAAAAGGCTACTATCCTAAGGTTTTTCCCCACCTAAGGTTCATAACCTACAGCTTTGATACCAACCTGTGACACCCCCAAATCCGGGTACTTCAATTTCCACGGGACTTGGTGTTCACTGTACAAATATCATCTATCTATCTACCCATAGTAAATGCAAACCATGAAATAAATAGAAATAATCCTCCCCTTATGGGGTTACAACATCTGAAAAGAAATACATCAATCCCAGGTCGTACTTAACCTTAAATCTCAAGTGCGGAAATATAAATAATTAAATAAGTCTTACACAACTTTAACATAAGTCTGAAACATAAACACATAAAATAAACAACAAGTCTTCATCACTTGTTGACTTTGCCCTTGCCTTTGCTAGTAGAAGGCTCGTCAGACCTTTCGTTCTTAACTGCAATGTTATTATTACGCAAGAGTGAGCACGGTTGCCCACAAGTATAATAATATGACAACAATATAATAACATGCGAGTGAATCAAAGACATCTGAATAAAGAAACTCAACTTTTGACTCAAGAATGAATAACAGGAATCAAAAGAACGTCTGAGGGTCATAAGACCTTGAACTATGTCCTAGGTTGTAAAGTTTTTATGCTTTAAACCTTTAACAGTCATAAGACTATGGACTCTACTTCTCGTACTTAGGGGGATCAGCCCTTAGTACCATACTGTGCACAATATCTCAACGCTAAAGCGTAAATAATCCCCTTTTACAGGGTTGTTCATCTCAGTTTTGACATCAGAGTCCGCACCAAAGGAAGTTTGGTTTGGATAAGCTCAATAAGTATTTTGGAATTTAGAACGTTCATCAACTATGGACTAGTCGAATCAATAAGGGTTCACTAGTCCTATAAGGTTCAACAATAACATCGATATTCAACTTGAATAATAAATCTCAAGAGTATACAATCGAATAAGTATTGTATCACTGAATCATGCTTTTAAAAGAGTTACAATATGTAATATGAATTTCGAACTTGAACAATTAAAAACACGAGCTTACTCGATATAGAAACACAAGTCTAAGGCTTAATAAATGAATAAATTAGAATTTAGGGAACTTGCTAAATCAATAAATTAGGGATAGGATACTTGCCTCTTGCACAAGCTACAATTATAATTCACGTTCTTTATTACATCCTACATATCAATACGTTCACAATACAAATTAATCAATAACTCGATATACGTATCGAATCACACACATCGGTCTTGAGCACGTTATTGGACTATACAATTAACGATTCAAGTCATGTAATTAACTTATTAATTACTCACGTAATATAAGTTATTAACCTCTTATTATATGTTTAGCATATCTTTATGTTCATTACATTAGGTTTTAAACCACCTCTTAGAACACACGAACACTTAGCAAAAAAAATTTCAAATTTCTGCAAGGGGCGCGGCCGCGCGCCAGTTACCCTTGGGACCAGCGCGGCCGCGCGGCAACGCAGACCCAGATTTCCAGTTCGCGAATGACACACAGAGCAACCCAAATAAATCCAAATTAAACTAACGTAATGAATTTAAGGCTACCCATAAGATATAGAATTTACAGAAACATCATACCATGTTCTAAGCATGCTTTTAACACTTTAAATCACGGAATTACACAAATCACAACATTTAATTTCACTATTTTCAATATTTTATAAAGTTTTGAAAGAAAACAAGAATTCAACGTTACGGATTCGTTATAACACCGAATCCGTTCGTTTAACTTCCATTTTGTTCGTTTAAATGTACACAATCACATTCAAGTGTTAATTTAAGTTAAATAAACGCATAAGGTGTGTAAATTTTGTACGTAAGGGCCATATGGGCCATATGTACAATTTTTACACTCTGTAACTTTTGAAAACCCAATTATCAACAAAATTCCATGGTGTGATCACTGAAAGTTATGCATATATGGCATATAATATGTTATGGACATCAATTAATATATATATAGCCATATCATGAACAAGTCATCAATTTAGTCTTTTACAGAAAACTTCAAAGTACGTTAATGGAAGTTTTGAAAACTTAATTAAGACGTAATTACATAAAATTGATCACTGTGATTTATGTATACATGGTATAAAACATGTTATAAACATAATTTAACCCATATAAAACCATATAACCAACAATGATTCAAAATTGACGATTACAGAGAACTTCAAAGTACGTAAAAATAGAAAGCTTAAAACTTAATATAACTGAATTTACCCTTGCTAGTTGGTGAAGATGATTCAAGGATGATGATATAAACTTTTCAAATTCTTCTTCCTCAATCTTTTCTCTCAAAATTCTCTCTGATATGAATATATGAATTGATATAGTATATATGTATATAAGTATAATACGTATAATATATAATGGGTGAGTGGTTGTCAGTTGGTCCCTTAGTGGGTTAACTGACCAACTCCCCTTAAGGCCTTGTTTGGCTAGCTTAAGGAATCCCTTCTCATTTATTTTAATTAATTTATTATAATATAGTTAATTAATGTCACACCCAATTAAATCAAATAATGCTATTTAAATCAATTAAATAAAATAGCATAAATCTACATTAAATCACATAGTCACATAATTAAAATTCTTATTTATTAATTATGTCTAATCATAAATCTCTAATTAATTATTAATTTAATTAGAATAACATTATGCTTATTAATTAATATATTAATCAAATAAGCTCAATTAAATACATACTTTGAATATAAAAATTCACCACATTAATTTAACTAATGTGACACATATAATTAAATTAATCTACCACAAATTCATCAATTAATTATTTAACTCAATAATTAAATCATCAAAAAAATATTTATTTAATTCAATAAATATTCAAAATAAATTACAAAAATCTTGTTTGTCACAAATTATGAGTCCTATTACTTCATTTTAGTTGAAATTAGCATCAAAAGGAGCAATCCCATCACTATCGCGACCAAAACGATGTGTAGATCTCACACAAGTCTTCATTTAGGGGGACCTTCATATTGTTTCATTGGTTGTTTCGAATTTACAAAGAAAGGGGTGATTAAGAGACTGTGTTACTTCTTTCTAGATTGATTAGCATTAAAAAAAAGAAACCCATGACTATCAGTTCCAAAACATCCAAAACGAACACATCACTATCGCGTCCAAAACGATGCGTAGATCTCACACAAGCCTTCATTTAGGGCGACCTTCATATTATTTCATTGCTGGTTTCAAATTTACAAAGAAAGAGGTGATTAAGAGTTGTATTATTTTATTCTAGTTTGATTAGCATCAAAAGGAGAAACCCATGACTATCGCGTCCAAAACCATGCGTACATCTCACACAAGTCTTCATTTAGGGAGACCTTCTTATTGTTTCATTGGTTCTATAAAATTGTCAAAGAAAGATGTGATTAGGAGTCCTATTAATTCGTTCTAATTTGATTAGTATCAAAAGGACCAAATCAATGACTATCGATATTAAAAACGATGCGTACATCTCACACAAGTCTTGATTTATGGAGACCTACTTTATGTTAAATTGGTTCCCTCAAATTGTAAAAGAAAGAGGTGATTATGAGTCCTATGAATTCGTTCTAGTTTGATTAGCATCATAAGGAGCAATCCAATCACTAGTGCATTCAAAACGATCCGTACATCTCACACAAGTATTCATTAAGAGAGACCTTCTTATTGTTTGATTAGTTCTCTCAAATTGTTAAAATATAGGTGATACTGAGTCCTATTGCTTCATTCTAGTTGAAATTAGCATCAAAAGGAGAAATCTCATCACTATCGTGTCCAAAACGATGAGTAGATCTCACACAAGTCTTCATTTAGGGAGACCTTCATATTGTTTCATTGGTTGTTTCGAATTTACAAAGAAAGAAGTGATTAAGAGACTGTGTTACTTCGTTCTAGTTTTATTAGCGTCAAAAAAGAGAAACCCATGACTATCGCGTCCAAACCATGCGTACATCTCACACAAGTCTTCATTTAGGGAGACCTTCTTATTGTTTCATTAGTTCTCTCAAATTGTCAAAATATAGGTGATTATGAGTCCAATTATTTCGTTCTAGCTGAAATTAGCATCAAAAGGAGCAATCACATCACTATCGCGTCCAAAACGATGCTTAGATCTCACACAAGTCTTCATTTAGGGAAGACCTTCATACTGTTTCATTGGTTTCAAATTTACAAAGAAAGAGGTGATTAAGAATTGTATTCTTTCGTTCTAGTCTGATTAGCGTCAAAAGGAGAAACCCATGACTATCGCGTCCAAAATCATGTGTACATCTCACACAAGTCTTAATTTAGGGAGACCTTCTTATTGTTTCATTGGTTCTCTCAAATTGTCAAAGAAAGAGGTGATTATGAGTCCTATGACTTCGTTCTAGTTTGATTAGCATCAAAAGGAGCAATCCTATCACTAGTGCATTCAAAACGATCCGTACATCTCACACAAGTCTTCATTTAGAGAGACCTTCTTATTGTTTGATTAGTTCTCTCAAATTGTTAAAATATAGGTGATACTGAGTCCTATTGCTTCATTCTAGTTGAAATTAGCATCAAAAGGAGCAATCCCATCACTATCGCGTCCAAAACGATGCGTAGATCTCACACAAGTCTTCATTTAGGGCGACCTTCATATTGTTTCATTGGTTGTTTTGAATTTACAAAGAAAGAGGTGATTAAGAGATTGTGTTACTTTGTTCTAGTTTGATTAACGTCAAAAAAGAGAAACCTATGACAATCTCGTCCAAAACCATGCGTACATCTCACACAAGTCTTCATTTAGGGAGACCTTCTTATTGTTTCATTAGTTCTCTCAAATTGTCAAATTATAGGTGATTATGAGTCCTATTACTTCGTTCTAGTTGAAATTAGCATCAAAAGGACAAATCGCATCACTATCGCGTCCAAAACGATGCGTAGATCTCACACAAGTCTTCATTTAGGGAGACCTTCATATTGTTTCATTGCTAATTTCAAATTTACAAAGAAAGGGGTGATTAAGACTTGTATTACTTCGTTCTAGTTTGATTAGCGTCAAAAGGAGAAACCCATGACTATCGCGTCCAAAACCATACGTACATCTCACACAAGTATTCATTTAGGGAGACCTTTTTATTGTTTAATTGGTTCTCTAAAACCATGCGTACATCTCACACAAGTCTTCATTTAGGGAGACCTTATTGTTTCATTGGTTCTCTAAAATTGTCAAAGAAAGAGGTGATTAGGAGTTTTATTAATTCGTTCTAATTTGATTAGCATCAAAAGGACCAAATCAATGACTATCGCGTTAAAAACGATGCGTACATCTCACCCAAGTCTTGATTTAGGGAGACCTTCTTATTGTTTCATTGGTTCTCTCAAATTGTCAAAGAAAGAGGTGATTATGAGTCCTATAACTTCGTTCGAATTTGATTAGCATCAAAAGGAACAATCCTATCAGTAGTGCATTCAAAATGATCCGTACATCTCAGATAAGTCTTCATTTTGGGAAACCTTCTTATTGTTTGATTAGTTCTCTCAAAATGTTAAAATATAGGTGATTATGAGTTCTATTACTTCATTCTAGTTGAAATTAGCATCAAAAGGGGCAATCCCATCACTATCGCATCCAAAACGATGCGTAGATCTCACACAAGTCTTCATTTAGGGAGACCTTCATATTGTTTCATTGGTTGCTTTGAATTTACAAAGAAAGAGGTGATTAAGAGACTGTGTTACTTCATTCTAGTTTGATCCCATGACTATCGCGTCCAAAACTATGCGTATATCTCACACAAGTCTTCATTTAGGGAGACCTTCTTATTGTTTCATTAGTTCTCTTAAATTGTCAAAATATAGGTGATTATGAGTCCTATTATTTCGTTCTAGTTGAAATTAGCATCAAAAGGAGCAATCACATCACTATCGCGTCCAAAACGATGCGTAGATCTCACACAAGTCTTCATTTAGGGAGACCTTCATATTGTTTCATTGCTGGTTTAAAATTTACAAAGAAAAAGGTGATTAAGAGTTGTATTACTTCGTTCTAGTTTGATTAGCGTCAAAAGGAGAAACCCATGACTATCGTTTTCAAAACCATGCGTACATCTCACACAAGTCTTCATTTATGGAGACCTTCTTATTGTTTCATTGGTTCTCTAAAATTGTTAAAGAAAGAGGTGATTAGGAGTTTTATTAATTCGTTCTAATTTGATGAGCATCAAAAGGACCAAATCAATGACTATCGCGTTAAAAACGATGCATACATCTCACACAGGTCTTGATTTATGGAGACCTTCTTTATGTTAAATTGGTTTTCTCAAATTGAAAAAGAAAAGAGGTGATTATGAGTTCTATGACTTCGTTCTAGTTTGATTAGCATCATAAGGAGCAATCCAATCACTAGTGCATTCAAAACGATCCGTACATCTCACACAAGTCATCATTTAGAGAAACCTTCTTATTGTTTGATTAGTTCTCTCAAACTGTTAAAATATAGGTGATTATGAGTCCTATTACTTCATTCTAGTTGAAATTAGCATCAAAAGGAGCAATCACATCACTATCGCGTCCAAAACGATGCGTAGATCTCACACAAGTCTTCATTTAGGGAGACCTTCATATTGTTTCATTGGTTTCGAATTTACAAAGAAAGGGGTGATTAAGAGTTGTATTACTTCGTCCTAGTTTGATTAGCGTCAAAAGGAGAAACCCATGACTATCGCGTCGAAAACCATGCGTACATCTCACACAAGTTTTCATTTAGGGAGACCTTCTATTGTTTAATTGGTTCTCTAAAATTGTCAAAGAAAAAGGTGATTAGGGATCCTATTAATTCGTTCTAATTTGATTAGCATCAAAAGGACCAAATCAATGACTATCGCGTTAAAAACAATGCGTACATCACACAAAAGTCTTGATTTAGGGAGACCTTCTTATTGTTTCATTGGTTCTCTAAATTTTCAAAGAAAGAGGTGATTATGAGTCCTATGACTTCATTCTAGTTTGATTAGCATCAAAAGGAGCAATCCTATCACTAGTGCATTCAAAACTATCCGTACATCTCACACAAGTCTTCATTTAGGGAGACTTTCTTATTGTTTGATTAGTTCTCCCAAATTGTCAAAATATAGGTGATTATGAGTCCTATTACTTCATTCTAGTTGAAATTAGTATCAAAATTAGCAATCCCATCACTATCGCATCCAAAACGATGCGTAGATCTCACACAAGTCGTCATTGAGGGAGACCATCATATTGTTTCATTGGTTGATTTGAATTTACAAAGAAAGAGGTGATTAAGAGACTGTGTTACTTCGTTCTAGTTTGATTAGCGTTAAAAAAGAGAAACCCATGACTATCGCGTCCAAAACCATGCGTACATCTCACACAAGTCTTCATTTAGGGAGACCTTCTTATTGTTTCATTAGTTCACTCAAATTGTCAAAATATAGGTGATTGTGAGTCCTATTATTTCGTTCTAGCTAAAATAAGCATCAAAAGGAGCAATCACATCACTATCGCGTCCAAAACGATGCGTAGATCTCACACAAGTCTTCATTTAGGGAGACCTTCATATTGTTTCATTGGTTTCGAATTTACAAAGAAAGGGGTGATTAAGAGTTGTATTACTTCGTCCTAGTTTGATTAGCGTCAAAAGGAGAAACCCATGACTATCGCGTCGAAAACCATGCGTACATCTCACACAAGTTTTCATTTAGGGAGACCTTCTATTGTTTAATTGGTTCTCTAAAATTGTCAAAGAAAAAGGTGATTAGGGATCCTATTAATTCGTTCTAATTTGATTAGCATCAAAAGGACCAAATCAATGACTATCGCGTTAAAAACAATGCGTACATCACACACAAGTCTTGATTTAGGGAGACCTTCTTAATGTTTCATTGGTTCTCTAAATTTTCAAAGAAAGAGGTGATTATGAGTCCTATGACTTCATTCTAGTTTGATTAGCATCAAAAGGAGCAATCCTATCACTAGTGCATTCAAAACTATCCGTACATCTCACACAAGTCTTCATTTAGGGAGACTTTCTTATTGTTTGATTAGTTCTCCCAAATTGTCAAAATATAGGTGATTATGAGTCCTATTACTTCATTCTAGTTGAAATTAGTATCAAAATTAGCAATCCCATCACTATCGCATCCAAAACGATGCGTAGATCTCACACAAGTCGTCATTGAGGGAGACCATCATATTGTTTCATTGGTTGATTTGAATTTACAAAGAAAGAGGTGATTAAGAGACTGTGTTACTTCGTTCTAGTTTGATTAGCGTCAAAAAGGAGAAACCCATAACTATCACGTCCAAAACCATGCATACATCTCACACAAGTCTTCATTTAGGGAGACCTTTTGTTAGTTCATTAGTTCTCTAAAATTGTCAAAATATTGATGATTATGAGTACTATTACTTCGTTCTAGTTGAAATTAGCATCAAAAGGAGCAATCCCATCACTATCGCGTCCAAAACGATGCGTAGATCTCACACAAGTCTTCATTTAGGGAGACCTTCATATTGTTTCATTGGTTGCTTCGAATTTACAAAGAAAAAGATGATTAAGAGACTGTGTTACTTTGTTTTAGTTTGATTAGCATTAAAAAGGAGAAACCCATGACTATCGCGTCCAAAACCATGCATACATCTCACACAATTCTTTATTTAGGGAGACCTTCTTATTGTTTCAATGGTTCTATCAAATTGTCAAAGAAAGAGGTGATTATGAGTCCTATGACTTCGTTCTAGTTTGATTAGCATCAAAAGGAGCAATCCTATCACTAGTGCATTCAAAACGATCCGTACATCTCACACAAGTCTTCATTTCGGGAAACCTTCTTATTATTTGATTAGTTCTCTCAAATTGTTAAAATATAGGTGATTATGAGTCCTATTACTTCATTCTAGTTGAAATTAGCATCAAAAGGAGCAATCCCATCACTATCGCGTCCAAAACGATGCGTAGATCTCACACAAGTCTTCATTTAGGGAGACCTTCATATTATTTCATTGGTTGTTTCGAATTTACAAAGAAAGATGTGATTAAGAGACTGTGTTACTTCGTTCTAGTATGATTAACGTAAAAAAAGAGAAACCCATGACATTCCCATCCAAAACCATGCGTACATCTCACACAAGTCTTCATTTAGGGAGACCTTCTTATTATTTCATTAGTTCTCTCAAATTGTCAAATTATAGGTGATTATGAGTCCTATTACTTCGTTCTAGTTGCAATTATCATCAAAAGGAGCAATCGCATCACTATCGCGTCCAAAACGATGCGTAGATCTCACACAAGTCTTCATTTAGGGAGACCTTCATATTGTTTCATTGCTGGTTTCAAATTTACAAAGAAAGAGGTGATTAAGAGTTGTATTACTTCGTTCTAGTTTGATTAGCGTCAAAAGTAGAAACCCATGACTATCGCGTCCCAAACCATGCGTACATCTCACACAAGTCTTCATTTAGGGAGACCTTATTGTTTCATTGGTTCTCTAAAATTGTCAAAGAAAGAGGTGATTAGGAGTTTTATTAATTCGTTCTTGTTTGATTAGCATCGAAAGGACCAAATCAATGACTATTGCGTTAAAAACGATGCGTACATCTCACACAAGTCTTGATTTAGGGAGACCATCTTATTGTTTCATTGGTTCTCTCAAATTGTCAAAGAAAGAGGTGATTATGAGTCCTATGACTTCGTTCTAGTTTGATTAGCATCACAAGGAGCAATCCTATCAGTAGTGCATTCAAAACGATCCGTACATCTCAGATAAGTCTTCATTTTGGAAAATCTTCTTATTGTTTAATTAGTTCTCTCAAATTGTTAAAATATAGGTGATTATGAGTCCTATTACTTCATTCTAGTTGAAATTAGCATCAAAAGGAGCAATCCCATCACTATCGCGTCCAAGATGATGCGTAGATCTCACACAAGTCTTCATTTAGGGAGATCTTCATATTGTTTCATTGGTTGTTTTGAATTTACAAAGAAAGAGGTGATTAAGAGACTGTGTTACTTCGTTCTAGTTTGATTAGCGTCAAAAAAGAGAAACCCATGACTATCGCGTCCAAAACTATGCGTACATCTCACACAAGTCTTCATTTAGGGAGACCTTCTTATTGTATCATTAGTTCTCTCCAATTGTAAAAATATAGGTGATTATGAGTCCTATTACTTCGTTCTAGTTGAAATTAGCATCAAAAGGAGCAATCACATCACTATCGCGTCCAAAACGATGCGTAGATCTCACACAAGTCTTCATTTAGGGAGACCTTCATATTGTTACATTGTTGGTTTCAAATTTACAAAGAAAGAGGAGATTAAGAGTTGTATTACTTCGTTCTAGTTTGATTAGCGTCAAAAGGAGAAACCCATGGCTATCGCGTCCAAAACCATGCGTACATCTCACACAAGTCTTCATTTAGGGAGACCTTATTGTTTCATTGGTTCTCTAAAATTGTCAAAGAAAGAGGTGATAAGGAGTTTTATTAATTCGTTCTGATTTGATTAGCATCAACAGGACCAAATCAATGACTATCGCGTTAAAAACGATGCGTACATCTCACACAAGTCTTGATTTAGGGAGACCTTCTTACTGTTTCATTGGTTCTCTCAAATTGTCAAAGAAAGAGGTGATTATGAGTCATATGACTTCGTTCTAGTTTGTTTAGCATTAAAAGGAGCAATCCTATCAGTAGTGCATTCAAAACGATCCGTACATCTCAGATAAGTCTTCATTTTGGGAAACCTTTTTATTATTTGATTAGTTCTCTCAAATTGTTAAAATATAGGTGATTATGAGTCCTATTACTTCATTCTAGTTGAAATTAGCATCAAAAGGAGCAATCTCATCACTATCGCGTCCAAAACGATACGTAGATCTCACACAAGTCTTCATTTAGGGAGACCTTCATATTGTTTCATTGGTTGTTTTCAATTTACGAAGAAAGAGGTGATTAAGAGACTGTGTTACTTCGTTCTAGTTTGATTAGCGTCAAAAAAGAGAAACCCATGACTATCGCGTCCAAAACTATGCGTACATCTCACACAAGTCTTCATTTAGAGAGACCTTCTTATTGTTTCATTAGTTCTCTCAAATTGTCAAAATATAGGTGATTATGAGTCCTATTATTTCGTTCTAGTTGAAATTAGCATCAAAAGGAGCAATCACATCAATATCGCGTCCAAAACGATGCGTAGATCTCACACAAGTCTTCAACTAGGGAGACCTTAATATTGTTTCATTGCTGGTTTCAAATTTACAAAGAAAGAGGTGATTAAGACTTGTATTACTTCGTTCTAGTTTGATTAGCGTCAAAAGCAGAAACCCATGAAAATAGCTTTCAAAACCATGCGTACATCTCACACAAGTCTTCATTTATGGAGACCTTCTTATTGTTTCATTGGTTCTCTAAAATTGTCAAAGAAGGAGGTGATTAGGAGTTTTATTAATTCGTTCTAATTTGATTAGCATCAAAAGGACCAAATCAATGACTATCACGTTAAAAACGATGCGTACATCTCACACAAGTTTTGATTTAGGGAGACCTTCTTATTGTTTCATTGGTTCTCTCAAATTGTCAAAGAAAGAGGTGATTATGAGTCCTATGACTTCGTTCTAGTTTGATTAGCATCAAAAGGAGCAATCCTATCAGTACTGCATTCAAAACGATCTGTACATCTCAGATAAGTCTTCATTTTGGAAAATCTTCTTATTGTTTGATTAGTTCTCTCAAATTGTTAAAATATAGGTGATTATGAGTCCTATTACTTCATTCTAGTTGAAATTAGCATCAAAAGGAGCAATCCCATCACTATCGCGTCCAAGATGTTGCGTAGATCTCACACAAGTCTTCATTTAGGGAGATCTTCATATTGTTTCATTGGTTGTTTTGAATTTACAAAGAAAGAGGTGATTAAGAGACTGTGTTACTTCGTTCTAGTTTGATTAGCGTCAAAAAAGAGAAACCCATGACTATCACGTCTAAAACTATGCGTACATCTCACACAAGTCTTCATTTAGGGAGACCTTCTTATTGTTTCATTAGTTCTCTCAAATTATCAAAATATAGGTGATTATGAGTCCTATTACTTCGTTCTAGTTGAAATTAGCATCAACAGGACCAATCCCATCATCACTATCGCGTCCAAGATGATGCGTAGATCTCACACAGGTCTTCATTTAGGGAGATCTTCATATTGTTTCATTGGTTGTTTTGAATTTACAAAGAAAGAGGTGATTAAGAGACTGTGTTACTTCGTTCTAGTTTGATTAGCGTCAAAAAAGAGAAACCCATGACTATCGCATCCAAAACTATGCGTACATCTCACACAAGTCTTCATTTAGGGTGACCATCTTATTGTTTCATTAGTTTTCTCAAATTATCAAAATATAGGTGATTGTGAGTCCTATTACTTCGTTCTAGTTGAAATTAGCATCAAAAGGAGCAATCACATCACTATCGCGTTCAAAACGATGTGTAGATCTCACACAACTCTTCATTTAGGGTGACCTTCATATTGTTTCATTGCTGGTTTCAAATTTACAAAGAAAGAGGTGATTAAGAGTTGTATTACTTCGTTCTAGTTTGATTAGCATCAAAAGGAGAAACCCGTGACTATCGCGTCCAAAACCATGCGTACATCTCACACAAGTCTTCATTTAGGGAGACCTTATTGTTTCATTGGTTCTCTAAAATTGTCAAAGAAAGTGGTGATAAGGAGTTTTATTAATTCGTTCTAATTTGATTAGCATCAAAAGGACCAAATCAATGACTATCGCGTTAAAAACGATGCGTACATCTCACACAAGTCTTGATTTATGGAGACCTTCTTTATGTTAAATTGGTTTTCTCAAATTATAAAAGAAAGAGGTGATTATGAGTCCTATGACTTCGTTCTAGTTTGATTAGCATCATAAGGAGCAATCCAATCACTAGTGCATTCAAAACGATCCGTACATCTCACACAAGTCAAAATTTAGAGAGACCTTATTATTGTTTGATTAGTTCTCTCAAATTGTTAAAATATAGGTGATTATGAATTTTATTACTTCATTCTAGTTGAAATTAGCATCAAAAGGAGCAATCCCATCACTATCGCGTCCAAAACGATGCGTAGATCTCACACAAGTCTTCATTTAGGGAGACATTCATATTGTTTCATTGGTTGTTTCTAATTTACAAAGAAAGAGGTGATTAACAGTTGTATTACTTCGTTCTAGTTGGATTAGCGTCAAAATTAGAAACCCATGACTATCGCGTTCAAAATTATGCGTACATCTCACACAAGCCTTCATTTAGGGAGACCTTCTTATTGTTTCATTGGTTCTCTCAAATTGTCAAAATATAGGTGATTATGAGTCCTATTACTTGGTTCTAGTTGAAATTATCATCAAAAGGAGCAATCATATCACTATCGCTTCCAAAACGATGCGTAGATCTCACACAAGTCTTCATTTAGGGAGACCTTCATATTGTTTCATTGGTTTCGAATTTACAAAGAAAGAGGTGATTAAGAGTTGTATTACTTCGTTCTAGTTTGATTAGCGTCAAAAGGAGAAACCTATGACTATCGCGTCCAAAACCATGCGTACATCTCACACAAGTCTTCAATTATGGAGACCTTCTTATTGTTTAATTGGTTCTCTAAAATTGTCAAAGAAAAAGGTGATTAGGGGTCCTATTAATTCGTTCTAATTTGATTAGCATCAAAATAACCAAATCAATGACTATCGCGTTAAAAACAATGCGTACATCTCACACAAGTCTTGATTTAGGGAGACCTTCTTATTGTTTCATTGGTTCTCTCAAATTGTCAAAGAAAGAGGTGATTATGAGTCCTATAACTTCATTCTAGTTTGATTAGCATCAAAAGGAGCAATCCTATCACTATTGCATTCAAAACGATCCGTACATCTCACACAATTCTTCATTTCGGGAAACCTTCTTATTATTTGATTAGTTCTCTCAAATTGTTAAAATATAGGTGATTATGAGTCCATTTACTTCATTCTAGTTGAAATTAGCATCAAAAGGAGCAATCCCATCACTATCGCGTCCAAAACGATGCGTAGATCTCACACAAGTCTTCATTTAGGGAGACCTTCATATTCTTTCATTGGTTGTTTCGAATTTACAAAGAAAGAGGTGATTAAGAGACTGTGTTACTTCGTTTTAGTTTGATTAGCATTAAAAAGGAGAAACCCATGACTATCGCGTCCAAAACCATGCGTACATCTCACACAAGTCTTCATTTATGGAGATCTTCTTATTGTTTCATTAGTTCTCTCAAATTATCAAAATATAGGTGGTTATGAGTCCTATTACTTCGTTCTAGTTGAAATTAGCACCAAAAGGAGCAATCACATCATTATCGCGTCCAAAACGATGTGTAGATCTCACACGAGTCTTCATTTTGGGAGACCTTCATATTGTTTCATTGGTTGTTTTTAATTTTCAAAGAAAGAGGTGATTAAGAGTTGTATTACTTCGTTCTAGTTTGATTAGCGTTAAAAGGAGAAACCAATGACTATCGCGTCCAAAACCTTGGGTACATCTCACACAAGTCTTCATTTAGGGAGACCTTTTTTACGTTTCGTTGGTTCTCAAAAATTGTCAAAGAAAGAGGTGATTAGGAATCCTATTAATTCATTATAATTTGATTAGCATCAAAACGACCAAATCAATGACTATCGAGTTAAAAATGATGCGTACATCTCATACAAGTCTTGATTTAGGGAGACCTTCTTATTGTTTCATTGGTTCTCTCAAATTATCAAAGAAAGAGGTGATTATGAGTCATATGACTTAGTTCTAGTTTGATTAGCATCAAAAGGAGCAATCCTATCACTAGTGCAATCAAAACGATCCGTACATCTCACACAAGTCTTCGTTTAGAGAGACCTTCTTATTGTTTGATTAGTTCTCTTAAATTGTTAAAATATAAGTGATTATGAGTCCTATTACATCATTCTAGTTGAAATTAGAATCAAAAAAAGCAATCCCATCACTATCGCGTCCAAAACGATGCGTAGATCTCACACAAGTCTTCATTTAGGGAGACCTTCATATTGTTTCATTGGATGTTTCGAATTTACAAAGAAAGCGGTGATTAAGAGACTGTGTTACTTCGTTCTAGTTTGATTAGCGTTAAAAAGGAGAAACCAATGACTATCGCGTCCAAAACCATTCGTACATCTCACACAAGTCTTCATTTTGGGAGACCTTCTTATTGTTTCATTAGTTCTCTTAAATTGTCAAAATATAGGTCGTTATGAGTCCTATTACTTCGTTCTACTTGAAATTAGCATCAAAAGGAGCAATCACATCACTATCGCGTCCAAAACGATGAGTAGATCTCACACAAGTCTTCATTTAGGGAGACCATCATATTGTTTCATTGGTTTCGAATTTACAAAGAAAGAGGTGATTAAGAGTTTTATTACTTCGTTCTAGTTTGATTAGCGCCAAAAGGAGAAACCCATGGCTATCGCGTCCAAAACCATGCGTACATCTCACACAAGTCTTCATTTAGGGAGACCTTCTTATTGTTTAATTGGTTCTCTAAAATTGTCAAAGAAAAAGGTGATTAGGGGTCCTATTAATTCGTTCTAATTTGATTAGCATCAAAAGGGCCAAATCAATGACTATCGAGTTAAAAATAATGCGTACATCTCACACAAGTCTTGATTTAGGGAGACCTTCTTATTGTTTCATTGGTTCTCTCAAATTGTCAAAGAAAGAGGTGATTATGAGTCCTCTGACTTCATTCTAGTTTGATTAGCATCAAAAGGAGCAATCCTATCACTAGTGCATTCAAAACGATCCGTACATCTCACACAAGTCTTCATTTTGGGAAACCTTCTTATTATTTGATTAGTTCTCTCAAATTGTTAAAATATAGGTGATTATGAGTCCTATTACTTCATTCTAGTTGAAATTAGCATCAAAAGGAGCAATCCCATCACTATCGCGACCAAAACGATGTGTAGATCACACACAAGTCTTTATTTAGGGGGACCTTCATATTGTTTAATTGGTTGTTTCGAATTTACAAAGAAAGTGGTGATTAAGAGACTGTGTTACTACTTTCTAGATTGATTAGCATTAAAAAAAAGAAACCCATGACAATCAGTTCCAAAACCATGCGTACATCTCACATATGTCTTCATTTAGGGAGACCATCTTATTATTTCATTAGTTCTCTCAAATTATCAAAATATAGGGATTATGAGTCCTATTACTTCGTTCTAGTTGAAATTATCACCAAAAGGAGCAATCACATCACTATCGCGTTCATAACGACGGGTAGATCTCACACAACTCTTCATTTAGGGAGACCTTCATATTGTTTCATTGGTTGTTTCGAATTTACAAAGAAAGAGGTGATTAAGATACTGTGTTACTTCATTCTAGTTTGATTAGCGTTAAAAAGAAGAAACCCATGACTATCGCGTCCAAAACCATTCGTACATCTCACACAAGTTTTCATTTAGGGAGACCTTCTTATTGTTTCATTAGTTCTCTTAAATTGTCAAAATATAGGTGATTATGAGTCTTGTTACTTCATTCTAGTTGAAATTAGCACCAAAAGGAGCAATCCCATCACTATCGCGTCCAAAACGATGCGTAGATCTCACACAAGTCTTCATTTAGGGAGACCTTCATATTGTTTCATTGGATGTTTCGAATTTACAAAGAAAGCGGTGATTAAGAGACTGTGTTACTTCGTTCTAGTTTGATTAGCGTTAAAAAGGAGAAACCAATGACTATCGCGTCCAAAACCATTCGTACATCTCACACAATTCTTCATTTAGGGAGACCTTCTTATTGTTTCATTAGTTCTCTTAAATTGTCAAAATATAGGTCATTATGAGTCCTATTACTTCGTTCTAGTTGAAATTAGCATCAAAAAGAGTAATCACATCACTATCGCGTCCAAAACGATGCGTAGATCTTACACAAGTCTTCATTTAGGGAGACCTTCATATTGTTTCATTGGTTGTTTCGAATTTACAAAGAAAGAGGTGATTAAGAGTTGTATTACTTCGTTCTAGTTTGATTAGCGTCAAAAGTAGAAACCCATGACTATCGCGTTCAAAATCATGCGTACATCTCACATAAGTCTTCATTTAGGGAGACCTTCTTATTGTTTCATTGGTTGTCTAAAATTGTCAAAGAAAGAGGTGATTAGGAGTCCTATTAATTCGTTCTAATTTGATTAGCATCAAAAGGACCAAATCAATGACTATCGCGTTACAAACGATGCGTACATCTCACACAAGTCTTGATTTAGGGAGACCTTCTTATTGTTTCATTGGTTCCCTCAAATTGTCAAAGAAAGAGGTGATTATGAGTCCTATGACTTCGTTCTAGTTTGATTAGCATCAAAAGGAGCAATCCTATCTCTAGTGCAATCAAAACGATCCGTACATCTCACACAAGTCTTCATTTAGAGAGACCTTCTTATTGTTTGATTAGTTCTCACAAATTGTTAAAATATAGGTGATTATGAGTCCTATTATTTCATTCTAGTTGAAATTAGAATCAAAAAAAGCAATCCCATTACTATCGCGTCTAAAACGATGCGTAGATCTCACACAAGTCTTCATTTAGGGAGACCTTTATATTGTTTCATTGGTTGTTTCGAATTTTCAAAGAAAGAGGTGATTAAGAGACTGTGTTACTTCGTTCTAGTTTGATTAGCGTTAAAAAGGAGAAACCCATGACTATCGCGTCCAAAACCATTCGTACATCTCACACAATTCTTCATTTAGGGAGACCTTCTTATTGTTTCATTAGTTCTCTTAAATTGTCAAAATATAGGTCATTATGAGTCCTATTACTTCGTTCTAGTTGAAATTAGCATCAAAAAGAGTAATCACATCACTATCGCGTCCAAAACGATGCGTAGATCTTACACACGTCTTCATTTAGGGAGACCTTCATATTGTTTCATTGGTTGTTTCGAATTTACAAAGAAAGAGGTGATTAAGAGTTGTATTACTTCGTTCTAGTTTGATTAGCATCAAAAGTAGAAACCCATGACTATCGCGTTCAAAATCATGCGTACATCTCACATAAGTCTTCATTTAGGGAGACCTTCTTATTGTTTCATTGGTTGTCTAAAATTGTCAAAGAAAGAGGTGATTAGGAGTCCTATTAATTCGTTCTAATTTGATTAGCATCAAAAGGACCAAATCAATGACTATCGCGTTACAAACGATGCGTACATCTCACACAAGTCTTGATTTAGGGAGACCTTCTTATTGTTTCATTGGTTCCCTCAAATTGTCAAAGAAAGAGGTGATTATGAGTCCTATGACTTCGTTCTAGTTTGATTAGCATCAAAAGGAGCAATCCTATCTCTAGTGCAATCAAAACGATCCGTACATCTCACACAAGTCTTCATTTAGAGAGACCTTCTTATTGTTTGATTAGTTCTCACAAATTGTTAAAATATAGGTGATTATGAGTCCTATTATTTCATTCTAGTTGAAATTAGAATCAAAAAAAGCAATCCCATTACTATCGCGTCTAAAACGATGCGTAGATCTCACACAAGTCTTCATTTAGGGAGACCTTTATATTGTTTCATTGGTTGTTTCGAATTTTCAAAGAAAGAGGTGATTAAGAGACTGTGTTACTTCGTTCTAGTTTGATTAGCGTTAAAAAGGAGAAACCCATGACTATCGCGTCCAAAACCATTCGTACATCTCACACAATTCTTCATTTAGGGAGACCTTCTTATTGTTTCATTAGTTCTCTTAAATTGTCAAAATATAGGTCATTATGAGTCCTATTACTTCGTTCTAGTTGAAATTAGCATCCAAAAGAGTAATCACATCACTATCGCGTCCAAAACGATGCGTAGATCTTACACAAGTCTTCATTTAGGGAGACCTTCATATTGTTTCATTGGTTGTTTCGAATTTACAAAGAAAGAGGTGATTAAGAGTTGTATTACTTCGTTCTAGTTTGATTAGCATCAAAAGTAGAAACCCATGACTATCGCGTTCAAAATCATGCGTACATCTCACATAAGTCTTCATTTAGGGAGACCTTCTTATTGTTTCATTGGTTCTCTAAAATTGTCAAAGAAAGAGGTGATTAGGAGTCCTATTAATTCGTTCTAATTTGATTAGCATCAAAAGGACCAAATTAATGACTATCGCGTTAAAAACGATGCGTACATCTCACACAAGTCTTGATTTAGGGAGACCTTCTTATTGTTTCATTGGTTCTCTCAAATTGTCAAAGAAAGAGGTGATTAGGAGTCCTATGACTTCGTACTAGTTTGATTAGCATCAAATGGAGCAATCCTATCATGTAACGATTGTGATTTTGTATAATAATTTTAAATATTTATTGAGTTAAATTAATATTGTATGTGAATTTTATGTGAATTATTTATTGAGTTAAATAAATAAATTATGTGATTTATGAAGTGATTTAATTAAGTGTTATATATTAATTAAATGAATGTGTAATATTTATTTAATTAATGTATATTAATTTTATATTATATTTCTAATTTAATTAAGAGAATTAAATTAGATGAGATGTGTGTTAAGTGTTACGGAAATTATAATTAGCGAGTAATTATAATTATGTGAAAAATATTTATGTCGTTAATTGATTTTAGTTGATTAAATAGGGATGTTAAAATATTTAATTAATTAAAATGTGACATTTAATATATGTGTTAAAATAATTTGTTAAAATAAACGAAAAAGAATTTTAAATAAACAAGGCTTTGCATTTGTTTTAAATCTAGTTTCCAAACAAGGCCTTAGCTAATAATCCGTTTTTAAATAAAGAGTTTTCCAAACATGACCTTATGGCTATTCAAATTCAACTTTTGTAATTTATGTAATTAGTAGTAGTTAGTGTATATAATTATTATTAGGAGTTACATGTTTTATGTAATATATGTATTATATGTATATTGTATATACTACAACTGCGTTAGTTTTACAAACTAAGAAAAACAAAGAAAGAAAAGAGCAGAGGAAAAAGAACAGAGAAGAAGGGAAGAAGAAGAGAAAGAAAGGAGAAAGAGACTTTGAAAGAATTCTCGCTAAGCCATCATCTTCTTCTCCTAAGCCTAATCAACGGGTATAACTTCTAAATTTAGTTTTAATAATGTGTTTTATGTTGTGGAACTTCTCTGTAAAAACATTTTCATGAAAGTGGTATAATCATGAATTGAATATATGTATTTTGTTCATGTTATACTAATAGTGATTGTATGCCATAATGATTTTCAGAAATCAAAGTTGTCAGAAACATGTTTTAAATGAATAGTATGAGTTTATATGGAATTTCATGTATTTGGTTGATTTTAGAGAAAAATTGATGAATTAGTATATGCTAACATGCTTATTAGGAATTTGGTTTGATGTTATCTTCAATTTGGTATATAATGCATGTATATAAAGTTGAATTAGTTGAGAAATTTAATTACAGTGAATTGTTTTATGAAAATTATGAGTTTGGGAGAAAAATGATGTTCTCAAGTTTTTATTTAAAATTAAGTGTTTTAATCTTGTAATTTGATGTCTTTGTGACACCCCCAAATACGGGTACTTCAATTCCACGGGACTTGGTGTTCACTGTACGAATATCATCTATCTATCTACCCATAGTAAATGCAAACCATGCAATAAATAGAATTAAATCATCCCCTTATGAGGTTACAACATCTGAGTAATAAATAAAATAAATCTCAGGTCATACTAACCTTAAACATCTGTGCGGAACATAACAAATAAATAGTCTTACACAACTAACATAAAGCTGAAACATAAACATATAAATAAACAACAAGTCTTCATCACTTATTGACCTTGCCCTTGCCTTTGCTAGTAGAAGGCTCTTCGGACCTTTCGTTCTTAACTACAATGTTATTATTACGCAAGGGTGAGCACGATTGCCCACAAGTATAATAATATGACAACAATATAATAACATGCGAGTGAATCAAAGACATCTGAATAAAGAAACTCAACTTTTGACTCGAGGATAAATAACAGGAATCAAAATAACATCTGAGGGTCATAAGACCTTGAACTATGTCCTAGGTTGTAAAGTGTTTATACTTTAAACCTTTAACAGTCATAAGACTATGGACTCTACTTCTCGTACTTAGGGGGATCAGCCCTTAGTACCATACTGTGCACAATATCTCAACGCTAAAGCGTAAATAATCCCCTTTACATGGTTGTTCATCTCAGTTTTGACATCAGAGTCCGCATCAAAGGAAGTTTGGTTTGGATAATTAAGTGATAGTAGTGTGCATACAAGCCAATCATGTATGATGATAAAGTACGTACTTTGTAAACAATCTTATTTATTTATTAATAAAATATTCATTTATTAAAGGCATTTAATTATCTACATGTTGCTGTTTTTATAATATGTAAATAACCCATAGTTTTAAGCAATGCTTTTAGAATCATGATGATGATCATGCTAATGAGATCTAAATTCTTAGAAAGTTTTAAAACTAAAATAGTTCCCAATCGTGGGATTACTAAAAAGGGGATTAGTAAATCCGGATAGATTGGTACATATGTTGCTTGCTCATTGGATGAGGATGATTGATCTCATGATCATTTGTGTGGAGACACTAAAGCAAGTATGTAGGTGCTTATTGGAGAATAAGTTCACTGAACGTGATTCGCTATGGAATACCTAATGGAGATTTACTCGCCTGTCAATAGGAATTCCTAATGTGATAGTAGTACAAGTAATCCTTGGACTTGAGATCATCATAGTATCTTGTATGTAACAAATTATACTTTGACTTATTCCTTAAGACCTTTTAAGGCATATATAGGGTATGCTTGGGTATAATGAGTTACATATGGAGATAATGAATGATCAATAAAGAATCTACCACCTCTAGTAAAAGAGGAGATATGTCCTATGTGATTCGTTAAATGACAACCCAGGAATCCTTGGCCAAGGTGAAATGAAATTAGAAAGGAGTTTCTAATTTGCATTATTTGGAGTTGTGCATTTTCTAATCGAAATACATATAATTAAATAAAATAAGACTTGACAGTAAATCCATGTCTTATATTTAATTGGGACATTGTATGGTGGAAGGATTGAATTGTACGGTAACTATTTACTCACAGGTTCTTTTTGATTAATGTTGAAATCTATATTATCTGGAAAGTCGTTGATCGCTAGGGAGGCTTATCCCTATTGTAGAATAAATATTATTTATTTAAATAAATTATTAGTTTAATTTATTTATTTAAATAAGATTAAAATTGTTTTAATTGATTTATTCACAACCGGTTTAATATGGAGAACCTAAAGGGTCACACCATAAAAGGAAGAATAATTATTTAAGAAGGTAATGGCATAATCGTAATAATGCATTAAGTATAATTAATTTAATCTATGGTGATAGAATAAATTAAATAGCTTAATGTTTATTATTTAATATTTTGAAAATATTAAATATAAATTAATAAGAGGAGTCTTATTAATATTATTACAATTATTATTATTTTAATTTCTAAAGGAGTTTAGTAATTAATTTAATATTTAGTACTCTCATTTATTCCTAATAAGATTAGGAGACAAATTAATTAAATAAATTTAATTAATTATTCCCATGTGGTGGGAAGCCTAAATTAATTAAAGGAGTTTAATTAATTAAAAGAAATCTCATGTCTAATAGGATTAGAAGGGTTGACCAATGTCTATATAAGAGAAGTCTTATAATAGATATTAGATTGATGCAATTTCAATTGTTGGAGAGTACTCCTTTTCTATAGAGAATAGAAAACTAAGCCAAACACCCTCCTTCTTGATAATTCATCTTCCTTGGTGGATCACCTCTAGAGGCCAAACACTTGGGTGGCTAACGTTGATCAAAGAAAGGAATCTAACCCGGAAATTCAAGGAGATCACGAAGAACAAGGAGTTGAACTAGTACCTGTGGAAGCTTCGTTCTACAAGGGTATGATTCCATAACTTCTTATTTATCGTTTTAAATTAATAATTTGCATAAAGGATGATCCGGGTAATGGCTTTGTAGAAATTTTTTTTAAACTCTGATATATCATGCTTCCGCTAATTTTTGCAATTTGATTGCGTCACGATTTCGTACAAACCCAACAGTGGCATCAGAGCCAAATCTTTATGCAATTATTAATTTATTTTTGATTTCATATACATATGGGTATGTATTTAAAATAATTTATTGGGCATAATTTTATTGTATAAAATTATATTTTTAAAAAAAAAAAAAAAAAAAAAGGAAGACTTTTTTTGGGACGAATCACAATTTTTTTTGGGTGCTAATCTTGAATTCTGCAAAGAAAAGGTGTTGTCTCTTTCTTACTCCAAAAAGAAGGTGACCCATCATGAAAGGACTTTTTTAATAAACCTGCAGGACTCTTTTAATAAAAGAAGGTGACTTCTTTTTAAAAAATAAATATGATATATTTATATATTATATTCTAAATAATTTTATAATTAAAATAAAGAGTTTATTTTAATCTTGAAATTGGATTTCATGCAATTTAAAATTGCCCATTAAATGATACTCATATATATATGGAATGTTTTAATTCATGAGATGAATATTTATTTATTGATATATATGGTGATATGTATGAAAATAAATGGGGATTGATTATGGACTATTTGACCAATGTGATTGAATTTTATTTTAGTTGAATGCTTGAATGAATGGGTTTTATTAAATGGGGTCTGCGTACCTCGTCTTCTCTAATTTTTTTTTCTTGATGTAAAATTCTATCTCCCTCCTATGTACTTCCCCTTGACTGTTGATCAAGGTTTCTATTTAAATTAAATAGTTTAATGTAATAAGAATAGTTAGAATTATCTTGAAGAAATTGGAGACCAAGGAGCAAGGAGCGCGTGAAGACCCGTTTGTATGGAGCCCGAGTTTAAATGTAATAGTTATATTTAAATTTAAATTCTTGCACTCCTAGGTTTGACCTTTTGGTTCACTTGGTGGCTCTAGTGAACCAAACTAGAATAAAAGTCCATAATCAATCCGGGTAGAATATAATATTCTATATTGCATGCTAAATATTATATATATTATATTTTATGCAAACATGCTTCGAATGTTTAATAAAATGACGCGTATTTTATATATATATGTGCATGCGCGCTAAACAAGATGAGACAAATAATAACAAACCCCTCAAATAAATAATATTAAGTCTGAAGCGTTCAATGATATTTGGAATATCGAACGTCGCCTTCTAGCATGATAAATTAATAGAGTATTAAATATTTAATATGAGCTTGTTGTGCTATCCACAAGGCGAGTATTGCGTATTTAAGATGTTAATTAATCACATTTGATGCTTATCAAGAAAATTGAACGATCTAGTCTTGTTGTGCTATCCACAAGGACGAATATTTTTCTTTTTTGAATTTATGGAAGTGCTAGGCTGGACTTAACTTAAATCATTTTAGTTCGGATGTGCACACACTTGACCATTATGATTTAAGAGGCAAAATAAAAGGAGTTATATAGTGTTGTAATTGACAAGAGTTGTCTACCTATTTATTTGTATATCGCTTGTTGTGCTATCCACAAGGTTATATACATTTAAAATGGGATCCTTATTCTCACTAGCAAATCTTTAATTAGATGTTGCCGAACTATATAAGTGAGGGTAATATAGTTTGATGAAAATAGTGGGAGATACCAATTTAAAATAAAGACCTAAATTTATTTTGGTATGCAAAATTAATAAAATGAATGTTTGCTAAAATGTTATTTTTCACATGCAGAATTTTAAAAATGTCTAAATCACTAATCTCACTACGAAGCATACTTGATGCAAACAAGCTTACCGGGCCGAATTATGAGGACTGGCTAAGAAATCTGAGAATTGTTCTCACTGCTGAAAAGATTTCTTATGTCCTAAATTTAACTGTCCCTGAATCTGTTTCAGAAATAGCCTCTGAGGAAGAGATTGCCACTTTCAATAAGTGGCAAGATGATGCATCTGTGGCTCAATGCATCATGCTCGCATCCATGAATAACGAGCTTCAGCGTCAGCACGAAAAAATGGATGCTCCTGCTATGCTGCTTCACCTTAAGGAGTTATATGGTGAACAGAGTAGGACTGCTAGATATGAGATATCTAAGGAGCTCTTCCGATCTCGGATGACCGAGGGTACTGCCGTCGAGACTCATGTCCTGAAAGTGATCAATTTGATTGAACGCCTTGGACAGCTTGGGTTCGTCATGGATGGGGAGTTGAGTCAAGACTTGGTCTTGCAGTCACTCCCTGAGACCTTCTCGCAGTTTGTGGTTAATTTTCACATGAATAAGCTAGATGTCAGCTTGCCTGAGCTGCTTATGATAGTAGTGTGCATACAAGCCAATCATGTATGATGATAAAGCACGTACTTTGTAAACAATCTTATTTATTTATTAATAAAATATTCATTTATTAAAAGCATTTAATTATTTACATGTTGCTGTTTTTATAATATGTAAATAACCCATAGTTTTAAGCAATGCTTTTAGAATCATGATGATGATCATGCTAATGAGATCTAAATTCTTAGAAAGTTTTAAAACTTAAATAGTTCCCAATCGTGGGATTACTAAAAAGGGGATTAGTAAATCCGGATAGATTGATACATATGTTGCTTGCTCATTGGATGAGGATGATTGATCTCATGATTATTTGTGTGGAGACACTAAAGCAAGTATGTAGGTGCTTATTGGAGAATAAGTTCACTGAACGTGATTCGCTATGGAATACCTAAGGAAGTTTTACTCGCATGTCAATAGGAATTCCTAATGTGATAGTAGTACAAGTGATCCTTGGACTTGAGATCATCATAGTATCTTGTATGTAACAAATTATACTTTGACTTATTCCTTAAGACCTTTTAAGGCATATATAGGGTATGCTTGGGTATAATGAGTTACATATGGAGATAATGAATGATCAATAAAGAATCTACCACCTCTAGTAAAAGAGGAGATATGTCTCATGTGATTCGTTAAATGACAACCCAGGAATCCTTGGCCAAGGTGAAATGAAATTAGAAAGGAGTTTTTAATTTGCATTATTTGGAGTTGTGCATTTTCTAATCGAAATACATATAATTAAATAAAATAAGACTTGACAGTAAATCCATGTCTTATATTTAATTGGGACATTGTATGGTGGAAGGATTGAATTGTATGGTAACTATTAACTCACAAGTTCTTTTATGATTAATGTTGAAATCTATATTATCTGGAAAGTCGTTGATCGCTAGGGAGGCTTATCCCTATTGTAGAATAAATATTATTTATTTAAATAAATTATTAGTTTAATTTATTTATTTAAATAAGATTAAAATTATTTTAATTGATTTATTCACAACCGGTTTAATATGGAGAACTTAAAGGGTCACACCATAAAAGGAAGAATAATTATTTAAGAAGGTAATGGCATAATCGTAATAATGCATTAAGTATAATTAATTTAATCTATGGTGATAGAATAAATTAAATAACTTAATGTTTATTATTTAATATTTTGGAAATATTAAATATAAATTAATAAGAGGAGTCTTATTAATATTATTACAATTATTATTATTTTAATTTCTAAAGGAGTTTAGTAATTAATTTAATATTTAGTACTCTCATTTATTCCTAATAAGATTAGGAGACAAATTAATTAAATAAATTTAATTAATTATTCCCATGTGGTGGGAAGCCTAAATTAATTAAAGGAGTTTAATTAATTAAAAGAAATCCCATGTCTAATAGGATTAGAAGGGTTGACCAATGTCTATATAAGAGAAGTCTTATAATAGATATTAGATTGATGTAATTCCAATTGTTGGAGAGTACTCCTTTTCTATAGAGGATAGAAAAGTAAGGTTAAGCCAATCACCCTCCTTCTTGATAATTCATCTTCCTTGGTGGATCACCTCTAGAGGCCAAACACTTGGGTGGCTAACGTTGATCAAAGAAAGGAATCTAACCCGGAAATTCAAGGAGATCACGAAGAACAAGGAGTTGAACTAGTACCTGTGAAAGCTTCGTTCTACAAGGGTATGATTCCATAACTTCTTATTTATCGTTTTAAATTAATAATTTGCATAAAAGATGATCCGGGTAATGGTTTTGTAGAAATTTTTTAAACTCTGATATACCATGCTTTCGCTAATTTTTGCAATTTGATTGCGTCACGATTTCGTACAAACCCAACAGTGGCATCAGAGCCAAATCTTTATGCAATTATTAATTTATTTTTGATTTCATATACATATGGGTATGTATTTAAAATAATTTATTGGGCATAATTTTATTGTATAAAATTATATTTTTTAAGAAAAAAAAAAGACTTTTTTTGGGAAGAATCACAATTTTTTTTTTTTTGCTAATCTTGAATTCTGCAAAGAAAATGTGTTGTCTCTTTCTTACTCCAAAAAGAAGGTGACCCATCAGAAAAGGACTTTTTTAATAAACCTGCAGGACTCTTTTAATAAAAGAAGGTGATTTTTTTTAAAAAAAAAATAAATAAATATGATATATTTATATATTATATTCTAAATAATTTTATAATTAAAATAAAGAGTTTATTTTAATCTTGAAATTGAATTTCATGCAATTTAAAATTGCCCATTAAATGATACTCATATATATATGGAATGTTTTAATTCATGAGATGAATATTTATTTATTGATATATATGGTGATATGTATGAAAATAAATGGGGATTGATTATGGACTATTTGACCAATGTGATTGGATTTTATTTTAGTTGAATGCTTGAATGAATGGGTTTTATTAAATGGGGTCTGCGTACCTCGTCTTCTCTAATTTTTTTTTTCTTGATGTAAAATTTTATCTCCCTCCTATGTACTTCCCCTTGACTGTTGATCAAGGTTTTTATTTAAATTAAATAGTTTAATGTAATAGAAATAGTTAGAATTATCTTTAAAAATTAGAGACCAAGGAGCAAGGAGCGCGTGAAGACCCGTTTGTATGGAGCCCGAGTTTAAATGTAATAGTTACGTTTAAATTTAAATTCTTGCACCCCTAGGTTTGACCTTTTGGTTCACTTGGTGGCTCTAGTGAACCAAACTAGAATAAAAGTTCATAATCAATCCGGGTAGAATATAGTATTCTATATTGCATGCTAAATATTATATATATTATATTTTATGCAAACATGCTTCGCATGTTTAATAAAATAACGCGTATTTTATATATATATGTGCATGCGTGCTAAACAAAGATGAGACTAATAATAACAAACCCCTCAAAGAAATAATATTAAGTCCGAAGTGTTCAAATGATATTTGGAATATCGAACGTCGCCTTCTAGCATGATAAATTAATAGAGTATTAGATATTTAATATGAGCTTGTTGTGCTATCCACAAGGCGAGTATTGCATATTTAAGATGTTAATTAATCACATTTGATGCTTATCAAGAAAATTGAACGATCTAGTCTTGTTGTGCTATCCACAAGGACGAACATTTTTCTTTTTTGAATTTATGAAAGTGCTAGGCTGGACTTAACTTAAATTATTTTAGTTCGGATGTGCACACACTTGACCATTATGATTTAAGAGGCAAAATAAAAGGAATTACATGGTGATGTAATTGACAAGAGTTGTCTACCTATTTATTTGTATATCGCTTGTTGTGCTATCCACAAGGTTATATACATTTGAAATGGGATCCTTATTCTCACTAGCAATTTTTTAATTAGATGTTGCCGAACTATATAAGTAAGGGTAATATAGTTTGATAAAAATAGTGGGAGATACCAATTTAAAATAAAGACCTAAATTTATTTTGGTATGCAAAATTAATAAAATGAATGTTTGCTAAAATGTTGTTTTTCACATGCAGAATTTTAAAAATGTCAAAATCACTAATTTCACTGCCAAGCATACTTGATGCTAATAAGCTTACCGGGCTGAATTATACGGACTGGCTAAGAAATCTGAGAATAGTTCTCACTGCTGAAAAGATTTCTTATGTCCTAAACTCACATGTCCCTGGAACTGTTCCAGAAACAACCTCTGAGGAAGAGATTGCCACCATTGTAAAGTGGCAAGATGATGCATCTGTAGCTCAATGCATCATGCTCGCATCCATGAATAACGAGCTTCAGCGTCAGCAAGAAAACATGGATGCTCCTACTATGTTGATTCACCTCAAGGAGTTGTATGGTGAACAAAGTAGGACTGCTAGATATGAGATATCTAAGGAGCTCTTCCGATCTCGGATGACCAAGGGCAAGGTGAACATAAAGGAACAAAAGAAATCTGATCCAACTAGCAAAGGAATGTGCTTCCATTGCAACGAGCCGGGTCATTGGAAGAAAAACTGCAAGAAGTTTCTGGCAGACAAGAAGCTTGGAGAAGCTTCGACTTCCAATCAAGGTTTGTTCATGATTGAAATTAATTTTTCAGAAAGTCAAAATTCTACTTGGGTATTGGATACCGGCTGTGGTTCTCACATATGTAATAATGTGAAGGGACTGGTTAGAAGTAGAAAGCTGAACAATGATGATGTGATCCTACGAGTAGGGAACGGAGCAAAGGTTGCTGCATTAGCTGTAGGAACTTATTATTTAGCAATGCCTTCGGGCAAGTCCATTTATCTTAATAATTGTTATTATGTTCCGAATATTATTAAAAACATTATTTCAATTTCTGTATTAGATATGGAAGGATTTAACGTTGTTATAAAGAACAATAGTTGTTCTATTTATAAAGACGATGTTTTATATGGTATTGGAAATTTGTGAAATGGACTTTATACACTTGACTTGCAAGAAAATATATTTCAAATTGAACAAACTAAGAAAAGGAAAAGAGATGATATTAATTATACCTACATGTGGCACTGTAGACTCGGTCATATCAATGAAACAAGATTATCCAAGTTGCATAAAGATGGGCTCCTCGAGCTATCCGATTATGAATCATATCCAACTTGTGAATCTTGTCTCATGGGTAAAATGACTAGATCTCCTTTTAGTGGAAGAGGAGAAAGAGTTACAGAGTTGTTGACATTGATTCACACAGACGTTTGTGGGCCTATGACAACAAGTGCACGGGGTGGGTATTCTTATTTTATTACTTTCACTGATGATCACTCAAGATTTGGATATGTGTATTTAATGAAATACAAGTCAGAATCATTTGAAAAGTTCAAAGAGTTCAGAAGTGAAGTAGAGAAACAAACGGGCAAGAGTATAAAGATACTTCGATCAGATCGAGGCGGAGAATACTTAAGCGGTGAGTTTCTCAATTGTCTCAAAGAAAATGGTATAATCTCACAATGGACTCCTCCAGGTACACCACAGTTAAATGGAGTATCTGAAAGGAGAAATCGAACACTGTTAGACATGGTTCGATCCATGATGAGTTTTACCGACCTTCCAATTTTCTTCTGGGGATATGCCCTAGAAACGACTGCATACCTACTTAACAAGGTACCTACCAAATCCGCCCCAAAGACTCCATATGAGATGTGGAAGGGGAGGAAACCAAATCTTAAGCATGTTAAGACTTGGGGTTGTCCAGCTTATGTCAAAAAGTTTGAACATGATAAGCTACAAACTAAATCCGAAAAGTGTAGATTTGTGGGATACCCTAAAGAAACTGTAGGGTATTATTTCTATCATCCAACTGATCAAAAGGTGTTTGTTGCGAAACATGCTGCCTTCTTGGAAAAGGAGTTTATCCATGAAGGGGTCAGTGGGAGTAAGATATATCTTGAAGAAGCTCAAGAACCACAAATTATCACGGATCAAAGTCAGGTACCTGACCAAGTAGAAGAACCTACTATACCACACCCTGTTCGTAAATCTGGAAGAGTACCGAAGATACCTGAGAGGTATGGATTCGTTGTAGAGGATGACGATGAGGTACGCATCATGAATGATGATGATCCATTGAATTACGAACAGGCCATGAGTAATAAAGACTCAAGAAAATGGCTTGAAGCCATGAAATCCGAAATGGACTCCATGTATGAAAACAAAGTATGGACTTTGGTTTCACCACCTGAAGGCATTAAGCCTATTGGGTGTAAATGGGTCTTTAAAAGAAAGACTGGAGCGGACGGCAAGGTGGAGACCTATAAGGCCCGACTGGTTGCAAAAGGTTTCAAACAAAGACAAGGAGTTGATTATGATGAAACCTTTTCACCAGTAGCTATGCTCAAGTCCATTTGGATTTTGCTTGCGATTGCAGCTTATAACGACTATGAGATCTGGCAGATGGACGTGAAAACGGCCTTCCTCAATGGGAAACTTGAGGAGGATGTGTATATGACACAGCCAGAGGGATTTGTTTCAAAGGTTGGAATAAATCAAGTCTGTAAGCTGCAACGATCCATTTATGGATTGAAGCAAGCTTCTCGTAGATGGAACATTCGTTTTGATGAGACAATCAAAGAGTTTGATTTTATCAAAAATGACGATGAACCATGTGTGTACAAGAAGGTTAGTGGGAGCGCAGTTTCATTCCTTGTATTATATGTTGATGATATATTACTGATAGGGAATGACATTCCTATGCTACAATCAATTAAAATCTGGTTATCTAAACACTTCTCCATGAAGGACTTGGGAGAAGCATCCTATATTTTGGGGATAAAGATCTATAGAGATAGATCTAAAAGGATGCTTGGTTTATCCCAAGGAACGTACATTGATGCAATGCTAAAGAGATTTAGCATGGAAGATTCCAAAAGAGGTCTCATGCCGATGAGCCATGGAATACATCTCTCCAAGAAACAGGCCCCAAAGACACCTGAGGAGAGAGACCGTATGAGTAAGATCCCTTATGCTTCTGCAATAGGATCTATCATGTACGGTATGATATGTACTAGACCGGATGTTGCTCATGCACTTAGTGTAACGAGCAGATACCAGTCGAATCCTGGAGAACAGCACTGGAAGGCAGTGAAAAATATCCTAAAGTACTTGAGAAGGACTAAAGATATTTTTCTTGTCTACGGTGGGTCTGAATTAAAACTCGAGGGCTTCACAGACTCAAGTTTTCAAACGGACCAAGATGACAGTAAATCTGTTTCGGGGTATGTTTTTACCTTGAACGGAGGCGTAGTGAGTTGGAAGAGTTCCAAGCAGCAAACAGTTGCTGATTCAGTGACAGAGGCAGAGTATATAACTGTAAGTGAAGCTGCAAGTTGATGTTTTAGATGAAAAGTTCATTACAGAACTAGGAATAGTTCCTAAGTCTCATCTTGAATCTAAACATGTGTTGCGGCACTTTGATTAAAGAAATCATTGAAAGAGGAGAGTGTAGACTCTCAAGACAACATTGCAGATCCATTAACTAAAGCTTTAACACAACAGCAGTTTGATCGTCACTTAGAGAAGATGGGTATGAGATACCATGGCGATTGACTTTAGTGCAAGTGGGAGATTGATAGTAGTGTGCATACAAGCCAATCATGTATGATGATAAAGCACGTACTTTGTAAACAATCTTATTTATTTATTAATAAAATATTCATTTATTAAAGGCATTTAATTATTTACATGTTGCTGTTTTTATAATATGTAAATAACCCATAGTTTTAAGCAATGCTTTTAGAATCATGATGATGATCATGCTAATGAGATCTAAATTCTTAGAAAGTTTTAAAACTTAAATAGTTCCCAATCGTGGGATTACTAAAAAGGGGATTAGTAAATCCGGATAGATTGATACATATGTTGCTTGCTCATTGGATGAGGATGATTGATCTCATGATTATTTGTGTGGAGACACTAAAGCAAGTATGTAGGTGCTTATTGGAGAATAAGTTCACTGAACGTGATTCGCTATGGAATACCTAATGGAGTTTTACTCGCATGTCAATAGGAATTCCTAATGTGATAGTAGTACAAGTGATCCTTGGACTTGAGATCATCATAGTATCTTGTATGTAACAAATTATACTTTGACTTATTCCTTAAGACCTTTTAAGGCATATATAGGGTATGCTTGGGTATAATGAGTTACATATGGAGATAATGAATGATCAATAAAGAATCTACCACCTCTAGTAAAAGAGGAGATATGTCTCATGTGATTCGTTAAATGACAACCCAGGAATCCTTGGCCAAGGTGAAATGAAATTAGAAAGGAGTTTTTAATTTGCATTATTTGGAGTTGTGCATTTTCTAATCGAAATACATATAATTAAATAAAATAAGACTTGACAGTAAATCCATGTCTTATATTTAATTGGGACATTGTATGGTGGAAGGATTGAATTGTATGGTAACTATTAACTCACAAGTTCTTTTATGATTAATGTTGAAATCTATATTATCTGGAAAGTCGTTGATCGCTAGGGAGGCTTATCCCTATTGTAGAATAAATATTATTTATTTAAATAAATTATTAGTTTAATTTATTTATTTAAATAAGATTAAAATTGTTTTAATTGATTTATTCACAACCGGTTTAATATGGAGAACCTAAAGGGTCACACCATAAAAGGAAGAATAATTATTTAAGAAGGTAATGGCATAATCGTAATAATGCATTAAGTATAATTAATTTAATCTATGGTGATAGAATAAATTAAATAGCTTAATGTTTATTATTTAATATTTTGGAAATATTAAATATAAATTAATAAGAGGAGTCTTATTAATATTATTACAATTATTATTATTTTAATTTCTAAAGGAGTTTAGTAATTAATTTAATATTTAGTACTCTCATTTATTCCTAATAAGATTAGGAGATAAATTAATTAAATGAATTTAATTAATTATTCCCATGTGGTGGGAAGCCTAAATTAATTAAAGGAGTTTAATTAATTAAAAGAAATCCCATGTCTAATAGGATTAGAAGGGTTGACCAATGTCTATATAAGAGAAGTCTTATAATAGATATTAGATTGATGTAATTTCAATTGTTGGAGAGTACTCCTTTTCTATAGAGGATAGAAAAGTAAGGTTAAGCCAATCACCCTCCTTCTTGATAATTCATCTTCCTTGGTGGATCACCTCTAGAGGCCAAACACTTGGGTGGCTAACGTTGATCAAAGGAAGGAATCTAACCCGGAAATTCAAGGAGATCACGAAGAACAAGGAGTTGAACTAGTACCTGTGAAAGCTTCGTTCTACAAGGGTATGATTCCATAACTTCTTATTTATCGTTTTAAATTAATAATTTGCATAAAGGATGATCCGGGTAATGGTTTTGTAGAAATTTTTTAAACTCTGATATACCATGCTTTCGCTAATTTTTGCAATTTGATTGCGTCACGATTTCGTACAAACCCAACAGCTTAACATGCTGAAAACTGCAGAAGGTCACTTCCCATCCAAGAAGAACCATATCTTGATGGTGGATTCTTCCAATAAAAGGAAGAGACCTAAGGTATCTTCTGAAAAGAAGAAATCCAAGAAGGCTAAGGGAAAGGGGAAAGAAAAGGAACAAAAGAAACCTGAACCAGTTAAAGGAATGTGCTTTCATTGCAACAAGCCGGGACATTGGAAAAGGAACTGCAAGAAGTATCTAGCAGAGAAGAAGCTTGGAGAAGCTTCGACTTCCAATCAAGGTTTGTTTATGATTGAAATTAATTTTTCTGAAAGTCATAATTCTACTTGGGTATTGGATACCGGCTGTGGCTCTCACATATGTAATACTGTGCAGGGACTGGTCAGAAGTAGAAAGCTGAACAATGATGAGGTGATCCTACGAGTGGGGAATGGAGCAAAGGTTGCTGCATTAGTTGTAGGAACTTATTATTTAGCAATGCCTTCGGGCAAGTCCATTTATCTTAATAATTGTTATTATGTTCCGAATATTATTAAAAAAATTATTTCAATTTCTGTATTGGATATGGAAGGATTTAACGTTGTTATAAAGAACAATAGTTGTTCTATTTATAAAGACGATGTTTTATATGGTATTGGAAATTTGCGAAATGGACTTTATACACTTGACTTACAAGAAAATATATTTCAAATTAAACAAACTAAGAAAAGAAAAAGAGATGATATTAATTATACCTACATGTGGCACTGTAGACTCGGTCAAATCAATGAAACAAGATTATCCAAGTTGCATAAAGATGGGCTCCTCGAGCTATCCGATTATGAATCATATCCAACTTGTGAATCTTGTCTCATGGGTAAAATGACTAAATCTCCTTTTAGTGGAAGAGGAGAAAGAGTTACAGAGTTGTTGGCATTGATTCACACAGACGTTTGTGGGCCTATGACAACAAGTGCACGGGGTGGGTATTCTTATTTTATTACTTTCACTGATGATCACTCAAGATTTGGATATGTGTATTTAATGAAATACAAGTCAGAATCATTTGAAAAGTTCAAAGAGTTCAGAAGTGAAGTAGAGAAACAAACGGGCAAGAGTATAAAGATACTTCGATCAGATCGAGGCGGAGAATACTTAAGCGGTGAGTTTCTCAATTGTCTCAAAGAAAATGGTATAATCTCACAATGGACTCCTCCAGGTACACCACAGTTAAATGGAGTATCTGAAAGGAGAAATCGAACACTGTTAGACATGGTTCGATCCATGATGAGTTTTACCGACCTTCCAATTTCCTTCTGGGGATATGCCCTAGAAACGGCTGCATACCTACTTAACAAGGTACCTACCAAATCCGTCCCAAAGACTCCATATGAGATGTGGAAGGGGAGGAAACCAAATCTTAAGCATGTTAAGACTTGGGGTTGTCCAGCTTATGTCAAAAAGTTTGAACATGATAAGCTGCAGACTAAATCCGAAAAGTGTAGATTTGTGGGATACCCTAAAGAAACTGTAGGGTATTATATCTATCATCTAACTGATCAAAAGGTGTTTGTTGCGAAACATGTTGCCTTCTTGGAAAAGGAGTTTATCCATGAAGGGGTCAGTGGGAGTAAGATATATCTTGAAGAAGTTCAAGAACCACAAATTACCACGGATCAAAGTCAGGTACCTGACCAAGTAGAAGAACCTACTATACCACACCCTGTTCGTAAATCTTGGAGAGTACCGAAGATACCTGAGAGGTATGGATTCGTTATAGAGGATGACGATGAGGTACACATCATGAATGATGATGATCCATTGAATTACGAACAGGCCATGAGTAATAAAGACTCAGGGAAATGGCTTGAAGCCATGAAATCCGAAATGGACTCCATGTATGAAAACAAAGTATGGACTTTGGTTTCACCACCTGAAGGCATTAAGCCTATTGGGTGTAAATGGGTCTTTAAAAGAAAGACTGGAGCGGACGGCAAGGTGGAGACCTATAAGGCCCGACTGGTTGCAAAAGGTTTCAAACAAAGACAAGGAGTTGATTATGATGAAACCTTTTCACCAGTAGCTATGCTCAAGTCCATTTGGATTTTGCTTGCGATTGCAGCTTATAACGACTATGAGATCTGGCAGATGGACGTGAAAACGGCCTTCCTCAATGGGAAACTTGAGGAGGATGTGTATATGACACAGCCAGAGGGATTTGTTTCAAAGGTTGGAATAAATCAAGTCTGTAAGCTGCAACGATCCATTTATGGATTGAAGCAAGCTTCTCGTAGATGGAACATTCGTTTTGATGAGACAATCAAAGAGTTTGATTTTATCAAAAATGACGATGAACCATGTGTGTACAAGAAGGTTAGTTGGAGCGTAATTTCATTCCTTATATTATATGTTGATGATATATTACTGATAGGGAATGACATTCCTATGCTACAATCAATTAAAATCTGGTTATCTAAACACTTCTCCATGAAGGACTTGGGAGAAGCATCCTATATTTTGGGGATAAAGATCTATAGAGATAGATCTAAAAGGATGCTTGGTTTATCCCAAGGAACGTACATTGATACGATGCTAAAGAGGTTTAGCATGGAAGATTCCAAAAGAGGTCTCATGCCGATGAGCCATGGAATACATCTCTCCAAGAAACAGGCCCCAAAGACACCTGAGGAGAGAGACCGTATGAGTAAGATCCCTTATGCTTCTGCAATAGGATCTATCATGTACGGTATGATATGTACTAGACCGGATGTTGCTCATGCACTTAGTGTAACGAGCAGATACCAGTCGAATCCTGGAGAACAGCACTGGAAGGCAGTGAAAAATATCCTAAAGTACTTGAGAAGGACTAAAGATATTTTTCTTGTCTACGGTGGGTCTGAATTAAAACTCGAGGGCTTCACAGACTCAAGTTTTCAAACGGACCAAGATGACAGTAAATCTGTTTCGGGGTATGTTTTACCTTGAACGGAGGCGCAGTGAGTTGGAAGAGTTCCAAGCAGCAAACAGTTGCTGATTCAGTGACAGAGGCAGAGTATATAGCTGCAAGTGAAGCTGCAAAGGAAGCTGTTTGGATGAAGAAGTTCATAACTGAACTTGGTGTGGTTCCTAGCATTGGAGAAGCAGTTCCCGTTTACTGTGACAACACAGGAGCAGTTGCACAGGCTAAGGAACCCAGGTCTCATCAGAAATCTAAACACGTGTTGCGGCGATTTCACTTGATCAGGGAGATCATTGAAAGAGGAGACGTCACCTTGGAGCGTGTAGACTCTCAAGATAACATTGCAGATCCATTTACTAAAGCTTTAACACAACAGCAGTTTGATCGTCACTTAGAGAAGATGGGTATGAGATACCATGGCGATTGGCTTTAGTGCAAGTGGGAGATTGATAGTAGTGTGCATACAAGCCAATCATGTATGATGATAAAGCACGTACTTTGTAAACAATCTTATTTATTTATTAATAAAATATTCATTTATTAAAGGCATTTAATTATCTACATGTTGCTGTTTTTATAATATGTAAATAACCCATAGTTTTAAGCAATGCTTTTAGAATCATGATGATGATCATGCTAATGAGATCTAAATTCTTAGAAAGTTTTAAAACTAAAATAGTTCCCAATCGTGGGATTACTAAAAAGGGGATTAGTAAATCCGGATAGATTGGTACATATGTTGCTTGCTCATTGGATGAGGATGATTGATCTCATGATCATTTGTGTGGAGACACTAAAGCAAGTATGTAGGTACTTATTGGAGAATAAGTTCACTGAACGTGATTCGCTATGGAATACCTAATGGAGATTTACTCGCCTGTCAATAGGAATTCCTAATGTGATAGTAGTACAAGTAATCCTTGGACTTGAGATCATCATAGTATCTTGTATGTAACAAATTATACTTTGACTTATTTCTTAAGACCTTTTAAGGCATATATAGGGTATGCTTGGGTATAATGAGTTACATATGGAGATAATGAATGATCAATAAAGAATCTACCACCTCTAGTAAAAGAGGAGATATGTCCTATGTGATTCGTTAAATGACAACCCAGGAATTCTTGGCCAAGGTGAAATGAAATTAGAAAGGAGTTTCTAATTTGCATTATTTGGAGTTGTGCATTTTCTAATCGAAATACATATAATTAAATAAAATAAGACTTGACAGTAAATCCATGTCTTATATTTAATTGGGACATTGTATGGTGGAAGGATTGAATTGTACGGTAACTATTTACTCACAGGTTCTTTTTGATTAATGTTGAAATCTATATTATCTGGAAAGTCGTTGATCGCTAGGGAGGCTTATCCCTATTGTAGAATAAATATTATTTATTTAAATAAATTATTAGTTTAATTTATTTATTTAAATAAGATTAAAATTGTTTTAATTGATTTATTCACAACCGGTTTAATATGGAGAACCTAAAGGGTCACACCATAAAAGGAAGAATAATTATTTAAGAAGGTAATGGCATAATCGTAATAATGCATTAAGTATAATTAATTTAATCTATGGTGATAGAATAAATTAAATAGCTTAATGTTTATTATTTAATATTTTGGAAATATTAAATATAAATTAATAAGAGGAGTCTTATTAATATTATTACAATTATTATTATTTTAATTTCTAAAGGAGTTTAGTAATTAATTTAATATTTAGTACTCTCATTTATTCCTAATAAGATTAGGAGACAAATTAATTAAATGAATTTAATTAATTATTCCCATGTGGTGGGAAGCCTAAATTAATTAAAGGAGTTTAATTAATTAAAAGAAATCCCATGTCTAATAGGATTAGAAGGGTTGACCAATGTCTATATAAGAGAAGTCTTATAATAGATATTAGATTGATGCAATTTCAATTGTTGGAGAGTACTCCTTTTCTATAGAGAATAGAAAACTAAGCCAAACACCCTCCTTCTTGATAATTCATCTTCCTTGGTGGATCACCTCTAGAGGCCAAACACTTGGGTGGCTAACGTTGATCAAAGAAAGGAATCTAACTCGGAAATTCAAGGAGATCACGAAGAACAAGGAGTTGAACTAGTACCTGTGGAAGTTTCGTTCTACAAGGGTATGATTCCATAACATCTTATTTATCGTTTTAAATTAATAATTTGCATAAAGGATGATCCGGGTAATGGTTTTGTAAAAAAAATTTTTAAACTCTGATATATCATTCTTCCGCTAATTTTTGCAATTTGATTGCGTCACGATTTCGTACAAACCCAACATTAAGAACACGAGCTTACTAGCTATAGAAACACAAGTCTAAGACTTAATAAATGAATAAATTAGAATTTAGGGAACTTGCTAAATCAATAAGTTAGGGATAGGATACTTGTCTCTTGCACAAGCTATAAATATAATTACAATTCACTTCCTCAACGTCCTACACATTACATTATGTATACGACATCGATTAGTTTTCATAACTACCATGTTTAACTGTTGAACTATTCACTTAAGTTCGACTTACAACTTGGTTTATAATATTACTCAATGACTAACCACATAACATGAATGTAAACTCACAACATGCATATCACACATGTATATCCCTTTAAACAATCATAATCAAGTTTTACAATTACGATATTCAAGTTCGCACTTAGTTTGTTAACTTGAACCTTCACATTATCTTATACATGTCAATAACTTAATTTATTAATCATGAACTTCAAATCATATAATATTCATTTATGTAACTTAAAACAACATCTTTTATTATCGAGAACACTACACTTGTGTGCGTGCATGTCCGAAGCCCTCCGATTACCTCCGAATACGCATCAGTTACAAAGATGGTTATTTTTACCCATTTTAACGATTTCAAATTGAAAAACTTAAAGAATGAAAGTTGTAGGTCTACTCGTTATCTTTTCGAATCATCTTGAATCGCCTTAATCGGAGTTTGTATGAAAACGTTATGCTTATTTTACTACAGGAGGTCAAAACAGTCTCGGAAACCAAAAAAAAGGCTTCCGGACAGCCCTTATACCCGCTGGGGCGGGTCCTAATGCCCATGAACACCCGCTGGGCGGGTCCCCCCTGCTGGTGTACTCCCTGGTTCGCGATGAACACCCAGAGCTGATAGTAGTGTGCATACAAGCCAATCATGTATGATGATAAAGCACGTACTTTGTAAACAATCTTATTTATTTATTAATAAAATATTCATTTATTAAAGGCATTTAATTATCTACATGTTGCTGTTTTTATAATATGTAAATAACCCATAGTTTTAAGCAATGCTTTTAGAATCATGATGATGATCATGCTAATGAGATCTAAATTCATAGAAAGTTTTAAAACTAAAATAGTTCCCAATCGTGGGATTACTAAAAAAGGGATTAGTAAATCCGGATAGATTGGTACATATGTTGCTTGCTTATTGGATGAGGATGATTGATCTCATGATCATTTGTGTGGAGACACTAAAGCAAGTATGTAGGTGCTTATTGGAGAATAAGTTCACTGAACGTGATTCGCTATGGAATACCTAATGGAGATTTACTCGCCTGTCAATAGGAATTCCTAATGTGATAGTAGTACAAGTAATCCTTGGACTTGAGATCATCATAGTATCTTGTATGTAACAAATTATACTTTGACTTATTCCTTAAGACCTTTTAAGGCATATATAGGGTATGCTTGGGTATAATGAGTTACATATGGAGATAATGAATGATCAATAAAGAATCTACCACCTCTAGTAAAAGAGGAGATATGTCCTATGTGATTCGTTAAATGACAACCCAGGAATCCTTGGCCAAGGTGAAATGAAATTAGAAAGGAGTTTCTAATTTGCATTATTTGGAGTTGTGCATTTTCTAATCGAAATACATATAATTAAATAAAATAAGACTTGACAGTAAATCCATGTCTTATATTTAATTGGGACATTGTATGGTGGAAGGATTGAATTGTACGGTAACTATTTACTCACAGGTTCTTTTTGATTAATGTTGAAATCTATATTATCTGGAAAGTCGTTGATCGCTAGGGAGGCTTATCCCTATTGTAGAATAAATATTATTTATTTAAATAAATTATTAGTTTAATTTATTTATTTAAATAAGATTAAAATTGTTTTAATTGATTTATTCACAACCGATTTAATATGGAGAACCTAAAGGGTCACACCATAAAAGGAAGAATAATTATTTAAGAAGGTAATGGCATAATCGTAATAATGCATTAAGTATAATTAATTTAATCTATGGTGATAGAATAAATTAAATAGCTTAATGTTTATTATTTAATATTTTGGAAATATTAAATATAAATTAATAAGAGGAGTCTTATAAATATTATTACAATTATTATTATTTTAATTTCTAAAGGAGTTTAGTAATTAATTTAATATTTAGTACTCTCATTTATTTCTAATAAGATTAGGAGACAAATTAATTAAATGAATTTAATTAATTATTCTCATGTGGTGGGAAGCCTAAATTAATTAAAGGAGTTTAATTAATTAAAAGAAATCCCATGTCTAATAGGATTAGAAGGGTTGACCAATGTCTATATAAGAGAAGTCTTATAATAGATATTAGATTGATGTAATTTCAATTGTTGGAGAGTACTCCTTTTCTATAGAGGATAGAAAAGTAAGGTTAAGCCAAACACCCTCCTTCTTGATAATTCATCTTCCTTGGTGGATCACCTCTAGAGGCCAAACACTTGGGTGGCTAACGTTGATCAAAGAAAGGAATCTAACCCGAAAATTCAAGGAGATCACGAAGAACAAGGAGTTGAACTAGTACCTGTGGAAGCTTCGTTCTACAAGGGTATGATTCCATAACTTCTTATTTATCGTTTTAAATTAATAATTTGCATAAAGGATGATCCGGGTAATGGTTTTGTAGAAATTTTTTAAACTCTGATATACCATGCTTCCGCTAATTTTTGCAATTTGATTGCGTCACGATTTCGTACAAACCCAACAGTGGTATCAGAGCCAAATCTTTATGCAATTATTAATTTATTTTTGATTTCACATACATATGGGTATGTATTTAAAATAATTTATTGGGCATAATTTTATTGTATAAAATTATATTTTTTAAGAAAAAAAAAAGTCTTTTTTTGGGAAGAATCACAATTTTTTTTTATAGCTAATCTTGAATTCTGCAAAGAAAAGGTGTTGTCTCTTTCTTACTCCAAAAAGAAGGTGACCCATCAGGAAAGGACTTTTTTAATAAACCTGCAGGACTCTTTTAATAAAAGAAGGTGATTTTTTTTTTTAAAAAAAATAAATAAATATGATATATTTATATATTATATTCTAAATAATTTTATAATTAAAATAAAGAGTTTATTTTAATCTTGAAATTGGATTTCATGCAATTTAAAATTGCCCATTAAATGATACTCATATATATATGGAATGTTTTAATTCATGAGATGAATATTTATTTATTGATATATATGGTGATATGTATGAAAATAAATGGGGATTGATTATGGACTATTTGACCAATGTGATTGGATTTTATTTTAGTTGAATGCTTGAATGAATGAGTTTTATTAAATGGGGTCTGAGTACCTCGTCTTCTCTAAATTTTTTTTTCTTGATGTAAAATTCTATCTCCCTCCTATGTACTTCCCCTTGACTGTTGATCAAGGTTTCTATTTAAATTAAATAGTTTAATGTAATAGAAATAGTTAGAATTATCTTTAAAAAATAGAGACCAAGGAGCAAGGAGCGCGTGAAGACCCGTTTGTATGGAGCCCGGGTTTAAATGTAATAGTTACGTTTAAATTTAAATTCTTGCACCCCTAGGTTTGACCTTTTGGTTCACTTGGTGGCTCTAGTGAACCAAACAAGAATAAAAGTCCATAATCAATCCGGGTAGAATATAGTATTCTATATTGCATGCTAAATATTATATATATTATATTTTATGCAAACATGCTTCGCATGTTTAATAAAATAACGCGTATTTTATATATATATGTGCATGCGCGCTAAACAAAGATGAGACTAATAATAACAAACCCCTCAAAGAAATAATATTAAGTCCGAAGTGTTCAAATGATATTTGGAATATCGAACGTCGCCTTCTAGCATGATAAATTAATAGAGTATTAGATATTTAATATGAGCTTGTTGTGCTATCCACAAGGCGAGTATTGCGTATTTAAGATGTTAATTAATCACATTTGATGCTTAACAAGAAAATTGAACGATCTAGTCTTGTTGTGCTATCCACAAGGACGAACATTTTTCTTTTTTGAATTTATGAAAGTGCTAGGCTGGACTTAACTTAAATTATTTTAGTTCGGATGTGCACACACTTGACCATTATGATTTAAGAGGCAAAATAAAAGGAATTACATGGTGATGTAATTGACAAGAGTTGTCTACCTATTTATTTGTATATCGCTTGTTGTGCTATCCACAAGGTTATATACATTTGAAATGGGATCATTATTCTCACTAGCAATTTTTTAATTAGATGTTGCCGAACTATATAAGTGAGGGTAATATAGTTTGATAAAAATAGTGGGAGATACCAATTTAAAATAAAGACCTAAATTTATTTTGGTATGCAAAATTAATAAAATGAATGTTTGCTAAAATGTTGTTTTTCACATGCAGAATTTTAAAAATGTCAAAATCACTAATTTCACTGCGAAGCATACTTGATGCTAATAAGCTTACCAGGCCGAATTATACGGACTGGCTAAGAAATCTGAGAATAGTTCTCACTGCTGAAAAGATTTCTTATGTCCTAAACTCATATGTCCCTGGAACTGTTCCAGAAACAACCTCTGAGGAAGAGATTGCCACCATTGTAAAGTGGCAAGATGATGCATCTGTAGCTCAATGCATCATGCTCGCATCCATGAATAACGAGCTTCAGCGTCAGCAAGAAAACATGGATGCTCCTACTATGTTGATTCACCTCAAGGAGTTGTTTGGTGAACAAAGTAGGACTGCTAGATATGAGATATCTAAGGAGCTCTTCCGATCTCGGATGACCAAGGGCAAGGTGAACATAAAGGAACAAAAGAAATCTGATCCAGCTAGCAAAGGAATGTGCTTCCATTGCAACGAGCCGGGTCATTGGAAGAAAAACTGCAAGAAGTTTTTGGCAGACAAGAAGCTTGGAGAAGCTTCGACTTCCAATCAAGGTTTGTTCCTGATTGAAATTAATTTTTCAGAAAGTCAAAATTCTACTTGGGTATTGGATACCGGCTGTGGTTCTCACATATGTAATAATGTGAAGGGACTGGTCAGAAGTAGAAAGCTGAACAATGATGAGGTGATCCTACGAGTAGGGAATGGAGCAAAGGTTGCTGCATTAGCTGTAGGAACTTATTATTTAGCAATGCCTTCGGGCAAGTCCATTTATCTTAATAATTGTTATTATGTTCCGAATATTATTAAAAACATTATTTCAATTTCTGTATTGGATATGGAAGGATTTAACGTTGTTATAAAGAACAATAGTTGTTCTATTTATAAAGACGATGTTTTATATGGTATTGGAAATTTGCGAAATGGACTTTATACACTTGACTTACAAGAAAATATATTTCAAAATTGAACAAACTAAGAAAAGGAAAAGAGATGATATTAATTATACCTACATGTGGCACTGTAGACTCGGTCATATCAATGAAACAAGATTATCCAAGTTGCATAAAGATGGGCTCCTCGAGCTATCCGATTATGAATCATATCCAACTTGTGAATCTTGTCTCATGGGTAAAATGACTAAATCTCCTTTTAGTGGAAGAGGAGAAAGAGTTACAGAGTTGTTGACATTGATTCACACAGACGTTTGTGGGCCTATGACAACAAGTGCACGGGGTGGGTATTCTTATTTTATTACTTTCACTGATGATCACTCAAGATTTGGATATGTGTATTTAATGAAATACAAGTCAGAATCATTTGAAAAGTTCAAAGAGTTCAGAAGTGAAGTAGAGAAACAAACGGGCAAGAGTATAAAGATACTTCGATCAGATCGAGGCGGAGAATACTTAAGCGGTGAGTTTCTCAATTGTCTCAAAGAAAATGGTATAATCTCACAATGGACTCCTCCAGGTACACCACAGTTAAATGGAGTATCTGAAAGGAGAAATCGAACACTGTTAGACATGGTTCGATCCATGATGAGTTTTACCGACCTTCCAATTTCCTTCTGGGGATATGCCCTAGAAACGACTGCATACCTACTTAACAACGTACCTACCAAATCCGCCCCAAAGACTCCATATGAGATGTGGAAGGGGAGGAAACCAAATCTTAAGCATGTTAAGACTTGGGGTTGTCCAGCTTATGTCAAAAAGTTTGAACATGATAAGCTGCAGACTAAATCCGAAAAGTGTAGATTTGTGGGATACCCTAAAGAAACTGTAGGGTATTATATCTATCATCTAACTGATCAAAAGGTGTTTGTTGCGAAACATGTTGCCTTCTTGGAAAAGGAGTTTATCCATGAAGGGGTCAGTGGGAGTAAGATATATCTTGAAGAAGTTCAAGAACCACAAATTACCACGGATCAAAGTCAGGTACCTGACCAAGTAGAAGAACCTACTATACCACACCCTGTTCGTAAATCTTGGAGAGTACCGAAGATACCTGAGAGGTATGGATTCGTTATAGAGGATGACGATGAGGTACACATCATGAATGATGATGATCCATTGAATTACGAACAGGCCATGAGTAATAAAGACTCAGGGAAATGGCTTGAAGCCATGAAATCCGAAATGGACTCCATGTATGAAAACAAAGTATGGACTTTGGTTTCACCACCTGAAGGCATTAAGCCTATTGGGTGTAAATGGGTCTTTAAAAGAAAGACTGGAGCGGACGGCAAGGTGGAGACCTATAAGGCCCGACTGGTTGCAAAAGGTTTCAAACAAAGACAAGGAGTTGATTATGATGAAACCTTTTCACCAGTAGCTATGCTCAAGTCCATTCGGATTTTGCTTGCGATTGCAGCTTATAACGACTATGAGATCTGGCAGATGGACGTGAAAACGGCCTTCCTCAATGGGAAACTTGAGGAGGATGTGTATATGACACAGCCAGAGGGATTTGTTTCAAAGGTTGGAATAAATCAAGTCTGTAAGCTGCAACGATCCATTTATGGATTGAAGCAAGCTTCTCGTAGATGGAACATTCGTTTTGATGAGACAATCAAAGAGTTTGATTTTATCAAAAATGACGATGAACCATGTGTGTACAAGAAGGTTAGTGGGAGCGTAATTTCATTCCTTGTATTATATGTTGATGATATATTACTGATATGGAATGACATTCCTATGCTACAATCAATTAAAATCTGGTTATCTAAACACTTCTCCATGAAGGACTTGGGAGAAGCATCCTATATTTTGGGGATAAAGATCTATAGAGATAGATCTAAAAGGATGCTTGGTTTATCCCAAGGAACGTACATTGATACGATGCTAAAGAGGTTTAGCATGGAAGATTCCAAAAGAGGTCTCATGCCGATGAGCCATGGAATACATCTCTCCAAGAAACAGGCCCCAAAGACACCTGAGGAGAGAGACCGTATGAGTAAGATCCCTTATGCTTCTGCAATAGGATCTATCATGTACGGTATGATATGTACTAGACCGGATGTTGCTCATGCACTTAGTGTAACGAGCAGATACCAGTCGAATCCTGGAGAACAGCACTGGAAGGCAGTGAAAAATATCCTAAAGTACTTGAGAAGGACTAAAGATATTTTTCTTGTCTACGGTGGGTCTGAATTAAAACTCGAGGGCTTCACAGACTCAAGTTTTCCAACGGACCAAGATGACAGTAAATCTATTTCGGGGTATGTTTTTACCTTGAACGGAGGCGCAGTGAGTTGGAAGAGTTCCAAGCAGCAAACAGTTGCTGATTCAGTGACAGAGGCAGAGTATATAGCTGCAAGTGAAGCTGCAAAGGAAGCTGTTTGGATGAAGAAGTTCATAACTGAACTTGGTGTGATTCCTAGCATTGGAGAAGCAGTTCCCGTTTACTGTGACAACACAGGAGCAGTTGCACAGGCTAAGGAACCCAGGTCTCATCAGAAATCTAAACACGTGTTGCGGCGATTTCACTTGATCAGGGAGATCATTGAAAGAGGAGACGTCACCTTGGAGCGTGTAGACTCTCAAGATAACATTGCAGATCCATTTACTAAAGCTTTAACACAACAGCAGTTTGATCGTCACTTAGAGAAGATGGGTATGAGATACCATGGCGATTGGCTTTAGTGCAAGTGGGAGATTGATAGTAGTGTGCATACAAGCCAATCATGTATGATGATAAAGCACGTACTTTGTAAACAATATTATTTATTTATTAATAAAATATTCATTTATTAAAGGCATTTAATTATCTACATGTTGCTGTTTTTATAATATGTAAATAACCCATAGTTTTAAGCAATGCTTTTAGAATCATGATGATGATCATGCTAATGAGATCTAAATTCATAGAAAGTTTTAAAACTAAAATAGTTCCCAATCGTGGGATTACTAAAAAGGGGATTAGTAAATCCGGATAGATTGGTACATATGTTGCTTGCTTATTGGATGAGGATGATTGATCTCATGATCATTTGTGTGGAGACACTAAAGCAAGTATGTAGGTGCTTATTGGAGAATAAGTTCACTGAACGTGATTCGCTATGGAATACCTAATGGAGATTTACTCGCCTGTCAATAGGAATTCCTAATGTGATAGTAGTACAAGTAATCCTTGGACTTGAGATCATCATAGTATCTTGTATGTAACAAATTATACTTTGACTTATTCCTTAAGACCTTTTAAGGCATATATAGGGTATGCTTGGGTATAATGAGTTACATATGGAGATAATGAATGATCAATAAAGAATCTACCACCTCTAGTAAAAGAGGAGATATGTCCTATGTGATTCGTTAAATGACAACCCAGGAATCCTTGGCCAAGGTGAAATGAAATTAGAAAGGAGTTTCTAATTTGCATTATTTGGAGTTGTGCATTTTCTAATCGAAATACATATAATTAAATAAAATAAGACTTGACAGTAAATCCATGTCTTATATTTAATTGGGACATTGTATGGTGGAAGGATTGAATTGTACGGTAACTATTTACTCACAGGTTCTTTTTGATTAATGTTGAAATCTATATTATCTGGAAAGTCGTTGATCGCTAGGGAGGCTTATCCCTATTGTAGAATAAATATTATTTATTTAAATAAATTATTAGTTTAATTTATTTATTTAAATAAGATTAAAATTGTTTTAATTGATTTATTCACAACCGGTTTAATATGGAGAACCTAAAGGGTCACACCATAAAAGGAAGAATAATTATTTAAGAAGGTAATGGCATAATCGTAATAATGCATTAAGTATAATTAATTTAATCTATGGTGATAGAATAAATTAAATAGCTTAATGTTTATTATTTAATATTTTGGAAATATTAAATATAAATTAATAAGAGGAGTCTTATTAATATTATTACAATTATTATTATTTTAATTTCTAAAGGAGTTTAGTAATTAATTTAATATTTAGTACTCTCATTTATTCCTAATAAGATTAGGAGACAAATTAATTAAATGAATTTAATTAATTATTCCCATGTGGTGGGAAGCCTAAATTAATTAAAGGAGTTTAATTAATTAAAAGAAATCCCATGTCTAATAGGATTAGAAGGGTTGACCAATATCTATATAAGAGAAGTCTTATAATAGATATTAGATTGATGTAATTTCAATTGTTGGAGAGTACTCCTTTTCTATAGAGGATAGAAAAGTAAGGTTAAGCCAAACACCCTCCTTCTTGATAATTCATCTTCCTTGGTGGATCACCTCTAGAGGCCAAACACTTGGGTGGCTAACGTTGATCAAAGAAAGGAATCTAACCCGAAAATTCAAGGAGATCACGAAGAACAAGGAGTTGAACTAGTACTTGTGGAAGCTTCGTTCTACAAGGGTATGATTCCATAACTTCTTATTTATCGTTTTAAATTAATAATTTGCATAAAGGATGATCCGGGTAATAGTTTTGTAGAAATTTTTTAAACTCTGATATACCATGCTTCCGCTAATTTTTGCAATTTGATTGCGTCACGATTTCGTACAAACCCAACAAGAGCAACCCAAATAAATTCAAATTAAACTAACGTAATGAATTTTAAGGCTACCCATAATGTAAAAACTTCACAAAAATGCTATACAATATTTCTAGCATGATCTTGGCAATTAAAATCATGTAATCACACAATCCAAGGCATCTAATTTCACTGTTTTCATACTTTATCATGTTTTGAAGGAAAATCAAGAAATTCAACGTTACGGATTCGTTATAACACCGAATCCGTTCGTTTAACTTCTGTTTTGTTCGTATAAACGTGTACAATCATATGCAAATGTTAAGTCAAAGTTAAACCATCGATTCATGGTATAAAATTTGTATGTAAGGGCCGTAAGGGCCGTTTGGCCATATATACGACTCTGTAATTTTCGAAAACCCAATTTAAACAAAATTCGATCACTGCAAGTTATGCATATATGGCATATTATTGTTATAAACACATATGAATACACATATAGCCATATAATGAACAAATATCAATCTTTCTATTCATAGAGAATTTTTTAAAGCACGTAAATGGAAAAACTCTGTAAAATTTTGAAAACCCAATTAAGGCCTAATTATATGAATTCGATTATTTTAATTCATTCATACCAAATACAAAATATGTTATAATGATATAATAACACATATATAAACATATAATCAAAAATTGCTAATTTTTCCCATACACTAAGAACTCAGAATATATGTTCATGAAGGAAACATAGTACGTGAAATAAAACTGGGACAAAAGAATTACCCCTTGTAAACTTTGTGAAGATGATGATATGGGCTTTTAGAATCTACCACACTTCTTCTTCAACTCTCAATTTACTCTCAACTTTCTTTATTCTTTTTTTTAAATCTCTCTGAGTTTTCTCTCTGAAGTATACGATATATGATATAATATGAACTGATGGAGTTATATAAGTTATACGTATAGTTAATAGTTGTGGGTTGTGGGTCGTCAATTAATCCCATAATGGGTTAACTGGCTCCAATCCCCACTAAGGCCTTGTTTGCTTGTCCCTTATAATCTCCTTTTCCTCTTATTTTAATAAAACTCTTATTATATAGTTAATCGTCACACTTCTAATTAATCAATTAATGTTATTTAAATCAATTAAATTAAATAGCATAAATCCACATTAAATCACATAGTCATATAATTAAAATTCTTATTTATTAATTATGTCAAATCATAAATCTCTAATTAATTATTAAATTAATTAGAATACATTATGCTTATTAATTAATATATTAATCAATAAGCTCAATTAAATACATACTTTGAATATAAAAATCTACCACATTAATTTAACTAATGTAACACATATAATTAAATTAATCTACCACAATTTCATCAATTAATTATTTAACTCAATAATTAAATCATCAAAAAATATTTATTTAATTCAATAAATATTCAAATTAAATTACAAAAATCTTGTTCATCACATCTTTCCCCCCTTAAAAGGATTCTGTCCCCAGAATCACGGTTCAATTAAAAATTCGTCCCGTTACATTCTCCCCCTTTACAAAGATTCTGCCCCCAGAATCACATATACAAAAATTAAGTAAATAAATCTAGGTAATTCTTCATCATATGCTTTTTGAGTTCCCACGTAGCTTCTTCAGCATTGTGGTTCCTCCAAATTACCTTAACAGAAGGTATAACTTTGTTTCTGAGGATTTGCTCTTTCCTGTCAACAATTTGAACAGGAATTTCTTCATAGGATAAGTCTTTTTCAAAATTTAGGGGTTCATATTCAATCACATGCTTGTAATCGGGTTTGTAGGGTCGTAGAACTGAAACGTGGAAAACGTTGTGGACCTTCTCGAGCGCCGGAGGTAAGGTTACCTCTACGCAACTTCTCCAATCCTTCGCAGTACCTCAAAGGGTCCAATGAACCTCGGGCTCAATTTCCCCTTCTTACCGAATCTGATCTTTCCCTTTCAGGGAGAGACTTTCAAGAACACATAGCTACCTGATTCAAACTCAACGTTCTTACGGTGTGGATCGGCGTATTTCTTCTGCCTATCCTGAGAGGCTACTAGTCTTGTTCGGATCACTTTAACTATCTCTGCTGTCTGTTGTACCAACTATGGACCTAGCAATTGTCTCTCGCCAACTTCATCCCAGTATAGCTGAGTTCTGCATTTTCTTTCGTACAACGCTTCGTAAGGCATTAGCGTGGTAACTGTTGTTGTAACCGAATTCCACAAACGGTAGGTGATCATCCCAATTTTCTTTAAAATCTATGATGAATGCTCTCAACATATCTTTCAATGTCTGGATCGTTCTTTCACTCTGCCCGTCTGTTTGAGGGTGATAAGCCGTACTCATTCTCAACTGTGTCCCCTGATAGTAGTGTGCATACAAGCCAATCATGTATGATGATAAAGCACGTACTTTGTAAACAATCTTATTTATTTATTAATAAAATATTCATTTATTAAAGGCATTTAATTATCTACATGTTGCTGTTTTTATAATATATAAATAACCCATAGTTTTAAGCAATGCTTTTAGAATCATGATGATGATCATGCTAATGAGATCTAAATTCTTAGAAAGTTTTAAAACTAAAATAGTTCCCAATCGTGGGATTACTAAAAAGGGGATTAGTAAATCCGGATAGATTGGTACATATGTTGCTTGCTCATTGGATGAGGATGATTGATCTCATGATCATTTGTGTGGAGACACTAAAGCAAGTATGTAGGTGCTTATTGGAGAATAAGTTCACTGAACGTGATTCGCTATGGAATACCTAATGGAGATTTACTCGCCTGTCAATAGGAATTCCTAATGTGATAGTAGTACAAGTAATCCTTGGACTTGAGATCATCATAGTATCTTGTATGTAACAAATTATACTTTGACTTATTCCTTAAAGACCTTTTAAGGCATATATAGGGTATGCTTGGGTATAATGAGTTACATATGGAGATAATGAATGATCAATAAAGAATCTACCACCTCTAGTAAAAGAGGAGATATGTCCTATGTGATTCGTTAAATGACAACCCAGGAATCCTTGGCCAAGGTGAAATGAAATTAGAAAGGAGTTTCTAATTTGCATTATTTGGAGTTGTGCATTTTCTAATCGAAATACATATAATTAAATAAAATAAGACTTGACAGTAAATCCATGTCTTATATTTAATTGGGACATTGTATGGTGGAAGGATTGAATTGTACGGTAACTATTTACTCACAGGTTCTTTTTGATTAATGTTGAAATCTATATTATCTGGAAAGTCGTTGAACGCTAGGGAGGCTTATCCCTATTGTAGAATAAATATTATTTATTTAAATAGATTATTAGTTTAATTTATTTATTTAAATAAGATTAAAATTGTTTTAATTGATTTATTCACAACCGGTTTAATATGGAGAACCTAAAGGGTCACACCATAAAAGGAATAATAATTATTTAAGAAGGTAATGGCATAATCGTAATAATGCATTAAGTATAATTAATTTAATCTATGGTGATAGAATAAATTAAATAGCTTAATGTTTATTATTTAATATTTTGGAAATATTAAATATAAATTAATAAGAGGAGTCTTATTAATATTATTACAATTATTATTATTTTAATTTCTAAAGGAGTTTAGTAATTAATTTAATATTTAGTACTCTCATTTATTCCTAATAAGATTAGGAGACAAATTAATTAAATGAATTTAATTAATTATTCCCATGTGGTGGGAAGCCTAAATTAATTAAAGGAGTTTAATTAATTAAAAGAAATCTCATGTCTAATAGGATTAGAAGGGTTGACTAATATCTATATAAGAGGAGTCTTATAATAGATATGAGATGATGCAATTCCAATTGTTGGAGAGTACTCCTTTTCTATAGAGGATAGAAAACTAAGGTTTAGCCAAACACCCTCCTTCTTGATAATTCATCTTCCTTGGTGGATCACCTCTAGAGGCCAAACACTTGGGTGGCTAACGTTGATCAAAGGAAGGAATCTAACCCGGAAATTCAAGGAGATCACGAAGAACAAGGAGTTGAACTAGTACCTGTGGAAGCTTCGTTCTACAAGGGTATGATTCCATAACTTCTTATTTATCGTTTTAAATTAATAATTTGCATAAAGGATGATCCGGGTAATGGTTTTGTAGAAATTTTTAAACTCTGAAATACCATGCTTCCGCTAATTTTTTGCAATTTGATTGCGTCACGATTTCGTACAAACCCAACAGTGGCATCAAAGCCAAACCTTTATGCAATTATTAATTATTTTAATTTCATATACATATGGGTATGTATTTAGAATAATTTATTGGGCATAATTTTATTGTATAAAATTAATTTTTTTTTTTAAAAAAAAAAAAAAAAACCGAAAAGTAATTTTTTTTTTATTTCACTGTGGATCCGTGTTATTAAAAATAAAAGGTCTAAGTTCCTTCTGGTCACCTTTTAAAACAAAAAATTCGGCAGGCTCTTTTTTAAAAAAAAAATAAAATTCCCCAGGTTCTTGAATAGTCACAGGAATCTTTTAGTGGGGAATCACTTTTGGTGGGAAATGTCCTTTAATATCCAAGTGACTACAAAGGTTATTAACTGCTAATGATAAAGGATTTCAAAAAAGGGAAACAGTCATATCCAGGATCACGTTATATAATATATATATATAGTTATATATTATATTACTAATCAGGATAGGTTACTATATATATATATGGTATATATATATACGGTAATATATATATATTTTCTAAATAATTTTATAATTAAAATAAAGAGTTTATTTTAATCTTGAAATTGGATTTCATGCAATTTAAAATTGCCCATTAAATGATACTCATATATATATGGAATGTTTTAATTCATGAGATGAATATTTATTTATTAATATATATGGTGATATGTATGAAAATAAATGGGGATTGATTATGGACTATTTGACCAATGTGATTGGATTTTATTTTAGTTGAATGCTTGAATGAATGGGTTTTATTAAATGGGGTCTGCGTACCTCGTCTTCTCTAATTTTTTTTTTCTTGATGTAAAATTCTATCTCCCTCCTATGTACTTCCCCTTGACTGTTGATCAAGGTTTCTATTTAAATTAAATAGTTTAATGTAATAGAAATAGTTAGAATTATCTTTAAAAATTAGAGACCAAGGAGCAAGGAGCGCGTGAAGACCCGTTTGTATGGAGCCCGGGTTTAAATGTAATAGTTACGTTTAAATTTAAATTCTTGCACCCCTAGGTTTGACCTTTTGGTTCACTTGGTGGCTCTAGTGAACCAAACTAGAATAAAAGTCCATAATCAATCCGGGTAGAATATAGTATTCTATATTGCATGCTAAATATTATATATATTATATTTTATGCAAACATGCTTCGCATGTTTAATAAAATGACGCGTATTTTATATATATATGTGCATGCGCGCTAAACAAAGATGAGACTAATAATAACAAATCCCTCAAAGAAATAATATTAAGTCCGAAGTGTTCAAATGATATTTGGAATATCGAACGTCGCCTTCTAGCATGATAAATTAATAGAGTATTAGATATTTAATATGAGCTTGTTGTGCTATCCACAAGGCGAGTATTGCGTATTTAAGATGTTAATTAATCACATTTGATGCTTATCAAGAAAATTGAACGATCTAGTCTTATTGTGCTATCCACAAGGACGAACATTTTTCTTTTTTGAATTTATGAAAGTGCTAGGCTGGACTTAACTTAAATTATTTTAGTTCGGATGTGCACACACTTGACCATTATGATTTAAGAGGCAAAATAAAAGGAATTACATGGTGATGTAATTGACAAGAGTTGTCTACCTATTTATTTGTATATCGCTTGTTGTGCTATCCACAAGGTTATATACATTTGAAATGGGATCCTTATTCTCACTAGCAAATTTTTAATTAGATGTTGCCGAACTATATAAGTGAGGGTAATATAGTTTGATAAAAATAGTGGGAGATACCAATTTAAAATAAAGACCTAAATTTATTTTGGTATGCAAAATTAATAAAATGAATGTTTGCTAAAATGTTGTTTTTCACATGCAGAATTTTAAAAATGTCTAAATCACTAATCTCACTACGAAGTATACTTGATGCAAACAAGCTTACCGGGCCGAATTATGAGGACTGGCTAAGAAATCTGAGAATTGTTCTCACTGCTGAAAAGATTTCTTATGTCCTAAATTCAACTGTCCCTGAATCTGTTTCAGAAACAGCCTCTGAGGAAGAGATTGCCACTTTCAATAAGTGGCAAGATGATGCATCTGTGGCTCAATGCATCATGCTCGCATCCATGAATAACGAGCTTCAGCGTCAGCACGAAAAAAATGGATGCTCCTGCTATGCTGCTTCACCTCAAGGAGTTGTATGGTGAACAGAGTAGGACTGCTAGATATGAGATATCTAAGGAGCTCTTTCGATCTCGGATGATCGAGGGTACTGCCGTCGAGACTCATGTCCTAAAGGTGATCAATTTGATTGAACGCCTTGGACAGCTGGGGTTCGTCATGGATGGGGAGCTGAGTCAAGACTTGGTCTTGCAGTCACTCCCTGAGACCTTCTCGCAGTTTGTGGTTAATTTTCACATGAATAAGCTAGATGTCAGCTTGCCTGAGCTGCTTAACATGCTGAAAACTGCAGAAGGTCACTTCCCATCCAAGAAGAACCATATCTTGATGGTGGATTCTTCCAATAAAAGGAAGAGGCCCAAGGTATCTTCTGAAAAGAAGAAATCTAAGAAGGCTAAGGGAAAGGGGAAAGAAAAGGAACAAAAGAAACCTGAACCAGCTAAAGGAATGTGCTTTCATTGCAACATGCCGGGACATTGGAAAAGGAACTGCAAGAAGTATCTAGCAGAGAAGAAGCTTGGAGAAGCTTCGACTTCCAATCAAGGTTTGTTTATGATTGAAATTAATTTTTCTGAAAGTCATAATTCTACTTGGGTATTGGATACCGGCTGTGGTTCTCACATATGTAATACTGTGCAGGGACTGGTCAGAAGTAGAAAGCTGAACAATGATGAGGTGATCCTACGAGTAGGGAATGGAGCAAAGGTTGCTGCATTAGCTGTAGGAACTTATTATTTAGCAATGCCTTCGGGCAAGTCCATTTATCTTAATAATTGTTATTATGTTCCGAATATTATTAAAAACATTATTTCAATTTCTGTATTGGATATGGAAGGATTTAACGTTGTTATAAAGAACAATAGTTGTTCTATTTATAAAGACGATGTTTTATATGGTATTGGAAATTTACGAAATGGACTTTATACACTTGACTTACAAGAAAATATATTTCAAATTGAACAAACTAAGAAAAGAAAAAGAGATGATATTAATTATACCTACATGTGGCACTGTAGACTCGGTCATATCAATGAAACAAGATTATCCAAGTTGCATAAAGATGGGCTCCTCGAGCTATCCGATTATGAATCATATCCAACTTGTGAATCTTGTCTCATGGGTAAAATGACTAAATCTCCTTTTAGTGGAAAAGGAGAAAGAGTTACAGAGTTGTTGGCATTGATTCACACAGACGTTTGTGGACCTATGACAACAAGTGCACGGGGTGGGTATTCTTATTTTATTACTTTCACTGATGATCACTCAAGATTTGGATATGTGTATTTGATGAAATACAAGTCAGAATCATTTGAAAAGTTCAAAGAGTTCAGAAGTGAAGTAGAGAAACAAACGGGCAAGAGTATAAAGACACTTCGATCAGATCGAGGTGGAGAATACTTAAGCGGTGAGTTTCTCAATTGTCTCAAAGAAAATGGTATAATCTCACAATGGACTCCACCAGGTACACCACAGTTAAATGGAGTATCTGAAAGGAGAAATCGAACACTATTAGACATGGTTCGATCCATGATGAGTTTTACCGACCTTCCAATTTCCTTCTGGGGATATGCCCTAGAAACGGCTGCATACCTACTTAACAAGGTACCTACCAAATCCGCCCCAAAGACTCCATATGAGATGTGGAAGGGGAGGAAACCAAATCTTAAGCATGTTAAGACTTGGGGTTGTCCAGCTTATGTCAAAAAGTTTGAACATGATAAGCTACAAACTAAATCCGAAAAGTGTAGATTTGTGGGATACCCTAAAGAAACTGTAGGGTATTATTTCTATCATCTAACTGATCAAAAGGTGTTTGTTGCGAAACATGCTGCCTTCTTGGAAAAGGAGTTTATCCATGAAGGGGTCAGTGGGAGTAAGATATATCTTGAAGAAGTTCAAGAACCACAAATTACCACGGATCAAAATCAGGTACCTGACCAAGTAGAAGAACCTACTATACCACACCCTGTTCGTAAATCTGGGAGAGTACCGAAGATACCTGAGAGGCATGGATTCGTTGTAGAGGATGACGATGAGGTACGCATCATGAATGATGATGATCCATTGAATTACGAACAGGCCATGAGTAATAAACACTCAGGGAAATGGCTTGAAGCCATGAAATCCGAAATGGACTCCATGTATGAAAACAAAGTATGGACTTTGGTTTCACCACCTGAAGGCATTAAGCCTATTGGGTGTAAATGGGTCTTTAAAAGAAAGACTGGAGCGGACGGCAAGGTGGAGACCTATAAGGCCCGACTGGTTGCAAAAGGTTTCAAACAAAGACAAGGAGTTGATTATGATGAAACCTTTTCACCAGTAGCTATGCTCAAGTCCATTCGGATTTTGCTTGCGATTGCAGCTTATAACGACTATGAGATCTGGCAGATGGACGTGAAAACGGCCTTCCTCAATGGGAAACTTGAGGAGGATGTGTATATGACACAGCCAGAGGGATTTGTTTCAAAGGTTGGAATAAATCAAGTCTGTAAGCTGCAACGATCCATTTATGGATTGAAGCAAGCTTCTCGTAGATGGAACATTCGTTTTGATGAGACAATCAAAGAGTTTGATTTTATCAAAAATGACGATGAACCATGTGTGTACAAGAAGGTTAGTGGGAGCGCAGTTTCATTCCTTGTATTATATGTTGATGATATATTACTGATAGGGAATGACATTCCTATGCTACAATCAATTAAAATCTGGTTATCTAAACACTTCTCCATGAAGGACTTGCGAGAAGCATCCTATATTTTGGGGATAAAGATCTATAGAGATAGATCTAAAAGGATGCTTGGTTTATCCCAAGGAACGTACATTGATGCAATGCTAAAGAGATTTAGCATGGAAGATTCCAAAAGAGGTCTCATGCCGATGAGCCATGGAATACATCTCTCCAAGAAACAGGCCCCAAAGACACCTGAGGAGAGAGACCGTATGAGTAAGATCCCTTATGCTTCTGCAATAGGATCTATCATGTACGGTATGATATGTACTAGACCGGATGTTGCTCATGCACTTAGTGTAACGAGTAGATACCAGTCGAATCCTGGAGAAGAGCACTGGAAGGCAGTGAAGAATATCCTAAAGTACTTGAGAAGGACTAAAGATATTTTTCTTGTCTACGGTGGGTCTGAATTAAAACTTGAGGGCTTCACAGACTTAAGTTTTCAAACGGACCAAGATGACAGTAAATCTGTTTCGGGGTATGTTTTTACCTTGAACGGAGGCGCAGTGAGTTGGAAGAGTTCCAAGCAGCAAACAGTTGCTGATTCAGTGACAGAGGCAGAGTATATAGCTGCAAGTGAAGCAGCAAAGGAAGCTGTTTGGATGAAGAAGTTCATAACTGAACTTGGTGTGGTTCCTAGCATTGGAGAAGCAGTTCCCGTTTACTGTGACAACACAGGAGCAGTTGCACAGGCTAAGGAACCCAGGTCTCATCAGAAATCTAAACACGTGTTGCGGCGATTTCATTTGATCAGGGAGATCATTGAAAGAGGAGACGTCACCTTGGAGCGTGTAGACTCTCAAGACAACATTGCAGATCCATTTACTAAAGCTTTAACACAACAGCAGTTTGATCGTCACTTAGAGAAGATGGGTATGAGATACCATGGCGATTGGCTTTAGTGCAAGTGGGAGATTGATAGTAGTGTGCATACAAGCCAATCATGTATGATGATAAAGCACGTACTTTGTAAACAATCTTATTTATTTATTAATAAAATATTCATTTATTAAAGGCATTTAATTATCTACATGTTGCTGTTTTTATAATATGTAAATAACCCATAGTTTTAAGCAATGCTTTTAGAATCATGATGATGATCATGCTAATGAGATCTAAATTCTTAGAAAGTTTTAAAACTAAAATAGTTCCCAATTGTGGGATTACTAAAAAGGGGATTAGTAAATCCGGATAGATTGGTACATATGTTGCTTGCTTATTGGATGAGGATGATTGATCTCATGATCATTTGTGTGGAGACACTAAAGCAAGTATGTAGGTGCTTATTGGAGAATAAGTTCACTGAACGTGATTCGCTATGGAATACCTAATGGAGATTTACTCGCCTGTCAATAGGAATTCCTAATGTGATAGTAGTACAAGTAATCCTTGGACTTGAGATCATCATAGTATCTTGTATGTAACAAATTATACTTTGACTTATTCCTTAAAGACCTTGTAAGGCATATATAGGGTATGCTTGGGTATAATGAGTTACATATGGAGATAATGAATGATCAATAAAGAATCTACCACCTCTAGTAAAAGAGGAGATATGTCCTATGTGATTCGTTAAATGACAACCCAGAAACCCTTGGCCAAGGTGAAATGAAATTAGAAAGGAGTTTCTAATTTGCATTATTTGGAGTTGTGCATTTTCTAATCGAAATACATATAATTAAATAAAATAAGACTTGACAGTAAATCCATGTCTTATATTTAATTGGGACATTGTATGGTGGAAGGATTGAATTGTACGGTAACTATTTACTCACAGGTTCTTTTTGATTAATGTTGAAATCTATATTATTTGGAAAGTCGTTGAACGCTAGGGAGGCTTATCCCTATTGTAGAATAAATATTATTTATTTAAATAGATTATTAGTTTAATTTATTTATTTAAATAGGATTAAAATTGTTTTAATTGATTTATTCACAACCGGTTTAATATGGAGAACCTAAAGGGTCACACCATAAAAGGAAGAATAATTATTTAAGAAGGTAATGGCATAATCGTAATAATGCATTAAGTATAATTAATTTAATCTATGGTGATAGAATAAATTAAATAGCTTAATGTTTATTATTTAATATTTTGGAAATATTAAATATAAATTAATAAGAGGAGTCTTATTAATATTATTACAATTATTATTATTTTAATTTCTAAAGGAGTTTAGTAATTAATTTAATATTTAGTACTCTCATTTATTCCTAATAAGATTAGGAGACAAATTAATTAAATGAATTTAATTAATTATTCCCATGTGGTGGGAAGCCTAAATTAATTAAAGGAGTTTAATTAATTAAAAGAAATCTCATGTCTAATAGGATTAGAAGGGTTGACTAATATCTATATAAGAGGAGTCTTATAATAGATATGAGATGATGCAATTCCAATTGTTGGAGAGTACTCCTTTTCTATAGAGGATAGAAAACTAAGGTTTAGCCAAACACCCTCCTTCTTGATAATTCATCTTCCTTGGTGGATCACCTCTAGAGGCCAAACACTTGGGTGGCTAACGTTGATCAAAGGAAGGAATCTAACCCGGAAATTCAAGGAGATCACGAAGAACAAGGAGTTGAACTAGTACCTGTGGAAGCTTCGTTCTACAAGGGTATGATTCCATAACTTCTTATTTATCGTTTTAAATTAATAATTTGCATAAAGGATGATCCGGGTAATGGTTTTGTAGAAATTTTTAAACTCTGAAATACCATGCTTCCGCTAATTTTTTGCAATTTGATTGCGTCACGATTTCGTACAAACCCAACATCCCCATGCATTCTTGTAGTCGCTTCCAGAAGTTCGATGTGAAGCGCGGATCTCTGTCGGAAACAATTGACACCGAAACTCCGTGCCTTGAAACAATCTCTTTCGCATATAACTTTACCAATTGGTCTAAGTTGAATCTGATTTTGATCGGAAGGAAGTGTGCTGATTTCTTCAGTCGGTCAACGATAACCCATACTGCGTCGTAGCCTTTCTGAGTCGTCGGAAGGCTGACCACGAAATCCATCGTAATGTGTTCCCATTTCCATTCTGGGATTTCCAGGGGTTGTAGCAAACCACTCGGTCTCTGATGTTCTGCTTTCACTTTCTGACAGGTTAGACACTTTGCAACACACTCAGCAACATCTCGTTTCAAATTTGGCCACCAGAAGTGCTGTCGAAGATCCTAGTACATCTTGGTACTACCGGGGTGAATCGAATACCGTGAGCTATGAGCCTCGCTCAAAATGTCCTCCTTAATCTCTGGCACTGACGGTACCCACACTCTGTTCTCAAATCTCAGTAGTCCCTCATTGTCTATCTTGAATCTCGGTTCAGTTCCTTCAGATATCTTTTTCTTAACATTCTCACATTCTTCGTCCTGAAGTTGAGCTTCCTTAACTTTATCCAATAGGGTTGTACCAGCATGCATCTGAAACAACTTCTCGTCAATCTCCTTCGGATACTTCACTTCCAATTCCAGTTTTTCCATCGCTGAAACTAGCTCCTCCTGAGCAGTCAACATCATCAATTTCTCCCGGCCCTTCCTACTTAAGGCATCGGCGAGCACATTAGCCTTACCCGGAAGGTATAAGATTTCACAGTCATAGTCCTTAATTAATTCCAGCCACCTTCTCTGGAGTATATTCAAGTCCTTCTGTGTAAAAATATATTTCAGACTCTTGTGGTCTGTATATATTTCACACTTCTCCCCATAAAGATAGTGTCTCCAAATTTTCAAAGCAAATACCACTGCAGCTAACTCCAAGTCATGGGTCGGATACCCCTTCTCATAGTCTTTCAATTGTCGTGACGCATAAGCAATGACCCTGCCGTTTTGCATAAGCACACAACCAAGTCCTTTACGCGACGCATCACTATAAACCACAAAATTTCCTGTGTCGTCCGGAAAGGATAACATAGGTGCTGAACTCAACCTCCACTTAAGCTCTTGGAAACTTTCCTCACACTTCTCCGTCCAAACGAATTTCACCGATTTTCTAGTCAAATTCGTAAGTGGAGTTGCGATCTTGGAAAAGTCCTGAATGAATCTTCTATAATAACCCGCCAATCCAAGAAAACTCTTCACTTCCGACGGTGTTTTCGGCTGATCCCAGTTCATCACAGCTTCGACTTTAGAGGGATCTACCGAAATTCCGTCCTTGTCGATCACATGTCCAAGAAATTGTACTCTTTCAATCCAGAATTCACATTTCAAAAATTTAGCGTACAACTTCTCTCTTCTCAACGCCTCTAATGTTAACTTCAGATGTTCTACATGTTCTTCTTTGGTCTTCGAGTATACCGGAATGTCGTCGATAAAGACCACCAAGAATTTGTCCAAAAACTGCTTGAACACTCCATTCATTAAGCCCATGAATGCTGCAGGAGCATTCGTTGGACCAAATGACATCACCAAAAATTCGTAGTGACCATATCGAGTCCTAAATGCTGTCTTTGGAACATCCTCTGGCCTCACCTTCAGCTGATGATAGCCACTCCTCAAGTCTATCTTTGAAAAGTACCTTGTACCCTTCAATTGGTCAAACAGATCGTCGATCCTCGGTAAAGGATATCTATTCTTAATTGTGACCTTATTCAGTTCTCTGTAGTCGATGCAAATCCGCATCGTCCCGTCCTTCTTTTTCACAAACAACACTGGCGCTCCCCACGGCAATACGCTCGGTTGGATGTACTTCTTGTCCAGTAACTCTTGCTGTTGTACCATTAACTCCTTCATCTCTACCGGAGCCATCCGGTATGGTGCCTTCGATATTGGGGTCATCCCTGGCGCCAAATCGATCATAAACTCAACATCTCTGTCTGGCGGAAGTCCTGGCAGATCATCCGGAAATACGTCAATGAAGTCCCTCACGACTGGTATATCTTCCACTTTCGGGTTTTCTTTACGCCTATCGACTATGTAGGCTAAATATCCTACACAGCCTTGTCTTAACAACTTCTTGGCCTGCATCATCGTCAGACAACTCACTTGTCTAGGCGATTTGCTGCCATAAAACACAACCTTTGACGGGGTCATAAGGTTGATACACTTCCTCTGGCAATCAATTATAGCCCCATAATTGACTAGCCAATTCATTCCCAAAATAACATCGAATTCTCCAAGCCTAATCGGGATAAGATCTACGTTCATAATGTTACCCTTAATATCCACCCTACAGTTCTTGTGTACGTACTTAACAGGGATCACTTCTCTATTCGCAATCTCTATGTTCATGGGGTATTCTAACTCGTCCATAGACAACTCTAAGTTCTTAGCAAAATCATCGGATATAAATGAACAAGTAGCACCCGAATCAAATAGTACATAAGCATTAACTTTATTGATCGGAATGATACCTGACACCACATCGCGAGACTGTACAGCATCCTGCACGGTCATGTTGAAGGTCCTGGTGGTTGGTCGGTTGGTTGCGGTTGGTCCCGTGATAGTTAGAGCACTTCCACCGCTGTTTCCCCTGTTCCCTCCTGATCCTGCCCCTCCAGATCCCTTCTTGGGACAGTCCCTTGCCAGATGGTCCTTTGAGCCGCAAGTGAAGCAAGAGCCCTTCTTTGGGTTCGGACAGTTAGGTGCTATGTGGCCTTCCTGACCATAATTGTAGCATACTCGTTTTCCCTTCATACAGACCCCCAGGTGAGCTTTCCCGCAGGTCGGATATGCTTCGATCCTCTTCTTCTGACCTCCTTGCTGATTCCCAGTTGATGAGTTATCATTCCACCTTCTCTTCTTATTATTACTTCCCCCCGTGTTGCTACCACTAGCCTTGTTAACTCTTTCACTTTCACTCTTCTTCTTTTTCTGATCTTGGTTACACTTTGTAACAACGTCACTCCCGCCTTCAGCGAGAATGGCCTTCTCCAACACCCCAGCAAAAGTGTTCAATTGAAACATTGACACTTTGCTATACAACCAGGGCTTCAGGCCCTGTTCAAACCTCCTTGCCTTCCTCTGATCGGTGTGCACTTGATACATGGCAAACCTAGCCAACTCATTGAATTTTGCCGCATATTCTGGTCCGGACATATTCCCCTGTTTCAGCTCCAGGAACTGGACCTCCATTTGATTCTGTGAGCTGGTCGGAAAAGTACATCTCGAAGAACATCTCTTTGAACCTCTCCCAGGTAATCACACCTTCACCTTCCCGGACCTTATTCGCTTGCCACCAATATCTGGCCTCGGATTTCAGCATGAACGTTGCATAGGCGGTTTTCTGGTCTTCTCTGATTCTGGCGACGTCGAAAACTTTTTCCATCTACATGACCCAGGTTTGAGCTTCTATCGGGTTCATGGTGCCTTTAAACTCTGGCGGTCCCATCGCCTTAAAGTCCTTGAACGTTGTGTTCGGTGGAGCTTGAGGTTGGTTGTTAAGCACCCCAGTAAGTAAGTTCGCCAACTGCTGAACGGGGTTAGCATTGGCGTCGTTGTTGTTGTTCGTTGACCCTTCTTGGGCCTGTTGACGGTTAGGTCGTCTTCTTGGCGGCATTTTTCTTTTAAGAAATACGCTTATTAGATCTTTATTCAATCTTCTAAATATTTAAGGCTTAACTTAAACATTTAGACACTATCAGTCAAAACATTATCTCAAATAAACTCTGATATTTTATTAAATCAAAAGTTTTAACATAACACGATAGCATCACTGCTATTTACATCAACTATCCCGAGATAAAGAATCTACAGGATTTAAAACATAAAATATTCTTCTGTTTATAAATACATTAGAATTTACATTATTAACTACCAGATAGGTTTCACAAAATCAAATGTTCCCATCACTGCCCATTAAGGCGACGAACAGCTTTGCCACGCTCTTCATCCATAATCCGGGACATCGTCCTGCGATCTAGCATGTACGACGGTAGTCCTTCGAACTGAATTGGGTACCTCATAACCCGATCTTGGGCTTCATCAATTGCATACTGAAGTGTAGGGTACGTCTCCTCAAGCTTGGCCTTCTTCGCCCGACAGTTGTCTTCTGCGAGATCTGCTCGTCGTGATTCCCTTACCCAGTCCTCCTCTGCTATGGCCAGCCTTGCTGATTTCTCTTTTAGTTCATTCTTCAATTCCTCCATTTCCTCTGACTTCTGCTCGGTTTGGCCTTTCTAGTGAGCCAAATCCCACTCTACATTTCCCAATCGTGTGTGAAGAGCCTCAACCTCTCCATCCTTCAGCTCGATGGTAGACTGTTGAGTAACCGATAGTTCCCTCAGCTCCTGAACAGTCTCCCTCAGCTCATGAACAGAATCACGTAACTCTATGTTACGGTCATACAGCTCGTCATACATCTCGGCACTGATAGAGCTCGGTGGGAACTCTTTAGGGTCTTCCTCCACCTCTTCGGCTGCCTCAGCCTGAACCTCAATCTCCTCAGGTTCTTCCTCAGAGTCCTCCTCTGAATCAGACACCGGCACATACTCCTGACCAATGACTGTGATCAAGGGTGATGGCTCTCGTCGGACTAACTGCTCCCAGACTACGTGGATGTCTCGGGGCTCTTCCTCTCTAGCCTCTAGGGGTACAAGGTCCCTGGACTGAATAGGTTCTCCAGCATCTGTCATCCTGATAAATAAAATTTTAAGTCTTAGTTATTACGTGATGCTAATCGATACTCGCGTATATAAGTATAAGCACATAGCACATAAGTTAAGTTATTATCTTTCTTAAAACTCGATAAGAGTTATCATTACTATGTTCTCGATCTCTAAAAGGCTACTATCCTAAGGTTTTCCCCCACCTAAGGTTCATAACCTACAGCTCTTATACCAACCTGTGACACCCCCAAATCCGGGTACTTTAATTCCACGGGATTTGGTGTTCACTGTACAAATATCATCTATCTATCTACCCATAATAAATACAAACCATGCAATAGATAGAAATAAATCCTCCCCTTATGGGGTTACAACATCTGAACAGAAATACATAATCAATCCCAGGTCATACTAACCTTAAACATCTGTGCGGAACATAACAAATAAATAAGTCTTACACAACTTTAACATAAAGCTGAAACATAAACATATAAATAAACAACAAGTCTTCATCACTTGTTGACCTTGCCCTTGCCTTTGCAGTAGAAGGATCTTCGGACTTTTCGTTCTTAACTGCAATGTTATTATTACGCAAGAGTGAGCACGATTGCCCACAAGTATAATAATATGACAACAATATAATAACATGCAAGTGAATCAAAGACATCTGAATAAAGAAACTCAACTTTTGACTCGAGGATAAATAACAGGAATCAAAATAACATCTGAGGGTCATAAGACCTTGAACTATGTCCTAGGTTGTAAAGTGTTTATACTTTAAACCTTTAACAGTCATAAGACTATGGACTCTACTTCTCGTACTTAGGGGGATCAACCCTTAGTACCATACTGTGCACAATATCTCAACACTAAAGCGTAAATAATCCCCTATTAAAGGGTTGTTCATCTCAGTTTGACATCAGAGTCCGCACCAAAGAAAGTTTGGTTTGGATAAGCTCAATAAAAATTCTAGAATTTAGAACGTTCATCAACTATGGACTAGTCGAATCAATAAGGGTTCGCTAGTCTTATAAGGTTTAACAATAACATCGATATTCAACTTGAACAATAAATCTCAAGAGTATACAATCGAATAAGTATTATATAACTGAAGTAATACTTAAAGGAATAACAATATCTCATATGAAAATCTTAACTTGAATAAACAAGGATAAGAACTTGCTCAATCGATAACCTTGAATTTAGAAAGCTTGTTCAATGAAAATAAAGTTAGGAACTTGCTTAATAACAATAAGTTAGGGATAAGATACTTGCTTGATCATAATAGAGTTAGGGTAAAGAAGCTTGCTCAATGTAAAAGTAAAGTTTGAGTTTAGGAAACTTGCCTCTTGCACAAGCTACAATTTATAATTCACGTTCTTTATTAAATCCTACATACCAATACATTCACAATACACATTAATCAATAACCCGATATACTTATCGAATCATCACATTGCTCATTGAACTCATTATTCTACTTATTGAATAATGGTTTAACTTTTAAGATAACTTATTAATCGTTCATATAATACGCGTAATTAACATCTTAGTATGTTTTCATCATGTTTTTATGTTCTTCACATTGGTTTTAAAACGCATCTTTGATCACACGAACACTTAGAAAAATTTTCAGTTTTCTGCAAGGGGCGCGGCCGCGAGGCAAGGCGCGGCCGTGCGTCAAGTATGCCTTGAAGCGGCGCGGCCGCGCGCCGACGCAGGCTCAATTTTCCCAGTTCGCGAAGAACACACAGAGCAGCCCAAATAAATCCAAATTAACGTAATGAATTTTAAGGCTACCCATAATGTAAAAAAACTTCACAGAAATATTTCACAACGTTCCTAGCATGATTCTAAGGTTTTAATTCACGTAATTACACCAATTAAAGTATTCAATCCCACTGTTTTTCATACTTTGTAAAGTTTTGAAAGAAAACAAGAAATTTAACGTTACAGATTCGTTATAACACCGAATCCGTTCGTTTAACTTCTATTTTGTTCGTATAAACGTGTACAATTATATTACATCATCAATTTAAGTTAAATAAACGTGTAAGGTATGTAAATTTTGGTACATAAGGGCCATATGGCCATTTTTATGTTCTGAAACTTTGAAAATCTCAATTACCACATAATTACATGAAATTAACCACTGTAATTTATGCATATATGATATACAACATGTTATGAACATCAATTAATATATATATATATATATATATATATATATATATATATATATATATAGCCATATCATGACCAAATGTAAAATTTCCCATTCTCAGGGAATTTTAAAACACGTAAATGGAAAACTCTGTAACTTTTCAAACTCCAATTTAGACATGTATGAACATACTTTAATTGGTAGAAACAAGTTATGATCCTATATTAACTTGTATATACACATAATTCACCAATTCAAGCTTTAAATCACAAATTTCACACAACTTGTAAATATACAGTGATGGAAAAATATAATACGTGAATAAGAATTGGGATGAAGAATTATACCCTTGATAACTTTGTTTGATGATGATATGGGTTTTTAGAATCTACCACACTTCTTCTTCAACTCTCAATTTACTCTCAACTTTCTTTCTTTAAAATCTCTCTGAGTTTTCTCTCTGAAGTATACGATATATGATATAATATAAACTGATGCAGATATATAAGTTATACGTATAGTTAATAGTAGTGGGTCGTCAGTTAATCCCATAATGGGTTAACTGGCTCCAACCACCACTAAGGCCTTGTTTGCTTGCCCCATATAATCTCCTTTTCCTCTTATTTTAATAAAAATCTTATTATATAGTTAATCGTCATACTTCTAATTAATCAATTAATCTTATTTAAATCAATTAAATAAAATAGCATGATTCCATAATAAATCACATAGTCACATAATTAAAATTCTTATTTATTAATTATGCCAAATCATTAAATCTCTAATTAATTATTAAATTAATTAAAATAACATTATGCTTATTAATTAATATATTAATCAAATAAGCTCAATTAAATACATACTTTGAATATAAAAATTCACCACATTAATTTAATCAATGTAACACATATAATTAAATTAATCTACCACAATTTCATCAATTAATTATTTAACTCAATAATTAAATCATCAAAAATATTTATTTAATTCAATAAATATTCAAATTAAATTACAAAAATCTTGTTCATCACAAAAACTGAGTGGAATTAATTTCCTGGACTGGCATAGGAACTTGAGGATTGTCCTCAAACAGGAGCGCAAGCTATATGTCCTTGATGGGCCCATTCCTGCAGCACCAGCTAACACTGCACCACGTGTAGAGCATAATGCTTACAAGAAGCATCAAGATGATGCTCTGGATGTGAGTTGTCTCATACTAGCAGCTATGAACTCTGAGCTTCAGAAGCAACATGAGTTAATGGATGCTTTTGAGATGATCGAGCATCTCAAGAAATTGTTCGAAGGGCATGCTCGACAGGAGAGGGATGATACAAGCAAGGCGTTGTATCACTGCAAGATGGGTGAACGTGATCCAGTTGGTCCACATGTGCTGAAAATGATTGGGTATATTGAGTACCTTGGTAGGTTGGGTTTTCCGATTATTCCGGAAGCCCAAACTGATCTTGTTTTGCATTCTTTGAACAGCAGCTACTCTCAACTTGTTATGAATTAGCTCATGAATGAAATTGAGAAACCACTTACTGAGTTGTTGAGCATGTTAAGAACTGTCGAGAACAACATGAAAAAGGCAGGACCCGCTCCCATAATGATGGTGCAAAAGGGGAATGCTAAGGGAATGGGAAAAGGCAAGAAGAAGATAGGATCTAAATCTGCCAAACCCAATCCCAAAACCAAACAGGCTTTAAAACCTAAAGGTGGGGTGGCTAAAGAAGGTGATTGTCACTTCTATGGAAAACCTAGACACTGGAAGAGGAATTGTCATACTTATATGGAAAAACTGATGAAAAAGAAAGGAAGTATGACTTCTGATTCAGGTATATATGTTATAGAAGTCAATTTGTCCACTTCTACATCATGGGTATTGGATACTGGATGTGGTTCTCACATTTGTGTTAATGTGCAGGAACTCCGAAGGAGTAGGACTTTGGCGAAAGGCGAGGTTGACCTACGAGTTGGGAATGGAGCAAAAGTTGCTGCACTAGCCGTAGGAACTTATCATTTATTTTTTCCCACTGGGCTAATATTAGAATTAGAGGATTGTTATTATGTGCCTTCTATGAGCAAAAACATTATTTCTGTTTCTTGTTTGGACAAGAAAGGTTTTTCATTTTTAATAAAGAACAATAGTTGTTCATTTTACTTAAATAAAATATGTTATGGTGTTGCACAATTGTTTAATGGTCTTTATATTCTTAATTTAGAAATGCCTATCTATAACATAAATACAAAACGATTTAAATTAAATGATTCAAATCCGACATATCTTTGGCACTGTCGTTTAGGCCATATAAATGAGAAACGCATATCCAAACTCCATAAAGATGGGTTTTTGGATTCATTTGATATTGAATCATATGAGAAATGCGAGTCTTGTTTATTAGGCAAGATGACTAAAGCCCCTTTCACTGGACACAGTGAACGGGCTAGCGATGTATTGGGACTTATACACAGTGATGTATGCGGACCCATGAGTTTGTTAGCAAGAGGTGGGTTTTATTACTTCATTACATTTACTGACGACTTCAGTAGATATGGATATGTGTATCTTATGAGACACAAATCCGAATCCTTTGAAAAGTTCAAGGAATTCAAGAATGAAGTTCAAAACCAATTTTGCAAAAGCATAAAAGCCCTTTGATCCGATCGAGGAGGTGAATACTTAAGCCAAGACTTTGATGACCTTCTAAAAGAGTGTGGTATTATATCACAGCTCACTCCACCTGGAACACCACAATGGAATGGTGTGTCTGAGAGGAGGAATCGCACCTTGTTGGACATGGTACGATCGATGATGAGTCATGCAGATCTTCCAATAAGCTTCTGGGGTCATGCCCTAGAGACAGCTACATTCACACTTAACCGTGTTCCTACAAAGACGGTTCAGAAGACACCATATGAGATGTGGACTGGGAAACGTCCTAGTATGTCATTCATGAAGATTTGGGGTTGTGAGGCGTTTGTAAAACGTCTGGCTTCTGACAAGCTCGGGCCCAAATCTGACAAATGTAATTTTGTGGGATACCCAAAGGAAACAAAAGGGTATTATTTCTACAAACCTTCTGAGAACAAAGTATTTGTTGCTCGAACTGGTATTTTTCTAGAAAGAGAATTTGTCTCTAAAGGAAACAGTGGGAGGAAAATAGAACTCGAAGAAGTTCGAGAACCACAAAATATCATTGAACCTGAGTTGGAACATGAGCAGGAACCACAAGATATTGTGGAAAGTGAACCTGCTCAAATTACACGACGCATTCATAGATCTGGTAGGACACGCCAAGAGCCCGAGAGATATTATGGATTTCTTGTGTCTCAAAACGGCGATGTGATGCTCATAGATCATGATGAGCCTGCTTCCTACCAAGAAGCTGTGAATGGACCAGATTCTGAGAGATGGCTTGAAGCCATAAAATCTGAGATGGACTCCATGTATACTAACCAAGTATGGACTTTGGTTGATCCACCCGAAGGGGTAAAACCAATCGGGTGCAAGTGGGTTTTCAAGAAGAAAACCGACATGGATGGTAATGTACAAACCTATAAAGGCCGACTGGAAGCAAAAGGTTTCAAACAAGTTCAAGGTGTTGACTATGATGAAATCTTCTCTCCAGTGGCAATGGTTAAATCCATCAGGATCTTACTTCCTATTGCAGCCTTTTATGATTACAAAATCTGGCAGATGGATGTCAAAACTGCTTTCCTTAACGGAAATCTCCTTGAGGATGTGTATATGACACAACCTGAGGGTTTTGCCAATCCAAAGGATGCTGGAAAGGTATGTAAGTTGCAACGATCCATTTATGGATTGAAGCAAGCCTCTCGGAGTTGGAATCTTCGATTTGATGAAGCAGTCAAAGAGTTTGGCTTTATAAAAAATGAAGATGAACCTTATGTATATAAGAAGGTTAGTGGGAGTCACATTGTATTCCTGGTATTATATGTTGATGACATATTAATTATTGGGAATGACATTCCTTCCTTACAGGCTGTAAAAACATGGTTAGGAAAATGTTTCTCCATGAAAGATTTGGGCGATGCAACCTACATTTTAGGTATCAAGATCTATCGAGATAGATCGAGAAAAATGCTCGGCCTAAGTCAAAGTACATATATTGATAAAGTGCTGAAACGGTTCAGCATGCAAAAGGCAAAAAGAGGACACTTACCCATGTCTCATGGTGTTAAGATCTCTAAGGCCCAAAGTCCTAAATCACATGATGATGAGGAGTGTAACGATTGAGATTTTATATTTAATTTTAAATATTTATTGAGTTAAATAAATATTTTATGTGATTTATTTATTGGATTAAATAAATAAATTATGTGATTTATGGAGTGATTTAATTAAGTGTTATATATTAATTAAATGAATGTTTAATATTTATTTAATTAATGTAAATTAATGTTATATTATAGTTCTAATTTAATTGAGATAATTGAATTAGATGAATTATGTGATGAGGTGTTACATGAATTATAATTAGCGAGTAATTATAATTATGTAGAAAATTTTATGTGATTTATTGATGTTAAATTTTAATTGATTAAATTAGTTGTTTAATATTTAATTGATTAAAATATGACATTAAAGTATGTGTTAAAATGATTTGTTAAAATAAAAGAAAAGGATTTTAAATTTTTTTACCAAACATGGCCTTAGTAATAAAATCTGTTTTTAAAAATAATGTTGTTTTGGCCAAACAAGCCTTAATGTTTTTCAAATTCAAATAGTTGTAACTTATATAATAATATGTATTTATTATATATCTTAATTAATTAGCAGTTACATATATATCATTAGTATACATATATTATATCAGTTATAATATATCTACTACGTTAGTTCTAATCCTAAGTCTAACTAAGAACTAAGAAGAAAAGAGAGCAGAGAAAAGGAAGAGTAGAGAAGAGTTAGAGAAGAAGAGAAAAGAGGAAGAAGAATTGCTAGAATTGAACTCAGATCACATTCTCTTTCAATCTATTAACAAAAGGTATTATCTATAATCTCTAATTATTATAGAACTCAATCTATATGTTCCTTGTATTTTATTCTCTGTCAAAAGTTGAGTTTTCATGGAAGTGTGTAACCATAAATTATATATATATGTATTGTGTTCATGTGTTATTATTGGTGATTGTATGTTATAAAGGATTTTCAAAAATCAAATGGTTGTTAAAATATGTTTTAATGGAAAATTGATGTTCTTGAGAGTTCATATGTTTTGGTTGAGTTTTAGAATGAAAACTTAAGAAAATTTTATGTAGTAATATGTATGTTTAGAATTGTTTATGATGCTATCTTCAATCATGAATATAATGCATGTGTTATAAGTTTAATTGGTGGAGAAATTTTTTTTACAGTAAATTATTTTGGGGAAAAATATGAGTTTTATAAAAATGTCAAAATTGAGTTTTTAAAACCTTTGATTTTCGTTAGACAAATTCTGTGATTAGTATCATATATATAGCATGAGTATTACTGCATATGTATGCTTTACGTTGTCTGTGTTGCTGTGTGTTGCCGATTGTTGGCATGTGGGGGATGAACAGTGAAGCAGGGTGCCGTGGCTGTCTGCATCTGCCCGCGTTCCGGCACAGCTGCGCCGGCAACAAAGGTAGAGGTGGCGCAGTTGCGCCTGCTGAGTTTCCCAGGTTTGACACCTGCGCAGCTGCGCCGGTGTCAAGGCAAAGGGTGGCGCAGCTGCGCCTTTGCCTGAGCAGAGGCAGTGAAGGTTAGCTAATTGTGCAGTGTTGTTTTTGAACCTAGTTTAATTACTATGACAGTGAACATGTATCTAGTTGCTACAACATTTCGTTAATATAAATTTGACATATTGTATATAGTATAAATTGTGAATTTTAATGGTTTAATTGGAATATGAATTACTTAATTATAATTTGAATAATTATAATTATGATTAAATGTTAATTTGGTTAAATTATAATGAATAAAGGTTGATTTATTAGATGTTAATTTAAATTATAATTTATGTAATTATAATTTAATAAATGCATGTTTAATTACGGATTTTAAATTTATAATTACATGATTAATTATAATTGTGTAATTATAATGCATGATATAGTTTAATTAACTATTAATTATGAATTTGTGATAATTTAAGAGGTAATTATAATTGAGTAATTATAATTTGATTGAGTGTTTGAATTATAATTGTTTAATTATAATTTAGCTAAATACATAATTAATTTAATTATATGAGTATGTGTGTGATGTAATTAACTATGTGATAGTTGATTATTTATTAAATTAGAATGAGTTAACCATGAGGGTTAACCAATTATGTGGATTACTTACATGTTAACTAATTTAGGTTATTATGATTGGATGTATATAGGAAGTGTTTAAGTACGTGGTTGAGTTTAAGTAGCTTGCGTGTGACACCCCCAAATCCGGGTACTTCACTTCCAATTCCAACTTTTCCATTGCTGAAATTAGCTCCTCCTGAGCAGTCAATATCATCAATTTCTCCCGGCCCTTCCTGCTTAAGGCATCGGCGACCACATTAGCCTTACCCGGATGGTATAAGATTTCACAGTCATAGTCCTTAATTAACTCCAGCCACCTTCTCTGGCGCATATTCAAGTCCTTCTGTGTAAAAATATATTTCAGACTCTTGTGGTCTGTATATATTTCACACTTCTCCTCATAGAGATAGTGTCTCCAAATTTTCAAAGCAAATACCACTGCAGCTAACTCCAAGTCATGGGTCGGATACCCTTTCTCATAGTCTTTCAATTGTCGTGACGCATACGCAATGACCCTGCCGTTTTGCATAAGCACACAACCAAGTCCTTTATGCGACGCATCACTATAAACCACAAAATTTCCTGTGTCGTCCGGAAGGGATAACACAGGTGCTGAACTCAACCTCCTCTTAAGCTCTTGGAAACTTTCCTCACACTTCTCCGTCTAAACGAATTTCACCGATTTTCTAGTCAAATTCGTAAGCGGAGTTGCGATCTTGGAAAAGTCCTGAATGAATCTTCTATAATAACCCGCCAAGCCAAGAAAACTCCTCACTTTCGACGGTGTTTTCAGCTGATCCCAATTCATCACAGCTTCGACTTTAGAGGGATCTACCGAAATTCCGTCCTTGTCGATCACATGTCCAAGAAATTGCACTCTTTCAATCCAGAATTCAAATTTCAAAAATTTAGCGTACAACTTCTCTCTTCTCAACGCCTCTAATGTTAACTTCAGATATTCTACATGTTCTTCTTTGGTCTTCGAGTATACCGGAATGTCGTCGATAAAGACCACCACGAATTTGTCCAAAAACTGCTTGAACACTCCATTCATTAAGCCCATGAATGCTGCAGGAGCATTCATTGGACCAAATGACATCACCAGAAATTCGTAGTGACCATATCAAGTCCTAAATGCTGTCTTTGGAACATCCTCTGGCCTCACCTTCAGCTGATGATAGCCACTCCTCAAGTCTATCTTTGAAAAGTACCTTGCACCCTTCAATTGGTTAAACAGATCGTCGATCCTCGGTAATGGATATCTATTCTTAATTGTGACCATATTTAGTTCTCTGTAGTCGATGCAAAGCCGCATCGTCCCGTCCTTCTTCTTCACAAACAACACCGGCGCTCCCCATGGCGATACGCTCGGTTGGATGTACTTCTTGTCCAGTAACTCTTGAAGTTGTACCATCAACTCCTTCATCTCTACCGGAGCCATCCGGTATGGTGCCTTCGATATTGGGGCCATCCCTGGAGCCAAATCGATCACAAACTCAACCTCTCTATCTGGTGGAAGTCCTGGCAGATCATCCAAAAATACGTCTATGAAGTCCCTCACGGCTGGTATATGTACCACTTTCGGATTTTCTTTACGACTATCGACTTTGTAGGCTAAATATCCTACGCAGCCTTGTCTTAACAACTTCCTGGCCTGCATCATAGTCAGACAACTCGCTTGTCTAGGCGATTTACTGCCATAAAACATAACCTTTGACGGGGTCATAAGGGTGATACACTTCCATTCCATTCCCAGAATAACATCGAATTCCCCAAGCCTAATCGGGATAAGATCTACGTTCATAATGTTACCCTTAATATCTACTCTACAGTTCTTGTGTACATACTTAACAGGGATCACTTCTCTATTTGCAATCTCTATGTTCATGGGGTATTCTAACTCTTCCATAGGAAGTTCTAAGTTCTTAGCAAAGTCATCGGATATAAATGAACAAGTAGCACCCGAACCAAATAGTACATAAACATTAACTTTATTGATTGGAATGATACCTGACACCACATCGCGAGACTGCACAGCATCCTGCACTGTCATGTTGAAGGTCCTGGCGGTCGGTCGGTTGGTTGTGGTTGGTCCCGTGATAGTTAGAGCACTTCCACCGCTGTTTCCCCTGTTCCCTCCTGATCCTGCCCCTCCAGATCCCTTCTTGGGACAGTCCCTTGCCAGATGGTCCTTTGAGCCACAAGTGAAGCAAGCGCCCTTCTTTGGGTTCGGACAGTTAGGTGCTATGTGGCCTTCCTGACCACAATTGTAGCATACTCGTTTTCCCTTCATACAGACCCCCAGGTGAGCTTTCCTGCAGGTCGGACATGCTTCGATCCTCTTCTTCTGACCTCCTTGCTGATTCCCAGTTGATGAGTTATCATTCCACCTCCTCTTCTGATTATTACTCCCTCCCGTGTTGCTACCACTAGCCTTGTTAATTCCTTCACCTTCACTCTTTTTCTTCTTCTGGTCCTGATTGTACTTTGTAATAGCGTCACTCCCGCCTTCAGCGAGAATGGCCTTCTCCAACACCCCAGCAAAAGTGTTCAATTGGAATATTGACACCTTGCTATATAACCAGGGCTTCAGGCCCTGCTCAAACCTCCTTGCCTTCCTCTGATCGGTGTGCACTTGATACGTAGCAAACCTAGCCAACTCATTGAATTTCGCCGTATATTCCGGTATGGACATATTCCCCTGTTTCAGCTCTAGAAACTGAATCTCCATTTGATTGTGCGAGCTGGTCGAAAAGTACATCTCGAAGGACATCTCTTTGAACCTCTCCCATGTAATCACACCTTCACCTCCCCGGACCTTATTCGCTTGCCACCAATAGCTGGCCTCGAATTTCAGTATGAACGTTGCATAGGCGGTTTTCTGGTCTTCTCTGACTCTGGCGACGTCGAAAACTTTTTCCATCTCCATGACCCAGGTTTGAGCTTCTATCAGGTTCATGGTGCCATTAAACTCTGGCGGTCCCACCGCCTTGAAGTCCTTGAACGTTGTGTTCGGTGGAGCTTAAGGTTGGTTGTTAAGTGCTCCAGCAAGTAAGTTCGCCAACTGCTGAACGGGGTTAGCATTGGCGTCGTTGTTGTTCGTTGACCATTCTTGGGCCTGTCGACGGTTAGGTCGTCTCCTTGGCGACATTTTTCTGTTAAGATATACGCTTATTATAACTTTATTCAATCTTTTAAATATTTAAGGCTTAGCTTAAACATTTAGACACAATCAGTCAACACATTATCTCAAATAAACTCTGATATATTACTAAATCAAAAGTTTTAACATAATACGATAGCATCACTGCTATTTACATCAACTATCCCGAGATAAAGAATCTACAGAATTTAAAACATAAAATATTCCTCTACATTGGAATTTACATTATTAACTACTGCATGGGTTTCACAAAATCAAATGTTCCTATCACTGCCCATTAAGGCGACGAACAGCTTTACCACGCTCTTCTTCCATAATCCGGGACATCGTCCTGCGATCTAGCATATACGACGGTAGTCCTTCGAACTGAATTGGGTACCTCATAACCCGATCCTGGGTCTCTTTAATTGCATACTGAAGCGTAGAGTACGTCTCCTCAAGCTTGGCCTTCTTCGCCCGACAGTTATCTTCTGCGAGATCTACTCGTCGTGATTCCCTTACCCAGGCCTCCTCTGCTATGGCCATCCTTGCTGATTTCTCTTTCAGTTCATTCTTCAATTCCTCCATTTCTTCTGACTTCTGCTCGGTTTGGCCATTCTCGTGAGCCAAATCCCACTCTACATTTCCCAAACGTGTGTGAAGAGCCTCAACCTCTCCATCCCTAAGCTCGATGGTAGACTGTTGAGTAACCGACCGCTCCCTCGGCTCCTGAACAGTCTCCCTCAGCTCCTGAACAGTCTCACGTAACTCTATGTTATGGTCATACAGCTTGTCATACATCTCGGCACTGATAGAGCTCGGTGTGAACTCTTCAGGGACTTCCTCCTCCTCTTCAGTTGCCTCAGCCTGAACCTCAATCTCCTCAGGGTCTTCCTCAGAGTCCTCCTTTGAATCAGACACCGGCACATGCTCCTGACCAATGACTGTGATCAAGGGTGATGGTTCACATCGGACTAACTGCTCCCAGACTACGTGGATGTCTCGGGGCTCCTCCTCTCTAGCCTCTAGGGGTACAAGGTCCCTGGACTGACTAGGTTCTCCAGCATCTGTCATCCTGACAAATAAAATTTTTAAGTTTTAGTAATTACGTGATGCTAATCGATACTTGAATATATAAGTATAAGCACATAGCACATAAGGTAAGTTATTATCTTTCTTAGAACTCGATAAGAGTTATCATTACTATGTTCTCGATATCTAAAAAGGCTACTATCCTAAGGTTTTTCCCCACCTAAGGTTCATAACATTCAGCTCTGATACCAACCTGTGACACCCCCAAATTCGGGTACTTCAATTTCCACGGGACTTGGTGTTCACTGTACAAATATCATCTATCTATCTACCCATAATAAATGCAAACCATGAAATAAATAGAAATAATCCTCCCCTTATGGGGTTACAACATCTGAAATTAAATACAATCCTAGATCATACTAACCTTAAACATCTGTGCGGAACATAAACAAATAAATAAGTCTTACACAACTTAATACAAGTCTGAAACATAAACATATAAATTAAACAACAAGTCTTCATCAGTTGTTGACTTTGCCCTTGCCTTTGCTAGTAGAAGGCTCGTCGGACCTTTCGTTCTTAACTGTAATGTTATTATTACGCAAGAGTGAGCACGATTGCCCCCAAGTATAATAATATGACAACAATATAATAACATGCGAGTGAATCAAAGACATCTGAATAAAGAAACTCAACTTTTAACTCGAGGATAAATAACAGGAATCAAAAGAACATCTGAGGGTCATAAGACCTCGAACTATGTCCTAGGTTGTAAAGTGTTGAACTTCAAACCTTTAACAGTCATAAGACTATGGACTCTACTTCTCGTACTTAGGGGGATCAGCCCTTAGTACCATACTGTGCACAATATCTCAACGCTAAAGCGTAAATAATCCCCTTTACATGGTTGTTCATCTCAGTTTTGACATCAGAGTCCGCACCAAAGGAAGTTTGGTTTGGATAAGCTCAATAAGTATTCTAGAATTTGAAACGTTCATCAATTATGGACTAGTCAAATCAATAAGGGTTCACTAGTCCTATAAGGTTCAACAATAACATCGATATTCAACTTGAACAATAAATCTCAAGAGTATACAATCGAATAAGTATTGTATAACTGAAGTAATACTTAAAGGAATAACAATATCTCATATGAAAATCTTAACTTGAATAAACAAGGATAAGAACTTGTTCAATCGATAACCTTGAATTTAGAAAGTTTGTTCAATGAAAGTAAAGTTAGGAACTTGCTTAATAACAATAAGTTAGGGATAAGATACTTGCCTCTTGCACAACTTATAGTTAATTCTCGTTCCTTATTAAATCCTACATATCAATAAATTCATAGTATCCATTAATCACCGGTTCGATTCAATTATAGATTCACAATAGTGTTCTTCGAACTCATTATTAAACTTTTCAAATAATGGTTTAAGTTGATTAATTAACTTATTAATTAATCACATAATCTAAGTTATTAATCTCGTATTAACATCTCATCATATGCATAACATGTCTTCATGTTTATTAGATTTTACAACACGTCTTTGAATACATGAACACTTAGAATTTTTTTTTTAGAATTTTGCAGGCAACGCGGGCGCGCGCCAGTTACCCTTTGGATCGGCGCGGCAGCGAGGCACAGCGCGGGCGCGCGTCAAGTATGCCTTGAAGCGGCGCAGCCGCGCGGCGACGCAGGCTCAGTTTTCCCAGTTCGCGAATAACACACAGAGCAGCCCAAATAAATTCAAATTAAACTTACGTAATAAATTTTAAGGCTACCCATGAGATATAGAATTTACAGAAACATCATACAATGTTCTAAGCATGCTTTTAACACTTTAAATCACGGAATTACACAAATCACAACGTTTAATTTCACTGTTTTCAATATTTTATAAAGTTTTGAAAGAAAACAAGAAATTCAACGTTACGGATTCGTTATAACATCGAATCCGTTCGTTTAACTTCCATTTTGTTCGTTTAAATGTACACAATCACATTCAAGTGTTAATTTAAGATAAATAAATGCGTAAGGCGTGTATATTTGGTACATAAGGGCCATATGTACAATTCTTATGTTCTGTAACCTTGAAAATCTCCATTACCACATAATTACATGAAATTCACCACTGTAAATTATGCATATATGATATACAACATGTTATGAACATCAATTAATATATATATAGTCATATCATGAACAAGTCATCAATTTAGTCTTTTACAGAAAACTTCAAAGTAAGTTAATGGAAAGTTTTGAAAACTTAATTAAGACGTAATTACATAAAATTGATCACTGTGATTTATGTATACATGGTATAAAACATGTTATAAACATAATTTAACCCATATAAAACCATATAACCAACAATGATTCAAAATTGACGATTACAGAGAACTTCAAAGTACGTAAAATAGAAAGCTTGAAACTTAATATAACTAGGTTAAGAATTTACCCTTGCTAACTCTGTTTGATGATATAGACTTGATTAATATCTTCTCTACTTCTTCTTAAATTTACAATTCTCTCTCAAATTCTCTTTGAATATATGAACATGTAAACTGATATGTATATTATATAAAATATAAGTATATAATACGTATATATGTAGAGGGTGAGTGGTTTTCGGTTAATCCCATAGTGGGTTAACTGACCAACTCCACTTAAGTGCTTGTTTGGCTAGCTTATGGAATCCCTTCTCATTTATTTTAATTAACTTACTATAATATAGTTTAATAATGTCACACTTTTAATTAATCAATTAATCTTATTTAAATTAATTAAATAAAATAGCATGACTCCACAATAAATCACATAGTCGCGTAATTAAAATTCTTATTTATTAATTATGCCAAATCATTAAATCTATAATTAATTATTAAATTAATTAGAATAACATTATGCTTATTAATTAATTTATTAAATCAAATAAGCTCAATTAAATACATCATTGAATATAAAATTTACCACATTAATTAATCAATGTAACACATATAATTAAATTAATCTATCACAAATTCATCAATTAATTATTTAACTCAATAATTAAATCATCGAAAAACACTTATTTAATTCAATAAATATTTAAATTAAATTACAAAAATCTCGTTCGTCACATTGCGCATAAGGCAAGTTTTCTAAACCCTGATCTTGTATTAATTTTATGCAAGTCTTCTAACCCTAAACTTGTTAATTCTATACAATTTCTTTGAGTTCATATATTCATCGTTGAGAATGTTCTTTCCATTTCTGTATTGGACAATTATTTATTTAATTGAAATGATCTTAACTTATTGTTCAAGTAAGATCCAGTTATTATTTTAAATGCTTTAAGTTTACTTCTAAAGTATATGTTAATTCATAATTCTTTTATTTATGAATTATTGAAAGATGATTCAACTAATCCTTAGTTGATGAACGTAATTCTAAATTACCCTTGTAAGCTTATCTAAACTAAACTTTCTTTGGTGCGGACTTGAATTCAAATTACTAAGTTGAACAACCCTATTTACTAGGGGAAGTTACTACGCATAGCGTTAAGATGTTTGTGCACAATACATGGTACGAAGGGCTGATCCCCCTAAGTACGAGTTAAGGTCCATAGTCTTATTGACTGTTAAAGGTTTAAGTATAAATATTTATAACCTAGGACAAGAGTTCAAAGGTCTTATGACCCTCAGATAAATTCTATATTCGAATTTTAATGTTGATAAAGAATTATTATTGAATTCTTTATTATTGAAGCAAGCTAAGTTGTTCAGATTCTTTTAAAGATATCCTTTCATGTCTATATTATTGTTAAACTCCAGTGAGCTGTTGTTTGCTCACTCTTGCATTAAATAACAATTGCAGTTAAGGTTGATAACGTTGATGCTCCGTCTACGAGTAAAGGCAAGGGAAAGATGAACAAGTAAAGACTTGTTTAATTATTTTGAAATGGTTGTAATAAGACTTTTATGTCATGTTTTTTATTCCGCACTTTATTATTTATGTCAAGGTTAGAGTAACACTGGAATTGATTTTTGAGAAGGTTGTAACCCTTGTTTTAAGGGAGATTTTATTATATTGAATAAAGGTTGTAATTTATTTTGAGATATTTGGGTAGATGTTTGTTATAGTTAGAAAGTGAACACCGAATCATGTGAAAATGAAGTACCCGGATTTGGGGGTGTCACAAGGAGCGTATGAGAAAGGTCCCTTATGCTTCGGCAATTGGATCTATCATGTATGCAATGATATGTACTCGTCCGGATGTCTCGTATGCTTTGAGCATGACGAGCAGATACCAGTCGAATCCAGGTGAAGGTCACTGGACAGCAGTCAAGAATATCCTCAAGTACCTGAAAAGGACTAAGGATTCATTCTTGGTATATGGAGGAGAAGACGAACTGGCAGTAAAGGGTTACACAGATGCTAGTTTCCAGACTAACACAGATGACTATAAGTCTCAGTCAGGTTTTGTGTTTTGCCTTAATGGTGGTGCTGTTAGCTGGAAAAGTCTGAAGTAAGAGACAGTAGCCGATTCTACGATAGAGGCTGAGTATATTGCTGCTTCTAGTGCGGCAAAGGAGGCTGTATGGATTAAAAAGTTCGTCATTGAACTTGGTGTTGTTCCAACCATTGTTGATCCGGTTGAGCTATACTGTGATAATAATGGAGCCATTGCAGAGGCTAAGGAACCCAGATCTCACCAACGATCCAAGCATATACTCAGGCGATACCATCTCATCCGTGAAATCATTGATAGAGGAGACGTACATATAAGCAGAGTGCCAACAGATGATAATGTTGCAGATCCACTGACCAAAGCTTTGTCGTAGCATAAGCACGAAGGTCACACTAGTTCCATGGGTATTAGATACATGAGTGATTGACTCTAGTGCAAGTGGGAGACTGTTAGAGTTTATGCCCTAGAGGCCAATTCTTTGATGTAATTACTTAACATTTTTGATATTATATTTGATTGAATAAATGAATTATTTTATTATGGTTTTATTTACTGCGTTATATAAATGTTAACATAATAAAAGTCCTTAGAATAGTGATACAAATTATATGGCTTTCAAGTTTGTGACTTGAACATGAGATCATATAATTACAATTAGTACCATTACTCTTAAATGACCCTAGTCGAGTGTCATTGTTAATGGGACAATAATGATACATCGAGACTAGTATGTGGATTGATTGATGGCCAAATCTCATTGGTCATAAATATATGAGATATTGAGTCAATGCATAGGTACATGTTAAAGAGCAATGTACTGGACAGACCCACCATGAGAATTCTACGTGGAGCATTATGCAAAGTGTCATAAGCAATTCTCATAGTGACAATGAGGTAATGATCATCCGACCTGAAATCACTATATTACTACACGGGAATTTGGTCTCCTGCAGTCTGCTGCTTCTAGGGTTTTATGGTGTATTTATCTTGTTGTTGCTTTGGCATTTTTCTTGTTTTTTTTGCCATATTGTTGGGTGTCCGCCTTGTAACTTATATAGTCTTAACATCATAGGGCATGTCCTATGTTGTCTTCGCTATATTCTGATTGGGTTTCTCCCATGAGGTCTTGTATTCCGCTTTAATTTTTAATTCAGTCTAAATTTAGCAAAAAAAAAAGGTCACCTTTAATAGGGTAGACAATAAAGGAGATTATTGGGTATATCATGAATCGTGTGAGGAATATGAGTGATCTAGATGAAATTTAACCCTCCTATATATTAGGAGTGATTTCCATAGGCCTCATGATTGAGTAGGACTATGAAATGCATGGCCATGCTCAAATAGTGATTTGTTTCATATAGTCTACTCATCGATCAAGAAAACTCAGATTAAATTATGAAGAGGATGACACATTCCATGCCTCAAGTTTAATCTAGGATGTTAAGGTTAAAAGGATTAAATTACATTGAAACATTGGTCACGAAAAGCTTGTATCGAATCACCGATATTATTATTTGGGTAACAATGATGCATTACTAGATGCCGCTCACTGTTTATAATTTTATAATATGATTTTAAAATTATTGCCAACATAATAATAACCTATAGGGTCACACACTTAGAACGTAATTAAAAGGAAATTAATTTAAATTGTAAGGATTTAAATATATCAATATGATTGATAGTATTTAAATTATGAATTTAAATTAATAGGATAATTTGTATATATATGTATATTAATTAAGTAAGACTTAATTAAGATATAATATATATATATATATATATATATAAATTCGGATTTTATTTTTCTAATTGGATTAGGTTTTGGTTAATACCTTTAACTGCTATATATATGATTTATCAGCCGTTTTTAGGGTATTCATTATAAACCAAAACCCTAGCCGCTCTTAGAGAGGGACTAGAGAGAAAAACTTCGAAAGTCCAGATCCTTGGCGGCTAGTACCGCAACTTTTCTTGCTGCAGATCGTGTGACGATTCGCGGGACGTTCGTGTGGATACCGTAGAGACGCAGTTCTTTTGGATTGCGTTGAAGATTCGAAGCTGTTCCAAAATCTCCATCGTCTCCGTTCAATATTGAATAATCGGTAAAACATATCTAAACCTCTGAATTAATATGTTTTTGCATGGATCCTGTTTTAGGGTTTGGAAAATTTTTAATTTCCGCAGCGTTTATGTGCCGAAATTCCTACAGAAACCCATGACTATCGCGTTCAAAATCATGCGGACATCTAACACAAGTCTTCATTTAGGGAGACCTTCTTATTGTTTTATTGGTTCTCTAAAATTGTCAAAGAAAGAGGTTATTAGGAGTCCTATTAATTCGTTCTAATTTGATTAGCATCAAAAGGACCAAATCAATGACTATCGCGTTAAAAACGATGTGTACATCTCACACAAGTCTTGATTTAGGGAGACCTTCTTATTGTTTCATTGGTTCTCTCAAATTGTCAACGAAAGAGGTGATTATGAGTCCTATGACTTCGTTCTAGTTTGATTAGCATCAAAAGGAGAAATCCTATCACTAGTGCATTCAAAACGATCCGCACATCTCACACAAGTCTTCATTTTGGGAGACCTTCTTATTGTTTGATTAGTTCTCTCAAATTATCAAAATATAGGTGATTATGAGTCCTATTACTTCATTTTAGTTGAAATTAGCATCAAAAGGAGCAATCCCATCACTATCGCGTCCAAAACGATGCGTAGATCTCACACAAGTCTTCATTTAGGGAGACCTTCAAATTGTTTCATTGCTTGTTTCGAATTTACAAAGAAAGAGGTGATTAAAAGTTGTATTACTTCGTTCTAGTTTGATTAGCGTCAAAAGGAGAATGGGGCTATCGCGTCCAAAATCATGCGTACATCTCACACAAGTCTTCATTTAAGGAGACCTTCTTATTGTTTCATTGGTTTTCTAAAATTGTCAAAGAAAGAGGTGATTAGGAGTCCTATTAATTCGTTCTAATTTGATTAGCATCAAAAGGACCAAATCAATGACTATCGCGTTAAAAACGATAAATACATCTCACACAAGTCTTGATTTAGGGAGACCGTCTTATTGTTTCATTGGTTCTCTCATATTATCAAAGAAAGAGGTGATTATGAGTCCTATGACTTCGTTCTAGTTTGATTATCATCAAAAGGAGCAATCCTACCACTAGTGCATTCAAAACGATCCGTACATCTCACACAAGTCTTCATTTAGGGAGACCTTCTTATTGTTTCATTAGTTTTCTCAAATTGTTAAAATATAGGTGATTATGAGTCCTATTACTTCATTCTAGTTGAAATTAGCATCAAAAGGAGCAATCCCATCACTATCGCGTCCAAAATAATGCGTAGATCTCACACAAGTCTTCATTTAGGGAGACCTTCATATTGTTTCATTGGTTGTTTTGAATTTACAAACAAAGAGGTGATTAGGAGTTGTATTACTTCGTTCTAGTTTGATTAGCGCTAAAAGGAGAAACCCGTGACTATCGCGTCCAAAACCATGCCTACATCTCACACAAGTCTTCATTTAGGGAGACCTTCATATTGTTTCATTGGTTGTTTTTAATTTACAAAGAAAGAGGTGATTAAGAGTTGTATTACTTCGTTCTAGTTTGATTAGCGTTAAAAGGAGAAACCCATGACTATCGCGTCCAAAACCATGCGTACATCTCACACAAGTCTTCATTTAGGGAGACCTTCTTACTGTTTCATTGGTTCTCTAATATTGTCAAAGAAAGAGGTAATTAGGATTCCTATTAATTCATTCTAATTTGATTAGCATCAAAACGACCAAATCAATGTCTATCGCAGTTAAAAACGATGCGTACTCTGGAACCGAGTAGTTCGGTGTGGGTCATTGTCTCAAAAGGGGCAAAACCACCAGCTAGGGCTGACTCATTTTCCTCTCCTGGGAAGGAAACTAACCCCTTTTCCCCACTAGCAGGTTCTTCGTCGGGTCTACGAGCTTTATCTGATTCTGAATCCCCTATTGCCCACAATCCTATTGTGGACAAGATCAAGCTGGTTGATGAGAAAGACGGTAAGGATTTTCGCCTGAAGGCTAAAGCTGGGAAGGAACTCTCCAAGGAGGCTAAAAAGAGACTCAAAGGCCTTGGAGTCTCTTCTGCTCCAACTTAGTTTATGCTAGCTACATATAATGTCAGAGGTCTTAATAAGAAGCCGAAGCAGGCTTATGTTCGTCAAATGATTTTTGACAATAATATTTCTTTTGTTGGGCTGCTTGAAACTAGAGTCAAGGAACATAACTATTCCAGAATCTCAAACTCTGTCTGTAAGAACTGGAACTGGGGTTGTAACTATGACCACCATGCTAATGGTCGCATTTGGGTTGGATGGAATCCCATCCTATGGAATGTGGATTTCCTTTTTGTTTCCTCCCAACTTATTCATTGTAAAGTCAAGCATCTCAATAGTAACTCTAATAGTTTTTTTGTCTCTATTGTCTATGGGCTTAACTCAATTGTGGAGAGACGAGACTTATGGAACTCCTTAATTTCGCTTAATTCTAATAACTGTTGGTGTATTTTGGGAGACTTTAATGCCATCAGAGACCTAGACGAGTCTGACAGGGCCAATGATTCGTGGAACTGTGGTATGAAGGATCTCCGTGACTGTTTGGAACACATTGGAGCTGAGGACATCCGTGGTGTTGGCCCCCTTTTCACCTGGTGGAATAATCAAGTTGAGCATCCCATCCTCAGAAAGCTGGACAGGGCTATCGGTAACGAGGTCTGGTTCTCCTCTTTTCCAAATGTTCAGGTCACCTTCGGGCCAAGAGGTATCTTGGACCATTCTCCAGTTATTCTCAACACTGGCTCCCACCTTGTCTCCTCAAGGAAACCATTTCAGTTTTTTAATCATTTGACTAAACTTGATGGGTTCCTTGAATGTGTTGCTGACATCTGGAGTCGTCCCGTGCTTGGAAATCCCTTCCGTATTTTCTCTGAAAAGCTGAAAATGACAAAGAGGGCCCTTATCTCTTTAATCAGAATTTCTGGCAATGTTACCACTTCAGTTAAAATAGCCACAGATGCTCTTCACAGTACTCAAACCCTTCTTCAGGAAAGGCCTAGGGATTTGGCTCTCATTGAATCTGAAAAACTTTGCCTTCATTCGCTTTGGCAAGCTCTCGTAGTGGAGGAAACTCTTCTGCAACAAAAGTATAGGGTTAATTGGTTGGCATTGGGGGACCACAATTCTAAGTTCTTTTCAACATGGTCAAGAGTAGATGGAATTCTAATAAGATCCTGTCCATTCAAAATGATGTTGGAGTTCTTGTTCATGGACAGCAGGCGGTGGAATCGGTTGCCACTAAGTACTTCCAGGATCTGTTTAACCCAGAGTCTGTCACTATTTTGCAACAGGATTGGGATGTTTCTCCTGCTAAAGTTATTAGTCCGGGCCAGGCTAGCCTTCTCATTGCCCCTATCACTGATGAGGAAATTCTCTCCACTTTAAATTCCATGAAGAAGTTTAAAAGGGTTTAATGTGAATTTCTTCACTCACTGTTGGGACATTGTGGGTAATGATTTCTCAAATCTTGTTAAACACTTTTTCGCAACAAGTTATATGCCTAAGGGTATTAACTCTACGACTATCGCCCTCATTCCCAAGTGTGCAACCCCGTCTGCAATGTCTGACTTTTGCAACACTATTTATAAGTGCATTTCTAAGATTCTTGCGTCCAGGCTTAAGACTGTCTTGCCCACTGTTATTAGCAAGTCCCAATCTGCCTTCATCAAGGAGAGGAGTATCAGTGACAATATCCTTCTTGCTCAAGACCTCCTTAGGAATTATCATCGTTCCTCTGGCCCTCCTCGGTGTGCCCTTAAAATTGATCTTAGAAAGGCTTTTGATACAGTTAACTGGGATTTTCTCCTCTCTTCTCTGCATCTTTTTCACTTTCCTCCCATCTTCATTAGATGGATTAGAGCTTGTATCTCCACAGCTATGTTCTCTATTAAGGTCAACGGTTCCCTTGCGGGTTATTTTGGAAGTAAGCGCGGTTTAAGACAAAGCGACCCCTTATCCCCTTACCTGTTTGTGCTAGTTATGGAAATGCTCTCTTCTAAGATCTCAAAAGATGTCTTACTCCCGGATTTCAAATTTCATTGGAGAACTAAAGATTGTAACTTAACCCATCTTTTCTTTGCGGATGACATCATGGTGTTTTGCCATGCCAATGTAAATTCTGTTAACATCATCAACTCTTGCATCCAATCTTTCTCTCTCTTTTCTGGCCTCCTTCCAAATGTCTACAAAAGTCAATGATTTCTTGCCAATACTGACCAAAGAACCTCCACAGATATTTTATCTTTGCTTGGGTTTCAAGTGGGCACCCTTCCTGTCAAATTCCTGGGAGTTCCTCTTATCTCCTCTAAGCTTTCTTTCTCGGACTGTGTTCCACTTATCCACCGAATCACCTCTAGAGCTTCATATTATTTCATTCGTTGTTTCGAATTTACAAAGAAAGAGGTGATTAAGAGTTGTATTAATTCGTTCTAGTTTGATTAGCGTCAAAAGTAGAAACCCATGACTATCGCGTTCAAAATCATGCGTACATCTCACACAAGTCTTCATTTAGGGAGATCTTCTTATTGTTTCATTGGTTCTCTAAAATTGTCAAAGAAAGAGGTGATTATGAGTCCTATGATTTCGATCTAGTTTGATTAGCATCAAAAGGAGCAATCCAATCACTAGTGCATTCAAAACGATCCGTACATCTCACACAAGTTTTCATTTAGAGAGACCTTCTTATTGTTTGATTAGTTCTCACAAATTGTTAAAATATAGGTGATTATGAGTCCTATTACTCCATTCTAGTTGAAATTAAAAGGAGCAATCCCATCACTATCGCGTCCAAAATGATGCGTAGATCTCACACAAGTCTTCATTTAGGGAGACCTTCTTATTATTTCATTGGTTGTTTCGAATTTACAAAGAAAGAGGTGATTAAGAGACTGTGTTACTTCGTTCAAGTTTGATTAGCATTAAAAAGGAGAAACCCATGACTATCGCGTCCAAAACCATGCGTACATCTCACACAATTCTTCGTTTAGGGAGACCTTCTTATTGTTTCATTGGTTCTCCCAAATTGTCAAAGAAAGAGGTGATTATGAGTCGTATGACTTCGTTCTAGTTTGATTAGCATCAAAAGGAGCAATCCTATCACTAGTGCATTCAAAACGATCCGTACATCTCACACAAGTCTTCATTTTGGGAAACCTTCTTATTATTTAATTAGTTCTCTCAAATTGTTAAAATATAGGTGATTAAGAGTCCTATTACATCATTCCTGTTGAAATTAGCATCAAAAGGAGCAATCCCATCACTATCGCGTCCAAAACGATGCGTAGATCTCACACAAGTCTTCATTTATGGAGACCTTCATATTGTTTCATTGGTTGTTTCGAATTTAGAAAGAAAGAGATCATTAAGAGACTGTGTTACTTCGTTCTAGTTTGATTATCGTCAAAAAAGAGAAACCCATGACTATGTCGTCCAAAATCATGTGTACATCTCACACAAGTCATCATTAGGGAGACCTTCTTATTATTTTATTAGTTCTCTCAAATTGTCAAAATATAGTTGATTATGAATCCTATGACTTCATTCTAGTTGAAATTAGCATCAAAAGGAGCAATCACATCACTATCGCGTCCAAAACGATGCGTAGATGTCACACAAGTCTTCATTTAGGGAGACCTTCATATTATTTCAATGATTGTTTTAAATTTACAAAGAAAGAGGTGATTAAGAGTTGTATTACTTCGTTCTAGTTTGATTAGCGTCAAAAGGAGAAACCCATGACTATCGCGTCCAAAACCATGCGTACATCTTAGACAAGTCTTCATTTAGGGAGACCTTCTTATTGTTTCATTGGTTCTCTAAAATTGTCAAAGAAAGAGGTGATTAGGAGTCCTATTAATTCGTTCTAATTTGATTAGCATCAAAAGGATCAAATCAATGACTATCGCGTTAAAAACGATGCGTATATCTCACACAAGTCTTGATTTTGGGAGACCTTCTTATTGTTTAATTGGTTCTCTCAAATTGTCATAGAAAGAGGTGATTATGAGTCCTATAAATTTGTTCTAGTTTGATTAGGTTCAAAAGGAGCAATCCAATCACTAGTGCATTCAAAACGATCCGTACATTTCACACAAGTCTTCATTTAGAGAGACCTTCTTATTGTTTGATTAGTTCTCTCAAATTGTTAAAATATAGGTTATTATTAATCCTATTACTTCATTCTAGTTGAAATTAGCATCAAAAAATGCTATCCCATCACTATCGCAACCAAAACGATGCGCAGATCTCACATAAGTCTTCATTTACGAAGACCTTCATATTGTTACATTGGTTGTTTCGAATTTACAAAGAAAGAGGTGATTAAGAGACTATGTTACTTCGTTCTAGTTTGGTTAGCATTAAAAAGAAGAAACCCATGACTATCGATCACGTCCAAAACCATGCGTACATCTCACACAATTCATCATTTAGGGAGACCTTCTTATTGTTTCATTAGTTCTCTCAAATTGTCAAAATATAGGTGATTATGAGTCCTATTACTTCGTTCTAGTTGAAATTAGCATTAAAAGGAGCAATCACATCACTATCGCGTCCAAAACGATGCGTAGATCTCACACAAGTCTTCATTTAGGGAGACCTTCATATTGTTTCAATGGTTGTTTCGAATTTACAAAGAAAGAGGTGATTAAGAGTTATATTACTTCGTTCTAGTTTGATTAGCGTCAAAAGTAGAAATCCATGACTATCGCGTTAAAAATCATGCGTACATCTCACACAAGTCTTCATTTAGGGAGACCTTCTTATTGTTTCATTGGTTCTCTAAAATTGTCAAAGGAAGAGGTGGTTAGGAGTCCTATTAATTCGTTCTAATTTGATTAGCATCAAAACGACCAAATCAATGACTATCGCGTTAAATGCGTACATCTCACACAAGTCTTGATTTAGGGAGACTTTCTTATTGTTTCATTGATTCTCTCAAATTGTCAAAGAAAGAGGTGATTATGAGTCCTATGACTTCGTTCTAGTTTTATTAACATCAAAAGGAGCAATCCTAGCACTAGTGCATTCAAAACGATCCGTACATCTCACACAAATCTTCATTTAGGGAGACTTTCGTATTATTTGATTAGTTCTCTCAAATTGTCAAAATATAGGTGATTATGAGTCCTATAACTTCATTCTAGTTGAGAACTTAGCATCAAAAGGAGCAATCCCATTACTATTGTGTCTAAAACGATGCGTAGATCTCACACAAGTCTTCATTTAGGGAGACCTTCATATTATTTCATTGCTTATTTTGAATTTACAATGAAAGAGGTGATTAAGAGTTGTATTACTTCGTTCTAGTTTGAATAGCGTCAAAAAGAAGAAACCCATGACTATCGCGTCCAAAACCATGCGTACATCTCACACAAGTCTTCATTTAGGGAGACCTTCTTATTGTTTCATTGGTTCTTTAAAATTGTCAAAGAAAGAGGTGATTAGGAGTCCTAGTAATTCGTTCTAATTTGATTAGCATCAAAGGACCAAATTAATGACTATCGCGTTAAAAACGAGACGTACATCTCACACAAGTCTTGATTTAGGGAGACCTTCTTATTGTTTCATTGGTTCTCTCAATTGTCAAAGAAAGAGGTAATTATGAGTCCTATGACTTCGTTCTAATTTAATTAGCGTCAAAAGGATCAATCCTATCACTTGTGCATTCAAAACGATCCGTACATCTCACACAAGTCTTCATTTAAGGAGACCTTCTTATTGTTTGATTAGTTTTCACAAATTTTTAAAATATAGGTGATTATGAGTCCTATTACTTCATTCTAGTTGAAATTAGCATCAAAAAGAACAATTCCTTCACTATCGTGTCCAAAACGATGCGTAGATCTTACACAAGTCTTCATTTAGGGAGACCTTCATATTGTTTCATTGGTTGTTTCGAATTTACAAAGAAAGAGGTGATTAAGAATTTGTGTTACTTCGTTCTCGTTTGATTAGCGTTAAAATGGAGAAAACCCATGACTATAGTGTCCAAAACTATGTGTACATCTCACACAAGTCTTCATTTATGTAGACCAACTTATTGTTTCATTAGTTCTCTCAACTTGTCAAAATATAGGTGATTATGAGTCCTATTACTTCGTTCTAGTTGAAATTAGCATCAAAAGAAGCAATCACATCACTATCGCGTCCAAAACGATGCGTAGATCTCACACAAGTCTTCATTTAGGGAGACCTTAATATTGTTTCATTGGTTGTTTCAAATTTACAAAGAAAGAGATGATTAAGAGTTGTATTACTTCGTTCTTGTTTGATTAGCGTCAAAAGTAGAAACCCATGACTATCGCGTTCAAAATAATGCTTACATCTCACACAAGCCTTCAGTAGGGAGACCTTCTTATTATTTCATTGGTTCTCTAAAATTGTCAAAGAAAGAGGTGATTTGGAGTCCCATTAATTCGTTCTAATTTGATTAGCATCAAAAGGACCAAATCAATGAATATCGCGTTAAAAACGATGCGTACATCTCACACAAGTCTTGATTTAGGGAGACCTTCTTATTGTTTCATGGGTTCTCTCAACTTGTCAAAGAAATAGATGATTATGAGTCCTATGACTTCGTTCTAGTTTGATTAGCATCAAAAGGAGCAATCCTTTCACTAGTGCATTCAAAACGATTCGTACATCTCACACAAGTCTTCGTTTAGGGAGACCTTCTTATTGTTTGATTAGTTCTCTCAAATTGTCAACATATAGGTGATTATGAGTCCTATTACATCATTCTTGTTGAAATTAGCCTCAAAAGGAGCAATCACATCACTATCGCGTCCAAAACGATGCGTAGATCTCACACAAGTCTTCATTTAGGGAGAACTTCATATTGTTTCATTGGTTGTTTTGAATTTACAAAGAAATAGGTGATTAATAGACTGTGTTATTTCGTTCTAGTTTGATTAGCGTCAAAAAAGAGAAACCCATGACTATCGCGTCGAAAACCATGCGTATATCTCACACAAGTCTTCATTTAGGGAGACCTTCTTATTGTTTCATTAGTTCTCTCAAATTGACAAAATATAGGTTATTATGAGTCCTATTATTTAGTTCTAGTTGAAATTAGCATCAAAAGGAGCAATCACATCACTATCGCGTCCAAAATGATGCGTAGATCTCACACAAGTCTTCATTTAGGGAGACCTTCATATTGTTTCATTGCTTGTTTCGAATTTACAAAGAAAGAGGTGATTAAGAGTTGTATTACTTTGTTCTAGTTTGATTAGCGTCAAAATGACAAACCCATGACTATTGCATCCAAAACCATGCGTATATCTCACACAAGTCTTTATTTAGGGAGACCTTCTTATTGTTGCATTGGTTCTCTAAAATTGTCAAAATCTAGATGATTATGAGTCGTACTACTTCGTTCTAGTTGAAATTTGCATCAAAAGGAGCAATCCCATCACTATCGCGTCCAAAACGATGCGTAGATCTCACACAAGTCTTCATTTAGGGAGACCTTCATATTGTTTCATTGGTTGTTTTAAATTTACAAAGAAAGAGGTGATTAAGAGACTGTGTTACTTCGTTCTAGTTTTATTAGCTTCAAAAAAGAGAAACCCATGACTATCGCGTCCAAAACCATGCGTACATCTCACACAATTCATCATTTAGGGAGACCTTCTTATTGTTTCATTAGTTCTCTAAAATTGTCAAAATATAGTTGATTATGAGTGCTATTACTTCGTTCTCGTTGAAATTAGCATCAAAAGGAGCAATCACATCACTATCGCGTCCAAAACGATGCGTAGATCTCACACAAGTTTTCATTTAGGGAGACCTTCATATTGTTTCATTGGTTGTTTTGAATTTAAAAAGAAAGAGGTGATTAAGAGTTGTATTACTTCGTTCTAGTTTGATTAGCGTCAAAAGTAGAAACCCATGACTATCGCATTCAAAATCATGCGTACATCTCACACAAGTCTTCATTTAGGGAGACCTTCTTATTGTTTCATTGCGTCTCTAAAATTGTCAAAGAAAGAGGTGATTAGGAGTCCTATTAATTCGTTCTAATTTGATTAGCATCAAACCACCAAATCAATGACTATCGCGTTAAATGCGTGCATCTCACAGAAGTCTTGATTTAGGGAGACCTTCTTATTGTTTCATTAGTTCTCTCAAATTGTCAAAGAAAGAGGAGATTATGAGTCCTACGACTTCGTTCTAGTTTGATTAGCATCAAAAGGAGCAATCCTAGCACTAGTGCATTCAAAACAATCCGTACATCTCACACAAGTCTTCATTTAGGGAGACCTTCGAATTGTTTGATTAGTTCTCTCAAATTGTCAAAATATAGGTGATTATGATTCCTATTACTTCATTCTAGTTGAAATTAGCATCAAAAGGAGCAATCCCATCACTATCGCGTCCAAAACGATGCGTAGATCTCACACAAGTCTTCATTTAGGGAGACCTTCATATTGTTTCATTGCTTATTTTGAATTTACAAAGAAAGAGGTGATTAAGAGTTGTATTACTTCGTTCTACTTTGATTAGCGTCAAAAGGAGAAACCCAAGACTTTCGCGTCCAAAACCATGCGTACATCTCACACAAGTCTTCATTTAGGGAGACCTTCTTATTGTTTCATTAGTTCTCTTAAATTGTCAAAATATAGGTGATTATGAGTCCTATTACTTCATTCTAGTTGAAATTAGTATCAAAAGGAGCAATCCCATCACTATCGCGTCCAAAACGATGCGTAGATCTCACATAAGTCTTCATTTAGGGAGACCTTGCTTGTTTGAATTTACAAAGAAAGAGGTGATTAAGAGCTGTATTACTTCGTTCTAGTTTGATTAGCGTCAAAAGGAGAAACACATGACTATTGCGTCTAAAACCTTGCGTACATCTCACACAAGTCTTCATTTAGGGAGACCTTCTTATTGTTTCATTGCTTCTTTAAAATTGTCAAAGAAAGAGGTGATTAGAAGTCCTAGTAATTCGTTCTAATTTGATTAGCATCAAAAGGACCAAATCAAAGACTATCGCGTTAAAAACGAGGCGTACATCTCACACCAGTCTTGATTTAGGGAGACCTTCTTATTGTTTCATTGGTTCTCTCAAATTGTCAAAGAAAGAGGTAATTATGAGTCCTATGACTTCATTTTAGTTTGATTAGCATCAAAAGGAGCAATCCTATCACTAGTGCATTCAAAACGATCCGTACATCTCACACAAGTCTTCATTTAAGGAGACCTTCTTATTGTTTGATTAGTTTTCTCAAATTGTTAAAATATAGGTGATTATGAGTCCTATTACTTCATTCTAGTTGAAATAAGCATCAGAAAGAGCAATCCTTTCACTATCGTGTCCAAAACGATGCGTAGATCTTACACAAGTCTTCATTTAGGGTGACCTTCATATTGTTTCATTGGTTGTTTCGAATTTGCAAAGAAAGAGGTGATTAAGAGATTGTGTTACTTCGTTCTAGTTTGATTAGCGTTAAAAAGGAGAAACCCAGACTATCGTGTCCAAAACCATGTGTACATCTCACACAAGTCTTCATTTAGGGAGACCTTCTTATTGTTTCATTGGTTCTCTAAAATTGTCAAAGAAAGAGGTGATTAGGAGTCCTATTAATTCGTTCTAATTTGATTAGCATCAGAAGGACCAAATCAATTACTATCGCGTTAAAAACGATGCGTACATCTCACACAAGTCTTGATTTAGGGCGACCTTCTAATTGTTTCATTGGTTCTCTCAAATTGTCAAAGAAAGAGGTGATTATGAGTCCTATGATTTCGTTCAAGTTTGATTAGCATCAAAAGGAGCAATCCTATCACTAGTGCATTCAAAACAATTCGTACATCTCAAACAAGTCTTCATTTAGGGAGACCTTCTTATTAGTTGATTAGTTCTCTCAAAATGTTAAAATAAAGGTGATTATGTGTCCTATTACTTCATTGTAGTTGAAATTAGCATCAAAAGGAGCAATCCCATCACTATCGTGTCCAAAACGATTCGTAGATCTCACACAAGTCTTCATTTAGGGAGACTTTCATATTGTTTCATTGGTTGTTTCGAATTTACAAAGCAAAAGGTGATTAAGAGACTGTGTTACTTCGTTCTAGTTTGATTAGCGTTAAAAAGGAGAAACCCAGACTATCGTGTCCAAAACCATGTGTACATCTCACACAAGTCTTCATTTAGGGAGACCATCTTATTGTTTCATTAGTTCTCTCAAATTGTCAAAATATAGGTGATTATGAGTCCTATTACTTCATTCTAGTTGAAATTAGCATCAAAAGGAGCAATCACATCACTATCGCGTCCAAAACGATGCGTAGATCTCACACAAGTCTTCATTTAGGGAGACCTTCATATTGTTTCATTGGTTGTTTTGAATTTAAAATAAAAGAGGTGATTAAGAGTTGTATTACTTCGTTCTAGTTTGATTAGCGTCAAAAGTAGAAACCCATGACTATCGCATTCAAAATCATGCGTACATCTCACACAAGTCTTCATTTAGGGAGACCTTCTTATTGTTCCATTGCTTCTCTAAAATTGTCAAAGAAAGAGGTGATTAGGAGTCCTTCTAATTCGTTCTAATTTGATTAGCATCAAAACAACCAAATCAATGACAATCGCGTTAAATGCGTACATCTCACATAAGTCTTGATTTAGGGAGACCTTCTTATTGTTTCATTAGTTCTTTCAAATTGTAAAAGAAAGAGGAGATTATGAGTCCTATGACTTCATTCTAGTTTGATTAACATCAAAAGGAGCAATCCTAGCACTAGTGCATTCAAAACGATCCGTACATCTCACACAAGTCTTCATTTAGGGAGACATTCAAATTGTTTGATTAGTTCTCTCAAATTGTCAAAATATAGGTGATTATGAGTCCTATTACTTCATTTTAGTTGAAATTAGCATCAAAAGGAGCAATCCTATCACTATCGCGTCCAAAACGATGCGTAGATCTCACACAAGTCTTCATTTAGGGAGACCTTCATATTGTTTCATTGCATGTTTTGAATTTACAAAGAAAGAGGTGATTAAGAGTTGTATTACTTCGTTCTAGTTTGATTAGCGTCAAAAGGAGAAACCCATGACTATCGCGTCCAAAACCATGCGTACATCTCACACAAGTCTTCATTTAGGGAGACCTTCTTATTGTGTCATTGGTTCTTTAAAATTGTCAAAGAAAGAGGTGATTAGGAGTCCTAGTAATTCGTTCTAATTTGATTCGCATCAAAAGGACCAAATCAATGACTATCGCGTGAAAAACAAGGCGTACATCTCACACAAGTCTTGATTTCGGGAGACCTTCTTATTGTTTCATTGGTTCTCTCAAATTGTCAAAGAAAGAGGTAATTATGAGTCCTATGACTTCATTCTAATTTGATTAGCATCAAAAGGAACAATCCTATCACTAGTGCATTCAAAACGATCTGTACATCTCACACAAGTTTTCATTGAAGGAGACCTTCTTATTGTTTGATTAGTTTTCTCAAATTTTTAAAATATAGGTGATTATGAGTTCTATTACTTCATTCTAGCTGAAATTAGCATCAAAAAGAGCAATTCATTCACTATCGTGTCCAAAATGATGAGTAGATCTTACACAAGTCTTCATTTAGGGAGACTTTCATATTGTTTCATTGGTTGTTTCGCATTTACAAAGAAAGAGGTGATTAAGAGATTGTGTTATTTCGTTCTAGTTTAATTAGCGTCAAAAAGGAGAAACCCATGACTATCGTGTCCAAAACCATGTGTTCATCTCACACAAGTCTTCATTTAGGGAGACCATCTTATTATTTCATTAGTTCTCTCAAATTGTTAAAATATAGGTGATTATGAGTCCTATTACTTCATTCTAGTTGAAATTAGCATCAAAAGGGGCAATCACATCACTATCGCATCCAAAACGATGCGTAGATCTCAGACAAGTCTTCATTTATGGAGACCTTCATATTGTTTCATTGGTTGTTTTGAATTTACAAAGAAAGATTTGATTAAGAGTTGTATTACTTCGTTCTAGTTTGATTAGCGTCAAAAGTAGAAACCCATGACTATAGCGTTCAAAATCATGCGTACATCTCACACAAGTTTTCATTTAGGAAGACCTTCTTATTATTTCATTGGTTCTCTAAAATTGTCAAAGAAAGAGGTGATTAGGAGTCCTTTTAATTCGTTCTAATTTGATTAGCATCAAAAGGACCAAATCAATGACCACCGTGATAAAAACGATGCGTACATGTCACACAACTCTTGATTTCGAAAGACCTTCTTATTGTTTCAATGGGTTCTCTCAAATTGTCAAAGAAATAGGTGATTATGAGTCCTATGACTTCGTTCTAGTTTGGTTAGCATCAAAAGGAGCAATCCTTTCATTAGTGCATTTAGAACGATCCGTACATCTCACACAAGTCTTCATTTGGGGAGACCTTCTTATTGTTTGATTAGCTCTCTCAAATTATCAAAATACAGGTGATTATGAGTCCTATTACTTCGTTCTAGTTCAAAATAGCATCAAAAGGAGCAATCACATCACTATCGCGTCCAAAACTATGCGTAGATATCACACAAGTCTTCATTTAGGGAGACCTTCATATTGTTTCATTGGTTGTTTTGAATTTACAAAGAAAGAGGTGATTAAGAGACTGTGTTACTTCGTTCTAGTTTGATTAGCGTCAAAAAAGAGAAACCCATGACTATCGCGTCCAAAACCATGCGTACATATCACACAAGTCTTCATTTAGGGAGACCTTCTTATTGTTTCATTAGTTCTCTCAAATTGTCAAAATATAGGTGATTATGAGTCCTATTACTTCATTCTAGTTGAGAAATTAGCATCAAAAGGAGCAATTCCATCACTATTGTGTCTAAAACGATGCGTAGATCTCACACAAGTCATCATTTAGGGAGACCTTCTTATTGTTTCATAGGTTCTTTAAAATTGTCAAAGAAAGAGGTGATTAGGAGTCCTAGTAATTCGTTCTAATTTGATTAGCATCAAAAGGACCAAATCAATGACTATCGCGTTAAAAACGAGACGTACATCTCACAGAAGTCTTGATTTAGGGAGACCTTCTTATTGTTTCATTGGTTCTCTCAAATTGCCAAAGAAAGAGGAAATTATAAGTCCTATGACTTCGTTCTAGTTTAATTAGCGTCAAAAGGATCAATCCTATCACTAGTGCATTCAAAACGATCCGTACATCTCACACAAGTCTTCATTTCGGGAAACCTTCATATTTTTTGATTAGTTCTCTCAAATTATTAAAATATAGGAGATTATGAGTCCTATTACTTCATTCTAGTTGAAATTAGCATCAAAAAGAGCAATCCCATCACTATCGCGTCCAAAACGATGCGTAGACCTCACACAAGTCTTCATGTAGCCTCATATTGTTTCATTGGTTGTTTTGAATTTACAAAGAAAGAGGTGATTAAGAGACTGTGTTACTTCGTTCTAGTTTTATTAGCGTCAAAAAAGAGAAACCCATGACTATCGCGTCGAAAACCATGCGTACATCTCACATAAGTCTTCATTTAGGAAAACCTTCTTATTGTTTCATTAGTTCTCTCAAATTATTAAAATTTAGGTGATTATGAGTCCTATTACTTCATTCTAGTTTAAATTAGCATCAAAAGGAGCAATCCCATCACTATCCCGTCCAAAACGATGCGTAGATCTCACACAAGTCTTCATTTAGGGAGACCTTCTTATTGTTTTATTGGTTGTTTCGAATCTACAAAGAAAGAGGTGATTAAGAGACTGTGTTACTTCGTTCTAGTTTGATTAACGTCAAAAAAGAGAAACCAATGACAATCTCGTCCAAAACCATGCGTACATCTCACACAAGTCTTAATTTAGGGAGACCTTCTTATTGTTTCATTAGTTATCTCAAATTGTCAAATTATAGGTGATTATAAGTACTATTACTTCGTTCTAGTTGAAATCAGCATCAAAAAGAGCAATCGCATCACTATCGCGTCCAAAACGATGCATAGATCTCGCACAAGTGAAGTTTAGGGATACCTTCATATTGTTTCATTGCTAGTTTCAAATTTACAAATAAAGAGGTGATTAAGAGTTGTATTACTTCGTTCTAGTTTGATTAGTGTCAAAAGGAGAAACCCATGACTATCGCGTCCAAAACCATGCGTACATCTCACACAAGTCTTCATTTAGGGAGACCTTCTTATTGTTTCATTGGTTTTCTTAAATTGTCAAAGAAAGAGGTGATTAGCAGTCCTATTAATTCGTTCTAATTTGATTAGCATCAAAAGGACCAAATCAATGACTATCGCGTTAAAAACGATGCGTACATGTCACACAAGTCTTGATTTATGGAGACCTTCTTATTGTTTAATTGGTCTCACAAATTGTAACATAGAGAGGTGATTATGAGTCCTATGATTTCGATCTAGTTTGATTAGCATCAAAAGGAGCAATCCAATCACTAGTGCATTCAAAACGATCCGTACATCTCACACAAGTCTTCATTTAGAGAGACCTTCTTATTGTTTGATTAGTTCTCTCAAATTGTTAAAATATAGGTGATTATGAGTCCTATTACTTCATTCTAGTTGAAATTAGCATCAAAAGGAGCAATCCCATCACTATCGCGTCCAAAATGATGCGTAGATCTCACACAAGTCTTCATTTAGGGAGACCTTCATATTGTTTCATTGCTTGTTTCGAATTTACAAAGAAAGAGGTGATTAAGAGTTGTATTACTTTGTTCTAGTTTGTTTAGCGTCAAACGGAGAAACCCATGACTATCGCATCCAAAACCATGCGTACATCTCACACAAGTCTTTATTTAGGGAGACCTTCTTATTGTTTCATTGGTTCTCTAAAATTGTCAAAATCTAGGTGATTATGAGTCCTATTACTTCGTTCTAGTTGAAAATAGCATCAAAAGGAGCAATCCCATCACTATCGCGTCCAAAACGATGCGTAGATCTCACACAAGTCTTCATTTAGGGAGACCTTCATATTGTTTCATTGGTTGTTTTGAATTTACAAAGAAAGAGGTGATTCAGAGACTGTGTTACTTCGTTCAAGTTTTATTAGCGTCAAAAAAGAGAAACCCATGACTACCGCGTCCAAAACCATGCGTACATCTCACATAAGTCTTCATTTAGGGAGACCTTATTGTTTCATTAGTTCTCTCAAATTGTCAAAATATAAGTGATTATGATCCTATTACTTCGTTCTAGTTGAAATTAGCATCAAAAGGAGCAATCACATCACTATCGCGTCCAAAACGATGCGTAGATCTCACACAAGTCTTCATTTAGGGAGACCTTCATATTGTTTCATTGGTTGTTTCGAATTTACAAAGAAAGAGATGATTAAGAGTTGTATTACTTCGTTCTAGTTTGATTAGCGTCAAAAGGAGAAACCCATGACTATCGCGTCCAAAACCATGCGTACATCTCACACAAGTCTTCATTTAGGGAGACCTTTTTATTGTTTAATTGGTTCTCTAAAATTGTCAAAGAAAAAGGTGATTAGAAGTCCTATTAATTCGTTTTAATTTTATTAGAATCAAAAGGACCAAATCAATGACTATCGTGTCCAAAACCATGCGTACATCTCACACAATTCTTCATTTAGGGAGACATTCTTATTGTTTCATTAGTTCTCTCAAATTGTCAAAGAAAGAGGTGATTATGAGTCCTATGACTTTTTTCTAGTTTGATTAACATCAAAAGGAGCAATCCTATCACTAGTGCATTCAACACGTTCCGTACATCTCACACAAGTCTTCATTTCGAGAAACCTTCATATTTTTTGATTAGTTCTCTCAAATTATTAAAATATAGGAGATTATGAGTCCTATTACTTCATTCTAGTTGAAATTAGCATCAAAAAGAGCAATCCCATCATTATCGCGTCCAAAACGATGCGTAGACCTCACACAAGTCTTCATTTAGCCTCATATTGTTTCATTGGTTGTTTTGAATTTACAAAGAAAGAGGTGATTAAGAGACTATGTTACTTCGTTCTAGTTTTATTAGCGTCAAAAAAGAGAAACCCATGACTATCGCGTCGAAAACCATGCGTACATCTCACACAAGTCTTCATTTAGGGAGACCTTCATATTGTTTCATTGGTTGTTTTGAATTTACAAAGAAAGAGGTGATTAAGAGACTGTGTTACTTTGTTCTAGTTTTATTAGCGTCAAAAAAGAGAAACCCATGACTATCGCGTCGAAAACCATACGTACATCTCACATAAGTCTTCATTTAGGAAGACCTTCTTATTGTTTCATTAGTTCTCTCAAATTATTAAAATTTAGGTGATTATGAGTCCTATTACTTCATTCTAGTTGAAATTAGCATCAAAAGGAGCAATCCCATCACTATCGCGTCCAAAACGATGCGTAGTTCTCACACAAGTCTTCATTTAGGGAGACTTTCTTATTGTTTTATTGGTTGTTTCAAATCTACAAAGAAAGAGGTGATTAAGAGACTGTGTTACTTCGTTCTAGTTTGATTAACGTCAAAAAAGAGAAACCCATGACAATCTCGTCCAAAACCATGCGTACATCTCACACAAGTCTTAATTTAGGGAGACCTTCTTATTGTTTCATTAGTTATCTCAAATTGTCAAATTATAGGTGATTATAAGTACTATTACTTCGTTCTAGTTGAAATCAGCATCAAAAAGAGCAATCGCATCACTATCGCGTCCAAAACGATGCATAGATCTCGCACAAGTGAAGTTAAGGGAGACCTTCATATTGTTTCATTGCTGGTTTCAAATTTACAAATAAAGAGGTGATTAAGAGTTGTATTACTTCGTTCTAGTTTGATTAGTGTCAAAAGGAGAAACCCATGACTATCGCGTCCAAAACCATGCGTACATCTCACACAAGTCTTCATTTAGGGAGACCTTCTTATTGTTTCATTGGTCTTCTTAAATTGTCAAAGAAAGAGGTGATTAGTAGTCCTATTAATTCGTTCTAATTTGATTAGCATCAAAAGGACCAAATCAATGACTATCGCGTTAAAAACGATGCGTACATGTCACACAAGTCTTGATTTATGGAGACCTTCTTATTGTTTAATTGGTCTCACAAATTGTAACATAGATAGGTGATTATGAGTCCTATGATTTCGATCTAGTTTGATTAGCATCAAAAGGAGCAATCCAATCACTAGTGCATTCAAAACGATCCGTACATCTCACACAAGTCTTCATTTAGAGAGACCTTCTTATTGTTTGATTAGTTCTCTCAAATTGTTAAAATATAGGTGATTATGAGTCCTATTACTTCATTCTAGTTGAAATTAGCATCAAAAGGAGCAATCCCATCACTATCGCGTCCAAAATGATGCGTAGATCTCACACAAGTCTTCATTTAGGGAGACCTTCATATTGTTTCATTGCTTGTTTCGAATTTACAAAGAAAGAGGTGATTAAGAGTTGTATTACTTTGTTCTAGTTTGTTTAGCGTCAAACGGAGAAACCCATGACTATCGCATCCAAAACCATGCGTACATCTCACACAAGTCTTTATTTTTAGGGAGACCTTCTTATTGTTGCATTGGTTCTCTAAAATTGTCAAAATCTAGGTGATTATGAGTCCTATTACTTCGTTCTAGTTGAAAATAGCATCAAAAGGAGCAATCCCATCACTATCGCGTCCAAAACGATGCGTAGATCTCACACAAGTCTTCATTTAGGGAGACCTTCATATTGTTTCATTGGTTGTTTTGAATTTACAAAGAAAGAGGTGATTCAGAGACTGTGTTACTTCGTTCAAGTTTTATTAGCGTCAAAAAAGAGAAACCCATGACTACCGCGTCCAAAATCATGCGTACATCTCACATAAGTCTTCATTTAGGGAGACCTTATTGTTTCATTAGTTCTCTCAAATTGTCAAAATATAAGTGATTATGATCCTATTACTTCGTTCTAGTTGAAATTAGCATCAAAAGGAGCAATCACATCACTATCGCGTCCAAAACGATGCGTAGATCTCACACAAGTCTTCATTTAGGGAGACCTTCATATTGTTTCATTGGTTGTTTCGAATTTACAAAGAAAGAGATGATTAAGAGTTGTATTACTTCGTTCTAGTTTGATTAGCGTCAAAAGGAGAAACCCATGACTATCGCGTCCAAAACCATGCGTACATCTCACACAAGTCTTCATTTCGGGAGACCTTTTTATTGTTTAATTGGTTCTCTAAAATTGTCAAAGAAAAAGGTGATTAGAAGTCCTATTAATTCGTTTTAATTTTATTAGAATCGAAAGGACCAAATCAATGACTATCGTGTCCAAAACCATGCGTACATCTCACACAATTCTTCATTTAGGGAGACATTCTTATTGTTTCATTAGTTCTCTCAAATTGTCAAAGAAAGAGGTGATTATGAGTCCTATTACTTTTTTCTAGTTTGATTAACATGAAAAGGAGCAATCCTATCACTAGTGCATTCAACACGTTCCGTACATCTCACACAAGTCTTCATTTCGAGAAACCTTCATATTTTTTGATTAGTTCTCTCAAATTATTAAAATATAGGAGATTATGAGTCCTATTACTTCATTCTAGTTAAAATTAGCATCAAAAAGAGCAATCCCATCACTATCGCGTCCAAAACGATGCGTAGATCTCACACAAGTCTTCATTTAGGGAGACCTTCATATTGTTTCATTGGTTGTTTTGAATTTACAAAGAAAGAGGTGATTAAGAGACTGTGTTACTTTGTTCTAGTTTTATTAGCGTCAAAAAAGAGAAACCCATGACTATCGCGTCCAAAACCATGCGTACATCTCACATAAGTCTTCATTTAGGAAGACCTTCTTATTGTTTCATTAGTTCTCTCAAATTATTAAAATTTAGGTGATTATGAGTCCTATTACTTCATTCTAGTTGAAATTAGCATCAAAAGGAGCAATCCCATCACTATCGCGTCCAAAACGATGCGTAGATCTCACACAAGTCTTCATTTAGGGAGACCTTCTTATTGTTTTATTGGTTGTTTCGAATCTACAAAGAAAGAGGTGATTAAGAGACTGTGTTACTTTGTTCTAGTTTGATTAACATCAAAAAAGAGAAACCCATGACAATCTCGTCCAAAACCATGCGTACATCTCACACAAGTCTTAATTTAGGGAGACCTTCTTATTGTTTCATTAGTTATCTCAAATTGTCAAATTATAGGTGATTATAAGTACTATTACTTCGTTCTAGTTGAAATCAGCATCAAAAAGAGCAATCGCATCACTATCGCGTCCAAAACGATGCATAGATCTCGCACAAGTGAAGTTTAGGGAGACCTTCATATTGTTTCATTGCTGGTTTCAAATTTACAAATAAAGAGGTGATTAAGAGTTGTATTACTTCGTTCTAGTTTGATTAGTGTCAAAAGGAGAAACCCATGACTATCGCGTCCAAAACCATGCGTACATCTCACACAAGTCTTCATTTAGGGAGACCTTCTTATTGTTTCATTGGTTTTCTTAAATTGTCAAAGAAAGAGGTGATTAGCAGTCCTATTAATTCGTTCTAATTTGATTAGCATCAAAAGGACCAAATCAATGACTATCGCGTTAAAAACGATGCGTACATGTCACACAAGTCTTGATTTATGGAGACCTTCTTATTGTTTAATTGGTCTCACAAATTGTAACATAGAGAGGTGATTATGAGTCCTATGATTTCGATCTAGTTTGATTAGCATCAAAAGGAGCAATCCAATCACTAGTGCATTCAAAACGATCCGTACATCTCACACAAGTCTTCATTTAGAGAGACCTTCTTATTGTTTGATTAGTTCTCTCAAATTGTTAAAATATAGGTGATTATGAGTCCTATTACTTCATTCTAGTTGAAATTAGCATCAAAAGGAGCAATCCCATCACTATCGCGTCCAAAATGATGCGTAGATCTCACACAAGTCTTCATTTAGGGAGACCTTCATATTGTTTCATTGCTTGTTTCGAATTTACAAAGAAAGAGGTGATTAAGAGTTGTATTACTTTGTTCTAGTTTGTTTAGCGTCAAACGGAGAAACCCATGACTATCGCATCCAAAACCATGCGTACATCTCACACAAGTCTTTATTTTTAGGGAGACCTTCTTATTGTTGCATTGGTTCTCTAAAATTGTCAAAATCTAGGTGATTATGAGTCCTATTACTTCGTTCTAGTTGAAAATAGCATCAAAAGGAGCAATCCCATCACTATCGCGTCCAAAACGATGCGTAGATCTCACACAAGTCTTCATTTAGGGAGACCTTCATATTGTTTCATTGGTTGTTTTGAATTTACAAAGAAAGAGGTGATTCAGAGACTGTGTTACTTCGTTCAAGTTTTATTAGCGTCAAAAAAGAGAAACCCATGACTACCGCGTCCAAAATCATGCGTACATCTCACATAAGTCTTCATTTAGGGAGACCTTATTGTTTCATTAGTTCTCTCAAATTGTCAAAATATAAGTGATTATGATCCTATTACTTCGTTCTAGTTGAAATTAGCATCAAAAGGAGCAATCACATCACTATCGCGTCCAAAACGATGCGTAGATCTCACACAAGTCTTCATTTAGGGAGACCTTCATATTGTTTCATTGGTTGTTTCGAATTTACAAAGAAAGAGATGATTAAGAGTTGTATTACTTCGTTCTAGTTTGATTAGCGTCAAAAGGAGAAACCCATGACTATCGCGTCCAAAACCATGCGTACATCTCACACAAGTCTTCATTTCGGGAGACCTTTTTATTGTTTAATTGGTTCTCTAAAATTGTCAAAGAAAAAGGTGATTAGAAGTCCTATTAATTCGTTTTAATTTTATTAGAATCGAAAGGACCAAATCAATGACTATCGTGTCCAAAACCATGCGTACATCTCACACAATTCTTCATTTAGGGAGACATTCTTATTGTTTCATTAGTTCTCTCAAATTGTCAAAGAAAGAGGTGATTATGAGTCCTATTACTTTTTTCTAGTTTGATTAACATGAAAAGGAGCAATCCTATCACTAGTGCATTCAACACGTTCCGTACATCTCACACAAGTCTTCATTTCGAGAAACCTTCATATTTTTTGATTAGTTCTCTCAAATTATTAAAATATAGGAGATTATGAGTCCTATTACTTCATTCTAGTTAAAATTAGCATCAAAAAGAGCAATCCCATCACTATCGCGTCCAAAACGATGCGTAGATCTCACACAAGTCTTCATTTAGGGAGACCTTCATATTGTTTCATTGGTTGTTTTGAATTTACAAAGAAAGAGGTGATTAAGAGACTGTGTTACTTTGTTCTAGTTTTATTAGCGTCAAAAAAGAGAAACCCATGACTATCGCGTCCAAAACCATGCGTACATCTCACATAAGTCTTCATTTAGGAAGACCTTCTTATTGTTTCATTAGTTCTCTCAAATTATTAAAATTTAGGTGATTATGAGTCCTATTACTTCATTCTAGTTGAAATTAGCATCAAAAGGAGCAATCCCATCACTATCGCGTCCAAAACGATGCGTAGATCTCACACAAGTCTTCATTTAGGGAGACCTTCTTATTGTTTTATTGGTTGTTTCGAATCTACAAAGAAAGAGGTGATTAAGAGACTGTGTTACTTCATTCTAGTTTGATTAACGTCAAAAAAGAGAAACCCATAACAATCTCGTCCAAAACCATGCGTACATCTCACACAAGTCTTAATTTAGGGAGACCTTCTTATTGTTTCATTAGTTATCTCAAATTGTCAAATTATAGGTGATTATAAGTACTATTACTTCGTTCTAGTTGAAATCAGCATCAAAAAGAGCAATCGCATCACTATCGCGTCCAAAACGATGCATAGATCTCGCACAAGTGAAGTTTAGGGAGACCTTCATATTGTTTCATTGCTGGTTTCAAATTTACAAATAAAGAGGTGATTAAGAGTTGTATTACTTCGTTCTAGTTTGATTAGTGTCAAAAGGAGAAACCCATGACTATCGCGTCCAAAACCATGCGTACATCTCACACAAGTCTTCATTTAGGGAGACCTTCTTATTGTTTCATTGGTTTTCTTAAATTGTCAAAGAAAGAGGTGATTAGCAGTCCTATTAATTCGTTCTAATTTGATTAGCATCAAAAGGACCAAATCAATGACTATCGCGTTAAAAACGATGCGTACATGTCACACAAGTCTTGATTTATGGAGACCTTCTTATTGTTTAATTGGTCTCACAAATTGTAACATAGAGAGGTGATTATGAGTCCTATGATTTCGATCTAGTTTGATTAGCATCAAAAGGAGCAATCCAATCACTAGTGCATTCAAAACGATCCGTACATCTCACACAAGTCTTCATTTAGAGAGACCTTCTTATTGTTTGATTAGTTCTCTCAAATTGTTAAAATATAGGTGATTATGAGTCCTATTACTTCATTCTAGTTGAAATTAGCATCAAAAGGAGCAATCCCATCACTATCGCGTCCAAAATGATGCGTAGATCTCACACAAGTCTTCATTTAGGGAGACCTTCATATTGTTTCATTGCTTGTTTCGAATTTACAAAGAAAGAGGTGATTAAGAGTTGTATTACTTTGTTCTAGTTTGTTTAGCGTCAAACGGAGAAACCCATGACTATCGCATCCAAAACCATGCGTACATCTCACACAAGTCTTTATTTAGGGAGACCTTCTTATTGTTTCATTGGTTCTCTAAAATTGTCAAAATCTAGGTGATTATGAGTCCTATTACTTCGTTCTAGTTGAAAATAGCATCAAAAGGAGCAATCCCATCACTATCGCGTCCAAAACGATGCGTAGATCTCACACAAGTCTTCATTTAGGGAGACCTTCATATTGTTTCATTGGTTGTTTTGAATTTACAAAGAAAGAGGTGATTCAGAGACTGTGTTACTTCGTTCAAGTTTTATTAGCGTCAAAAAAGAGAAACCCATGACTACCGCGTCCAAAACCATGCGTACATCTCACATAAGTCTTCATTTAGGGAGACCTTATTGTTTCATTAGTTCTCTCAAATTGTCAAAATATAAGTGATTATGATCCTATTACTTCGTTCTAGTTGAAATTAGCATCAAAAGGAGCAATCACATCACTATCGCGTCCAAAACGATGCGTAGATCTCACACAAGTCTTCATTTAGGGAGACCTTCATATTGTTTCATTGGTTGTTTCGAATTTACAAAGAAAGAGATGATTAAGAGTTGTATTACTTCGTTCTAGTTTGATTAGCGTCAAAAGGAGAAACCCATGACTATCGCGTCCAAAACCATGCGTACATCTCACACAAGTCTTCATTTAGGGAGACCTTTTTATTGTTTAATTGGTTCTCTAAAATTGTCAAAGAAAAAGGTGATTAGAAGTCCTATTAATTCGTTTTAATTTTATTAGAATCAAAAGGACCAAATCAATGACTATCGTGTCCAAAACCATGCGTACATCTCACACAATTCTTCATTTAGGGAGACATTCTTATTGTTTCATTAGTTCTCTCAAATTGTCAAAGAAAGAGGTGATTATGAGTCCTATGACTTTTTTCTAGTTTGATTAACATCAAAAGGAGCAATCCTATCACTAGTGCATTCAACACGTTCCGTACATCTCACACAAGTCTTCATTTCGAGAAACCTTCATATTTTTTGATTAGTTCTCTCAAATTATTAAAATATAGGAGATTATGAGTCCTATTACTTCATTCTAGTTGAAATTAGCATCAAAAAGAGCAATCCCATCATTATCGCGTCCAAAACGATGCGTAGACCTCACACAAGTCTTCATTTAGCCTCATATTGTTTCATTGGTTGTTTTGAATTTACAAAGAAAGAGGTGATTAAGAGACTATGTTACTTCGTTCTAGTTTTATTAGCGTCAAAAAAGAGAAACCCATGATTATCGCGTCCAAAACCATGCGTACATCTCACATAAGTCTTCATTTAGGAAGACCTTCTTATTGTTTCATTAGTTCTCTCAAATTAATAAAATTTAGGTGATTATGAGTCCTATTACTTCATTCTAGTTGAAATTAGCATCAAAAGGAGCAATCCCATCACTATCGCGTCCAAAACGATGCGTAGATCTCACACAAGTCTTCATTTAGGGAGACCTTCTTATTGTTTTATTGGTTGTTTCGAATCTACAAAGAAAGAGGTGATTAAGAGACTGTGTTACTTCGTTCTAGTTTGATTAACGTCAAAAAAGAGAAACCCATGACAATCTCGTCCAAAACCATGCGTACATCTCACACAAGTCTTAATTTAGTGAGACCTTCTTATTGTTTCATTAGTTATCTCAAATTGTCAAATTATACGTGATTATAAGTACTATTACTTCGTTCTAGTTGAAATCAGCATCAAAAAGAGCAATCGCATCACTATCGCGTCCAAAACGATGCATAGATCTCGCACAAGTGAAGTTTAGGGAGACCTTCATATTGTTTCATTGCTGGTTTCAAATTTACAAATAAAGAGGTGATTAAGAGTTGTATTACTTCGTTCTAGTTTGATTAGTGTCAAAAGGAGAAACCCATGACTATCGCGTCCAAAACCATGCGTACATCTCACACAAGTCTTCATTTAGGGAGACCTTCTTATTGTTTCATTGGTTTTCTTAAATTGTCAAAGAAAGAGGTGATTAGCAGTCCTATTAATTCGTTCTAATTTGATTAGCATCAAAAGGACCAAATCAATGACTATCGCGTTAAAAACGATGCGTACATGTCACACAAGTCTTGATTTATGGAGACCTTCTTATTGTTTAATTGGTCTCACAAATTGTAACATAGAGAGGTGATTATGAGTCCTATGATTTCGATCTAGTTTGATTAGCATCAAAAGGAGCAATCCAATCACTAGTGCATTCAAAACGATCCGTACATCTCACACAAGTCTTCATTTAGAGAGACCTTCTTATTGTTTGATTAGTTCTCTCAAATTGTTAAAATATAGGTGATTATGAGTCCTATTACTTCATTCTAGTTGAAATTAGAATCAAAAGGAGCAATCCCATCACTATCGCGTCCAAAATGATGCGTAGATCTCACACAAGTCTTCATTTAGGGAGACCTTCATATTGTTTCATTGCTTGTTTCGAATTTACAAAGAAAGAGGTGATTAAGAGTTGTATTACTTCGTTCTAGTTTGATTAGCGTCAAAAGGAGAAACCCATGACTATCGCGTCCAAAACCATGCGTACATCTCACACAAGTCTTCATTTAGGGAGACCTTCTTATTGTTTCATTGGTTTTCTTAAATTGTCAAAGAAAGAGGTGATTAGCAGTCCTATTAATTCGTTCTAATTTGATTAGCATCAAAAGGACCAAATCAATGACTATCGCGTTAAAAACGATGCGTACATGTCACACAAGTCTTGATTTATGGAGACCTTCTTATTGTTTAATTGGTCTCACAAATTGTAACATAGAGAGGTGATTATGAGTCCTATGATTTCGATCTAGTTTGATTAGCATCAAAAGGAGCAATCCAATCACTAGTGCATTCAAAACGATCCGTACATCTCACACAAGTCTTCATTAGAGAGACCTTCTTATTGTTTGATTAGTTCTCTCAAATTGTTAAAATATAGGTGATTATGAGTCCTATTACTTCATTCTAGTTGAAATTAGCATCAAAAGGAGCAATCCCATCACTATCGCGTCCAAAATGATGCGTAGATCTCACACAAGTCTTCATTTAGGGAGACCTTCATATTGTTTCATTGCTTGTTTCGAATTTACAAAGAAAGAGGTGATTAAGAGTTGTATTACTTTGTTCTAGTTTGTTTAGCGTCAAACGGAGAAACCCATGACTATCGCATCCAAAACCATGCGTACATCTCACACAAGTCTTTATTTAGGGAGACCTTCTTATTGTTTCATTGGTTCTCTAAAATTGTCAAAATCTAGGTGATTATGAGTCCTATTACTTCGTTCTAGTTGAAAATAGCATCAAAAGGAGCAATCCCATCACTATCGCGTCCAAAACGATGCGTAGATCTCACACAAGTCTTCATTTAGGGAGACCTTCATATTGTTTCATTGGTTGTTTTGAATTTACAAAGAAAGAGGTGATTCAGAGACTGTGTTACTTCGTTCAAGTTTTATTAGCGTCAAAAAAGAGAAACCCATGACTACCGCGTCCAAAACCATGCGTACATCTCACATAAGTCTTCATTTAGGGAGACCTTATTGTTTCATTAGTTCTCTCAAATTGTCAAAATATAAGTGATTATGATCCTATTACTTCGTTCTAGTTGAAATTAGCATCAAAAGGAGCAATCACATCACTATCGCGTCCAAAACGATGCGTAGATCTCAGACAAGTCTTCATTTAGGGAGACCTTCATATTGTTTCATTGGTTGTTTCGAATTTACAAAGAAAGAGATGATTAAGAGTTGTATTACTTCGTTCTAGTTTGATTAGCGTCAAAAGGAGAAACCCATGACTATCGCGTCCAAAACCATGCGTACATCTCACACAAGTCTTCATTTAGGGAGACCTTTTTATTGTTTAATTGGTTCTCTAAAATTGTCAAAGAAAAAGGTGATTAGAAGTCCTATTAATTCGTTTTAATTTTATTAGAATCAAAAGGACCAAATCAATGACTATCGTGTCCAAAACCATGCGTACATCTCACACAATTCTTCATTTAGGGAGACATTCTTATTGTTTCATTAGTTCTCTCAAATTGTCAAAGAAAGAGGTGATTATGAGTCCTATGACTTTTTTCTAGTTTGATTAACATCAAAAGGAGCAATCCTATCACTAGTGCATTCAACACGTTCCGTACATCTCACACAAGTCTTCATTTCGAGAAACCTTCATATTTTTTGATTAGTTCTCTCAAATTATTAAAATATAGGAGATTATGAGTCCTATTACTTCATTCTAGTTGAAATTAGCATCAAAAAGAGCAATCCCATCACTATCGCGTCCAAAACGATGCGTAGACCTCACACAAGTCTTCATTTAGCCTCATATTGTTTCATTGGTTGTTTTGAATTTACAAAGAAAGAGGTGATTAAGAGACTGTGTTACTTCGTTCTAGTTTTATTAGCGTCAAAAAAGAGAAACCCATGACTATCGCGTCCAAAACCATGCGTACATCTCACATAAGTCTTCATTTAGGAAGACCTTCTTATTGTTTCATTAGTTCTCTCAAATTATTAAAATTTAGGTGATTATGAGTCCTATTACTTCATTCTAGTTGAAATTAGCATCAAAAGGAGCAATCCCATCACTATCGCGTCCAAAACGATGCGTAGATCTCACACAAGTCTTCATTTAGGGAGACCTTCTTATTGTTTTATTGGTTGTTTCGAATCTACAAAGAAAGAGGTGATTAAGAGACTGTGTTACTTCGTTCTAGTTTGATTAACGTCAAAAAAGAGAAACCCATGACAATCTCGTCCAAAACCATGCGTACATCTCACACAAGTCTTAATTTAGTGAGACCTTCTTATTGTTTCATTAGTTATCTCAAATTGTAAATTATAGGTGATTATAAGTACTATTACTTCGTTCTAGTTGAAATCAGCATCAAAAAGAGCAATCGCATCACTATCGCGTCCAAAACGATGCATAGATCTCGCACAAGTGAAGTTTAGGGAGACCTTCATATTGTTTCATTGCTGGTTTCAAATTTACAAATAAAGAGGTGATTAAGAGTTGTATTACTTCGTTCTAGTTTGATTAGTGTCAAAAGGAGAAACCCATGACTATCGCGTCCAAAACCATGCGTACATCTCACACAAGTCTTCATTTAGGGAGACCTTCTTATTGTTTCATTGGTTTTCTTAAATTGTCAAAGAAAGAGGTGATTAGCAGTCCTATTAATTCGTTCTAATTTGATTAGCATCAAAAGGACCAAATCAATGACTATCGCGTTAAAAACGATGCGTACATGTCACACAAGTCTTGATTTATGGAGACCTTCTTATTGTTTAATTGGTCTCACAAATTGTAACATAGAGAGGTGATTATGAGTCCTATGATTTCGATCTAGTTTGATTAGCATCAAAAGGAGCAATCCAATCACTAGTGCATTCAAAACGATCCGTACATCTCACACAAGTCTTCATTTAGAGAGACCTTCTTATTGTTTGATTAGTTCTCTCAAATTGTTAAAATATAGGTGATTATGAGTCCTATTACTTCATTCTAGTTGAAATTAGAATCAAAAGGAGCAATCCCATCACTATCGCGTCCAAAATGATGCGTAGATCTCACACAAGTCTTCATTTAGGGAGACCTTCATATTGTTTCATTGCTTGTTTCGAATTTACAAAGAAAGAGGTGATTAAGAATTGTATTACTTTGTTCTAGTTTGTTTAGCGTCAAACGGAGAAACCCATGACTATCGCATCCAAAACCATGCGTACATCTCACACAAGTCTTTATTTAGGGAGACCTTCTTATTGTTTCATTGGTTCTCTAAAATTGTCAAAATCTAGGTGATTATGAGTCCTATTACTTCGTTCTAGTTGAAAATAGCATCAAAAGGAGCAATCCCATCACTATCGCGTCCAAAACGATGCGTAGATCTCACACAAGTCTTCATTTAGGGAGACCTTCATATTGTTTCATTGGTTGTTTTGAATTTACAAAGAAAGAGGTGATTCAGAGACTGTGTTACTTCGTTCAAGTTTTATTAGCGTCAAAAAAGAGAAACCCATGACTACCGCGTCCAAAACCATGCGTACATCTCACATAAGTCTTCATTTAGGGAGACCTTATTGTTTCATTAGTTCTCTCAAATTGTCAAAATATAAGTGATTATGATCCTATTACTTCGTTCTAGTTGAAATTAGCATCAAAAGGAGCAATCACATCACTATCGCGTCCAAAACGATGCGTAGATCTCACACAAGTCTTCATTTAGGGAGACCTTCATATTGTTTCATTGGTTGTTTCGAATTTACAAAGAAAGAGATGATTAAGAGTTGTATTACTTCGTTCTAGTTTGATTAGCGTCAAAAGGAGAAACCCATGACTATCGCGTCCAAAACCATGCGTACATCTCACACAAGTCTTCATTTAGGGAGACCTTTTTATTGTTTAATTGGTTCTCTAAAATTGTCAAAGAAAAAGGTGATTAGAAGTCCTATTAATTCGTTTTAATTTTATTAGAATCAAAAGGACCAAATCAATGACTATCGTGTCCAAAACCATGCGTACATCTCACACAATTCTTCATTTAGGGAGACATTCTTATTGTTTCATTAGTTCTCTCAAATTGTCAAAGAAAGAGGTGATTATGAGTCCTATGACTTTTTTCTAGTTTGATTAACATCAAAAGGAGCAATCCTATCACTAGCGCATTCAACACGTTCCGTACATCTCACACAAGTCTTCATTTCGAGAAACCTTCATATTTTTTGATTAGTTCTCTCAAATTATTAAAATATAGGAGATTATGAGTCCTATTACTTCATTCTAGTTGAAATTAGCATCAAAAAGAGCAATCCCATCACTATCGCGTCCAAAACGATGCGTAGACCTCACACAAGTCTTCATTTAGCCTCATATTGTTTCATTGGTTGTTTTGAATTTACAAAGAAAGAGGTGATTAAGAGACTGTGTTACTTCGTTATAGTTTTATTAGCGTCAAAAAAGAGAAACCCATGACTATCGCGTCCAAAACCATGCGTACATCTCACATAAGTCTTCATTTAGGAAGACCTTCTTATTGTTTCATTAGTTCTCTCAAATTATTAAAATTTAGGTGATTATGAGTCCTATTACTTCATTCTAGTTGAAATTAGCATCAAAAGGAGCAATCCCATCACTATCGCGTCCAAAACGATGCGTAGATCTCACACAAGTCTTCATTTAGGGAGACCTTCTTATTGTTTTATTGGTTGTTTCGAATCTACAAAGAAAGAGGTGATTAAGAGACTGTGTTACTTCGTTCTAGTTTGATTAACGTCAAAAAAGAGAAACCCATGACAATCTCGTCCAAAACCATGCGTACATCTCACACAAGTCTTAATTTAGTAAGACCTTCTTATTGTTTCATTAGTTATCTCAAATTGTCAAATTATACGTGATTATAAGTACTATTACTTCGTTCTAGTTGAAATCAGCATCAAAAAGAGCAATCGCATCACTATCGCGTCCAAAACGATGCATAGATCTCGCACAAGTGAAGTTTAGGGAGACCTTCATATTGTTTCATTGCTGGTTTCAAATTTACAAATAAAGAGGTGATTAAGAGTTGTATTACTTCGTTCTAGTTTGATTAGTGTCAAAAGGAGAAACCCATGACTATCGCGTCCAAAACCATGCGTACATCTCACACAAGTCTTCATTTAGGGAGACCTTCTTATTGTTTCATTGGTTTTCTTAAATTGTCAAAGAAAGAGGTGATTAGCAGTCCTATTAATTCGTTCTAATTTGATTAGCATCAAAAGGACCAAATCAATGACTAGTCGCGTTAAAAACGATGCGTACATGTCACACAAGTCTTGATTTATGGAGACCTTCTTATTGTTTAATTGGTCTCACAAATTGTAACATAGAGAGGTGATTATGAGTCCTATGATTTCGATCTAGTTTGATTAGCATCAAAAGGAGCAATCCAATCACTAGTGCATTCAAAACGATCCGTACATCTCACACAAGTCTTCATTTAGAGAGACCTTCTTATTGTTTGATTAGTTCTCTCAAATTGTTAAAATATAGGTGATTATGAGTCCTATTACTTCATTCTAGTTGAAATTAGCATCAAAAGGAGCAATCCCATCACTATCGCGTCCAAAATGATGCGTAGATCTCACACAAGTCTTCATTTAGGGAGACCTTCATATTGTTTCATTGCTTGTTTCGAATTTACAAAGAAAGAGGTGATTAAGAGTTGTATTACTTTGTTCTAGTTTGTTTAGCGTCAAACGGAGAAACCCATGACTATCGCATCCAAAACCATGCGTACATCTCATACAAGTCTTTATTTAGGGAGACCTTCTTATTGTTGCATTGGTTCTCTAAAATTGTCAAAATCTAGGTGATTATGAGTCCTATTACTTCGTTCTAGTTGAAAATAGCATCAAAAGGAGCAATCCCATCACTATCGCGTCCAAAACGATGCGTAGATCTCACACAAGTCTTCATTTAGGGAGACCTTCATATTGTTTCATTGGTTGTTTTGAATTTACAAAGAAAGAGGTGATTCAGAGACTGTGTTACTTCGTTCAAGTTTTATTAGCGTCAAAAAAGAGAAACCCATGACTACCGCGTCCAAAACCATGCGTACATCTTACATAAGTCTTCATTTAGGGAGACCTTATTGTTTCATTAGTTCTCTCAAATTGTCAAAATATAAGTGATTATGATCCTATTACTTCGTTCTAGTTGAAATTAGCATCAAAAGGAGCAATCACATCACTATCGCGTCCAAAACGATGCGTAGATCTCACACAAGTCTTCATTTAGGGAGACCTTCATATTGTTTCATTGGTTGTTTCGAATTTACAAAGAAAGAGATGATTAAGAGTTGTATTACTTCGTTCTAGTTTGATTAGCGTCTAAAGGAGAAACCCATGACTATCGCGTCCAAAACCATGCGTACATCTCACACAAGTCTTCATTTAGGGAGACCTTTTTATTGTTTAATTGGTTCTCTAAAATTGTCAAAGAAAAAGGTGATTAGAAGTCCTATTAATTCGTTTTAATTTTATTAGAATCAAAAGGACCAAATCAATGACTATCGTGTCCAAAACCATGCGTACATCTCACACAATTCTTCATTTAGGGAGACATTCTTATTGTTTCATTAGTTCTCTCAAATTGTCAAAGAAAGAGGTGATTATGAGTCCTATGACTTTTTTCTAGTTTGATTAACATCAAAAGGAGCAATCCTATCACTAGTGCATTCAACACGTTCTGTACATCTCACACAAGTCTTCATTTCGAGAAACCTTCATATTTTTTGATTAGTTCTCTCAAATTATTAAAATATAGGAGATTATGAGTCCTATTACTTCATTCTAGTTGAAATTAGCATCAAAAAGAGCAATCCCATCACTATCGCGTCCAAAACGATGCGTAGACCTCACACAAGTCTTCATTTAGCCTCATATTGTTTCATTGGTTGTTTTGAATTTACAAAGAAAGAGGTGATTAAGAGACTGTGTTACTTCGTTCTAGTTTTATTAGCGTCAAAAAAGAGAAACCCATGACTATCGCGTCCAAAACCATGCGTACATCTCACATAAGTCTTCATTTAGGAAGACCTTCTTATTGTTTCATTAGTTCTCTCAAATTATTAAAATTTAGGTGATTATGAGTCCTATTACTTCATTCTAGTTGAAATTAGCATCAAAAGGAGCAATCACATCACTATCGCGTCCAAAACGATGCATAGATCTCACACAAGTCTTCATTTAGGGAGACCTTCATATTGTTTCATTGCATGTTTCAAATTTACAAAGAAAGAGGTGATTAAGAGTTGTATTACTTCGTTCTAGTTTGATTAGCGTCAAAAGGAGAAACCCATGACTATCGCGTCCAAAACCATGCGTACATCTCACACAAGTCTTCATTTAGGGAGACCTTCTTATTGTTTCATTGGTTTTCTTAAATTGTCAAAGAAAGAGGTGATTAGCAGTCCTATTAATTCGTTCTAATTTGATTAGCATCAAAAGGACCAAATCAATGACTATCGCGTTAAAAACGATGCGTACATGTCACACAAGTCTTGATTTATGGAGACCTTCTTATTGTTTAATTGGTCTCACAAATTGTAACATAGAGAGGTGATTATGAGTCCTATGATTTCGATCTAGTTTGATTAGCATCAAAAGGAGCAATCCAATCACTAGTGCATTCAAAACGATCCGTACATCTCACACAAGTCTTCATTTAGAGAGACCTTCTTATTGTTTGATTAGTTCTCTCAAATTGTTAAAATATAGGTGATTATGAGTCCTATTACTTCATTCTAGTTGAAATTAGCATCAAAAGGAGCAATCCCATCACTATCGCGTCCAAAATGATGCGTAGATCTCACACAAGTCTTCATTTAGGGAGACCTTCATATTGTTTCATTGCTTGTTTCGAATTTACAAAGAAAGAGGTGATTAAGAGTTGTATTACTTTGTTCTAGTTTGTTTAGCGTCAAACGGAGAAACCCATGACTATCGCATCCAAAACCATGCGTACATCTCACACAAGTCTTTATTTAGGGAGACCTTCTTATTGTTTCATTGGTTCTCTAAAATTGTCAAAATCTAGGTGATTATGAGTCCTATTACTTCGTTCTAGTTGAAAATAGCATCAAAAGGAGCAATCCCATCACTATCGCGTCCAAAACGATGCGTAGATCTCACACAAGTCTTCATTTAGGGAGACCTTCATATTGTTTCATTGGTTGTTTTGAATTTACAAAGAAAGAGGTGATTCAGAGACTGTGTTACTTCGTTCAAGTTTTATTAGCGTCAAAAAAGAGAAACCCATGACTACCGCGTCCAAAACCATGTGTACATCTCACATAAGTCTTCATTTAGGGAGACCTTATTGTTTCATTAGTTCTCTCAAATTGTCAAAATATAAGTGATTATGATCCTATTACTTCGTTCTAGTTGAAATTAGCATCAAAAGGAGCAATCACATCACTATCGCGTCCAAAACGATGCGTAGATCTCAGACAAGTCTTCATTTAGGGAGACCTTCATATTGTTTCATTGGTTGTTTCGAATTTACAAAGAAAGAGATGATTAAGAGTTGTATTACTTCGTTCTAGTTTGATTAGCGTCAAAAGGAGAAACCCATGACTATCGCGTCCAAAACCATGCGTACATCTCACACAAGTCTTCATTTAGGGAGACCTTTTTATTGTTTAATTGGTTCTCTAAAATTGTCAAAGAAAAAGGTGATTAGAAGTCCTATTAATTCGTTTTAATTTTATTAGAATCAAAAGGACCAAATCAATGACTATCGTGTCCAAAACCATGCGTACATCTCACACAATTCTTCATTTAGGGAGACATTCTTATTGTTTCATTAGTTCTCTCAAATTGTCAAAGAAAGAGGTGATTATGAGTCCTATGACTTTTTTCTAGTTTGATTAACATCAAAAGGAGCAATCCTATCACTAGTGCATTCAACACGTTCCGTACATCTCACACAAGTCTTCATTTCGAGAAACCTTCATATTTTTTGATTAGTTCTCTCAAATTATTAAAATATAGGAGATTATGAGTCCTATTACTTCATTCTAGTTGAAATTAGCATCAAAAAGAGCAATCCCATCATTATCGCGTCCAAAACGATGCGTAGACCTCACACAAGTCTTCATTTAGCCTCATATTGTTTCATTGGCTGTTTTGAATTTACAAAGAAAGAGGTGATTAAGAGACTATGTTACTTCGTTCTAGTTTTATTAGCGTCAAAAAAGAGAAACCCATGACTATCGCGTCCAAAACCATGCGTACATCTCACATAAGTCTTCATTTAGGAAGACCTTCTTATTGTTTCATTAGTTCTCTCAAATTAATAAAATTTAGGTGATTATGAGTCCTATTACTTCATTCTAGTTGAAATTAGCATCAAAAGGAGCAATCCCATCACTATCGCGTCCAAAACGATGCGTAGATCTCACACAAGTCTTCATTTAGGGAGACCTTCTTATTGTTTTATTGGTTGTTTCGAATCTACAAAGAAAGAGGTGATTAAGAGACTGTGTTACTTCGTTCTAGTTTGATTAACGTCAAAAAAGAGAAACCCATGACAATCTCGTCCAAAACCATGCGTACATCTCACACAAGTCTTAATTTAGTGAGACCTTCTTATTGTTTCATTAGTTATCTCAAATTGTAAATTATAGGTGATTATAAGTACTATTACTTCGTTCTAGTTGAAATCAGCATCAAAAAGAGCAATCGCATCACTATCGCGTCCAAAACGATGCATAGATCTCGCACAAGTGAAGTTTAGGGAGACCTTCATATTGTTTCATTGCTGGTTTCAAATTTACAAATAAAGAGGTGATTAAGAGTTGTATTACTTCGTTCTAGTTTGATTAGTGTCAAAAGGAGAAACCCATGACTATCGCGTCCAAAACCATGCATACATCTCACACAAGTCTTCATTTAGGGAGACCTTCTTATTGTTTCATTGGTTTTCTTAAATTGTCAAAGAAAGAGGTGATTAGCAGTCCTATTAATTCGTTCTAATTTGATTAGCATCAAAAGGACCAAATCAATGACTATCGCGTTAAAAACGATGCGTACATGTCACACAAGTCTTGATTTATGGAGACCTTCTTATTGTTTAATTGGTCTCACAAATTGTAACATAGAGAGGTGATTATGAGTCCTATGATTTCGATCTAGTTTGATTAGCATCAAAAGGAGCAATCCAATCACTAGTGCATTCAAAACGATCCGTACATCTCACACAAGTCTTCATTTAGAGAGACCTTCTTATTGTTTGATTAGTTCTCTCAAATTGTTAAAATATAGGTGATTATGAGTCCTATTACTTCATTCTAGTTGAAATTAGAATCAAAAGGAGCAATCCCATCACTATCGCGTCCAAAATGATGCGTAGATCTCACACAAGTCTTCATTTAGGGAGACCTTCATATTGTTTCATTGCTTGTTTCGAATTTACAAAGAAAGAGGTGATTAAGAGTTGTATTACTTTGTTCTAGTTTGTTTAGCGTCAAACGGAGAAACCCATGACTATCGCATCCAAAACCATGCGTACATCTCACACAAGTCTTTATTTAGGGAGACCTTCTTATTGTTTCATTGGTTCTCTAAAATTGTCAAAATCTAGGTGATTATGAGTCCTATTACTTCGTTCTAGTTGAAAATAGCATCAAAAGGAGCAATCCCATCACTATCGCGTCCAAAACGATGCGTAGATCTCACACAAGTCTTCATTTAGGGAGACCTTCATATTGTTTCATTGGTTGTTTTGAATTTACAAAGAAAGAGGTGATTCAGAGACTGTGTTACTTCGTTCAAGTTTTATTAGCGTCAAAAAAGAGAAACCCATGACTACCGCGTCCAAAACCATGCGTACATCTCACATAAGTCTTCATTTAGGGAGACCTTATTGTTTCATTAGTTCTCTCAAATTGTCAAAATATAAGTGATTATGATCCTATTACTTCGTTCTAGTTGAAATTAGCATCAAAAGGAGCAATCACATCACTATCGCGTCCAAAACGATGCGTAGATCTCACACAAGTCTTCATTTAGGGAGACCTTCATATTGTTTCATTGGTTGTTTCGAATTTACAAAGAAAGAGATGATTAAGAGTTGTATTACTTCGTTCTAGTTTGATTAGCGTCAAAAGGAGAAACCCATGACTATCGCGTCCAAAACCATGCGTACATCTCACACAAGTCTTCATTTAGGGAGACCTTTTTATTGTTTAATTGGTTCTCTAAAATTGTCAAAGAAAAAGGTGATTAGAAGTCCTATTAATTCGTTTTAATTTTATTAGAATCAAAAGGACCAAATCAATGACTATCGTGTCCAAAACCATGCGTACATCTCACACAATTCTTCATTTAGGGAGACATTCTTATTGTTTCATTAGTTCTCTCAAATTGTCAAAGAAAGAGGTGATTATGAGTCCTATGACTTTTTTCTAGTTTGATTAACATCAAAAGGAGCAATCCTATCACTAGCGCATTCAACACGTTCCGTACATCTCACACAAGTCTTCATTTCGAGAAACCTTCATATTTTTTGATTAGTTCTCTCAAATTATTAAAATATAGGAGATTATGAGTCCTATTACTTCATTCTAGTTGAAATTAGCATCAAAAAGAGCAATCCCATCACTATCGCGTCCAAAACGATGCGTAGACCTCACACAAGTCTTCATTTAGCCTCATATTGTTTCATTGGTTGTTTTGAATTTACAAAGAAAGAGGTGATTAAGAGACTGTGTTACTTCGTTATAGTTTTATTAGCGTCAAAAAAGAGAAACCCATGACTATCGCGTCCAAAACCATGCGTACATCTCACATAAGTCTTCATTTAGGAAGACCTTCTTATTGTTTCATTAGTTCTCTCAAATTATTAAAATTTAGGTGATTATGAGTCCTATTACTTCATTCTAGTTGAAATTAGCATCAAAAGGAGCAATCCCATCACTATCGCGTCCAAAACGATGCGTAGATCTCACACAAGTCTTCATTTAGGGAGACCTTCTTATTGTTTTATTGGTTGTTTCGAATCTACAAAGAAAGAGGTGATTAAGAGACTGTGTTACTTCGTTCTAGTTTGATTAACGTCAAAAAAGAGAAACCCATGACAATCTCGTCCAAAACCATGCGTACATCTCACACAAGTCTTAATTTAGTAAGACCTTCTTATTGTTTCATTAGTTATCTCAAATTGTCAAATTATACGTGATTATAAGTACTATTACTTCGTTCTAGTTGAAATCAGCATCAAAAAGAGCAATCGCATCACTATCGCGTCCAAAACGATGCATAGATCTCGCACAAGTGAAGTTTAGGGAGACCTTCATATTGTTTCATTGCTGGTTTCAAATTTACAAATAAAGAGGTGATTAAGAGTTGTATTACTTCGTTCTAGTTTGATTAGTGTCAAAAGGAGAAACCCATGACTATCGCGTCCAAAACCATGCGTACATCTCACACAAGTCTTCATTTAGGGAGACCTTCTTATTGTTTCATTGGTTTTCTTAAATTGTCAAAGAAAGAGGTGATTAGCAGTCCTATTAATTCGTTCTAATTTGATTAGCATCAAAAGGACCAAATCAATGACTGTCGCGTTAAAAACGATGCGTACATGTCACACAAGTCTTGATTTATGGAGACCTTCTTATTGTTTAATTGGTCTCACAAATTGTAACATAGAGAGGTGATTATGAGTCCTATGATTTCGATCTAGTTTGATTAGCATCAAAAGGAGCAATCCAATCACTAGTGCATTCAAAACGATCCGTACATCTCACACAAGTCTTCATTTAGAGAGACCTTCTTATTGTTTGATTAGTTCTCTCAAATTGTTAAAATATAGGTGATTATGAGTCCTATTACTTCATTCTAGTTGAAATTAGCATCAAAAGGAGCAATCCCATCACTATCGCGTCCAAAATGATGCGTAGATCTCACACAAGTCTTCATTTAGGGAGACCTTCATATTGTTTCATTGCTTGTTTCGAATTTACAAAGAAAGAGGTGATTAAGAGTTGTATTACTTTGTTCTAGTTTGTTTAGCGTCAAACGGAGAAACCCATGACTATCGCATCCAAAACCATGCGTACATCTCATACAAGTCTTTATTTAGGGAGACCTTCTTATTGTTGCATTGGTTCTCTAAAATTGTCAAAATCTAGGTGATTATGAGTCCTATTACTTCGTTCTAGTTGAAAATAGCATCAAAAGGAGCAATCCCATCACTATCGCGTCCAAAACGATGCGTAGATCTCACACAAGTCTTCATTTAGGGAGACCTTCATATTGTTTCATTGGTTGTTTTGAATTTACAAAGAAAGAGGTGATTCAGAGACTGTGTTACTTCGTTCAAGTTTTATTAGCGTCAAAAAAGAGAAACCCATGACTACCGCGTCCAAAACCATGCGTACATCTTACATAAGTCTTCATTTAGGGAGACCTTATTGTTTCATTAGTTCTCTCAAATTGTCAAAATATAAGTGATTATGATCCTATTACTTCGTTCTAGTTGAAATTAGCATCAAAAGGAGCAATCACATCACTATCGCGTCCAAAACGATGCGTAGATCTCACACAAGTCTTCATTTAGGGAGACCTTCATATTGTTTCATTGGTTGTTTCGAATTTACAAAGAAAGAGATGATTAAGAGTTGTATTACTTCGTTCTAGTTTGATTAGCGTCAAAAGGAGAAACCCATGACTATCGCGTCCAAAACCATGCGTACATCTCACACAAGTCTTCATTTAGGGAGACCTTTTTATTGTTTAATTGGTTCTCTAAAATTGTCAAAGAAAAAGGTGATTAGAAGTCCTATTAATTCGTTTTAATTTTATTAGAATCAAAAGGACCAAATCAATGACTATCGTGTCCAAAACCATGCGTACATCTCACACAATTCTTCATTTAGGGAGACATTCTTATTGTTTCATTAGTTCTCTCAAATTGTCAAAGAAAGAGGTGATTATGAGTCCTATGACTTTTTTCTAGTTTGATTAACATCAAAAGGAGCAATCCTATCACTAGTGCATTCAACACGTTCCGTACATCTCACACAAGTCTTCATTTCGAGAAACCTTCATATTTTTTGATTAGTTCTCTCAAATTATTAAAATATAGGAGATTATGAGTCCTATTACTTCATTCTAGTTGAAATTAGCATCAAAAAGAGCAATCCCATCACTATCGCGTCCAAAACGATGCGTAGACCTCACACAAGTCTTCATTTAGCCTCATATTGTTTCATTGGTTGTTTTGAATTTACAAAGAAAGAGGTGATTAAGAGACTGTGTTACTTCGTTCTAGTTTTATTAGCGTCAAAAAAGAGAAACCCATGACTATCGCGTCCAAAACCATGCGTACATCTCACATAAGTCTTCATTTAGGAAGACCTTCTTATTGTTTCATTAGTTCTCTCAAATTATTAAAATTTAGGTGATTATGAGTCCTATTACTTCATTCTAGTTGAAATTAGCATCAAAAGGAGCAATCCCATCACTATCGCGTCCAAAACGATGCGTAGATCTCACACAAGTCTTCATTTAGGGAGACCTTCTTATTGTTTTATTGGTTGTTTCGAATCTACAAAGAAAGAGGTGATTAAGAGACTGTGTTACTTCGTTCTAGTTTGATTAACGTCAAAAAAGAGAAACCCATGACAATCTCGTCCAAAACCATGCGTACATCTCACACAAGTCTTAATTTAGTGAGACCTTCTTATTGTTTCATTAGTTATCTCAAATTGTAAATTATAGGTGATTATAAGTACTATTACTTCGTTCTAGTTGAAATCAGCATCAAAAAGAGCAATCGCATCACTATCGCGTCCAAAACGATGCATAGATCTCGCACAAGTGAAGTTTAGGGAGACCTTCATATTGTTTCATTGCTGGTTTCAAATTTACAAATAAAGAGGTGATTAAGAGTTGTATTACTTCGTTCTAGTTTGATTAGTGTCAAAAGGAGAAACCCATGACTATCGCGTCCAAAACCATGCGTACATCTCACACAAGTCTTCATTTAGGGAGACCTTCTTATTGTTTCATTGGTTTTCTTAAATTGTCAAAGAAAGAGGTGATTAGCAGTCCTATTAATTCGTTCTAATTTGATTAGCATCAAAAGGACCAAATCAATGACTATCGCGTTAAAAACGATGCGTACATGTCACACAAGTCTTGATTTATGGAGACCTTCTTATTGTTTAATTGGTCTCACAAATTGTAACATAGAGAGGTGATTATGAGTCCTATGATTTCGATCTAGTTTGATTAGCATCAAAAGGAGCAATCCAATCACTAGTGCATTCAAAACGATCCGTACATCTCACACAAGTCTTCATTTAGAGAGACCTTCTTATTGTTTGATTAGTTCTCTCAAATTGTTAAAATATAGGTGATTATGAGTCCTATTACTTCATTCTAGTTGAAATTAGAATCAAAAGGAGCAATCCCATCACTATCGCGTCCAAAATGATGCGTAGATCTCACACAAGTCTTCATTTAGGGAGACCTTCATATTGTTTCATTGCTTGTTTCGAATTTACAAAGAAAGAGGTGATTAAGAGTTGTATTACTTTGTTCTAGTTTGTTTAGCGTCAAACGGAGAAACCCATGACTATCGCATCCAAAACCATGCGTACATCTCACACAAGTCTTTATTTAGGGAGACCTTCTTATTGTTGCATTGGTTCTCTAAAATTGTCAAAATCTAGGTGATTATGAGTCCTATTACTTCGTTCTAGTTGAAAATAGCATCAAAAGGAGCAATCCCATCACTATCGCGTCCAAAACGATGCGTAGATCTCACACAAGTCTTCATTTAGGGAGACCTTCATATTGTTTCATTGGTTGTTTTGAATTTACAAAGAAAGAGGTGATTCAGAGACTGTGTTACTTCGTTCAAGTTTTATTAGCGTCAAAAAAGAGAAACCCATGACTACCGCGTCCAAAACCATGCGTACATCTCACATAAGTCTTCATTTAGGGAGACCTTATTGTTTCATTAGTTCTCTCAAATTGTCAAAATATAAGTGATTATGATCCTATTACTTCGTTCTAGTTGAAATTAGCATCAAAAGGAGCAATCACATCACTATCGCGTCCAAAACGATGCGTAGATCTCACACAAGTCTTCATTTAGGGAGACCTTCATATTGTTTCATTGGTTGTTTCGAATTTACAAAGAAAGAGATGATTAAGAGTTGTATTACTTCGTTCTAGTTTGATTAGCGTCAAAAGGAGAAACCCATGACTATCGCGTCCAAAACCATGCGTACATCTCACACAAGTCTTCATTTAGGGAGACCTTTTTATTGTTTAATTGGTTCTCTAAAATTGTCAAAGAAAAAGGTGATTAGAAGTCCTATTAATTCGTTTTAATTTTATTAGAATCAAAAGGACCAAATCAATGACTATCGCGTCCAAAACCATGCGTACATCTCACACAATTCTTCATTTAGGGAGACATTCTTATTGTTTCATTAGTTCTCTCAAATTGTCAAAGAAAGAGGTGATTATGAGTCCTATGACTTCTTTCTAGTTTGATTAGCATCAAAAGGAGCAATCCTATCACTAGTGCATTCAACACGTTCCGTACATCTCACACAAGTCTTCATTTCGAGAAACCTTCATATTTTTTGATTAGTTCTCTCAAATTATTAAAATATAGGAGATTATGAGTCCTATTACTTCATTCTAGTTGAAATTAGCATCAAAAAGAGCAATCCCATCACTATCGCGTCCAAAACGATGCGTAGACCTCACACAAGTCTTCATTTAGCCTCATATTGTTTCATTGGTTGTTTTGAATTTACAAAGAAAGAGGTGATTAAGAGACTGTGTTACTTCGTTCTAGTTTTATTAGCGTCAAAAAAGAGAAACCCATGACTATCGCGTCCAAAACCATGCGTACATCTCACATAAGTCTTCATTTAGGAAGACCTTCTTATTGTTTCATTAGTTCTCTCAAATTATTAAAATTTAGGTGATTATGAGTCCTATTACTTCATTCTAGTTGAAATTAGCATCAAAAGGAGCAATCCCATCACTATCGCGTCCAAAACGATGCGTAGATCTCACACAAGTCTTCATTTAGGGAGACCTTCTTATTGTTTTATTGGTTGTTTCGAATCTACAAAGAAAGAGGTGATTAAGAGACTGTGTTACTTCGTTCTAGTTTGATTAACGTCAAAAAAGAGAAACCCATGACAATCTCGTCCAAAACCATGCGTACATCTCACACAAGTCTTAATTTAGTGAGACCTTCTTATTGTTTCATTAGTTATCTCAAATTGTCAAATTATACGTGATTATAAGTACTATTACTTCGTTCTAGTTGAAATCAGCATCAAAAAGAGCAATCGCATCACTATCGCGTCCAAAACGATGCATAGATCTCGCACAAGTGAAGTTTAGGGAGACCTTCATATTGTTTCATTGCTGGTTTCAAATTTACAAATAAAGAGGTGATTAAGAGTTGTATTACTTCGTTCTAGTTTGATTAGTGTCAAAAGGAGAAACCCATGACTATCGCGTCCAAAACCATGCGTACATCTCACACAAGTCTTCATTTAGGGAGACCTTCTTATTGTTTCATTGGTTTTCTTAAATTGTCAAAGAAAGAGGTGATTAGCAGTCCTATTAATTCGTTCTAATTTGATTAGCATCAAAAGGACCAAATCAATGACTATCGCGTTAAAAACGATGCGTACATGTCACACAAGTCTTGATTTATGGAGACCTTCTTATTGTTTAATTGGTCTCACAAATTGTAACATAGAGAGGTGATTATGAGTCCTATGATTTCGATCTAGTTTGATTAGCATCAAAAGGAGCAATCCAATCACTAGTGCATTCAAAACGATCCGTACATCTCACACAAGTCTTCATTTAGAGAGACCTTCTTATTGTTTGATTAGTTCTCTCAAATTGTTAAAATATAGGTGATTATGAGTCCTATTACTTCATTCTAGTTGAAATTAGCATCAAAAGGAGCAATCCCATCACTATCGCGTCCAAAATGATGCGTAGATCTCACACAAGTCTTCATTTAGGGAGACCTTCATATTGTTTCATTGCTTGTTTCGAATTTACAAAGAAAGAGGTGATTAAGAGTTGTATTACTTTGTTCTAGTTTGTTTAGCGTCAAACGGAGAAACCCATGACTATCGCATCCAAAACCATGCGTACATCTCATACAAGTCTTTATTTAGGGAGACCTTCTTATTGTTGCATTGGTTCTCTAAAATTGTCAAAATCTAGGTGATTATGAGTCCTATTACTTCGTTCTAGTTGAAAATAGCATCAAAAGGAGCAATCCCATCACTATCGCGTCCAAAACGATGCGTAGATCTCACACAAGTCTTCATTTAGGGAGACCTTCATATTGTTTCATTGGTTGTTTTGAATTTACAAAGAAAGAGGTGATTCAGAGACTGTGTTACTTCGTTCAAGTTTTATTAGCGTCAAAAAAGAGAAACCCATGACTACCGCGTCCAAAACCATGCGTACATCTTACATAAGTCTTCATTTAGGGAGACCTTATTGTTTCATTAGTTCTCTCAAATTGTCAAAATATAAGTGATTATGATCCTATTACTTCGTTCTAGTTGAAATTAGCATCAAAAGGAGCAATCACATCACTATCGCGTCCAAAACGATGCGTAGATCTCACACAAGTCTTCATTTAGGGAGACCTTCATATTGTTTCATTGGTTGTTTCGAATTTACAAAGAAAGAGATGATTAAGAGTTGTATTACTTCGTTCTAGTTTGATTAGCGTCAAAAGGAGAAACCCATGACTATCGCGTCCAAAACCATGCGTACATCTCACACAAGTCTTCATTTAGGGAGACCTTTTTATTGTTTAATTGGTTCTCTAAAATTGTCAAAGAAAAAGGTGATTAGAAGTCCTATTAATTCGTTTTAATTTTATTAGAATCAAAAGGACCAAATCAATGACTATCGTGTCCAAAACCATGCGTACATCTCACACAATTCTTCATTTAGGGAGACATTCTTATTGTTTCATTAGTTCTCTCAAATTGTCAAAGAAAGAGGTGATTATGAGTCCTATGACTTTTTTCTAGTTTGATTAACATCAAAAGGAGCAATCCTATCACTAGTGCATTCAACACGTTCCGTACATCTCACACAAGTCTTCATTTCGAGAAACCTTCATATTTTTTGATTAGTTCTCTCAAATTATTAAAATATAGGAGATTATGAGTCCTATTACTTCATTCTAGTTGAAATTAGCATCAAAAAGAGCAATCCCATCACTATCGCGTCCAAAACGATGCGTAGACCTCACACAAGTCTTCATTTAGCCTCATATTGTTTCATTGGTTGTTTTGAATTTACAAAGAAAGAGGTGATTAAGAGACTGTGTTACTTCGTTATAGTTTTATTAGCGTCAAAAAAGAGAAACCCATGACTATCGCGTCCAAAACCATGCGTACATCTCACATAAGTCTTCATTTAGGAAGACCTTCTTATTGTTTCATTAGTTCTCTCAAATTATTAAAATTTAGGTGATTATGAGTCCTATTACTTCATTCTAGTTGAAATTAGCATCAAAAGGAGCAATCCCATCACTATCGCGTCCAAAACGATGCGTAGATCTCACACAAGTCTTCATTTAGGGAGACCTTCTTATTGTTTTATTGGTTGTTTCGAATCTACAAAGAAAGAGGTGATTAAGAGACTGTGTTACTTCGTTCTAGTTTGATTAACGTCAAAAAAGAGAAACCCATGACAATCTCGTCCAAAACCATGCGTACATCTCACACAAGTCTTAATTTAGTGAGACCTTCTTATTGTTTCATTAGTTATCTCAAATTGTAAATTATAGGTGATTATAAGTACTATTACTTCGTTCTAGTTGAAATCAGCATCAAAAAGAGCAATCGCATCACTATCGCGTCCAAAACGATGCATAGATCTCGCACAAGTGAAGTTTAGGGAGACCTTCATATTGTTTCATTGCTGGTTTCAAATTTACAAATAAAGAGGTGATTAAGAGTTGTATTACTTCGTTCTAGTTTGATTAGTGTCAAAAGGAGAAACCCATGACTATCGCGTCCAAAACCATGCAGTACATCTCACACAAGTCTTCATTTAGGGAGACCTTCTTATTGTTTCATTGGTTTTCTTAAATTGTCAAAGAAAGAGGTGATTAGCAGTCCTATTAATTCGTTCTAATTTGATTAGCATCAAAAGGACCAAATCAATGACTATCGCGTTAAAAACGATGCGTACATGTCACACAAGTCTTGATTTATGGAGACCTTCTTATTGTTTAATTGGTCTCACAAATTGTAACATAGAGAGGTGATTATGAGTCCTATGATTTCGATCTAGTTTGATTAGCATCAAAAGGAGCAATCCAATCACTAGTGCATTCAAAACGATCCGTACATCTCACACAAGTCTTCATTTAGAGAGACCTTCTTATTGTTTGATTAGTTCTCTCAAATTGTTAAAATATAGGTGATTATGAGTCCTATTACTTCATTCTAGTTGAAATTAGAATCAAAAGGAGCAATCCCATCACTATCGCGTCCAAAATGATGCGTAGATCTCACACAAGTCTTCATTTAGGGAGACCTTCATATTGTTTCATTGCTTGTTTCGAATTTACAAAGAAAGAGGTGATTAAGAGTTGTATTACTTTGTTCTAGTTTGTTTAGCGTCAAACGGAGAAACCCATGACTATCGCATCCAAAACCATGCGTACATCTCACACAAGTCTTTATTTAGGGAGACCTTCTTATTGTTGCATTGGTTCTCTAAAATTGTCAAAATCTAGGTGATTATGAGTCCTATTACTTCGTTCTAGTTGAAAATAGCATCAAAAGGAGCAATCCCATCACTATCGCGTCCAAAACGATGCGTAGATCTCACACAAGTCTTCATTTAGGGAGACCTTCATATTGTTTCATTGGTTGTTTTGAATTTACAAAGAAAGAGGTGATTCAGAGACTGTGTTACTTCGTTCAAGTTTTATTAGCGTCAAAAAAGAGAAACCCATGACTACCGCGTCCAAAACCATGCGTACATCTCACATAAGTCTTCATTTAGGGAGACCTTATTGTTTCATTAGTTCTCTCAAATTGTCAAAATATAAGTGATTATGATCCTATTACTTCGTTCTAGTTGAAATTAGCATCAAAAGGAGCAATCACATCACTATCGCGTCCAAAACGATGCGTAGATCTCACACAAGTCTTCATTTAGGGAGACCTTCATATTGTTTCATTGGTTGTTTCGAATTTACAAAGAAAGAGATGATTAAGAGTTGTATTACTTCGTTCTAGTTTGATTAGCGTCAAAAGGAGAAACCCATGACTATCGCGTCCAAAACCATGCGTACATCTCACACAAGTCTTCATTTAGGGAGACCTTTTTATTGTTTAATTGGTTCTCTAAAATTGTCAAAGAAAAAGGTGATTAGAAGTCCTATTAATTCGTTTTAATTTTATTAGAATCAAAAGGACCAAATCAATGACTATCGCGTCCAAAACCATGCGTACATCTCACACAATTCTTCAGTTAGGGAGACATTCTTATTGTTTCATTAGTTCTCTCAAATTGTCAAAGAAAGAGGTGATTATGAGTCCTATGACTTCTTTCTAGTTTGATTAGCATCAAAAGGAGCAATCCTATCACTAGTGCATTCAACACGTTCCGTACATCTCACACAAGTCTTCATTTCGAGAAACCTTCATATTTTTTGATTAGTTCTCTCAAATTATTAAAATATAGGAGATTATGAGTCCTATTACTTCATTCTAGTTGAAATTAGCATCAAAAAGAGCAATCCCATCACTATCGCGTCCAAAACGATGCGTAGACCTCACACAAGTCTTCATTTAGCCTCATATTGTTTCATTGGTTGTTTTGAATTTACAAAGAAAGAGGTGATTAAGAGACTGTGTTACTTCGTTCTAGTTTTATTAGCGTCAAAAAAGAGAAACCCATGACTATCGCGTCCAAAACCATGCGTACATCTCACATAAGTCTTCATTTAGGAAGACCTTTTATTGTTTCATTAGTTCTCTCAAATTATTAAAATTTAGGTGATTATGAGTCCTATTACTTCATTCTAGTTGAAATTAGCATCAAAAGGAGCAATCCCATCACTATCGCGTCCAAAACGATGCGTAGATCTCACACAAGTCTTCATTTAGGGAGACCTTCTTATTGTTTTATTGGTTGTTTCGAATCTACAAAGAAAGAGGTGATTAAGAGACTGTGTTACTTCGTTCTAGTTTGATTAACGTCAAAAAAGAGAAACCCATGACAATCTCGTCCAAAACCATGCGTACATCTCACACAAGTCTTAATTTAGGGAGACCTTCTTATTGTTTCATTAGTTATCTCAAATTGTCAAATTATAGGTGATTATAAGTACTATTACTTCGTTCTAGTTGAAATCAGCATCAAAAAGAGCAATCGCATCACTATCGCGTCCAAAACGATGCATAGATCTCGCACAAGTGAAGTTTAGGGAGACCTTCATATTGTTTCATTGCTGGTTTCAAATTTACAAATAAAGAGGTGATTAAGAGTTGTATTACTTCGTTCTAGTTTGATTAGTGTCAAAAGGAGAAACCCATGACTATCGCGTCCAAAACCATGCGTACATCTCACACAAGTCTTCATTTAGGGAGACCTTCTTATTGTTTCATTGGTTTTCTTAAATTGTCAAAGAAAGAGGTGATTAGCAGTCCTATTAATTCGTTCTAATTTGATTAGCATCAAAAGGACCAAATCAATGACTATCGCGTTAAAAACGATGCGTACATGTCACACAAGTCTTGATTTATGAAGACCTTCTTATTGTTTAATTGGTCTCTCAAATTGTAACATAGAGAGGTGATTATGAGTCCTATGATTTCGATCTAGTTTGATTAGCATCAAAAGGAGCAATCCAATCACTAGTGCATTCAAAACGATCCGTACATCTCACACAAGTCTTCATTTAGAGAGACCTTCTTATTGTTTGATTAGTTCTCTCAAATTGTTAAAATATAGGTGATTATGAGTCCTATTACTTCATTCTAGTTGAAATTAGCATCAAAAGGAGCAATCCCATCACTATCGCGTCCAAAATGATGCGTAGATCTCACACAAGTCTTCATTTAGGGAGACCTTCATATTGTTTCATTGCTTGTTTCGAATTTACAAAGAAAGAGGTGATTAAGAGTTGTATTACTTTGTTCTAGTTTGTTTAGCGTCAAACGGAGAAACCCATGACTATCGCATCCAAAACCATGCGTACATCTCACACAAGTCTTTATTTAGGGAGACCTTCTTATTGTTGCATTGGTTCTCTAAAATTGTCAAAATCTAGGTGATTATGAGTCCTATTACTTCGTTCTAGTTGAAAATAGCATCAAAAGGAGCAATCCCATCACTATCGCGTCCAAAACGATGCGTAGATCTCACACAAGTCTTCATTTAGGGAGACCTTCATATTGTTTCATGGGTTGTTTTTAATTTACAAAGAAAGAGGTGATTAAGAGACTATGTTACTTCATTCTAGTTTTATTAGCGTCAAAAAAGAGAAACCCATGACTATCGCGTCCAAAACCATGCGTACGTCTCACATAAGTCTTCATTTAGGGAGACCTTCTTATTGTTTCATTAGTTCTCTCAAATTGTCAAAATATAAGTGATTTTGATCCTATTACTTCGTTCTAGTTGAAATTAGCATCAAAAGGAGCAATCACATCACTATCGCGTCCAAAACGATGCGTAGATCTCACACAAGTCTTCATTTAGGGAGACCTTCATATTGTTTCATTGGTTGTTTCGAATTTACAAAGAAAGAGTTGATTAAGAGTTGTATTACTTCGTTCTAGTTTGATTAGCGTCAAAAGGAGAAACCCATGACTATCGCGTCCAAAACCATGCGTACATCTCACACAAGTCTTCATTTAGGGAGACCTTTTTATTGTTTAATTGGTTCTCTAAAATTGTCAAAGAAAAAGGTGATTAGAAGTCCTATTAATTCGTTTTAATTTTATTAGAATCAAAAGGACCAAATCAATGACTATCGCGTCCAAAACCATGCGTACATCTCACCCAATTCTTCAGTTAGCGAGACATTCTTATTGTTTCATTAGTTCTCTCAAATTGTCAAAGAAAGAGGTGATTATGAGTCCTATGACTTTTTTGTAGTTTGATTAACATCAAAAGGAGCAATCCTATCACTAGTGCATTCAACACGTTCCGTACATCTCACACAAGTCTTCATTTCGAGAAACCTTCATATTTTTTGATTAGTTCTCTCAAATTATTAAAATATAGGAGATTATGAGTCCTATTACTTCATTCTAGTTGAAATTAGCATCAAAAAGAGCAATCCCATCACTATCGCGTCCAAAACGATGCGTAGACCTCACACAAGTCTTCATTTAGCCTCATATTGTTTCATTGGTTGTTTTGAATTTACAAAGAAAGAGGTGATTAAGAGACTGTGTTACTTCGTTCTAGTTTTATTAGCGTCAAAAAAGAGAAACCCATGACTATCGCGTCCAAAACCATGCGTGCATCTCACATAAGTCTTCATTTAGGAAGACCTTCTTATTGTTTCATTAGTTCTCTCAAATTATTAAAATTTAGGTGATTATGAGTCCTATTACTTCATTCTAGTTGAAATTAGCATCAAAAGGAGCAATCCCATCACTATCGCGTCCAAAACGATGCGTAGATCTCACACAAGTCTTCATTTAGGGAGACCTTCTTATTGTTTTATTGGTTGTTTCGAATCTTCAAAGAAAGAGGTGATTAAGAGACTGTGTTACTTCGTTCTAGTTTGATTAACGTAAAAAAAGAGAAACCCATGACAATCTCGTCCAAAACCATGCGTAGATCTCACACAAGTCTTAATTTAGGGAGACCTTCTTATTGTTTCATTAGTTATCTCAAATTGTCAAATTATACGTGATTATAAGTACTATTACTTCGTTCTAGTTGAAATCAGCATCAAAAAGAGCAATCGCATCACTATCGCGTCCAAAACGATGCATAGATCTCGCACAAGTGAAGTTTAGGGAGACCTTCATATTGTTTCATTGCTGGTTTCAAATTTACAAATAAAGAGGTGATTAAGAGTTGTATTACTTCGTTCTAGTTTGATTAGTGTCAAAAGGAGAAACCCATGACTATCGCGTCCAAAACCATGCGTACATCTCACACAAGTCTTCATTTAGGAAGACCTTCTTATTGTTTCATTGGTTTTCTTAAATTGTCAAAGAAAGAGGTGATTAGCAGTCCTATTAATTCGTTCTAATTTGATTAGCATCAAAAGGACCAAATCAATGACTATCGCGTTAAAAACGATGCGTACATGTCACACAAGTCTTGATTTATGGAGACCTTCTTATTGTTTAATTGGTCTCTCAAATTGTAACATAGAGAGGTGATTATGAGTCCTATGATTTCGATCTAGTTTGATTAGCATCAAAAGGAGCAATCCAATCACTAGTGCATTCAAAATGATCCGTACATCTCACACAAGTCTTCATTTAGAGAGACCTTCTTATTGTTTCATTGCTTGTTTCGAATTTACAAAGAAAGAGGTGATTAAGAGTTGTATTACTTTGTTCTAGTTTGTTTAGCGTCAAACGGAGAAACCCATGACTATCGCATCCAAAACGATGCGTACATCTCACACAAGTCTTTATTTAGGGAGACCTTCTTATTGTTGCATTGGTTCTCTAAAATTGTCAAAATCTAGGTGATTATGAGTCCTATTACTTCGTTCTAGTTGAAAATAGCATCAAAAGGAGCAATCCCATCACTATCGCGTCCAAAACGATGCGTAGATCTCACACAAGTCTTCATTTAGGGAGACCTTCATATTGTTTCATTGGTTGTTTTGAATTTACAAAGAAAGAGGTGATTAAGAGACTATGTTACTTCATTCTAGTTTTATTAGCGTCAAAAAAGAGAAACCCATGACTATCGCGTCCAAAACCATGCGTACATCTCACATAATTCTTCATTTAGGGAGACCTTCTTATTGTTTCATTAGTTCTCTCAAATTGTCAAAATATAAGTGATTTTGATCCTATTACTTCGTTCTAGTTGAAATTAGCATCAAAAGGAGCAATCACATCACTATCGCGTCCAAAACGATGCGTAGATCTCACACAAGTCTTCATTTAGGGAGACCTTCATATTGTTTCATTGGTTGTTTCGAATTTACAAAGAAAGAGATGATTAAGAGTTGTATTACTTCGTTCTAGTTTGATTAGCGTCAAAAGGAGAAACCCATGACTATCGCGTCCAAAACCATGCGTACATCTCACACAAGTCTTCATTTAGGGAGACCTTTTTATTGTTTAATTGGTTCTCTAAGATTGTCAAAGAAAAAGGTGATTAGAAGTCCTATTAATTCGTTTTAATTTTATTAGAATCAAAAGGACCAAATCAATGACTATCGCGTCCAAAACCATGCGTACATCTCACACAATTCTTCATTTAGGGAGACATTCTTATTGTTTCATTAGTTCTCTCAAATTGTCAAAGAAAGAGGTTATTATGAGTCCTATGACTTCTTTCTAGTTTGATTAGCATCAAAAGGAGCAATCCTATCACTAGTGCATTCAAAATGTTCCGTACATCTCACACAAATCTTCATTTCGGGAAACCTTCTTAATTTTTGATTAGTTCTCTCAAATTATTAAAATATAGGTGATTATGAGTCCTATTACTTCATTCTAGTTGAAATTAACATCAAAAAGAGCAATCCCATCACTATCGCGTCCAAAACGATGCGTAGATCTCACACAAGTCTTCATTTAGCCTTCATATTGTTTCATTGGTTGTTTTGAATTTACAAAGAAAGAGGTGATTAAGAGACTGTGTTATTTCGTTCTAGTTTTATTAGCGTCAAAAAAGAGAAACCCATGACTATCGCGTCCAAAACCATGCGTACATCTCACATAAATCTTCATTTAGGGAGACCTTCTTATTGTTTCATTAGTTCTCTCAAATTGTCAAAATATAAGTGATTATGAGTCCTATTACTTCGTTCTAGTTGAAATTAGCATCAAAAGGAGCAATCACATCACTATCGCGTCCAAAACGATGCGTAGATCTCACACAAGTCTTCATTTAGGGAGACCTTCATATTGTTTCATTGGTTGTTTCGAATTTACAAAGAAAGAGGTGATTAAGAGTTGTATTACTTCGTTCTAGTTTTATTAGCGTCAAAAGGAGAAACCCATGACTATCGCATCCAAAACCATGCGTACATCTCACACAAGTCTTCATTTAGGATGACCTTTTTATTGTTTAATTGGTTCTCTAAAATTGTCAAAGAAAGAGGTGATTAGCAGTCCTATTAATTCGTTTTAATTTTTATTAGAATCAAAAGGACCAAATCAATGACTATCGCGTCCAAAACCATGCGTACATCTCACACAATTCTTCATTTAGGGAGACATTCTTATTGTTTCATTAGTTCTCTCAAATTGTCAAAGAAAGAGGTGATTATGAGTCCTATGACTTCTTTCTAGTTTGATTAGCATCAAAAGGAGCAATCCTACCACTAGTGCATTCAAAACGTTCCGTACATCTCACACACATTTAGAGAGACCTTCTTATTATTTGATTAGTTCTCTCAAATTGTTAAAATATAGGTGATTATGAGTCCTATTACTTCATTCTAGTTGAAATTAGCATCAAAAGGAGCAATCACATCATTATCGCGTCCAAAACGATGCATAGATCTCACACAAGTCTTCATTTAGGGAGACCTTCATATTGTTTCATTGCATGTTTTGAATTTACAAAGAAAGAGGTGATTAAGAGTTGTATTACTTCGTTCTAGTTTGATTAGCGTCAAAAGGAGAAACCCATGACTATCGCGTCCAAAACCATGCGTACATCTCACACAAGTCTTCATTTAGGGAGACCTTTTTATTGTTTAATTGGTTCTCTAAAATTGTCAAAGAAAAAGGTGATTAGAAGTCCTATTAATTCGTTTTAATTTTATTAGAATCAAAAGGACCAAATCAATGACTATCGCGTCCAAAACCATGCGTACATCTCACCCAATTCTTCAGTTAGCGAGACATTCTTATTGTTTCATTAGTTCTCTCAAATTGTCAAAGAAAGAGGTGATTATGAGTCCTATGACTTTTTTGTAGTTTGATTAACATCAAAAGGAGCAATCCTATCACTAGTGCATTCAACACGTTCCGTACATCTCACACAAGTCTTCATTTCGAGAAACCTTCATATTTTTTGATTAGTTCTCTCAAATTATTAAAATATAGGAGATTATGAGTCCTATTACTTCATTCTAGTTGAAATTAGCATCAAAAAGAGCAATCCCATCACTATCGCGTCCAAAACGATGCGTAGACCTCACACAAGTCTTCATTTAGCCTCATATTGTTTCATTGGTTGTTTTGAATTTACAAAGAAAGAGGTGATTAAGAGACTGTGTTACTTCGTTCTAGTTTTATTAGCGTCAAAAAAGAGAAACCCATGACTATCGCGTCCAAAACCATGCGTGCATCTCACATAAGTCTTCATTTAGGAAGACCTTCTTATTGTTTCATTAGTTCTCTCAAATTATTAAAATTTAGGTGATTATGAGTCCTATTACTTCATTCTAGTTGAAATTAGCATCAAAAGGAGCAATCCCATCACTATCGCGTCCAAAACGATGCGTAGATCTCACACAAGTCTTCATTTAGGGAGACCTTCTTATTGTTTTATTGGTTGTTTCGAATCTTCAAAGAAAGAGGTGATTAAGAGACTGTGTTACTTCGTTCTAGTTTGATTAACGTAAAAAAAGAGAAACCCATGACAATCTCGTCCAAAACCATGCGTAGATCTCACACAAGTCTTAATTTAGGGAGACCTTCTTATTGTTTCATTAGTTATCTCAAATTGTCAAATTATACGTGATTATAAGTACTATTACTTCGTTCTAGTTGAAATCAGCATCAAAAAGAGCAATCGCATCACTATCGCGTCCAAAACGATGCATAGATCTCGCACAAGTGAAGTTTAGGGAGACCTTCATATTGTTTCATTGCTGGTTTCAAATTTACAAATAAAGAGGTGATTAAGAGTTGTATTACTTCGTTCTAGTTTGATTAGTGTCAAAAGGAGAAACCCATGACTATCGCGTCCAAAACCATGCGTACATCTCACACAAGTCTTCATTTAGGAAGACCTTCTTATTGTTTCATTGGTTTTCTTAAATTGTCAAAGAAAGAGGTGATTAGCAGTCCTATTAATTCGTTCTAATTTGATTAGCATCAAAAGGACCAAATCAATGACTATCGCGTTAAAAACGATGCGTACATGTCACACAAGTCTTGATTTATGGAGACCTTCTTATTGTTTAATTGGTCTCTCAAATTGTAACATAGAGAGGTGATTATGAGTCCTATGATTTCGATCTAGTTTGATTAGCATCAAAAGGAGCAATCCAATCACTAGTGCATTCAAAATGATCCGTACATCTCACACAAGTCTTCATTTAGAGAGACCTTCTTATTGTTTCATTGCTTGTTTCGAATTTACAAAGAAAGAGGTGATTAAGAGTTGTATTACTTTGTTCTAGTTTGTTTAGCGTCAAACGGAGAAACCCATGACTATCGCATCCAAAACGATGCGTACATCTCACACAAGTCTTTATTTAGGGAGACCTTCTTATTGTTGCATTGGTTCTCTAAAATTGTCAAAATCTAGGTGATTATGAGTCCTATTACTTCGTTCTAGTTGAAAATAGCATCAAAAGGAGCAATCCCATCACTATCGCGTCCAAAACGATGCGTAGATCTCACACAAGTCTTCATTTAGGGAGACCTTCATATTGTTTCATTGGTTGTTTTGAATTTACAAAGAAAGAGGTGATTAAGAGACTATGTTACTTCATTCTAGTTTTATTAGCGTCAAAAAAGAGAAACCCATGACTATCGCGTCCAAAACCATGCGTACATCTCACATAATTCTTCATTTAGGGAGACCTTCTTATTGTTTCATTAGTTCTCTCAAATTGTCAAAATATAAGTGATTTTGATCCTATTACTTCGTTCTAGTTGAAATTAGCATCAAAAGGAGCAATCACATCACTATCGCGTCCAAAACGATGCGTAGATCTCACACAAGTCTTCATTTAGGGAGACCTTCATATTGTTTCATTGGTTGTTTCGAATTTACAAAGAAAGAGATGATTAAGAGTTGTATTACTTCGTTCTAGTTTGATTAGCGTCAAAAGGAGAAACCCATGACTATCGCGTCCAAAACCATGCGTACATCTCACACAAGTCTTCATTTAGGGAGACCTTTTTATTGTTTAATTGGTTCTCTAAGATTGTCAAAGAAAAAGGTGATTAGAAGTCCTATTAATTCGTTTTAATTTTATTAGAATCAAAAGGACCAAATCAATGACTATCGCGTCCAAAACCATGCGTACATCTCACACAATTCTTCATTTAGGGAGACATTCTTATTGTTTCATTAGTTCTCTCAAATTGTCAAAGAAAGAGGTTATTATGAGTCCTATGACTTCTTTCTAGTTTGATTAGCATCAAAAGGAGCAATCCTATCACTAGTGCATTCAAAATGTTCCGTACATCTCACACAAATCTTCATTTCGGGAAACCTTCTTAATTTTTGATTAGTTCTCTCAAATTATTAAAATATAGGTGATTATGAGTCCTATTACTTCATTCTAGTTGAAATTAACATCAAAAAGAGCAATCCCATCACTATCGCGTCCAAAACGATGCGTAGATCTCACACAAGTCTTCATTTAGCCTTCATATTGTTTCATTGGTTGTTTTGAATTTACAAAGAAAGAGGTGATTAAGAGACTGTGTTATTTCGTTCTAGTTTTATTAGCGTCAAAAAAGAGAAACCCATGACTATCGCGTCCAAAACCATGCGTACATCTCACATAAATCTTCATTTAGGGAGACCTTCTTATTGTTTCATTAGTTCTCTCAAATTGTCAAAATATAAGTGATTATGAGTCCTATTACTTCGTTCTAGTTGAAATTAGCATCAAAAGGAGCAATCACATCACTATCGCGTCCAAAACGATGCGTAGATCTCACACAAGTCTTCATTTAGGGAGACCTTCATATTGTTTCATTGGTTGTTTCGAATTTACAAAGAAAGAGGTGATTAAGAGTTGTATTACTTCGTTCTAGTTTTATTAGCGTCAAAAGGAGAAACCCATGACTATCGCATCCAAAACCATGCGTACATCTCACACAAGTCTTCATTTAGGAAGACCTTTTTATTGTTTAATTGGTTCTCTAAAATTGTCAAAGAAAGAGGTGATTAGCAGTCCTATTAATTCGTTTTAATTTTTATTAGAATCAAAAGGACCAAATCAATGACTATCGCGTCCAAAACCATGCGTACATCTCACACAATTCTTCATTTAGGGAGACATTCTTATTGTTTCATTAGTTCTCTCAAATTGTCAAAGAAAGAGGTGATTATGAGTCCTATGACTTCTTTCTAGTTTGATTAGCATCAAAAGGAGCAATCCTACCACTAGTGCATTCAAAACGTTCCGTACATCTCACACACATTTAGAGAGACCTTCTTATTGTTTGATTAGTTCTCTCAAATTGTTAAAATATAGGTGATTATGAGTCCTATTACTTCATTCTAGTTGAAATTAGCATCAAAAGGAGCAATCACATCACTATCGCGTCCAAAACGATGCATAGATCTCACACAAGTCTTCATTTAGGGAGACCTTCATATTGTTTCATTGCATGTTTTGAATTTACAAAGAAAGAGGTGATTAAGAGTTGTATTACTTCGTTCTAGTTTGATTAGCGTCAAAAGGAGAAACCCATGACTATCGCGTCCAAAACCATGCGTACATCTCACACAATTCTTCATTTAGGGAGACATTCTTATTGTTTCATTAGTTCTCTCAAATTGTCAAAGAAAGAGGTGATTATGAGTCCTATGACTTCTTTCTAGTTTGATTAGCATCAAAAGGAGCAATCCTACCACTAGTGCATTCAAAACGTTCCGTACATCTCACACACATTTAGAGAGACCTTCTTATTGTTTGATTAGTTCTCTCAAATTGTTAAAATATAGGTGATTATGAGTCCTATTACTTCATTCTAGTTGAAATTAGCATCAAAAGGAGCAATCACATCACTATCGCGTCCAAAACGATGCGTAGATCTCACACAAGTCTTCATTTAGGGAGACCTTCATATTGTTTCATTGGTTGTTTTAAATTTACAAAGAAAGAGGTGATTAATAGTTGTATTACTTCGTTCTAGTTTGATTAGCGTCAAAAGGAGAAACCCATGACTATCGCGTCCAAAACCATGCTTACATCTCACAGAAGTCTTCATTTAGGGAGACCATTTTATTATTTAATTGGTTCTCTAAAATTGTCAAAGAAAAAGGTGATTAAAAGTCCTATTAATTCGTTTTAATTTTATTAGAATCAAAAGGACCAAATAAATGACTATCGCGTCCAAAACCATGCGTACATCTCGCACAAGTCTTCATTTAGGGAGACCTTCTTATTGTTTCATTTGTTCTCTAAAATTGTCAAAATATAGGTGATTATGAGTCCTATTACTTCGTTCTAGTTGAAATTAGCATCAAAAGGAGCAATCACATCACTATCGCGTTCAAAACGATGCATAGATCTCACACAAGTCTTTATTTAGGGAGACCTTCATATTATTTCATTGGTTGTTACGAATCTACAAAGAAAGAGGTGATTAAGAGACTGTGTTACTTCGTTCTAGTTTGATTAAAGTCAAAAAAGAGAAACCCATGACAATCTCGTCCAAAACCACGCGTACATCTCACACAAGTCTTTATTTAGGGAGACCTTCTTATTGTTTCATTAGTTATCTCAAATTGTCAAATTATAGGTGATTATGAGTACTATTACTTCAATCTAGTTGAAATTAGCATCACAAAGAGCAATCGCATCACTATCGCGTCCAAAACGATGCATAGATCTCGCACAAGTGAAGTTTAGGGAGACCTTCATATTGTTTCATTGCTGGTTTCAAATTTACAAAGAAAGAGGTGATTAAGAGTTGTATTACTTCGTTCTAGTTTGATTAGCGTCAAAAGGAGAAACCCATGACTATCGCGTCCAAAACCATGCGTACATCTCGCACAAGTCTTCATTTAGGGAGACCTTCTTATTATTTCATTGGTTCTCTAAAATTGTCAAAGAAAGAGGTGATTAGCAGTCCTATTAATTCGTTCTAATTTGATTAGCATCAAAAGGACCAAATCAATGACTATCGCGTTAAAAACGATGCGTACATGTCACACAAGTCTTGATTTATGGAGACCTTCTTATTGTTTAATTGGTTCTCTCAAATTGTAAAATAAAGAGGTGACTATGAGTCCTATGATTTCGATCTAGTTTGATTAGCATCAAAAGGAGCAATCCAATCACTAGTGCATTCAAAACGATCCGTACATCTCACACAAGTCTTCATTTAGAGAGACCTTCTTATTGTTTGATTAGTTCTCTCAAATTGTTAAAATATAGGTGATTATGAGTCCTATTACTTCAATCTAGTTGAAATTAGCATCAAAAGGAGCAATCCCATCACTATCGCTTCCAAAACGATGCGTAGATCTCACACAAGTCTTCATTTAGGGAGACCTTCATATTGTTTCATTGGTTGTTTCGAATTTACAAAGAAAGAGGTGATTAAGAGATTGTGTTAATTCGTTCTAGTTTGATTAGCGTTAAAAAGGAGAAACCCATGACTATCGTGTCCAAAACTATGCGTACATCTCACACAAGTCTTCATTTACGGAGACCATCTTATTGTTTCATTAGTTCTCTCAAATTGTCAAAATATAGGTAATTATGAGTCCTATTACTTAGTTCTAGTTAAATTAGCATCAAAAGGAGCAATCACATCACTATCGTGTCCAAAACGATGCGTAGATCTCACACAAGTCTTCATTTAGGGAGACCTTCATATTGTTTCATTGGATGTTACAAATTTACAAAGAAAGAGATGATTAAGAGTTGTATTACTTCGTTCTAGTTTGATTAGCGTCAAAAATAGAAACCCATGACTATCGCATTCAAAATCATGCGTACATCTCACACAAGCCTTCATTTAGGGAGACCTTCTTCTTATTATTTCATTGGTTCTCTAAAATTGTCAAAGAAAGAGGTGATTAGGAGTCCCATTAATTCATTATAATTTGATTAGCATCAAAAGGACCAAATCAATGACTACCGCGTTAAAAACGATGCGTACATCTCATACAAGTCTTGATTTAGGGAGACCTTCTTATTGTTTCATGGGTTCTCTCAACTTGTCAAAGAAATAGATGATTATGAGTCCTATGACTCCGTTCTAGTTTGATTAGCATCAAAAGGAGCAATCCTTTCACTAGTGCATTCAAAACGATCCGTACATCTCACACAAGTCTTCATTTAGGGAGACCTTTTATTGTTTGATTAGTTCTCTCAAATTGTCAAAATATAGGTGATTATGAGTCCTATTACTTCATTCTAGTTAAAATTAGCATCAAAAAGAACAATCACAACACTATCGCGTCCAAAACGATGCGTAGATCTCACACAAGTCTTCATTTAGGGAGACCTTCATATTGTTTCATTGGTTGTTTTAAATTTACAAAGAAAGAGGTCATTAATAGACTGTGTTACTTCGTTCTAGTTTGATTTGCGTCAAACTATCGCGTCCAAAATCATGCGTACATCTCACACAAGTCTTCATTTAGGGAGACCTTTTTATTGTTTCATTAGTTCTCTCAAATTGGTAAAATATAGGTTATTATGAGTCCTATTACTTCGTTCTAGTTGAAATTAGCATCAAAAGGAGCAATCACATCACTATCGCGTCCAAAATGATGAGTAGATCTCACACAAGTCTTCATTTAGGGAGACCTTCATATTGTTTCATTGCTTGTTTCGAATTTACAAAGAAAGAGGTGATTAAGAGTTGTATTACTTTGTTGTAGTTTGATTAGCGTCAAATGGAGAAACCCATGACTATCGCATCCAAAACCATGCGTACATCTCACACAAGTCTTTATTTAGGGAGACCTTCTTATTGTTGCATTGGTTCTCTAAAATTGTCAAAATCTAGGTGATTATGAGTCCTATTACTTCGTTCTAGATGAAATAGCATCAAAAGGAGGAATTCCATCACTATCGCGTCCAAAATGATGCGTAGATCTCACACAAGTCTTCATTTAGGGAGACCTTCATATTGTTTCATTGGCTGTTTTGAATTTACAAAGAAAGAGGTGATTAAGAGACTGTGTTACTTCATTCTGGTTTTATTAGCGTCAAAAAAGAGAAACCCATGACTATCGCGTCCAAAACCATGCGTACATCTCACATAAGTCTTCATTTAGGGAGACCTTCTTTTTGTTTCATTAGTTCACTCAAATTGTCAAAATATAAGTGATTATGAGTCCTATTACTTCGTTCTAGTTGAAATTAGAATCAAAAGGAGCAATCACATCACTATCGCGTCCAAAACGATGCGCAGATCTCACACAAGTCTTTATTTAGGGAGACCATTTTATTGTTTAATTGGTTCTCTAAAATTGTCAAAGAAAAAGGTGATTAAAAGTCCTATTAATTCGTTTTAATTTTATTAGAATCAAAAGGACCAAATAAATGACTATCGCGTCCAAAACCATGCGTACATCTCACACAATTCTTCATTTAGGGAGACCTTCTTATTGTTTCATTGGTTCTCTCAAATTGTCAAAGAAAGAGGTGATTATAAGTCCTATGACTTCTTTCTAGTTTGATTAGCATCAAAAGGAGGAATCCTATCATTAGAGCATTCAAAACGTTCCGTACATCTCACACAAGTCTTCATTTCGGGAAACCTTCCTATTATTTGATTAGTTCTCTCAAATTATTAAAATATAGGTGATTATGAGTCCTATTACTTCATTCTAGTTGAAATTAGCATCAAAAGGAGCAATCCCATCACTATCGCGTCCAAAACGATGCGTAGATCTCACACAAGTCTTCATTTAGGGAGACCTTCTTATTGTTTCATTGGTTGTTTCGAATCTACAAAGAAAGAGGTGATTAAGAGACTGTGTTACTTCGTTCTAGTTTGATTAACGTCAAAAAAGAGAAACCCATGACAATCTCGTCCAAAACCATGCGTACATCTCACACAAGTCTTTATTTAGGGAGACCTTCTTATTGTTTCATTAGTTATCTCAAATTGTCAAATTATAGGTGATTATGAGTACTATTACTTCGTTCTAGTTGAAATTAGCATCAAAAAGAGCAATCGCATCACTATCGCGTCCAAAACGATGCATAGATCTCGCACAAGTGAAGTTTAGGGAGACCTTCATATGGTTTCATTGCTGGTTTCAAATTTACAAAGAAATTGGTGATTAATTTTTTTTTTCCGTTAAAGTTAGACTGTATTAAGAAATGAAAAGGTGTTACAGACTCATTGGAGCCCCAATCAAGGTATAGCATAGACATCAAAGGACATGCCCTTTGATGTCAAGACTATAAGAGATACTAGGCCAAAAATACAATCAACAACCAGAAACTACCCACTAAGCAGGATCAAAACAAAACATACAAAGGGACCTAAATAGAAAAGAACCCAACAACAGGAACGAAGCAGCCCGACCAAAAATAGCCCAAACCAAAACCAACGGCCCAACAACGGTCCAACAGCAATAACAAGGCTCCAAACCAGCAAGCCTTTATGGCCACTGATCTCGAAAAGAAACCTCAACAAGCAAGCACATTACAAGGAACCAAAGGGAGCAGACAAAGGGACAGACCCAAACCCAAACTACCATTTCAAACCCATTACAAAGCCAAGGAGAAACCCCAACAACCCCGAAGGCCAGACAGCAGCGAACAGTTAGCCCTTAAGCCAGCCAACCGAAAACAAACAAGCCCAGCAATAATGAAAAAGACCAGCTCAAAACTCGGGAGCCAAACAAACCAAACAAAAACATATAGAAACTCAATCCCAACAGTCTAGCAGGAACAAGGAAATGCCCACAGAGCCAAATCAAATGAAGCAACTGGAACAAAGCTAGATGGCCAGCCGGATGAAGCAACAGGAAACAAAAACCTTCACCACGCTTAAGCCGAAACCCATCCTAGATCTAGCCAAAACCTAGATCAGGTCCCAGCCCGAAAGCCAACCGAAACCTAAAGCCAAATTAGACCAAACCCGCCATAGACCCCTGCAGGCCATGAAGGCAGCAACATAGACCCAGCAGATTAAAATTAGCCCCAGCATTAAGACCATCAATCACTAGCAGGAACTGGGCCAGATTTGGAAACAACATCCTAGGGGGCAGAGAAAACGAAACACAATAGACCACAATATATTAAAGAGCCAGCCGAGAGAAGCATGGCCGATCTTTCACTTTTTGGAATTTATTAACCGAGTGCAGTTTACTCTTAATGATCTGAAGAACATTGTGAGCAATGAACCTAACAGGCCTGGGTCTAATACCATGCAACCGAGCATTTCGTTCCTGCCAAATGTGATAAGAAGTGGCTGCGAATCCTAGATGAAGAATCCCAAGATGCAAAGGAGAGTTGGGACAAGAGATTATGAAATTTGAAATGGAATACCAGCAACGAGAGAAACCCTTCCATCCGCATTCCCGCATCATAGTGAAGAGAAGATGAAAGGAGTAGGAACAGTTGAAAAAAAGATGGTTGAAAGTTTCAGTATGAGTGTTACACAAAAGGCATTGGGTGTTAACATCAAGCCCAAAATTTGCCAGCCTATCCTTAGTTTGCAAGCCATTTTGAAAAGTAAGCCACATGAAAAAAGAGTATCTAGGAGGGAGAAATTTATGCCACACCATCTTGTGCCAAGCCACTGTCTGCCCAAAACATCGGCTGGAATGCCAGAGGGTTGACGAGGATATATTGGAAGAGTTTAGGTTATCCCAAAAGAGGTTGTCTTCTCTATCAGAGTGGCATACCGTAGCAAAATTAAAATTCTGTCTAAACTCAATAACTGATTGATGGTTAGAGGAAGGGAGCTGCCATCTAAAATTTGAAATAATGCTACTGACCAAAGCTAAAGGACCCAGACCAGAGTTTGAAATAAGAGGAGAATGAGGGGAAGAGGCCAGGGTCTTACCCGAAATCCAAGGATCAAACCACAATTTTGTAAGGCCTCCATTACCTATAGAGAAACGGATATGGCGCAAAGCCAAAGGTCTTAGGGAGAGGACTTTTCTCTAAATCCAGGAGCAATCGTTTGGTATCTCCATGCACCAGAAGAACTTGTTTACGATCTGACCCACTTAGCCCAAACAGAGGAAGATGAAGGGTTAACGACATTTCATAAGTGGACAAGAATGGATGCAATGTTCCATTCATCAATCTTCTTGATGCCAAGACCACCTTCAGAAAGAGGGAGAGAAACCTTAGCCCAAGCAACTTTAGTACCATGTTTCAGAAGAGCAGGACCTTTCTAAAGAAACCGGCTGAAAGTACTCTTTAAATCTTTTAAGGCAGCAGCAGGAAGAATGGGAAGACCAGAAAGCTTGCATTGCAAAGATAATGGATTTGATTAGCTGAAGTCTTCCCGCATATGAGAGGAATCTATTGGTCCAAGAGGTAATTCTGCTAGTAATTTTATCAAGAAGAGGTCTGCAATCGGCCAGAGATAGTTTAGAAGTGAGGAGAGGGACCCCAAGGAATTTAGCCGGAAATGACCCCAATTGGAATCCCAAGGATGAGAGAATATCATTTGCAGTATCGGGAGGGACATTAGAAAGGTAGCACATGCTTTTTCCTGGGTTAAGGAACAAACCCGAGATAGAAGAAAAATTTTCAAGACATTCCTTCAGGATGTTGACAGACCTAAGGTCCCCTTGGCTGAACAGTAATAGATCATCAGCAAAGCAAATGTGAGAAAGCTGGATGTTCCTTGTTTTCCAATGGAACTTAAAACCAGGAACCCCAGTTGCTTTAGAGAGCATGAGAGAAAGGACTTCCATCACCAAAACGAACAGACAAGGGGATAAAGGATCTCCTTGGCGAAGGCCTTTTGCGCCATTAAAGTAACCATACAGGCCCCCATTAACCTTCACCGAGAAAGAAGCAGAAGTAATGCAGGCCTTTATCCAGAAGACAAATTTTGGAGGGAAATTGAAAAGTTTCATAGCCTCAAAAATAAAATCCCAGGAAACAGAGTCGAAGGCTTTCTTTAGGTCAATTTTCAGAGCACAACGAGCAGACCTCGAGTTTCTATGATAATTTCTGAAAAGTTCCTGGGCAACAAGAATATTGTCCCCAATTCGCCTACCCGGAACAAAAGCAGCCTGGAAAGGGGAGATAATCCTCGGAAGAATGCCTTTAAGTCTTTTAACAAGGATTTTAGAAATGCACTTGTAGGTAGTGTTACAGCATGAGATAGGTCTAAAATCCGACATGGAAGTAGGGTTAGGCCCTTTAGGAACCAATGCGATAGCCGTGGAGTTTGTCCCCCTCAAAAGGCACCCTTGAAGAAAGAAGGACTTAACAGCATAAGTGAAGACTGTGCCCACAGTGTCCCAACAGGAGAGGAAAAAATTGACATTGAAGCCATCGGGGCCCGGACTTTTGTTGTGCTTCAGTTCTTTGAGAGTAGATAAGATATCCTCATCAGTAATATCCTTGTCTAGAGTAGATGCTTCCAAGGGGGTGATGGTCTGAAATGGGGGGGAAATAAGGCTATGGAGGAGAGGAGCATTAGAGCAAAAGGATGTTCCCAAAAGAGATCTAAAGTGGTTGACCGCCACCAACTGAATCTCATGTTGCCCACTCACAAGCTGCCCCTCAGAATTTTCAATAGAGAGGATTTTATTATGGTTCCATCTAGCTTTGACTTGATTGTAGAAAAACCCCGTGTTACTATCACCTTCTTTTAACCATTGGGTTATGGATTTTTGTTTCATGAGAAGTTCCTCATTACGAAGAGCAGCCCAAAGGCTATCTGTATGAGACTGTTGAAAAGCCAGAAGGGAAAGATCTGAAGGGTTGTTAGATATAGCAAGTTGGGTAGCATGAAGGAGATCCCTAGCCTGCTGCACAATAGTGGACACGTTACCATGAAGTCTGTTAAGAGTAGCGAGAGCCTTCTTCACTGATCTAAGCTTGCAAGCCAAAACCTGCAGAGGATTTTCAAAAGCATTACAGTTCCAAGCTCTTCTGACCACAGTCTGGAAATTATCCAGATTTACCATGTAATTAAAGAATTGAAAAGGTTTGGGGATACGCGGAAGCTTCAAACCAGTCTGAACAATTGCTGGGCAGTGGTCCGAAAGATCCCGAGGGGCAAAGATAGCCTGAGAGAGGGAGAAATGGTGGAGCCAAGAAAGGTTAACCATAACTCTATCCAGTTTCCTATAGATAGGAGAATTAAGACGAGAATCCCACCAAGTGTGGTAAGGGCCTACAGCATGGAGATCAACCAATGAAACAGTCTCAGTACAATTCTTGAAGTCTTGCATGCCCCCGTCCCAGACTTCGTTACCACCGTTTATTTCGGAAAGATGAAGAACTTCATTGAAATCCCCGAGAACACACCAAGGTTTATCAGAAGGGGTACGTACAGCACATAAAGCACTCCAAAGAAGTTTCCTTTCGGCTGAAGTGTTACAACCATAGATAACCATGATAAAAAATTGGATATTAAGATCCAATAGCAAAACACTACAATGGATATGTTGAGCAGATTTTTCTATAATAGAAACATCCCAGATGTCGGGATTCCAACCAATCCATATTCTCCCGTTATCATGGTACTCATAGTTGAATAGCCATTTCCATTTCCTGCAGATAGCTTGAGCAACACGACTGGAATTGGGAGATTTGACCCGAGTTTCAACAAGGCCAACAAAAGAGATAGCAAATTTGCTTATTAATTCCTTAATACTGGCCTGCTTGGCCCTATTATTTACTCCTCTAGTATTCATAGAACAAAAATTAATCATAAAATATTAAGCCGGGGGGACGAGGTTTCCACCCCCTTTTTTCTTTTTCTTGGAAGCCTGGCCAAGGTCAAGATGGTTAATAGCTTTATGCTTCAGATCGCGGACTTCCTTTTCATCGATAAGTTTTAGTTTACCAACAAGGAGATTAGGGGTTGGAGTAGCATCAGAATCTGAGGCTCCTTCAACAAGGGCCCCAGCATCAGGAGAAAGAGGACTGTATGGGTTTGATGCAGGGACAGGAGCTGGGGTAGTAGCTATAACAGAAGAAGGTAGGTCAAATTTTGGTTTAGGGCCTTTAGTAACAAAAGTCCATTTCTCATCAGACCCAGACGGGAGCTAAACCAAATCTGAAGGAGAGGGATCCAATGGGACAGGAATGGGGTCAACAGACCGGGAGGCGGAGGTT